>CM034303.1:47560056-48192556 GCA_019925795.1 Dendrobium chrysotoxum
CAGTCTCTTGATTTCATCTTCATTTTGGGGCCAGATTAATGAGCACCACACAATCCAGCATGTACCTCGGTCACGATCTTTTGGGATTCATGTTTACTGAGACAATGCAGCCACAATTGATTAAAAGACTGGCAGTATAAAATGCTATTTATCAGTGTGTAAGAAAGAGCCCTTCTCTTAATTTGATCCATGATAGATTTCTCTCGAGGGAGTTTGCTTTCTTGCAAATAATCAATGAATGTTTACCTCTAGTCAACTGTTCATTGTCAATAGCAAGGACAATCTCACCCTTAGAAGGAAATTTTTTATTGATATATTCCAAGTCTATAGGAGACAAGATCTTATGACCTTGAACTTCTATAGAAATTAACTCTTCTTCTGTACAAGTTAATTCCTTTGCAAGCTTTGCAAGGGCATCCGCCATAGATTTTCTTCCACGGGGTATCCTATATAAGGTTACGCTCGGAATCTGCTCAAGAAGTTTCATAGTGTACTGATGGTACGGAAGAAGTTTAGGTTTCAAGACTTTGTAAATACCAGCAACTTGATTGATGATAAGTTATGAATCTCCAAAGATCTTGATTTCTCTGATTTCCATTGATATTATTAATTATAACCCAGTTATTAGAGCTTCGTATTCGACCTCATTATTAGTGTAAGGCTCTAATAAATGATAAGAATAACGTAATAATCCTTTTTCAAGGTTAATGAAAACCAACCCGATACCAGCTTTCCCTGGGATTACCTCTTGGGGTTCCCCAATCTTTTGTGAAGATGCGACACCATCAAAATATAATTTCCAAGTATTTCTCTCATGCTCCTCTAAACTCATAATTTATTCATCAGGGATATCATCATTCAGAGGGGACTCAGCAGGGATCAGGTGTGCTGCTAAGAAGTCAGCCACGGCTTGACCTTTGATAGCACGTAATGGTATAAACGTGATATCAAATTGGAGTAGAAACATTGACCATTTCACTAAACACCCTGACAACGTTGGACGAGTCATCAGGTATTGGAGTGGATTGACTCTAAAAATGAGATTGATTTTATGAGCTGATATGTAATGCCTTAATTTTTGGGCAGCAAAAATTAAGGCCAAACAATGTTTCTCAATAGGCGGATAATTAGCTTCAGTTGGCAGAAGTCGTCTACTCAAGTAGTAAAGTGCATTCTCTTTTCCTTCCTCATTAGTTTGGGATAACATGGCGCCAAGAGAACTGTCCAAAGCTGCGGTTCAAAGTATTAAGGGTTTTCCCGAGATAGGAGCTACTAGAATTGGTGGCATTAACAAATACTGCTTTATTCTTTCATAGGCATTTTGGCATTTTTCAGCCCAATGAAATCGGGTATCTTTCTTACACAAAGTAGTAAATTGTTGACACCTACCAGATAAGTTGGAAATAATTCTTCGTAGGTATGCCAACCTACCTTGAAGAAATCTTAATTGAGTAAGACTTTTAGGAGGTGACATATCCAAGATGGCTTTTATTTTGGAAGGATCAATTTCTATGCCTTGGTGTCTCACTACGAATCCTAAGAATTTCTCTAAAGTAACTCTGAAAGCACATTTTAAGGGATTCATCTTTAGATCATAGCGGCGTAACCTTTCAAAAATGATTCTCAGATCATGAATGTGGTCTTCCCTTTGACGACTTTTAACTACCAAATCATCGATATAACATTCCACCTGTTAGTGTATTAGATCATCGAAGATTCGGGTCATAGCTCGCTGGTAGGTTGCATCAGCATTCTTAAGTCCAAAGGGCATGACTTTGTAACAAAAGACCCCTATAGGTGTTCTGAAAGCAGTAAATTTTTCATCTTCAGGGGCCATCTTGATTTGGTTATATCCAGATGAACCATTCATAAAAGAGAAAATTACATGCTCAGAGGCAATGTCTACCATGAGTTCCGGTATGGGTAACGGGAACTCATCTTTTGGATAAGCCTTATTCAGATCCCTATAATCGATGCATACGCAAATTTGACCATTCTTCTTCTTTACTGGGATGATGTTAGCCAACCAAGAGGGGTATTTTTCTCTCGAATAAAGTCTGCATCGATAAATTTTTTAACTTCAGTCACCACTTGTTGTTCAATTTCTAAGCGCATGCATCATGGGGCTTGCTTAACAGGGACTATATTAGGTTGAATTTCAAATTTATGGATTGTTATTTCTGGAGATAATCTAGGCATCTCGTCATAGCTCCAAGCGAAGTAATCCTTAAACTCTGAAAGTAACTTGACTAAGTTAGTTGACTCGTCCTCATTCAATAAGGCACTTATGAATGTCAGACGTGGATTTTCTTTATTACCAAGGTTGATTTCTTTCAATTCATCAACAGTTGATTGGATTTCCTCTTCAAGTTCGGGAGGTGCCTCCTTAACTTAAAAGTTATCCTAATCATTTGAAGTTTCTAGACAAAATTCATTTAGAATTTCAATGTCCTTCATAAAGAGACGATCAAATCCTAGATTGTTAGTTATCACCAAGCAGTAGTCATCATCATCAAGTGGACAAACAGTACTAAAGCCTAATCTTGCCCTTGACTTTGGTTTATAGTATTCTGTATTCCAAAGATTTTTAAAGGACTGAGCTTGACGTTTAGTCTAACTAGATGGGGTTAGACCTTACTCAATTAAATTTTTAACACCATAAGGATACCAATCAAAAGGGAGTTCCACTATTTCATTCATCAAAGGATTGTCAATGTGTACATCAGTTTCAATATTCTTGCTAGAAGAAGAAATAAACTTAACAGTTTTACAATCATTGCTCAAAGCAGGTGAGACCTTAACTGCCAACCCGGCTATACTATCTTACGATAGTGGGGTTAAAGCTAAAATCTTCACATATCCTTTAAGCTTTTCATAGGTAGAAAATCTGAATCATCCTCTATATTTGCCTTAATTTTATCATCATCATTATCGTGTTCCAAAGAGATCTCAAATTTCGGCCTCTTGTTACTATTCTCAGCCTTTGATACATATGATTCATCCTTTGAGCCAGATTCTAAATCAATGTGTATCGTAGGAGTTTTCTTTTGTATGATTTCACACGTTGCACTTACATAATTTTGCCATCCTCTGCCTCTACCTCACCCCCATTAGGTCATCCTACCACCTCTTTGTGAGGGAGGAGCAGGATGCCAATGGATGCTATCTTCGAGGCAGGGATATTCTTCATATCTTTTCCTTCTTTTTCTTTTTCATTTTTCTTTTCAAGTGTAATTTTACTTTTGACCGATTCAAGATCTTTGAAAATAATCATTTGCTTTTTAGGCAAATAATAAGCGGCATCTTCATAAATTCCTACTTCATGAATCAAGAATGGTTATAAATCACCCTTAATACAGTGCTCAATCCCATCTATGATGTATTTAAAACACTGATGTAGGCATGAAGGAACCATCTTATATTCATGAAGCCAGGGTCTACCTAGAAGAGCATTAAAAGATGTTGGAGAGTTTATAATATGAAATTTTATTTCAGTTTTGAATTCTTAAATCTCCAACAACAGAGTAACTGAACCCAAAGCCCTCTCGCCATTTTCATTAAACCCTTGTAAGATCATCTTGTCTGAACTGAGCTTACGAACGTCTATTCTCAAATAAACAAGAGTTCTGAGAGTCATAATATTAACTGATGCACCAGGATCAACCAGGATACGTGATAATCTGAAGTTATCTATGTTTACTATTATGTGTAGTGGACGGTTGTGATCAGCCGTCCCTAAATATAGATCTTCATCAGAGAAAGAAATTTCAAGAACTCCTTTAGAATAAAGAGCTTCATCAGGCTGTGCAGCTGCTAACTGGGCCATACAAATATTCGGATCTAATATAGCTTTGATTAACGCTTCCCTTATTTCTTTGGAAAGAATCAATGCATCATAAATGCTCAGTTTGGCAGGCAACTTCCTGAGATGAGCTAGGACATTGTAATCGACCTTGGGTATTCCACTCTCAATTGGACCCTGAAGGGCAACAAGCTGAAATAGAAAAGAAGACTCTGGTTCGTCAACAACTTGCTTCCCTTTATTTTTAGAAGAAGCTTGAGGTGGTAGTACCTTGCCGCTACGAAGTTTGATTCACACTATCTCTTCAGAAGAAGCGACAGGTGGGTTATCAACTTTGACCTCAGCTAACTCTGATTGCATTTCTATAAAATTTTTGGAATTTGACATATCTGCTTCAATACAGATAGGCGTACCCTGCAAATCAAGATCATGGGCATCACTATCTGAATAATAGCCAAGAGAATGTTTTAATTCTTTAAAATCAAATTGATTATGTAGAAAATCATTTTCAGACATATTTTCTAAGTCATCCGTAACATCCATATCAGAAATAGACAAGATATACATAGAATCCTTTTTCATTGATTTCATAATATCACCCGATACAAAATAAAATCATCTAGAGTAAGAGGATTGAGGATAAGAGCCTCCCCATCCTCAAAAAAGACAACTTTGCTAGGTACATCACAAACAACACTACTAAAAGTAACAAAACAATCTTTAATATCCTACTTCTCCTGAACTATAGAACCCTGGCTGGCTTGGGCTTCCTTGAGCTCTGAAGGTTGAGTCATCTCTACATCACCTTCTGGAACTATCAGATCAACCTAGAGGGGCTTCTGAGCTCCTGAAGACTCCTGAAGAGAAGAAATATAAAGTTTGTTCAGAAATTTCTTTGAGGAACGGGATAAAGCTATATCCCAAGTTGAGTCAGAATTTGGAAAAGAAGTGGGAACAATAGGCTTACCAGTCACACACTTAGCTGATCCCTGCCCTAAATCCATTAAGTATTCCTTGGGAATCGCTACCGCCCCTGATTTTATGTTTTTATCAAGCCATTCTTTAAAGGTGAAGCAATCTTCAAGTTGATGGCCCAACATTTGGTGATAGGGGCAATAATTTTATTGATCTGACTTACCCATCTTCTCTGGCCTTTTGGGTGCAGGTAATTTAAAGTCTGGCTTTTTAAGAAGATTTTTCAATATCCTTTTTAAAGCCTCCTTCTTGAATGGATAAGTCTTACTAACCATTATATTAAACTTTTTTCTTCTTTCTTTTATTTCTTCTGGGGTAAGGTAAGGTCGTGGCTGGTTAAACTGTGGCTGAAATTATGGTGGTGGATACTGTCTCTGATACTGTGGTGACATATACTGGGGCCTATGATACTGCTGACTGTAGAACTGGGAAGGGAGATTTTCTGCCTGGACTTTCATTGGTTGTTTTCCCTTATCAACAATTGACACCATCCAAGATTTTTTCTCAAAGACTTCTTAGGGTCTAAAGTAGACTGGTCAGTAAGGAAAGTGAACTGCGAAGCTTCTTCTAGTAGACTGGAGGCTTTATTGAGCAATTTTTCAAATATTTTAATGGTAAAACCTTTCAAAAGAAAGGCTACCGGTCCATGAATGTTCTTAAGCAGTATCTCAATCGCATGCTGCTCCTGCAACTGAGGTTCGCATTTCATGCTCAAATTCCTCCACCTTAGTATATAATCAACTAGCTTCTCCCTAGGCTTTTGCTTCTCTATGACAAGATCTCCAACTGTAACGTGGTGCTGACTGCCTGCAAATCTCTTAACAAATATATTTTCCAACTCTGTAAACTATGCACTGAACCATTGGGTAAATCTATATACCAGTCAAAAGACACCCCCGATAGGCTACTGATAAACTGTCTAAAAAGTAAAGCATCACTTCCCCTAGCATTACAATAGCTGGTTCTGAAGTACGCTATGTGTTGTCTTGGGTTTCCGGTACCATCAAAGATCTTAAAGGATGGAGACACAAACCCCTTTGGGTAAGGAACTGCATCAAATTCCTCTGGGTAAGGTCTACCCTTCGGAGCTACGATGCACTCTATGACTCTGTCAGTGCCTCCCTCACTTATCTTTCAACCATCTGCTTTATCTCTTTTGATTGAGAGGCTTTAATCTCTAGATCTGATTGGTGCTCTTCTACAGCCTCAATTATTTATTTCTTTCCTACCACCTGAACAGACTCGGGTTGAGAAGACTCAACCTGTGCTCGTGGTGGTAAAGGACCCTGACATTGGAAGGATGCCATCGTAGCCATCATTTCCTCTATCTTCTTTTCCATATTTGAGATCTGCTCATCTTTTTGTTTTAGCTGTTGTATAAGACGTTGAGTTAAGTCCGGCGTAATGCTTTCCTCAACTACGACGTCCTGTATTCCAACATCTTCAACTTGCTCATCATGAGCTGATCTCCTTATTTCCACCATAAGAACATCGGCTACTGCATCATCTAACATGTCATCTTGATCTAAGTCAAAATTCAATGCCTCTTCATCCTCCAGATCTATCTTTCAGTTCACCTAGCATCTCCTCTATAGACCTTCCGAAAATATAGTGGGGATCAACGGGAACATATCTTTCACAGTCTATATGATATGGAGGGTTAGTCTCAACCATCTCCTCCTTTTCAGGTTCACTTTCTATAGGTCTCTCAGGTGAAGCTGCTACAGGAGAAATAGCTTTTTCATTGCGTCTCCAAATCTTCTTCTCATCAGATATTTGAGAGGGTTGGTTTGATGATTCCAACCGCCCTACATCCAGATAAGAAGACGAAGAAGACCCGTAAAGGGGTGCCTATCTATCCGGGGAGAAGAATGGGTATGAGAATAATGCTGAATCTTTCCATGACCCTGTGGCAGTGTAGAAGAAGGGGACAACCGATGACTGACTTTTTATGGAATATGTTGAGTACCTCTAATCTTTACTAACACATCAGTCAAAACAATACTGTCTGTCTTTCTGTGAGATTTTCTTGGTTCCCTAGGGTATCCATCAGAGAGTGTAGAGATTGCAGCAGGTTTGAATGTTCTTTTACTATCTCTTGCCCTCGACTAACCCACTACCCAGGTTCCAGTACTCTTTTGACTTGAGGTTTCTTCTTCAATCCTTTCATTGATCATCCTTTTCATGTTCCTCAAAAATCCTTCCTTATTTTAAAAATGATTATCTGCACACTCTTGTACTATTACTTTTACCATATTTTGAATATGTACTTCTTTATCTTAACAGGCTCAGTGGCAGACTTTTTAACAGTAGTAGGAGTTAAACGAGCAATCATCCTCACATCTTCCTCTCCATCAGCAGCGGAGAGGAGATGGAACCTGCTACCACTAAGGTGTGGAGAGGTAGGAGGAATACGCTCATTCTTACTCGACAATCCCAATTTTTCCATTCTTCTTTTTGTACAATGATTCTTATTCCTCCTCTGAGTTTTAGTCATGATCATTGAGAGATTAGAAGAGGAACCTATTTCAAACTGACTGGGGGCACTGAAAGGAGCAGAACTATCTACAACAACAACTGACTTGAGCTTCTGATCCTGGCTAGGTTGTTCAATTCTAGCAAATACTGAGGGCCTAGGGGCTACAGGGGCAGTTTGAGACCTGCATCCCAAAGTGAAATATAGAACATGCTTTTGATTTATAATTTCAGTAGGTAGGACAATAGTGAACTCAGGTCCACTAACAGACAACTGCAATCCTCAAATCCTTTTTGAAATTTGATTATGCTATCATTAGTAAAAGGATTGTAGGCCAGATTCATATTATCCGATAGAAAAAGATTAATATACCCGTCATTTTTCCTGAAATTTAAGAAAAATTTTGAATTAGTCTTTGAATAAATTATTTTAATTGTAAAAGTTTAATTAACCCAACTAAATAATTCAAGTCTTATCTCATTGCATATATATTGAGTCATATAGAAATATAACTACAATATATAATATTGAGATAAGAATGAATTTTATTTAGTGTTTTAATTTCCACTTTAAGAATTTGGACCCAGTGCTAAGTCAAACATCAAGCTATAAAAAAAATGTAACTGCAACATTTGAATTAGCACATAAGGATTTATTTTCTGATTATTTAAATAAAAAGGTTATTAAAGGAACTTCCCGTCGATATTTTGACAGGGGTCCAAAATAAGACCTCTAAAATTTTTAGATACCAGCCAAATTATCCAAGAATGAAATGAATAAAATAACCGGTGGAAGAAGGGTAGTTTTAACTTATGTAGAGCATAAGTATACTACCGATGTAAGGGTTTAAATCACTGCTAAAGATGGAGAGAGGATTGATCCCCAGTGGAGTCGCCAGAAAAACCTTGGTGGGAAAAAATTACGTTTGTCACGCAGATTTTGATTTCTCCTATTTTGTAATTGAATACTGCATTAAGAATAAAGTACAGTATCGGGAGACTGACATAATATTCTACAATGGATTCAATATCAAAATAGGGTTTTAGAAAATGATATTTCTATAATCAAACACAATTTAAAGAATAACATATCATCCCAAAAGATGAACATGAAATTTTATTGAATGTGTTTAAAAACAGAAATGAGATTTTGAAAATTCAACCACTCTTCTGATTAAAGGCAACGAGGAGAATACGACATCATCTTAAAGGATGAACGTGATATTCTTCAAGGCATCCAAAAAATAAAAATGGGTTTTATAAAATTCATCACTTTTAAAATTGAATATAATAAAGAGAATGCTATATCATCTAGGGAGACAAAAATAATATTATACACGTATATTCAAAAGTAAAAAATGAGTTTTAGAAAATAATTTGCATTCCCAAAGATTTTTCCCTTATTTTATGTAAATAAAATAAGGTTTATTTTAATCTGGAGTTCTCAAATCCCTATAGGGGCAAACCCCTATAGTTAATTACATCTTAGGAGGGGTGCTCCTAAGAAAACTCTCGATTAAAGCAGTGATTTCATATCCTTTGATTACAAAGTAGAAGACAAGAAAAAGAGTAGGAAGTTTCCAAGGAGAAAACTCAATGTTGAACAGTTCTTAGCAAATCAAGGGAGGAAAAGTAAGAGGTGCCAGATTTTGAGAAACTCAGAGGCAACCTCAATTTACCCTATGTTGGGCTTTACATTTTAAGAGAGAATTTTCATGTTTAAGTTGATATTTTATTAGAAAGTTGGGATTCTATTCCCGGAGGGTGAGGACTTAAGATTTAAAAATTTACCTCAGAACTTAAATCTAAATTGGGTACTACAAAGTGGTGATCCGAATCTAGCTAATGACGTACAAATCTGGACTTACCCTGGCCTAGATTGGGGAGCCAGCTAACCATCTATGCGCTTTAAAACTTATGTGTCTAGTCTCTTTATGAAAGATGGCTAAGAACGTTATTTAAGTTTTGAGGAATCAGGGACGACATCTAAGACAGGTCCTAATTGGCCCTTTTACTTATGCTGGGTAAAAGATGCTTAAGAGTGTAATGCAATTAAAATTTTAGACTCTTTTAATTTGTATCTAATGTAATGCATGCTAATTGACTCGAATGCATAAAATGATTTATGGAGCAGTTTTAAAAGCAGGCTTAGAAAATAGATTTTTTCCTAGAGATTGCACAACATCCCCTTGACAGAACTGCACCCTAATAACTCTGGTGGTCTATCAGAACCCGCAGGCGGGGAGGTGCCTAACAAGGAAGAGAAAGTATTAATATACATATGCTGACTCTCGGCGATCCTGAGCTTACTTCTTAAATCGTTAGAGTTACTATGTGAGCCTAAAAATTTTCTTTAAATTTTGAGTAAAAAATATTTTATCGTACCCTTACAAAAAAAAAAAATACTCCGGTCATATCCAGGCTAAAATAAAATATGACATGCAAGAATCCTAAAAAAGAACTACTGCGCAAATAAAGTAAACAATCAAATTAAATTATCCAAAAATATAATGTCCAATGTCCAGTTCATTTACAACCCGAGGTCTGATGAAAAAGTAACGTGGCTGGGTACCACTAACAACAAACCAGATTCTAATCCTAAGACAGACGCAAGTGATTTTGAAATGAGATACTTTTTTTCTTATCTTTATTTCTTCGTCTTCTTCCTTTCATCTCTTCATTTCATCTTTTCATCCATTACGAGCTCCTTGAATCCGCTACGAGCTCCTTGGATCTAACAGGCCTGGATATCTAAATGAAAAGAAACTCATCCCCGAAGGGGTATTTTCTTTTCTCTTTGGATATTAGAATCACCCTAGCTTGACTTTCAAATATAAAAGAACACTCCCCTAAGAGGCATTCTCTTCTCTTTGGATTCCGAGTTGGGTGTGATATCCCAATTTCAAATAACTTTCACTTTACAATCTTTTTTAAACTTATTCACATTACATTACATCCCAGATTAAAAAAAATCTAGACTACCTGTAAGGTTATCCTAAGCAGTTTTATAATAAATTCATTCCCAAACAGTTATATATTTGTATTTAAATTATATTTGCCAGTCACACTTGGCCATGCTCTTTTAATTTTAAGGGGGCTTAGCATTTTCTGAAGCACATGCAGAAAATATTGTTAATTTAAATCTTTAATTTGCCCCCTTTATTTAGCCCTGCACGAGCATGGCCACAGTAGAAGATTATGTGAGCATCCAGATCATTCCTATCCTAGAGGTAATCTGTCGCCCATCACATCAATTCTCAGATTACAGGAATAAGTAAATAAACACACCAATAATTTTATAACTAGCATGTAGTGAAAATCAAGAAAACCCGTCACACAGCGCAAGAAACTAAACACCAGCCTAACCTAAAGCTAGAGCCGGTTGTCTCAGCAAACAAATCTAAGTGTGTGAAGGAGGCTGTGTGGTTTGGATATATCCTAGGCCAGCTATTAATTGAAGTTTCCTAATCATTTAGATTTAGTTTGTTGAAAGGTCAAGGAGATTTTATGTTCAAGTTTGAGTTCTAGTAACTTTAATATTTTTGTAATTCATTTTAGGTCAAAATTTAATCGTTAAAGTTGATTATTATGATTGATTCTTTAATATATTTCAATTAATCAATTTTAATATTTAAATTGTTTAATTAATGATTTATTAAATTTTTAATAATTTATTTGAAGATCTGATGTTTTGTTTAATTTTAAATCGTTTATTGAAATTTTAATTGACTTATTCAAATGTTAATATTTTATTAAAATTTTAATAATTTTATTTAATTTGTTAATGATTTATTAGATTTTTATATTTATTATTATTATTATTATTATTATTATTATTATTATTATTATTATTTAATTGATTGGAATTTATTAACATTTCTTTACAATCTATGATTATTTTGGTTATAAGTTTATGACTTTAATATGTTATCAAATTATGTTAATTTCAATGATCAATTACGTATAAATTTTATTTCAACTTAGGCGTTAATTTACTTTTACTAAATAAATATATATTATTTATCATTTTATAAGTTCGAGTTTATATTGGTTGAAGTTATTATTTAATTTGTTTATTAAATGTTATGTGATTTTCGTATATTTTTATTTGGATTATCATTAGTGTATTTGAAATTCTCATTAATTTATTATTTAAGCTTAATTAGACTTGATTAAGGTTGTATTAATAACATACACTAATCCTAAGGGGAATGTCACTAAGTTTTCTATGTTATATATTTCTACCCTAAAGTGTGCATACATCCTAAATCTAAGTTTTCTAAGACTCAGTCCTTAATTCTTGTCCTTTAATATCGCTAATGTTGTATTGGATGAAAAAGCTTGTTATCACTAACCCTTAGGACATTGCAAACGTGTAAAGGATTTTAAGGCTCTAAAATAAAATAAGAATAATCCTAATAAAATTGAAGTTACTGTAGGGACCTAAAGGGTAGGGGTTCGCACAAACCACATCAATGGCCTCCTAGGGGCTTTCTAAGTTTTAAGGAAACTTACAACACCAAGGGCTGTGACCGGTTCTGCCCGTAGCACCTTTACCCGGTTAGATAGAGGCGATTGACTCCTTTGGTACATTTCTTTTTGCTCATCTGATCGGTACCGTTCCTCATAGTTCATGCAAACAAAGAGAGTAAAATAGGGATTAGAAACACATTTAATAATTTAAAATTGAAATAATTGAAAAATAATTATTTAAAGGGAAACGTACCTTTTTTCGGGCTTGGGACCGGCGCAAGCTGTCTACCTTTTTTAAATTGTTCCCTTTTGAAAGCATACTATTTATTTTACAACATTCACCTCAAGGCATAAGAAGGGAGAGTAGTAGAAGAAGGAGAAAGAGAGGGGTAGAGAGAGAGAAAGAGGGCATTGCTTCCTTTTACACTTTCATTCTCTAGTAAACACCCAACAAACTCATTCCTCCACACCCACACCTTTCATCTCTCAACACCCTAACTTTCACTTTTCACTCTTTCACACACTTAACTTTCAAAATACACACATGTAACTTCTTTACTTTTCAAAACCACACACACACACACTCTTCCAATCACTACTTTTTGAAGCCACACATTTTTCTTTTCACCCTTCAAAATACACACCTTTCTCTTTCAAGATATACACTTCTCACTATTTAAAGTTCATACATTTCATTACTCAACATTCACTCTTTTCAAGACATCTTACCCTTCAACACATACTTTATAAAATTCAAATACTTCTCCCTTCAATGCAAATACATTTCACTTTCCAATAAACATCCAACAAACTTATTTCTCCAACATACACCACTTTTTATAAACGCAAAGGAGTAATTCATCACTTCTCTTTCCCAAAGCACAACATGAAATAATTCAAATTATCTTCCACATGTTTTATCACAAAAAGGCCACAAATGCATATGCTAAAGTTTTACAAGAACCACAATTTCCTCCCAAAAACTCAAAATACCTCTCAACAACAAGGCACCTTTACATATTTTAATTTTTCAACATATGTATACACTTTACTTCTCAAAATACACAAATTCATCAAACACTTTATCTCTCAAAAAAGAACAATTCCCTTTTCAAAGCATTTCACCTTTCCAAATCATAAGGAAATATATATAAAAACGAAATACAATTTATATACATGAATCCTTACCAATCATGTTCCATTAAATGCCCACATACATTTACTTTACGATTCAAAGTTTTCACCAAAAACTAATTTAGGAAGGAAAGAAGATTTAATGCAATTTTATTCTTTTTCCAAAATTGAAGAAAATATGCTAACCAATATAAAGCCATATTCGAATCTATGCAAACTCATATTCAAAACACAAGAAAATTCTCCAAAGCTTTCTCAAACATACTTTAGACAATATGTATACGTGCTCACCAGAGATATATGAATAAACCCAATGCCCTCCAACATCTCTCCAAAACATTTTCATAAGGGATTTGCGAATGCTCAACATTACAGAAGAAAGTGCACAAATGCTTTCCAACAACCACCCATGGAACAATGTATACCACCTTACTTATATTTTCATCATAATGTTAATATATATGAATGCTAATAACTTGACACGAAAGGCACATGAAGATCGTCCCATAAAACTACCAACTCTTCCACTACATGATTTTCAAATAAATACAAAATGTTCTAGATTTGAAGAATAGATATAACCATGCCAACATTAGTTATGAATCTCTAAAACCAAATGTTCTTTCATACATTTCTTGCAAGACATTAACAGGAATATTATATCTAATTTTGATAGTAATAAAATAAAAGGATCTAGTTGCAAACCTGCTCAATATCACCATCTTCTTCAACAGAACTTTTTAAAAGAAAACATACAAGACTCAATGGAGGACAACAGTTAACACCATTACTGATGGATTATACCTTAAGATATAAATGCATAAATGCAAGACAGCACACCAACAATTATATTTATTGATATAAAAATGAATCAGATAATAACCGTATGGGTTTCAATTTCAGGATCAAGGAAGGGATCTCCAAGAATAATGTAGATCATTCTTCAGGCAAGAAGTTTGATCCAAGAATTACCTTTTATTCCAAATTGTTTCAAGAACATGAATGTGAAC
This sequence comes from Dendrobium chrysotoxum, assembly GCA_019925795.1. Lineage (NCBI taxonomy): Eukaryota > Viridiplantae > Streptophyta > Magnoliopsida > Asparagales > Orchidaceae > Dendrobium > Dendrobium chrysotoxum. Next base: position 47,573,926 of record CM034303.1, read on the forward strand.
TATCTTTCATTTTCTAAATAGAGAAGCAAATTCCTCTTGGTTCTTAATCTCATATCAACACCATTTCTTTATTAAATAACAACAAAACTCATTATCTTCCCTATCAACAAGCTTCTTGAAGCAATAAAGAAGATATATATCCATTAGATGCAAGAGAATGATATTTTGGGTAGATCTTTCAAAGCACCATTAGATCTCATCAATGAAGGAAATGAATCCCTTATCTCTTCTTTCACAAAACTAAGAAGGAGAGGAAAACTAATGGAGAATAAGAAGTAGAGGAAAAGAAAGGAGAGAGTTCACCTACACAAGTGGCCGGTGGCTAGGGCAAGAGAGGTCTCCAGACGAGATGCTGTCCACGCGAGCGAGGAGAAGCAACGACAGAGGGAGTCAAACCTAGGACAAGGCTCGAGCAGGGCATGTCGGCTAAGGCTGGCGATCGACGTCGGAGACCAACGAGAGAGGAGAGATCGCCTGAGGGGGCAGGGGTTTGGTTTTCATGAAACAGAGCAGGAGATGGGGGAGAGGGAAGGATTTCTGAATTGGGAGTACACTGAGCGGGAGTTTGGTCCGTTCCGCCAATTAGAGAGAGAGGGGCTAGGCGATTTTGGAATGAATAGGGGAGATCGTGGTTGAACTGGCCCTAACTAAACCCAAAACTAATTACATGCCCAAATCAGCCCTAATCCCATCTAAGCCTTTTTTAATCAATTGATCAGTTTAATTAACTTTTAATGATGTAGAAAATTAAATTTTAATAAAATTTATTACTGATTAAATGATATTAATTAAAAATAAAAATTCAAATTAGATCAATTTGAATTAATTTAATTAATTTGATTAATGTCAATTAGGATTCAAATAACTTGCAATGAGTCAAGTTAGGCCTCTCGGATCTATATTTCATTAAATTGAATTCGACTGGAATTAGTTTAGCTCAAAATTGTGTTGATTTGAGATGAGTCAATTTGAGTTTAGTTTGGAGTTGAATTAGATTTGAATTGAATTGATTTTGATTTAGGTCGAGTTATCAAGTCGAGTCGATGCTACATCACTAGGTATCCATCTAAAGGGATCTTAAGGATGATGTCTACACTAGGCTACGAGGACCTAGGTGCTAGAGGTTAATTCTCGAGAAATTGACCTTGAATAATGAGGTCAACAAATGGACCCCCAATAGGCATGATAAACTTGCCAAAGTTTATCGTACGTATTGGTGTTGACCGAAACGATCAACTAGATCCAGAACTGGAGTTGGAGTTTTGAGTATGTGGATTTCAGGAATCTTGACCTTTCATAGATAATCAGAATGAAAATTTGATGAAGATTTGAGAATTGAATTGATTTATTAAAAGATTCAAGTTGATTAATTGATTTGAAACTTGTTTGATATGAAAGAAAGAGCTTGAATTTGATTTTGATTTGAATGTGAAAGTTCGAATGTGATTTTGATACTAGGATGGCGCAATAAGGACTTGCTCTAACACTAGTAGATCTAATCCTAAGAAAAGGAGGCATAGGGACTCACACATATCCTTAAAAGACTAGAGGGTGACTAACTACGACGGGGAAAAAGAGGCTTGAATCTTATAATAGCTGGCCAAGGTCTAAGGAAAATAGGAAGCTCAGGGACTCACACCTATTCCTAACAGACCAAATTTGTTTCGAGTTTTCAGTGATAAACCCAGCTAGAAAGCACGGGGACTCACAACTAACTAGGGGAAACTAGCCTAAGAACAGGAAGCACAGGGACTCACACCTATCCTTAAAAGCATGAGGCGAAGAGATTGCACAGTCGCTTCTTCGGCTCCATCGTGCTATTTGGCTTTGTTACTTCGCAGGAGGTGGAGATTGCACGAGTCGCTTCTGCGGCTCCTCCCTTGCTGTGCGACTTCGTTTCGTAAGAGGAGAAAAGGGGGAGGGTCTGCCTTCCATCTTCTCCTTTAGTCGCTACTGTTCGGCTTGTTCCCTTCGTAGGAGGTGTAGAGATCGACGAGCCGCTCCTTCGACTCCTTGTTGCCTTCTGACTTCTGCTTCGCGGGAGAAATAGAGATTGCACATGAGGTATAGAGATTATACGAGTGGTTCCTTCAGCTCTTTTGTTACTGTTCGACTGTGTTCCTTCGACGACTACCCAAGCTGACTCCACTCAAATTTTTTTATGCATATTATAAATATATTATTTTTATTTTCTATTATATAAAAATAATAATTATTATAATAAAGAGAAATTGAAATAAAAAAAAAAGAGAAATAAAAAAGAGAGACTTTTAAATAGGTGATTGAAGACATGTGTCGTTGACCTTAGGTCTGGCCAGGATTGCACAATTTGAATACCCACGCCGTGATCTTAGATCCAGGCGGATGGTTTGAAATTGAAGACTCACGTCATCGATCTCAAATATGGGCGGATGGTTTTTAAATTTAAGACCTCAGGCCGTCGTATCTTAGATCTGGCTGGGATGATTTTAACTTGAAGACCCTACGCCGTCGACCTTAGGTCTGAGTAGGAAGAAATTAGGGCAAGTGCCCTCCCTTACCTCCCGGCGCTGGGGAGGGGACGCCGGGAGGCAGCCGAAATTTCCCAAGAAATTAAGAGGGGAATTTAATTTGAATGCTGAATAAACTAAAATGTTAAAATTAATTTTTAATATTAATTAACTAATTTAGTTAGTTAATATTTAATAAAAAAATTAATTAATTAAGATTAATCAAAGTAATTGATTAATTGAGATTTTAAAGTTTCCTATATCGTCAAAAGCATGGGAGCTGAGAAACTACAAACACTCATTATCCTCCAATCCCTCTAAATTTAAATATTTCCTTCTTTTAAAAGACCTTTGCAATCATCATTGGGATTAAGCTTATTTGAATCGTTACTAAAAGCCTATTATCAAATAGTTTGATAAAAATAGAGGGGCGAGCATATTCTTCCAATTACTTTCATCCTACTTCTCATCATGCCCCCAAATGTCATCTCGTATAAATGAGAGCTACTTGGATGTTATTATTTCATTCCAGAGCTTCATAGATCTTATCATTTCATTCCAAATACTATTTTGAAGAGCCTCGAATATCTTTAAATGAGACCTCTCTTTAAAAAATTCTAACACAAGTAACTTTGAGTTGAAGAACTTGAATTGTTATGGCATTTCAAATGATATTCCTCTTAAAATGTTAGAGGTTTTTGACCATCAGAACATCACCTCTCTTCCATTAGTTAATGAAATAGCAAGACTTATAATAAAGTATCTATTTAATTGATTATCAAAAATTAATTAACTAATTAAAATTACTTGGTTAATTTTACATTCGAGAGCTTTTTTTTTAAATGATAATTCTAAATCCAAGAATTTTAAGATATGAGAGTTTTTTTTAAATACGAAACACATTTAATTTTTTTTTTTAATATGAGAGTTTTAAAAATTCAAGAGCAATTTAAAATCTGAGTTAAAATTCGAGAGCATTGTAATTGAGCAATTGGAGCAATTAAATTAAAAAAATCAAATGAAATCCAAAGAATGTTCATACTAATTGGCATACGCAGAATACTGCTAAAATCATTTTCTGTGATAGTGATCTGCTTATGGGAACTGCAGATCATAATCGGCCACTATATGTTACTGCAGAGAGTAACAATATTGAAATAAATAGAATTTTAATTAATCCAGGTTCCTTTGTTAATTTAATGAGCCTCAAAATGCTCAAAGGATTGGCCCTGGACATCCAATTTCTGAACAGAAGCACAGTGTTTCTACAAGGATTCAATAAACAAGGGTAAAGAACCTAGGGATCCTTGGTTTTACCTCTGAACTTTGGAGAACTTAATACAGAGGCAACATTTCACATCATTGATTCCAACACATCATACATGGCACTTCTCGGAAGACCATGGCTTCACGAGTATGGTATAGTGCCTTCAACACTTCATCAATGTATGAAATACATTCAAGATAATGAAGAATATCACATTGATGGTGATGAATAACCATTCTTGGTGCATGAAATTAAAATTTATGATAATGCCAAGTACTTTATGCCAAAAGACAGCGAGCTTCTGAGAATTCAGGCTGCTATGCTGGATAAAGTAAAGTCGAAAGATAAAGATAAGAATAAATCAAAGAAAATTTGCTTAGTACCTCACCTTGGTAGTGATACGGAAAGGATGATGATATCTCTACAACTTTTAAACCCCTAATCATAGGGAAAAGAAGGAATGAATTATCATTTGTCCCTTTTGATCACGAAGCTAATCACGCAAATAAAGTACGGTATTCAAGTAAATCGAGCATTGAAGGAGAAGAAGAGTTTCTTTATCAGCCCAAGGGTACTACAGAATCTCAGGAGGAAGGGGACCCAGGACCCCGTTCCATATCTAATAAATTCCAAAAAGTTTTAATTTCGATGATAAGGGTCTTTGAAGATCAGATATCTACAGACATCATCAAAATAGTACCCGTACCGATAGCACATTCCAAAATATTAACTACCTCATCAAACATAAATATAAAAATGTTAAATACCTTTTATGTTCCTCCCAAAAGAGGTCTCAATGAGCGTGGATCTATTTTCTATAAATCAAGAGTAATACCACATCACATTACTCATAAAATAGAATGCGATGATGATGAGAAATATGGAGATATATTGATAATCATTCTTCAATATCCTCCACCCATCATGAGAAAGCTGATAGAAAGAATAATCTTCTTCGTACAAACAAGCAAGCAAGCTCATTATTTTAGAAAGCTTTGGCATAACGAGCAAGCATAAAAGCCCATTGGTAATGGTTTGTCTACAACATGGGGTCTTGGATATGCTTGAAATTTATATCTTACACGAGCAGCATCCTATCATTATATTGAATACCCCTGACGTCCGCATCTTATATATGCAACCTCCAATAATATTACAAATAAGGAGGAGAGATCATCAGAGTCTGAAAATCAAACTGAAAATCTGATTATAGATCTAAAAGAGGCTCCAAAAGAGTTTGATGAAGGTGGCAAGCTACTGTAGATGAACTGAAAGAAATAAATTTGGGTACTGAAGAAGATCCCAAACCCACATTCCTCAGTGCTAATCTCTCACAGGATAAAGCATAAGAGCTGAGAATGTTACTTCTTGAATATAAAGACTATTTCAAATGGAATTACACTGAAATGTTTGGTTTATCACCAGAGGTGGCAGTGCATAAACTCTCCATCAACACCAAAATACCTCCTGTTAAGCAAGCACCCAGGCGAATGCAACTTGAAATTGAAGAATAAGTCGTTACTGAAACCAAGAAGCTTATAGAAGCTGGTTTTATTTGAGAAGAGAAGTATGCTGATTGGATCGCCAATATCATTCCAGTAAAGAAAAAGAACGATCAAATTCGTGTCTATATAGACTATCAGGATTTGAACAAAGCATGCCCAAAAGATGATTTCCCACTGCCCAATGCAGAACTTATAGTCAATAACACATCAAATCATGACATATTCTCATTTATGGATGGATCATCGGGTTATAATCAAATCAAAATGGATCCAAAGGATGAAAAACACACCTCATTTCAAACTCCCATCAGCATATATTGCTACAAGGTAATGCCATTCTGCTTGAAAAATGCTAGGGCTACCTATCAAAGGGCAATGACTCGAATCTTCGATGATCTAATTCATAAACATGTTAAATGTTATGTTGATGACTTGGTTGTAAAAAGTAAAGTTCAACATGAGCATGTAAATGATCTTAGAATTATATTTGAAAGAATTCAAAATTATAATTTGAAAATGAATCCATTAAAGTGTGCTTTTGGTGTTATATCTGAAAATTTCTTAGATTTATTGTACGTTATAGAGGAATTAAAATTGACCCCTCTAAAATTAAAGCAATCGCAGAAATGCCACCTCCAAAAACTTTAAAACAACTCCGTTCAATCTAGGGAAGATTGGCGTACATTCGAAGGTTTATATCTAACCTTTTAGGTAGATGTCAACCATTCACATGTCTAATGAAAAAAAATACACCTTTTATATGAGATGATGCTTGTCAGGAGGTATTTGATGGCTTAAAATAATACTTGCTATATCCTCCAATTCTTGCTGCCCCAATCTTGGGTAAATCCCTAATTTTGTATACAGCAGCTCTCGAAGAATCACTCAGAGCATTGCTAGCACAAACAAATGAAGATGGAAAAGAAAGCGCCCTTAATTATATTAGCCGAAGATTAATAAGGGCGGAATTCAAATATTTACCAATTGAGAAACAATACTTAGCATTAATTTTTGCTGCTCAAAAACTCCGGCATTATATGTTATCCCATAAAATCACTTTAATATCTAAAGTGGATCCATTAAAATTTTTAATGACTAAATCCACTCTCACTGGTCGTCTAGCCAAATGGGCTGTCTTGCTAATGCAATTTGACATAACATATATGCCACAAAAAGTGGTGAAAGGACAGGCTCTAGCTGACTTTCTAGCAGCCCATCTTTTACCTGTAGATTCTCCACTCAATGATGAATTGTCAGATAAGAAAACACTTGATGTGGAGGAAAGAGAAAATCTACAAGAATGGGAGCTCTATTTTGATGGAGCTTCGTTAATAAAATCTGCCAAGCCACCTAAAGTTTCAACAATTCAGTAGGCGTTGGCCTTATATTTATTACACCGTAAAAAGGAATACTCTGATATTCCTAAAGCATAACAGAACCTTGAACTAATAATGAGACTGAATATGAAGCCTTAATAGTGGGTTTTGAGTTGGCGATTAATATGAAAATTGAGAAACTCCATATATATGGAGATTCTCAACTTATAATCAAATAAATAATAGGTGCTTTCAAAATTAACAAGCATGAATTAATTTCATATTATAAATATGCTCTAAAACTCCTACAACAAATTCCTGAAGTAACTCTCACTAGAATTACACGCAGTGAAAACGACAAAGCCAATGCATTGGTAAAGCTAGCCAAAGAACTAGCAAATTCGCAGGAGGATCTAATTCTCATAACTATTCAAAATAGGCATGCCTTAACTCCAGCGATCATGCAAGATGATGGAGGGAAAGAACTGTAAGAAAGTCTAACTGTATCTGATGAAAATGATTGGAGATATTCATTTATAAGGTACTTCAAGGAAGGGAGATTGCCTGAAAAGAAATCTATGGCTTTGCAAATAGCACGAAGAGCATTGAGATATGCTTTCATGAATGATACATTATATCGTAGATCATTTGATCAAATGTGGCTATGATGTTTGGGTCCTGACGAATCCCAAAAGGTCATAAGTGAAGTTCACAAAGGATTGTGTGGAGCACAACAATCTGGACCAAAAATAAAAATTAAAATCAAACGTATGGGATGCTATTGGCCAAGCATGATTCATGATTGTATCGACCATGCTAAGAAATGCCATCAATGTCAAGTACATGGAGATATTAAGCATCGACCTCCCAACTCGCTACATCCTACCGTAGCGTCATGGCCATTTGAAAGCTGGGGCACCGATATAATAGGTCCTATAGAACCACCATCTTCTTTAAGACATCGGTTCATCCTAGCTTCCACTGACTACTTCTCAAAATGGGCTGAAGCAATTCCCTTACGAGAAGTTAAAGCAGACAATATTATGAAATTCTTTCGAGATAATATTGTTTATAGATTTGGAGTACCACATTGAGTTATATCAGACAATGGTACGATCTTTAAAAGTGCTAAAATCTATAAATTTATCGAACGACATAAAATAGATTGGCGCTATTCTTCGATATACAATTTAAGAGCCAATAGTTTAGCTGAAGCTTTTAATAAATCTTAGTAAAATTGCTTAATAAAATTCTCTCTAAAAATAAAAGAGAATGGCATGATAAGTTGATAGAAGCTCTCTGGGCATATCGTACCACTTATAAAACTGCAATGCAGGCCACCCCATATTCGCTGGTTTTTGGAACTAAGGCAATATTACCTCTCGAGGTCGAATTGCCATCTCTTCGTATTGTTGTTCAATACGAATTAACCAGCGAAGAAAATGATCTATTGCGACTTGAAGAACTTGAAGCTCTTGATGAAGTTCGACTTCAAGCTCAACAAAGTTTAGAATCCTACAAAGCAAGAATGACTAGGTCCCATGATCGAATGGTTCATCCTAGAAGCTTTAAGGAAGGTGAACTTGTGCTAGTTCGCCGAAGACCTATGATCTCTCACCGTCACCTCGGCAGTAAATTTGACCCAACCTAGGAGGGGCCCTTCATCATTGAAATAGTATATGAAGGAGGAGCCTATCAACTCATAGACCTAAAAGGTCAAAGGCTTATACCACTAATAAATGGTCAATATCTGAAGAAATATCACACATAAAGATTTTATATATGCAAATTTGTCTGCAACGCAGAAGATAAGATTCAAATCCCCTCCTTAAAGATAGGAGACAATTTTTGTATCTTCCTACAATATGGGAGATAAATAAAATCACTCCCTGAAAGACAAGAGGCAATTTTATGTTCCTCTCTAACGAAGGAAATAAAATTCACTTCCCTCCTGAAAGACAGGAGGCAATTTTATATCTCATAGAAAGCAGGAGATGTTTATTATATATGCCTGCAAGGTAGGAAAATAACTTTTTAATTTCCTCTCGTAAACATAGGAGGCAATTTTTATCAAATACCCCTTTGCTGAATAAAGTAAGGGTATTATGAAACTGCTATGCTCAATAAACCTAAGGGTCGAGCTAAAACCCATAGATTCAACAAGCCTAAGGGCCAAATCTTACAAATCTTTTATGCTCAATTAACCTAAGGGTCGAGTTATAACCTATAGATTCAATAAGCCCAAGGGCTGAATCTTATAAATCTTATATGCTCACAAACCTAAGGGTCGGGCTAAATTCATTTAGTTCAACAAGCCTAAGGGCTGAACTTTATAAATCTTCTATGCTCACAAACCTAAGGGTCGAGCTAAAACCATAAAGTTTAATAAGCTTAAGGGCCGAACTTTATAAATCTTCTATGCTCACAAACCTAAGGGTCGGGATAAATCCATAAAGTTCAAAAAGCCTAAGGGCCGAACTTTATAAATCTTCTACGCTCATAAACTAAAGGGTCGAGTTGTTTTCATCAACCTAAATGGTTGAAACAAAATATAGGTTCAATAAGTCTAAGGACCGAACCTTTTAAAAGATTGCTCACAAACCTAAGAGTTAAGCTAAAATTCATAGATTCAATAAGCCTAAGGGTCGAATCTTACAAATTTTTCATGCTCATAAATCTAAGGGTCAAGTTACTTTAATCAATCTAAAGAATTGAAAGAAAGATAAAGAAAAAAAAGAAGATAGCATTGAACATGGAGGCTAAATGTCCAAAGATACTGCAACGAATCTATTGTGTGAAAGTCACACAATAAATTTGTTGGGAGGTAATTTGTTGACTATAAAAAATAGAACAAAAAAATAATTTTCAAAACATACTTGCCTTCGAGCGGGTCCCAGCTCGCGCGGTTTGCTACCAAACACAGCGTCCCTTCATTTGAAATGAGATAACCGCAAACTCATTCCTTTTTAAAATGATCGGTAAAAATGATAAAAAAAAGAACTAACACTCTGAATCTTCTCTTTTTTGTCATTGATGTTCGATTTCGTTGCTTCACGGGTGGTGTAGAGATTGCACATGTCGCTCTTCGGCTCCTTCGTGGCTGTCCGACTTTGCTTCGCAGGAGGTGAAGAGATTGCACAGTCGCTTCTTCAGCTCCGTCGTGCTATTTGGCTTTGTTACGTTGCAGGAGGCGAAGATTGCACGCATCGCTTCTACGGCTCCTCCCTTGCTGTGCGACTTCGTTCCACAAGAGGAGAAAAGGGGGAGGGTCCGCCTTCCATCTTCTCCTTTAGTCGTTGCTGTTCGGCTTGTTCCCTTTACAAGAGGTGTAGAGATCGACGAGCCGCTCCTTTAACTCCTTGTTCTCGTCCGACTTCTGCTTCGCGGGAGAAATAGATATTGCACGGGAGGTATAGAGATTATACGAGTGGTTCCTTCGGCTCCTTTGTTACTATTCGACTGTGTTCCTTCGACGACTACCCGAGCCGACTCCACTCAATTTTTTTATGCATATTATAAAAATATTATTTTTATATTCTATTATATACAAATAATTATTATAATAATAAAGAGAAATTAAAAAAAAGAGAAATAAAAAAAGAGAGACTTTTAAATAGGTGATTGAAGAACTGTGTTGTCGACCTTAGGTCCAGCCAGGATTGTACAATTCGAATACCCACGCCGTAATCTTAGATCCGGGCGAATGGTTTAAAATTGAAGACCCGCGCCATCGATCTTAGATATGGGTGGATGGTTTTTAAATTTGAAGAGCCCGGGCCGTCGTATCTTAGATCCGTCCGGGATGGTTTTAATTCGAAGACCCTACGCCGTCGACCTTAGGTCCGGGTAGAATGAAATTAGGGCAAGTGCCCTCCCTTACCTCCCGGCGCTGGGGAGGGGATGCCGGGAGGCTGCCGAAATTTCCCCAGAAATTTAAAGGGGAATTTAATTTGAATGCTGAATAAACTAAAATGTTAAAATTAATTTTTAATATTAATTAACTAATTTAGTTAGTTAATGTTTAATAAAAAATTAATTGATTAAGATTAATCAAAGTAATTGATTAATTGAGATCTTTAAAGTTTTTTATATATTCAAAAGCATGGGAGCTGAGAAACTACAAACACTTATTATCCTCCAATCCCTCTAAATTTAAATATTTCCTTCTTTTAAAAGACCTTTGAAATCATCATTGGGTTTAAGTTTATTTGAATCTTTACTAAAAGCCTATTATCAAACAATTTGATAAGAACAGAGGGGCGAGCATATTCTTCCAATTGCTTTCATCCTACTTCTCATCATGCCCTCAAATGTCATCTCATATGAATGAGAGATACTTGGATGTTATCATTTCATTCCAGAGCTTCTTGGATGTTATCATTTCATTCCAAAGACTATTTTGAAGAGCCTCAAATGTCTCTAAATGAGACCTCTCTTTAAAACATTCGAACACAAGTAACATCGAGTGGAAGACCTTGAATTGTTGTGGCATTTCAAATGCTATTCCTCTTGAAATGTTAAAGGTTTCTGACTATCAAAACATCACCTCTCTTGCATTAGTTAATGAAATAGCAAGACTTGTAATAAATTTTCTCACTAATGGATTATCAAAAATTAATTAACTAATTAAAATTACTTGGTTAATTTTACATTAGAGAGTTTTTTTTTAAATGACAATTCTAAATCCAAGAATTTTGTGATACGAGAGTTTTTTTTTAAATACGAAAAACATTTAAAATTTTTTTAAATCTAAGAGTTTTAAAATTTTGAGAGCAATTTAAAATTCGAGTTAAAATTTGAGAGCATTGTAATTGAGCAATTGGAGCAATTAAATTAAAAAATCAAATGAAATCCAAAAAATGTTCACACTAATTGACTCTGTACAACTCACACTAAAACTCAACTCCTAAGACAGCTAATAAAAACACAAAAACTGAAAGAAAGTCTCCAAAATTTTAATCTAAACCCTGACCCTGGTGGGCTCTGGTCACAACTCCTAATAAAGCTCCTAGTAGGCGCTAATCCCTGCAACTGCATCACCTCTGGCTGCAAGCTCCTGCTACTGTAACTACTGGCTACGAACTCAAGATCAGCACATATCTGCACACAAAAAAAATAAATATTAGTACATCATAAATAAAATAAAAATCATCAAAATGCTGGAGAGTGATAAATTTAACTACTAGTAAAACAAAAGTACCGGGAAGCAAGAAAAGCTAAGTACTGGAAAACTAATGGAGCCATAGTGTAGTAGGAAAAAGACTACGAGCACAAAACAACTGAAAACCAAAGACTAGTAACAATTCCTAAATAACTGGCATCCTCTCAACAAAACACACAAATTCGCCACGGGCATCCTAATTTATAGGGTTAGGTTGTAAGACCCGACAACGGGTTGCTTCTAGGCGAAGTCATAAGTCCCATACATTAGGGAAACTTTCAAAATGAAGTATAACAACCCTAACACTCCTACAAACTACCAGGCAACTTTCTAAGGGAAGTCGTAACACCTAATTCAAATAAATGGGGAGCATTATTTATAAGAACTAGGTTGTAAGACCCACTACCCGGCAACTGTTAAAGAAAGCCGTAAGCCCGACCTTAGGGGAAAGTTTTAGGTAAAATTGACCTAACCCCTAACCCCCAATTAAAACACTGGCAACTTCTAATAGAAGTTGTAAGTCTGATCCCTCAGGAAAATGTTTAGGTAATGACACAACCCTAGACCCCTCACTCGGGCATACTAGCCTATAGGGTTAGGTTGTAAAACCTACCATTGGGCAACTTCCAAGTGAAGTCGTAAGACCCACTTTTAAGAAAAATTGCTAAAATAAATTGCAATGATCCTAAAATCCAAACAATTAAATTTAAATTAATGGCATCTTATTCTAAAGGATTAAGTTGTAAGACCCACTTTTTAGGCATTTTTCTAAGGAAAATCTTAAGACTTACCCAAACAATTAAAACCCTCGGGCAGCCTCACTATAGAGTTAGGTTGTAAGACATATCTTTTGGCAACTCATAAATAGAGCAGTAAGCCCCACTCCAAATTAAATATACGCGCTACTTTCTAAGAAAGTCGTAAGTCCCGACCCAAAATCAAACATACGGGCTACTTCCAAGAGAAGTCGTAAGACCCTCTTCAAATTAAAACTTCTATGCAACTTCTAAACAAAGTTATAAATCCCCAAATCAAATCAACTTTTGGGTATTCTAATAGATGTAAATCCTAAAATCTCCAAATAAAATAAAAACTAAAATTCAAATCTAACCACTTCAGTCTACTCAGGATCCCTGAGAGAAGGTAACCCATGGTTGCTAATCAGATTCCCTGAACACTACGATCCATGATTGTTAGTGTTGGTAGATTGAAACTACGGTATACCCGGGACGACAGAACCATGGGATCTTGATCGGGTTTACCTCCATTTTCCCATAATTGAGACTAAAATCAATCAAAATTTATTCATCCTTAATCGAGAGTTCTCTCTTACGTGTTAAGATGGGTAATTAACTATAAGTGCTTGCACTCATGGGAAGTAAGGACCCCAGATCTTTAAACCCTGACACTACCCTTAGGAAAAATCTGGTTAACTACAATCTGACTTAAGTGAAATGGAATCCTACAGCTGTAAAGCGGGATTCATGCATTCATGCCATTTTTCTTGAGCCAACAATATTCAAGTCATTAAGAATATGTATGCAGGAGTTATTACTTGTGTTCAAACACTAGGTGGTTTGACCAAGTATTTTCCAATTTCAGTTGGATTACATCAGCAATCAACCTTAAGCCCATATCTTTTTGCTTTAGTCATTGATGTTCTCATTAGACATTTGCAAGAGGTTATACCTTGGTGTATGCTTTTTGCTGATGATATTCTTCTTGTTCATAAGACTAGAGAGGGAGTTGAAGGTAAACATGAATTATGAAGGTCAATCTTAGAGTCTAAAGATTTTCATTTTAGTAGACCTAAAACTGAATATATGGAGTATAGTTTTAATAGTAATAGATCTAGTAGGGGGATTGTGACTTTGGGCGATCAAGTCATTAATAAGAGTACATATTTTAGATATCTTGGGTCTATTGTTCAGAGTGATGGTGATATAGATGGGGATATTATAAGTAGAATACAAGTTGAATGGTTGAAGTGGAGGAATGCATCGAGCTTGTTGTGTGATAGAAAACTCCCCTTCAAACTTAAGGGAAATTTCTATAAGATGATGGTGAGACCTGCAATGCTTTATGGTGTAGAATATTGGCCATTAAAAGAGAAGCATAATATTAAGTTAAGTGTTGCAAAGATGAAGATGCTCAAGTGGATGAGTGGCTTTACTCTTAGAGACAAAATATGAAATGAGCATATACGTGAAAAAGATGGAGAAAATAAGATTAGAGAGAGTCGCCTTAGATGGGTTGGTCACATAAAACGGCATCCTTTTGATGACCCGGTTAGGAAAATAGATGTATTAGATTTGGCTTATGTGTAGAAAGGTAGAGGTAGACCTAAAAAGACTTAGTTAGAAAATATTAAAAATGACCTTTATTTATTAGATTTAAATAAGAACTTGACTCTTAATAGAACACAATGAAGAAAAAAGATTCATGTAGCTGACCTCACATAGTTGGACAAAGGCAATGTTGTTGTTATATATATATATATGTGTGTGTGTATCAGAGAGCATTTCTCATTTAAAATGATTTGTATGGATTTAACAATAATGTTGATTATAATACATTCAAGTACAATGATTAGGAAACTTAACATTCATTTTATGTAATCTTTAAGTTGAAAGAGACTGTATGATCTAAATCGAAAAAGAAATTAATCATGTTACTAACAATTTTGAGTTTAAAAGAATCGGATTCTATATAAACATTGGCATGCATGAATTTTGATTTAACTAAATTGACACATGAAATTTCTGAATAAATGAACTATAATCACATATTAAAGGTCACATTAATTTTCTTTCGTGAGATATTCTTCTAAAAAAAACTTCAAATAATTAACTCTAGATAAAAATAGGGGTGGCAAAACGGATAAACAGGTCGGGTTCAGGTCCAATCTGAAATTTATCTAATATGAATATGATCAACTCGAATCCGACCAACTAGCAACTCAAATGACCCAAACCCAACTTGATAACCCATTTTGATTTAATGTTTTTTTAATTTTAACAATAGATTTAGATTAATTAATAAAAAAATAAGATAATCATACAACAAATAAAAAATTTAAGAAAATTTGAGCTGGTCAAAATTGGGTTGGCGGGTCAACCCAAACAGTTTAAGAAATGCCCCGAATTTCATATCTGAATCCGACCCATTTATTAAACGAGTTAATTCGAACAAAAATTTTTTAGGTCAAATTTTGATCGAATCATTTTTTGACATCCCTAATAAAAAAGTAAGAGTTATACTTGTACGAAGGGCAAATTATTCTGTGCGGGTGCCGAACACCATCTAGAGCCAATAAAAATGCGCCACGTCACCCTCTACTCGATACTGTGCTCGGTACCGCGCTCGGTACCACTTGGTATTGTGCTCGGTACAGCGCTTGGTACCATTAATGTGGCGCATTTTGATTAGTCTCCAAATATAGAGCTACGTTCAGCATCCGCACAGAATAATTTCTCGTACGAAGCAACCTAACTTTCAAATTTGCTTTCAAACATCCACCATAATTCCTCCTAAAAGATATTAAACAAATAAAGGGAAACAACCCACGCAAGCTCTCATTGTCTTTCATTTTACCTAGGAAAGAAAGCATTCGGGGCAGGTAATCCACAACTAATAATTTTTATGTTTCTGTCTCTTTCGACCCACGGACCCATTAGAAACAGATGGGAAGGTAGATTACTATGCTACCCTCACGCTGCTATCAATTCAACGCAGCCGGCTGCTAGTCCCAGTCATTTAATTTTCAACTGTTTGATCTCCATTTACTCCATTTGGACGGCTGGATAAATTTTGAAATCAAAATAGGCTGAATTTGAATTGAGTTCGGTTTTTTTTTTTTTTTTTTTTTTGACATTTAGAGACTCATGCTTACACACACATTATATGTAAAATTCGAACTCAATACCTCTTAGTTGACAGTCAAAGCTCCCAATCAATAGACCAATGTGAGTTCAGATTCAATTAGAGAAATGTTTGTACAGTTTAAAGGAGGGGCGTCAATTCGGGTCAACGGGTCAGGTTCGGGTTGAACCCGACTTGACCTAGCTTAAACGGGTTGACACTAACCTGACCCAATTTTGCAAACGGTTCAGGTTTATCAACCAGGACCCGACCCGTGCGAGTTACCAGGTTGACCCGACCCATCCCGCGAACCTAGGAATGAGATCTGGGATCGGGATTCAGCCATTCGGGCGCGCGTTCGAGTGAGGGCGAGAGCTGCCTTGCGGCGTGCCTAACCCGAGGCCGGGGCATGCTTGCCGCCTGCTAGGCTTCGAGCGCGGTGCGGCTCCTGGGTTCGACGCGAGGGTGGGAGAGACCGGTGCCGCTCCGCGGTTCGACGCAAGGGCTGGTGATGCCGCGACGGGGCAAGAGTAACGAGACCTGTGAGGCTCCGCGGTTCGACGAGACGTCGAGACCGGTGCCCTTGCGGTTTGACTCGTGTAGAGATGCCGGTTGGCCGGTGCAGACAGCGGAGTGCCAGTCACGGATGCGACCATGCGAGGCCGGGTCAATTTTGGGTTATCGGGTTGACCTGGGCCCGACCGTTTTTTAAACGGGTTGAAAATTGAAACCGGAACTTGACCCGTTTGTTAAACGGGTCGACTCTAACCCAGTTTTTTCGAGTCGGGTTCGGGTCGGGTTGTCGGGTCGTGTCAATAATTGACACCCATAGCTTAGGGGAGGATTTGAGTTGAATGTGATTTAACTTAGGGTTCGTTTGGGACAGCTTTTACTATTTTTAAAGCAGCTTTCTAGTAAAAAAAAGTTTGAAACTTTTTTTTACTAGAAAGCTGCTTTAAATAGCAGTAAAAATGTTGTCCCAAAAGAAACCTTAATTTAAATAGGCTCAAAGCGAGATGATTCGAATTGATTAGTCTCAACTCGGCTTAATTTAGTTAAATTTAATTTGAATTAGTTTAAATTGAGTCGAGACGAGTTGATTTTATTCAAGTTGACCTAGGTTCGCATCAGCTAAATGAAGTTAAAAAGATTTGAGCGGTCAAATGAATTTAATCGAATTGAGTGAGTTAATTAGGTTGATTTGGGTTGATGCGAGCCGAATATTGAAGCAAATTTCATTTGAATTGAATTTGGATTAAGTGAATTTAATCTGGATTAAATTAATTTAATTATTTCATGTTGAAACATTTATTAGAAAATTTGTTATGAAAAAGAAGAGTGAGTATTTTCATGATTCTGAATTTTAAAAGGAAGAGCATTTAGTACGTTTTAATCTTTTTATCTTGTAATTATATATATATATATATATATATACATTCTTTTCATGATTATATGTTTTTTATTTTGAAATAGAAATTTCTTTAAAATTTTTTATGACTTTTGTTTTAATTTAATTATTATTAGATTTATTAAACCCCTTTACTATTCTCTTTTCTTGATGCACATCAAATGGTATCCAATTCCAGCGCAATGAGCTCAATTGATCCATCTCAAAGAGCCGAACACAACGAGGCAATTCGTTTCGCAAGCGAGATCTCGTTCAAAAAATTTCATGTGAGAAAAGATTTTGTGCGTGAAAGCTTCAATACACATGAATTCATGAATAATTTTCTATAAACCGTCAGAAATATCATCACATATGTCTCCAAATATAGTGATGAGCAAAATATGATCAAAAGAATCAAATTCTAAGGTCAATCGAGAATTGGGGCAATAATGAGCTACTCAACTTGTCGTTGCACTATTGCACAAAAATGCAAGATTGGGACTAACCTACAAGATATGCACAAAACTCATCCGAGTGATTGATGCCAAACAGAAGGTCAACAACCCCATGGAGCTCTCCTCTCCAAATAGTTGGCTAGCATAAGGGTAAGCACTCGGCCAAGTGAAGCTCGCCCCCAAAGGTTTAACCAGAGATGCATGCATCCAATCATGTTATATTGAGGAAGTCACCTCAGTAGACCTCAGCACAATGAGGAACTTGCTCGGAAGGAAGACTCATCCTAGCTACGAGAGGGACGCTCATCCATACTATAAGAGATGCACACATATTAGCCTTGCTATAATGGCCTCCTTAGTCATGCTAATCCCCAACCAAAATCATTCGCTCAAGGCACTCACTTGAGGCTCTTATAGGAAGTACTTTGATAAGGCACTCTTCAAAGGTATTCACCATAAGTGCTCACCAAGAGTACTCACTAGGATCTTTACAAAGCAAATTTAGATATGACAGGACCCATGTATCTATTTTAGTTAGACCATGCATTTGTAATACTCAAATATTATACTATTTTATTATATATATATATATATATATATATATATATATATTATGGAGCCTCACATGTAGTCTTTCCAATCCTATAAATAAAGAGTTGAGAGATATTTTTGGGACCCTTTTATCAAATATGGTTTACTAAGCATAAATATATTTCAAAACTGCTTTACATATTCGACCGTCTTTCTCTTTCTCCATCTGTCGCCTTAACTAATCTTGACAATAAGGTTAATATGTCATATACAAACAAATTTGGATATAAAATAGTTCAAATGTCTTTTTTAATATGAGAATCTTTTCCACTTCTCTATAGGTAAATTAGACTTTATATGCATCATAGTTCATGCAATTGAAAATATCTCTGCTGTTTATTTTCTTGGAGAAATACACTATAAAGTTTCTTTTGGATAAAGAATAACATATTTTCTTGATGCTGCTCATTAGATTTTAGGCTATTCAAAATTGATTCGAATAAGTCTGAATTTGAATTCAATTCGAATTAGACAGTTTATGACAATTCGTACAGGTTTCATAATGGGAGTTCATATGAGATCTCGCCTAGGGTAGCAAACAATATGGCCAATGGTGTTCAAAGGAGAATAAATGTTTTGTGCATGAGCTTGAACGGGCAAGAATTGATGGGATCAATAATGTTTATTATAGAAGAGTTCTTGTGGGAGCTAGCCAGAGGCATTGATCAACAACATTGACAATGTTTGAAGAAGAAGATGAGTTCATATAAGACCTCACTAGGTACAGTAATCAATGGGACCAATGGTGTTTGAAGAAAAGGATTTTATGCAGGAGATCACAGAGGCAAAAATTGATAGGCCAACAAAGCTTGGAGTGCAAAATTCATAAAAAACTCAATGGGGACAACAATTGATGAGACTGGTGAATGGAGAATACGAGCTTGCATGAGGGCTCATTGGGGCCATCTATCTACAAGTCTAGCACCACATAAAGAAGAAGAGGAGTTAATGACATAAGCTTCACAAGAATGAATTATTATAATTTTTATAAAATTCGAATTATATTCAAATTATGATCAAATACATATATGCACAAATCATTTTTGAATAACTCAACTCTAATGAGTAGTCCAAAAATATAAGATGTTATCTCTTGTTTGAGCTAGTTTCATAAAAAATAACTTAAAAAATATTATTGATTTATTACACATATTATGCATCATGAAATAACAAATTTGTACATCATTAATTGATTAGATTAAAAAAAATTTATTTTTGAAATAAAAATATAAAATACTTTTTTTAAAATTTTGAATAAATAATTTATTTATATAAATTTATTTTAAAATGTAGCAATATAAAAAAATTTGACTGCACATATATTTGATAAATATTACCAATTAAGATAAAGGGATACAATAACTCGCTCAAGCTTACAACGGCATATCTCATCTTATATCTCTCTTCAATATTATATTATTATTATTTCTCCTGTTCTCTACAGCTTCGACTCCGATAGCAGCTTTACCCTATCTTCTTCAGTCTCCGGAGGAAACCCTAACGCAGAACTAACCTCCGGCAACGATCCCATCCGAATCGAACTGTAAACTCCACCGATCCAATTCCTCGCTGCCAGCTCCTCCGCCCGCCGCACAGCCGCCTCCACCGTCTCCTTCGTGCCGCCGTGAGGCCGATCGATAATCCCCTTTGCCGCCGCTTCTGCGGCGCCGATCTTCTTCCCCTCGAGTACGATCTCTCGGAAAACCTTTGGATCGGAGATCTTCGATCTCATCATCGCCAAGAAATACGGAGGGAAAGGCATAGCGTTATCAAGTTCGCTCATGTAAATTACGCCTCTGTCTCCCCTCATCTCCACATAGTCATGGCTTATCGCGAGCATGAAGCCGGCGGCGGCCGCGTGTCCGTTGACGGCGGCGATGGTCGGCATCGGAAGGGAGATGAGATCTGCCACGAGGGCGCGGAAGTCGGAGACCATGGATTGGAGACGAGATCGAGCGGCTGAAGCGGAGCCGCCGGATCTGGCCCAAGAGAGATCGAATCCGTTGGAGAAGAAGCGGCCTTCGGCTGTAGTCACAAGGGCGAAGCCTCGGCCGCCGGCAGCGACGGATTCGGATTTGGCACGGGAGAGGGCGCTTCGGATGGAGGAGATGGCGTCGGGAGAGAAGCGGTGCTCGCCGTCGCCGGTGAGGGTTAGGATGAAGACGCGGTCTCGCTTCTCGAGAGAACACATGTTTGGCAATTAGACCAGGGCTTGCATAGTGCGGAACAGGGATATGCAAATTTATTTATAGACAATTATAATAATTGCATGTGTGCTTACTATTATAATTGCATTAATAAAATTAAAAAATAATATTATAAAAATTTAAATTATGTATAATTAACTTATTTTTTTTAATAAGTAGTTAAAACGAATATTAATGCATAAATATTTTTTATGCTAAAACTAAAAAATATTAGAGATTGCTATAAAAAAAATGAATAACATACAATGCATAAATATAATTCATATTTTTGGGGTTATTGTAGAAGATGCAATCATTAGGGGCTGATGATGATGAGGGGGATGTTAGAATTGCTGAAGGTGCAAAGGATTTTGGAATTGCATTCAAAGGTCTTCACCCAGATGCAAAGACATTTATGTCGATGGTTGACAGAGATTCGTAGGCTTGAAGAGCACCACTTCTAAATTAAATGAAACCTTATTCTGGCTGCTAGGTGAGGCTGGATCGAATCATTGATGACGTAGGTGACTTAGGAGAGGCATCATTACCCACATAACAAGCTCTTTCACGCCTATCTTAGTGCAAAATATATGCTATGAAGAGCCATTGGTTATGAAATTGAGAGGCATGTTGAGTATCTGAAGAGGTTTCTTCAATTTTAATGGTTGAAATTGAGAGTTGAAAAGGATTATATGGGGAGATGAGAAGAGGTTAATGACTTAATGAATGAATGAGAAATCAAAAGATGTTAGACGAATAGACGGATAAGACGAAATAAGCCAAAAATGAAAAAATGAAGAGGCAAATATACAGAATCAAATATATTTTTATCATTTTAAGTTGAGCACTTATGGAAGAACATTTATGGAAGTTTAAGAGCTTGAAAGAACTGGAATTAAGATACTAAAGAAGGTGGAGGAGAGGGGAAGAAGAAAAGTTAGAGTATACGAAGAGGAAAAGATACAAACCCGGGTCGCGAATACGAAGGTCAACATATAATGTAATTTTGCATAATTTATTTAGTCCAGACGTAAACGAACTTTTACTATGTGGGGTCAGCTACATGAATTTTTGGTATTTTAAGGGAAATTTTTGGTATTTTCCCCAAAATCCAATATGACCTAACCATATCAAACCCCAAAATTCATTACAATGGATCCTAAATGACTTTAGGAACACATTGGACCCAAACCCACCTTTTGGTTTGACCTGGTTAACCAAGTTAACCATAGTTGACCAAAATGCTCCTTAAGGATTCAAATGGCCATTTTAAGCCAAATGAATTCCTTTTGACATAAGACCACCTCCTAGGTCAACTTAGTTGACAAAGTCAACCAAATTTGACCTAATTTCCCATACACCTCCAACCTCTCTAAACTTCTTAACCAAGACCATTCCAAGTCCATCTAGACCTGTGGGGATGACCCATTGGGTCCCCAAGAGACCCCTCTTGAGGTCCCAAGCTTTGGGCCCACTTAGGTTAGCCACTTGGCTTGACCCAAGTGCTCAAAGAGAGGTCTCCTTTGAGCCATTTCATAATCCAATCCAAATTGAATCCAATTAATGGTACCATTGGGTTCCCCATTACCCAATGCACCTATCCTAGTTGATCCAACCCTTAGTTCAACTTGGGCTAGGAGTTAGGCTAACCCAAAGTGGTCAAAACCACTTGGGATTGAGCCAACTCCCATCCTAAATCCAATTGAACCTAGCCAAAACCTCCACTAGGTGGCCATAGGTCCAACACACCTACCCTAGTTAGCCTAACCTATAGGTTGACTTGGGTTAACCATTAGACTAGCCCAAAGGGGGCCAAAACCCCTTTGATCTGAGCCATTTTACACTATAAACTCAATTGGATCCAATTGACCCTTACATTGGGTTCACCATGACCTAACATATCTTCCCCATCAAACCCAGGCCTTGGCTTGACCCTGGCTAAGCCTAAATTGACACAAACCGGGCAGGTTTGGGTCAATACAAGCTCTCCAACCAAGCCAGCCCCTTCCAAGCCCATTTTAGCTCATCACACTCCTTGCGGCCTTTGCATCTTAGCCTGACCCAGTCAGTGGCTGCCGGCGATTGGAGCAAGCAAATTGGAGCTCCGGAGGTCCCCCCATCCTCGAGCTCTGTCTAAAGGCTTCCAGAGCCTGGGCTTCACCATCGTGAGCTCATGTGCTCTTGCGATGAGCCACCTTTCCACCTGGAGGCCATCAAGAAATTCCCCTAATTGATCCCAGTCGTTTGAGCCCGCTGGAATTTGTTAAATAGGGCAGCTCGATCTAGACGGCCCCATTCAATCCCAACATTTTAAAAATGTTCCCTAGAGTCCCCTGAGCCTTCCTCTATCTATTTCCAGCTCCTTAGCCTTTTCCCTCCATCCGTTCAAGCAAACTCTGGCGAAAGCTTTCCACCTCCCACTCAAAGTCACACCTCCGGCCATCCTTCGACCTCGAGGTCTGAAGAAAAAATCTTTGCACTCAACCCTTGAAGCTTCTCGATAGAAAAACCTATTTGTTGGGGGCTTTCTACATGGTGAGATTTCAATCCCAAGATCCTACCTAGGTAATGTCGGTCAAGTATGAAACAAATCATCAACCCATCGAAATCTGATCGTTAGATTGATAGTTTGTAGTCCCGTGATACTTCCCACGAATTTTGGTTGAGATCCGCCGACGGGATCTCTCAAATTACGTCAAAAAAGCCCAATGGTCTCAAACGTTTGCGAGAGGTTAAATACACAATCGTGGCCGATGATTTAGATCAATGGCCCGTATTCAATCAGTGATTTTGAGACCATTTAATCTCATCTGTCCGATCATTGATCTGATGGTTATGGTTAACCACGTGGTTATACAGTTAGTGCTAATGATTGGCTGCCCAATCGGAGCGCACCGCGTGTAAAGCACCGGCTGACTGTGTAATTTTGGGTTAATTAAATTTAGAAATTATGAGAACCTTAAAAAAATCAGATCTCTCAATCTACTTGGCCAAATTAGGTGTTCTTATGCTCATTAAAAAGATCTCATAGAGATCTTCAAAAGCCATATGGTTCCAAGCCTTGATTAGTTCTGTGTAGTTGTTAATTTTCATTTGAATGTTTAAGCTATTAGGCATTTGGGTGCTTATGAGATGTCACCATGGCTTGGGACTTTGGGAGAGTGAATTTGGGCATGTCTTACACATGTCCAAATTTTCTCTCCACTTTTGAGGTGTTTAAGGGCCTGTTCATGCTAATTTGGGTTTAAGGGTCTTGGTTTGACCCTTAAATTCAAATTTGAGTTATAATCTTTCCAATGGGATGAAGGATTTGAATTTTGGTGTGTTAATTATGCTTAGTCTAAGGAGTTTAGAGTCACTGATTGCACCCCAATTCAAACTTAGGATAGTTACCTAGGAACTTTCTAAGGTGACCAAGAGGTTACCTTAGGTGGCTTGGTTAGCCACCTTAGAGAGGCCCAATCGAGACCAAATTCAGAGGGTTTGGATCTTGAGATCAGGTGATCTCAGGGTCCAAAATTCACTGAATTTGGGATTCATTTGGTTAATCAAATAGGTGCCCCAAAATCCCCCTTTAGATTTGACCTAGTTACCTAATTAATTCACTAATAATCCAATTTAAATCCAAAAAATCTATTTAAGTACTCTAAATGTCCCCAATTGAACCCTCAACCCATGAAAATAAAAGCCCTATTAGATATCCCCTAATTTCATTTTAATTTAATTTCTAAAGAAAATTAATAATTAATTCAAATAAATAATTAAAAATTATTAAATATTTTAAATATTTTTCAAACACTTAAAAATACTCCCATGGGTCATCCTTGAGCTTTGGGAGTGATTCCATGAAGTTTGGAATGAGTTTGGATCAAAATAATCAAAATCTTTCTAATTAAGTAATTTTAAAATTCAATTAATTAAGCAAACTTTAAAAAATCATAAATAATTCTAGAAAAATCCAAATTAGTCAAACTCAAATGAAATCAACTCTAATTAGGGTCTAGTATTTTCTAAAAATGTTAAACCTCCAGAATTAAGTTAAAGTCAAAAAGTCAACTTTTCGGTCAACCATAGTTCAAATTTAGATCAAAACTTCAAAAATTCATAACTTTTTATAGAGAACTCTAAATTAAGTAAATTAATAGTTTAAGTACTCATTATAAGGTCTAATATTTGTTAAAAAATCTAAAACCTCTAAAATTAACTCTAATTAAAAAAGTCAACTTTTGGACCCTCTAATTAATATGATTAAATCATTCCTATAATTCTCAGAAAATTCAATAATTTATAAAACTTTCAAAAAATTTTAATTTGACTAATTAAACCACTCAACCAACATTTTAATACATAACAAGCACTCCAAAGATGAAGTTTTTAGGATGGACTACTCCGGACTACGGGATTACGTGTCCTAAGGAGGCCTGATTCCTCGAGCCTGATGACACAACGCTACGAATGAATTCAATGGAGTGTTAAATCTTAAAATTAAGTAATTCTTAATTATTCAATAAAATTTAAAATTCTTAATCCAACAGTATCAATCCAGTTTTTAGGATGGACCACTCTGGGCTGTGGGGCTACATGTCTTAAAGAGGCCTGATTCCTCGAGCCTGGTGGCACAACGCCATAAATCGATTGATAAGAAACCTAAATTAATCTAATCTTTAAAATTAATAATTAATTGAATTAATTAAGTTTAATCAACCCTTAATTTCTAACAAATTAAATCAACTCAATCAACCCCGATTACTACTGGGTAATATAGGCCTACAAGGCTATTAACTTAGCCCCAAAAAAGGTGAAATAAACTTTATGCCCTCAGTGAGTAATAGAGGTAGCAATCATTTAACAATTAAAATATATCCAAGTCAAAGTTTAATACATTAATATTTAAACTCAAATATAAAGTTCTCCTTTAACCTTTAACAAACTCGAACATTAAACAAGTTCAACAACCCACCCAGTTTAGGATATACCCCAGCCACACCTTTTTTAGTACACACTTTAGATGATTTTCTAGGATAACCAACTCTAGTCTAGGCTAGGCCGGTAATTGCTTTACTATTGTGTACTGAGATTTTAAATTTTTATTGCATGCTGTGATTGAAATTAATTGATGTGAGTGTTTATTTACTTTAATTGCAATCTGTGAACTGATGTGATGGACGATAGTTTACCCTTAGGTTAGGACTGTTTTGGTTGCTCACTTAATTTTTTGCAAGTGATCACGCTCTTATAAGGCAATAAAAGGGGCTAAATAAATGATAAATATAATTGCTACAGGTGCTTCAGCTGCTTAGCCCCCAAATAAAAAGAGCATGGCCAAGTATGCTTACTTTACTGCATATATATAACTGCTTGGGATTTGATCTAATTATTAAATACTTAGAATAACCTTGCAGGAGAGTCTAGAATTTTCATTTTATATCGATGTAATTTGATCAAGTGTTGAGTTGTGAAAGAGTCTTTGAGTTTGGGATACTTAGACCCAAAATTGAATTTCAAAGAGGAAAGGATACCCCTCAGGGGGATGGTCCTTTTCCATTTAGAAATTTAATTTTGGATCACTCCACTACCCAAAGTGAAAAGTATGACCTCCCCTTTGGGGGTAGAGCTTTCTCTCCCATTTGGGTACCCAGGTACAACGGATCTAAGGAGCCCGAAGAGGAGAAGACTAAGGAGCTAAAGATAGAAGAGTATCCCACTCAAAGTCACTTGCGTCAGTTTTAGGATTAGAATCTGGGTTGTAGTCAATGGTGCCTAGCCAATTTAAATTTCTTTAGACTCTGCTTTGTCATAAAAGGCAGTTTATCTATGGTAATTAATTAATTGAATGATGTGCTGATTTATCTTTTTTGCATATAGGATTACCTACTTTTTTTAGTTTTTTTGGCAATTTATATGTCGTGTTTTATTTTAGCGTAGATACACTGAGGCTCGAGAGGGTACACTAAAAATTTTTGTACTCAAATTTTAATAAACTTTTTGAGATAACATAGAAATTCTAATGATTTAAGAAGTAAGCCCGGGACCACCAGGAGTTCGTATAAACATCTTTATTGTACTCTTCAATTCCTTTTGTTAGGCACATCCTCACCTACGAGTTTTGGCAGACCACTTGGCCTATGAGGATACAGATCTGTCAAAGGAAATCTATGTAATCTCTAGGATCAAACTTATTTTTAAGCATTTTTAAAACTACTTCATTCTATTTTATGCATTTAATCAAGTTGATCAGCATGCATTGCACTAAAAATGCATTTAAAAGAGTCTAAATATTAATTGCATTTACTTTTAGCATTTTCACCCAACATAAATCAAGGGGCCACTTAGGATAATCTCTAGATGTCGGCCCCAGCTCCTCAAAACTTTAATAACAACGTCCCTACCACTCCTTCATAACATAACCAGACTCATGGATTTAAAATTGACTAGGTGGTCAGCTAGCTCCTCAATCCAGGCTGGGGTAAGTCTAGATTTTATACTGCATTAGTTAGGTTTGGGTTACCATTATCTGGTGCCCAATTTAGATTTAAGATCCAGGGCAAATTTTGAATCATAAGACCCTAATCTTCAAGAATATAATCTCAAATTTTTAATAATTTATTCAACTCAAATAAAAAATTTTCTCTCAATTTAAAATTTAAAGCCCAACACTTATATTAGGTCGCGATACTTTTGAACTGTTTTAGAATCTCTAAGTGTCTCCTACCTCTCTTCCTTTAACTCCAAAATAAGTGTTCAAAATTCGATCTAATCCCACTTGAGATTCCAGTTTCACCTCCTTCTATATCCACTCCTTGAAATCCCCTAAATATAATTTTTGCATTTATTTTAATTAAGAGTATTCATAGGGAATTCAACCTCCCTCTATGTGATTAACTATGAGGGCTTGCACTCGTAGGAGATTTAGAACCCACATCAACTTTTCAGAAAATCAATTTCTTTTCAAAACTCAAACTAAATCTCCTTTGGAAAAATTTAAATTAACGATCGTTGTCGTCATATTCGAACAATTATTAACAGGTGATATCTTCTTCCTTCAGGGAGATATATCCTTTGTTAACATGAATTTGAATATGAGATTAATGATCATTTCTCATGATTATCATAGCTCGATATTTGACAGAACTTCACTCTGACCCTCTGGGGTCATATATGGTTCTCCCTTAAATCAGGCTATAACATTCAAGAGAAAATCTATAATTCCAGGTCTAAACCTGTTAGGAGATTTTATCACTGCCTTTCGAGGCAGTACATTATCCCTAATGGTATGTTCGACTTGAGAATTGAAATTTAAATTCAAAGAATTAAATTTCCTAGAGAAGATTAATTTTTCAAAACCTCTTTTCAAAATTCAATACCAACACTTCTCTCTCTAGGCAGTTTCTTACGTGAGACAAGTGAATTGGACAGTAGAATAAATATTTTTAAGGGCAAAAATTGGCCCAGTGCCAGGACACCATTGTTTCAATATCGGGGAGCTCTAATGGAAAATTACTTATTTCACAAATAGTATTAAAATCCTAGGAACCCACTTCAGAACACATACAGACTTTTTTTATTCAACAAATTATTCTCAGATGCATGCAAAAGAGTTCAAATATAAAAATTCAATAGATTTCCTAACTTCTAATTTGGTCATACTGGTTTGAACAATGCTCTAATCTTGAAGGTGTCATAATCCTCCTAGGCAAAACATGTCCTATGAGAGCCAATCAACCTGACTATAAATAACTATTTTTAAAAGCTTTACTTTGGAAGGATGCAAAATAATTAAAATTTAAATTTCTTTGAAAAACTTGAAATTGATTTTGAATCTTAATTCTAAAAATAAACATACCATTTGGAAATGATATACCGCATCAGGAGTCAAAAATAAAATTTCCTACTGGATTCAGATTTAGAATTATAAATTATATCATGAATATCATAACCAAATTCGTGAAGGAACTATATATGACCCTGATTGGTCAAAATGAGATTCGATCAAGTATTTAGCTATGATAATCTAGATGTGTTATTGTTAATTTCATATTCGAGGTCATAACAATAAATGATATATCTTCCCAATGGAAGAAAGTACCATTTCTTATTAACTGCATGAATATGATGATAACGATCATCATTGATTTTTATAATTTTTCCAAAGAGAATTAATTAAATTTTAAAATTGATCAGGGGTCTTAAATTTCCTACGAGAGCAAGCCCTCGTAGTTAATTACATCATAGGAAACTTGGGTTCCTATGAATACTCTCGATTAAAATAATGAAAGAAATTTTATTTCAAATTTTTAAGGAGTGATATCAAAGGAGTGAGGTTAGAATTTCAAGTGGGATTGCATCAAATTTGAGCAGTTATTTTAGAGGCCAATGGATAAAAAGTAGGAAGTATTTTGGGATTCTAAAATAATTAAAAAATGCCTCAGTCTATCTTATGTATTTGCCTTTACAGTTTGGTTTAGAGAGAAATTTTAATTTAAGTTATCGTTTTGTTAAAAAGTTGGGATTATATTTTTGAAGTTGGGGTCTTATGATTTTGGGTCTGCTAGATCTAATTTTGGGCACTAAACAATAGTGGCTCGAACTTAGCTAATGTAATATAAATCTGAACTTATCCTGACCTAGATTGGGGATCCAACAAACCACCTAGCACTTCAAAATCATGAGTTTAATCTTTTATGAAAAATGGGTATGGACATTGATTAAGTTTTTGAGAAATTAGGGTTGACGTCTAGAGAGTGTCCTAAGTGACCTCTTTACTTATGTAGGGTAATTATGCCTAAATACAATTAAAACTTTAACTCTTTAAGTAGTTTCTGATTTAATGCATGCTGATTAACCTTGAATGCAAAAATGATATGAAGCAATTTTAAAATCAGGCTTATAAAAAAAATTTCTTTAGAGATTGCACAACATCCCCCAGACAAAACTACATCCTAATAGGCTAGGTGATCTTCCACAACCCACAGGCAGGGACGTGCCTAACAAGGAGTAGAAGATTTAAGATGTATACATGAGACCCTCGGCAAACCCGAGCTTACTTCTTAAAATTGATTAAGTTTTTATATTGGCTTAAAATTTTTATTTAATTTTGAGTAGAACTAGTTGGTCCTTAAAGAGCCTAAACGCTTCCAAGCTAAATCAAAAATGGCATGTAAGAGTAAGAAACCTATGAAGATTATGAAACTTCTACTACGTAGAATTAAACACATCAATCAAATCAATAAATCAAAATAAATCAAGTAAATATAGAAAGTCTATGTGGCAAAGTCTACTAAATTACAACCCAAGGTCTACAAAAATTAAAAGTGATCGGGTACCACTAACAACAACTCAGATTCTAGTCCTAAGAATGACACAAGTGATTTTGAGGATGGGATAATCTTGAAGTCTTCACTTCTTTGATTTCCTCCCTTCAACGAGCTCCTTGCATTCGTCAAGTCCAAGCATCTAAATGGAGAGAACTCCTCCCCAAAGGGGTGTTTCTTACCTCTTTGGATTTTTAAATCACCTAACTTGAATTCCCAAATGAAAGGAACTCATCCCTAAGGGATGCTACCCTTCTCCTTGGGCTTCAAATTGGATGGTTAATATCCCATCTCAAAATTGACTTTCATAACACTTAAAATTTAAAATTACTTATTAAAAATTCAAAAGACTCTAGACAACATGCATGATTATTCTAAACAATTATAATTAAAATCCCAAGCAGTTGAATAATCAAATTACTCAAGCTATAACACAAACACATTTGGACATGTTCTTTTAATTTCAAGTGGAACTTAGCATTTTTAGCACCTATAAAAAATTTGTTAGTTAAAATTTTAATTTAGCCCCCTTGATTTATAGCCCTATATGAGCATGGCCACCTGTAAAAAATTCTGTGAGCATCCATATCATTTCTAACGTATGAGTAATCTAACGTCCATCACATCAATTCATAAAGAGCATAATAAAATTAGCACATTAATAAATATCACATCAATCAATTTATTATAACTAGCATGCAGTAAAAACCATAAAAAACCCAGCACACAAGTAACAAAAAAAGAAAATAATGGCCTAGCCTAAAATTAGGATTGCTTGTCCTAGCAAACCATCTAAACTGTGTGTATCAAGCTATATGGCTTGTATACATCTTATATCAGGTAGTTATTAAAGCTATCTAATATTTTAATATTCTTTGTAAGCTTAGAGATTTTAATTTGAGTTTAAGTGTTAGTGTTTTAATATTGATTTTAAGATATATTTTAAGTTTTGAGTGATTACTACTTTATTTATAGCATAGCCATAAAGTTTATTTCACCTTCTTTGAGGCTAAGTTAATAGTCGACCACAACCACCTCAGTCTTAACTTTAGCCTCAATGATCGAGAAAGCCTCTGCTCTTGCTGAATCCATTTCAAATCAATGTTGATCTCACATCTGGGTGTTCTCTTTTTCAAGTTGAATCATCCTACTCATTGTCTTATGGTGGACCTTCTTCTCCTCAGGTAAGGTAAATTCAATATAATTCTTAGTCGCCTCTACTTACCTTATACTATCAATAAATGTCATGTAATGTACGTCTAGAAGGATAACATTTTTCCAAGAATCCACTACTGAATTCATTAATTAGTATATCAATCTATACAGATCCATCTCTGAGATGCCAATGAAGGGCTATGAAAAATATTACCATTTTTGAAACACCACCTGGACACTAGTTCATCACCTTGATTATTGCTTTCAAACACCTCCCTCTCACTATAAAGATCTGCCTTGTCTCCACCCGACCAGGTATAGCCCTTGAACCCTTCAGAAGCATCCACACCAATCATTGACTTTTCTCTCCTAGCTGATACTATCATCTCCTCTCCTCTTATAGACAGATCAACACACACCATGTCCTCCCTGGAGGTTGTAATAACTTAAATATTTGAAATAAATTTATTTAAAATATATAAAAGTTTTGAAGTAGAGCTCTTTGGTGCTGATCTGGTGAGCACTACGGTGCTAGGCCATGAACAGTATATATATATATATCCTTATCTCACCCCACTGACTTTCTCACTTGGTTGCTGGCCAGGAAGAAATTGAAAGAGCAAAAGAAGAGAGAGGAGAGAGAAAGATCTTTGGATCATATTTTTTAGCCATTTCTATTACAGATTTTATTCTATTCATTGCAAGTAACTATCATCTTACTTTTATTTATGATAATTTTAATTTCTATGGATTTATCTCTCTTAAATCTGCCAAAAATGTATTATATCATGATTTTATAAGCTTTCACCATATAACTTTTGATATTTTCTAGATTTAATCATTTTGAATAATATGATATGATTTTCTTGCATTTTTATCGATTAAATATGTATATAAGAATTTTTGGGTAAAATGAGTAGGGAAAAAGACTAAAAATGATAAAGTTTATTACTAGTCTGAATCTAATATGATGTACTGATTGATATCAGATATATAATATAATAATCTCATGTGATATTCTCAAAATTCACATGGTCTACTGATGGGAGTCAGTGGATGGGAGTCATAAGAAGCTGAAGATTGATTGGGAGTTATAAAGAGTCAGGGTGACTAATTCATGTGATTCAATGGAGTTATAAGGAGCATATTCATCAGGAGTTATAAGGGGCGACTGATCGGGAGACATAAGTGCAGGAGAAAGATATCCTTAAGATACACTCATTGAATATCTGAATACTGATATTGACACTGCTATAAACATTATATTGATATTGTGACTCACATTAATATTATTTATTATCATTAACACTATTTAATATTATTGATCATGATACTAATATTATTACTGACATTAGTACTGTTGATTATTACTGATATTATGATTGATAATATAATTGATTGATATATGATGAATTATAGAAGGATAAATTGATGCAGATAATAAGTATAGACATTGATGCATATATTTTTTATATGATTTATAGCATATTATTCTCTTTTATCTTATATTGATTTTAGTTATAAGATTTTAGTTACTTGCTAGGCTATGTGCTCATTGCATGATTTTATATATTTTCAGAAAATGATAAGGATCCTATTATATGAGGCTCCAAACAACATGCATAATTTTTCTACATGTAGTTCTAGACAAAATGAAATCATGTTTCTTACATTATTTATTGGTAAGCTCTAGTTAAATAGTTAAAATAAAATACAGATATAATTCTTCTAACATAAATCCTAGAGTGTGATAAGGGCCCTATGACATCTTTGCCCTTTGAGAGCACATTAGCACCACCCTGCTCCTCTGACATCCGTGGCTTCTTAACCATCAGCACCATGGAACTTGGGCAAGCTTCCATGCTCATTCTCTTTTTCAAGCAAACTCTCACATCAGCTTCACCTACGGTCGAAGAGGGTTTTTTCCTTAGCCACTGGTCGCCATCACCACATTAGATAACAATGCCAGATTCATGAGATAAGTACAGCCTGTGACTCACTTTGAAAAACATAGATGAAACATCAGAACTTATTAATATCATCATCACTTTAGAATGAACAGATAGCTCACCATACAAATTTTTAAAAATATTTTGATAAGTTACATGGTGTAGCAACACCAGTGGTTCATTCTTCACCATGATAGTATCACCCTCTCCTTATTGGAAAGCTCTAGAAGAGTTAACTTCTTCTTCATCAGAGAAAACAACACTCTCCATCTGAAAATACTCAGAATAACAACAAACTTGGCTTTCCAATCATGTACTTTGTTCGCCAAGCCGACAATTCTACTGGCCAAATGCGAAGACTGGTCAAAACTCTTGTATGAAGCCTTCACTGTAAAGACATGTCTAAACAAATTCAGAGACCATGATAGACTTCACTCTCACAACAAAGAAGCAAAAGAGATCACTACTGCCATAGAATTCAACAATAATTTTATAGGAACCACCCCGTAAAAATTTAGAACTTCCTTTATCTCTAGACATAAGGGGAATTACAGCCCAAGATTTAGAATATTAATGGAAATGACCAACTCCTCATCCAACACAGACCATTCTTTTCCTGCCACTGACCTAACAATAAAACCAGCATTTGAAAAGCAATATGCCACAAAAATGTACTCGATGTCCTCTTCCATCACCCGAGTATGGGGCAAGTCACTATCATCGAGAAATGTATCCTCACATTTTTATAAACCAGACATCATGAAATCAGAATCTGGAACTAGTAAGAATGGAAAAGACAAAAAGATATCCACCCTCAAGGCCCTAACACTTCAATTTATAGTAAAAAATTCCCACACGAGAACCTAAGGCACCTCAAATAAAAATTAATGCATAAGATATCACCACTCTTTCTTATCATTGTGAAATATGAAAGGCCATATCACACTCGTTCTCATCAATCGCCACATTCACTCTTGAAATATGTGGCACATTAACTGTTTTGTCCCATTCGATTAAAACAAAATCATCTTCATTTCTTTTCATGAATCAATGATTCTATAAATTTAAGAATCAACACATCCAAACTCACAGCAAGAAATAAATCATGGAAAAAGAAAAAAAAAGGTACAGATCAACCCATGCGAGGACTACACTAGGCATGCTCTAGTAAAAGACCATTCACCATACTCTATGTCAAACCTCCCATTCGTGTAAGGCACTCCACAATATACTAAGCACCCTGGAAAAATCCCTCCTATTTGGTCTGATTAAGAAGTGAATGTAATTCAGGTTCTATCGAGCTCACACGGTCCCATATAGTCATCACGCGGGTGTCAAGAGAATCCATTGCCTCTCTCTAGTTAGTGCCAACCACCGTTACAACCTTCCCTTTAGCAACACTGAGCTTGTCTGTTTCCTTGAATAGACATCGACTCCAAAGTCGTTAACCTTCTAATAATTTTGTCTAACAAAATTCATTCATATGGAAAGACGAGGTCAATAAATAGGGTATACATGGGAGAAGACATCAGCTGCCCAGGCACCTTATCCACGGCTCTCTACTTAGTAGCTCCTTCAATTCTTTCAGTAATTATAATGGTTTCTAGAATAATTGCCTCCTTATCTGGCATACTCACCTCCTTCAAAAGGACCCCACTCATGCTCCCTTATGCACTTCCAAAAAGAAAAAGGGGGATTTTCCTCATCATCCGATGTTCAAAGGGTCACATAAATTGGGAAACTAAATGTACACTCATGAATACCAATGTAGATACCTATTTGCAGGTGTCTTGCAAGTCATGTTCTAGTCAAGTAAAAGGATGATCTACTCCTCTCTCAGAGTCATTCTTTTGAGGGATTCTCTTAGGAGCTGGAAAGGAGCTTAAAACTAGAGCACGTTGGACCAACACCGACCACCTCTTCTAGGGAATCACACCCAAGAGAGAGCAATCTCATAGGTTATTTTCTTAAACAATTAAATATTTATTTATCTTAGTTAGATCCAAGATTCTTATGCGAGATACATCAAACAGTGGGTGATATGTGCCGCCCTTGCATGCACCTCTCACACAAAAATCAATTTAAAGGCCCTGCTAAGACATCACTTGCCCTTCTCATCTCATAATAAGGTGACCACAAAATGACCTAATATTCAACATCATCCCCTCCTCTCATCTCAACAGGGGGTATCAGCTAGTTCTCGGCCAATAACAAGTCTCCACAAGCCTATCCAACTCACCTCTCTCAGTTGCTATTCCACTTGGTACCAATGGTTGACTTACAACGTAAATTGACAAGACAACCAACATGTCAAAGATTTACCTCATGCAACTTTTCAGACT
Source organism: Dendrobium chrysotoxum (assembly GCA_019925795.1). Lineage (NCBI taxonomy): Eukaryota > Viridiplantae > Streptophyta > Magnoliopsida > Asparagales > Orchidaceae > Dendrobium > Dendrobium chrysotoxum. Next base: position 47,608,901 of record CM034303.1, read on the forward strand.
CTATAAAAGAGTGAGAAGGAGAGAGACCTCAATATCCTTGAATAGAGCATCCTCATAAGGAAGATACCATAAGGAAAAACCACTAGAGGGAAAAAGGAGAGAAGTCATTTCTTTTTCTATAATCTAAAGCTCTAGCTTTTCACCTGCTTGTATTTTTGGCCTGGATAATAAAGATTTTGTCTATATTCATACAATCACTTATCCTCTCTCTCTCTCTCTCTCTCTCTCTCTCTCTCTCTCTCTCTCTCTCTCTCTCTCTCTTTCTCTCTATCACATTCATACTTCACTATATTCTCCTCTCATGCTTTTCACCTACCGGTGGCAGATAGTACAGCCCAACATCATCCACAAGAAAAAACGGGATTCAACAACTGAGAAATTGAGTTCATATAAAATTTGCATGACTTATCTTTCATGCCAAGATTTCAAAATACATGAATCTTAGTCTCTTTAAAGGCCATTATGTACAGTTAGTATTTGACTAATTTTCTCGTCCATAAGACGCACTTTATATAAATAATTATAAATTTTTTTTTACTAATAGATACATATGCAACTCTTGTGCGTCACAAACTTAGAATTAATGTCTTTCTCATTTAAGGATAAATAACTAAAGAAACGTGTTTCATGAGTCAAAAGTAACACCTACATGGTGACACTACTTAATTTTAGTGCACTCATAATGCTCAATTTTTTAAATTAAAATAGTTTAGCCTATCTTGAATTTACATTAAGATCATTTCATAATGTATTTTAAATTTATGCTAATATTTAGCTAGCATTCATTATTGGCAAGCTTGTAAAACTAGTATGTCAAGCTTTCTTAGTCTTATGTGAGGTTCAAATTATATGTCCCTTGCACTTATTATATTAGATTTAGGGTTGAGATTTTATCCCAGTGGAGAATAACACATTAGAAATAAGATTTGAGGCTAAATGTACTTTGATGTGACGTTATAAGGTCTCATTTTGGAGGCTCTCTCTAATATTATCTTACGGGCTATATGGTTTGCTGAAAAAGGAATGCAACGTAAAAAGAAAATAATGTATTTAAAATTTTTGAAGTTGTTTGGATAAGTGTAAAGAAATGCATGAGATTTTTTTTTACTTAAAGTAAAACGAATGCAATGTAAAGTAAAATGATGATGATAGCCTGTTGACCTCATTTTTGTATGAGGTTAGTATGACCAATCCAGACCTTGGGATCTTCCCAATCCTTAGGATTTAATCTTGACCCTAGGATCAATCTGATCCGAGTTCAATCTAGATTCAAATCAATCATGATCTCAGATCAATCAAATCTCCAGACTATTCTAGATCTTAGGATATTTCCTAGATTTTAGATCTTAGGATCACTTTAGACCTTAGGACCCTCCTAGAACCTAGATCTTAGGATTCTTTTAGATCCTAAAACTCTTCCTAGACCCTAAGATTCTACCTGACTCTAGATCATATGATCCTCTTAGACCTTAGGATTCTCCTAGATCTATCTAGAGCTTAGGATTCTTCTAGATCCTAAGACTATTCTAGATCCCAGGCCCTAAGACTTCCAAACCCTAAGATCTTCCTAGAAATCAAACTTTAGGATCTACTCTAGATCCTAAGATCCTTTTAGATCTTAAATCTTAGGATTCCTAGATCTTAGGATTCTTCTAGATTATAGGATTCTTCCAGACCCCAGATCCTAGGATTTCCCTAGGACTTCTAGATTCTAGGATCTTCCCAGACTCCAGTCCCTAGGATCTATTCTAGATCCTAGGATTCCCTTAAGCTGATTTAGACCCTAGGACCTATTCTAAACCCTAGGATTCTTCCAGATCAATCCAAGCTTCAATTCAATCTAAACTTAATTCAAATCCTATCATTCAAGCTCAAAATCCAATTCAAAACCAGATTTCCAGATTCAAATCCAAGGCCAAAGGTCTAAGTCCTGAAAGCCTTTTCCAGCAAATTTTTGAACACCTCAAAACCCTATCAAATGACCTCTGATTCAAGATCTATCAGTTCCACACTGATGTGACATGTTTCTAGAGGCAACCCTCCAAATTTGAGCTCATTCTGAGATCTCTAACCTCAAAAACTGAATTGAAATCCAAAGGCTGTAAAACCTTCAAATATTTACAGTCCATGCCACTGGACCTACCACCCAGGGGATTTTGACCCTGGAACTTCCTACAAAGTTCCAAATCACTTCCAGACCCTTGATTATGACCCATTGAGCGATAAACTGTATTTTTTTGGACTCAATTTGACCCCCAGTTGACCAAGGGTCAAAATGACCAAAATACCCCTATGGGGTGTAACTGGTCACTTGAACCAAATGACCTCCAAATCAAATGCAGTCACTTCCAGCAAATTTCAAATGTCAAACCAAACCTGTTGGACCCACTTCCAGCCCCTGGGTCAACTTGGTTGACCAAGTCAACCTAGTTTGACCAAACATGCCTTTATAGGTCAAAACAGGTCATTTTGACCAAATGACCTCACCAGACCTTGGGACCACCTCCATTGGTCTCCAAATATCATTTCAAATCTGTTGAACCCATTTCCAGACCCTGGACCCACCTGGTCGACCAAGTCAACCAGGTTTGACCTAAAGGCCCATTAAGGGCCCAAATAGGTCATTTTGACCAAATGACCCTCCAGACCTTGAGACCACCACCAGTAGACTCAGAATGTCATTCTGAACTGATTGAACCCATTCCCTGACCCTGGGTCAACCTGGTTGACCAAGTCAACCTAGTTGACCCATTAGGCCCATTAAGGGCCTAAACAGGTCATTTAATCTAGATGACCATTCCAGACCTTAAAATTACTTCCACCAGACCCTATTCATCATTTCAAACTTGTTGAGCTCAACCTATGACCCTGGGTCAACCTGGTTGACCAAGTCAACCTAGGTTGACCAGATCAACCCTTAAGCTTTTACACTTTGAATCAAGCCTTAATTGCATTCAAAATTTTCTCAAACTTTTGTGATCATATTCCCTAATGATTTGGTTTGACTAGACTCTTGACCCAGTCAAAAGTTGACTTGGTCAACTTAGTCCAATTCTAATCAAATGAGACTCATTTAAGTCAAACTTCCTCAAATATTTATTTGAAACCTTCCAAATTCTCAAACTTAAACCATTTAATGCCTTGATTATTTTTAAACCCACCTCAAGTCAAATCACATACATTTGATAGAGTCAAACATATGTTGACTTTGTTAAATCCCATCAAACCTTCATTTATTCATTCAAGTTCTAACCTTTGATCCTTTAATCATATTTAATTATTTAAACAGCTCCCTAGGTCTTCCTAGCTGCCACCTCAGCAGTTCAAATGGCTTTGGATTGGTCAAGTGGTCAAACTAAAGCTTTAAGAGGGTCAAACTTGGTTAAATGACCTCTTGAGACTTAATTCCTCAAACCCAAACCACCCCAGCTGTTAAGACTCATTCCAGAACATTCCTAGAGCTATTTTAAACCCTTGGATTAAGATCAAATGGCTTTTATCATTTCCATGTGCTTGAATAGGACAAAAATGACTTTCCATATAGGATGTCCTCTTGTCCTTGATTCCCTCTGCCCCTAACAACTTCCTAGACACTTGGCAACCATCAGGGAGTCTAAGCAATCAATCTCAGCCATCCAAATGGCCCTAGAATGTTTGAATAGGGCAATACCCTATTTTGAGCCGTCACTCTTCAAATCCTATTCTCTCACTACACCAACACCCTCAAGCCTCTCTGGGATTTCATTTGAGCTACCCAGAGTCTCTTCAAGCTCTCCAGACCAAAACCCGACCACTAGGAGCTCACCGGCGGTGATCCTCCGGCCATTCAAGCTCCAAATCCGTCCAAGCCTGATAGCACTCGATCCAGCCGTTTTCAGCCGTTCGTTCCTTCAGCAAAATTAATCTTGGACAATCTACAAGCTCAGAAAGTCTGAGAACACAAAAATCCATCGGTTGGATTAGGTAAAAACCTTAACCCTAGATTAAGGTACACTAAGTTAAATAGATTTTAATACAGCTTGTTTTAAGCCATATGGAACGCTCCACAAAATTTCTGTTCATGTTTTTAATCTTAGTTTAAAATTTTATTTGCTCTCATGGTTTAAATCAAAAGAACGAGCTCATAAACCTGTTCTAGGATTTAGGTTGATTTCTGCATGAACTATGTTTGATTTGAGCCGTTGATCCGTGGATCGACGGCTCAAATCCCGTTATTCTGCAGCTAGTTCGAACCGCGGATCTGATCTTGCAGAATTCTCCTATCCGGCTCGATCTCAACCCTTCATTCAGCGCCGCGGGATCCATTCTCTGCCGTTTGATCTCTCCCAGCGGAGATCAAACATCAAGATTCGATCTCTGCCGTTGAATGAAAGTCCACGCGGATCCGACGGTCATCCCGTCTGCTGACTGGTTTAAATAAAACCGCGTGGACCCGCACGCGCCGCCGTTTAATGATTGGCAATCATTGCCGTGGTTCGAAAGGCCCAACCAGAAACGGCCACGTGGCATCCAGCAGCCGCCACCGCGCGTGGTTCGACGGATGAACCTGATGCTGCCAAGTGTCAGCTAACTGGCTGTTTGATCTGATTTTATGTAATTATAATTAGTTTTAATTCTTTTTAAATCCAGAATACTTTGAAAATTAATTAAAAATTAATTATAAATCCAAACAATCCATATAATATATCAAAATGCTCGGATTTTAAACCCCTTTAATTAAAAATTAAAATTAATTTAAAATATTTAATATATTTTGAATTATTTTTAATATTTAAATATTAAGTATTTTGAATAATATTTAATTATACTTAATCAAATATCTTCTGAAATTTGATTTATTATTCTAAATATTTTCAAATTTTAGATAAAAATACATTTTGAATATTTTAAAATTAAAATTATTTTAAGATGTGAAAAATCTTTCAAATAATTCAAGTTATTTAATTAATTATTATTTTGATCAAAATATCAAATTAAGTGCTTTAAAATTTAAATTTTTATTTTATTTTATTATTTTTATATATATTTAGTGAGAAGCTCATTTTGATATATTTTATAATCAAAAATTTATTTAAGGTATATTCTAAATAACCTTTGAATATTTAAATAGTTAATATCTAATTAATATCTAATTAACTATTATATTAATTATCTTTCAAAATTAAAATTTATTTTCAAATTACATTAAAAAAAATCTGAAGATCTCTCAAATCTTTTGAAAATTATTTTAACAATTTTTTTTATTTTATTTTATTTTAAAACCTATATTTTATATATAGTGTTACATACATATTTATTTTAAAACTATTTTAAATATATATATTTTAAACCTTTAAATACTTGAGAGATCCTTTTGAAATTTTAAGCATAGGTTGAGTATATGAATGGGATTTGTGGAGGAATGATTAGTGAATAATGATGTTCTAATTATTCACTAATCACTTTGTTAATCATTTTAATTTTTAAAGTATTGCATGGGTAGGTGCACACACCACCTAGTTGTAGGGCTCTCCTAGACTTAGGAATTGATTGTGATTATTTGTGCAAGCTATTCATATGTATGTCAAGGGTTAGTTGGACATTGATTCAGACCTATTCAAACTTAGTGACATCATTAAGGATAATAATTAAAGACTTGATTTAGAGAACTTAGAATATTTCCCATAATTAGGATACACCTCATTTTGGCTTGAAACTTTGAACACTTAAACATAGTGACATTCTCAACCTCAGGAAATTTTCTCACTAAATTTTGAAATCATTAAGCCCCTTAATTAACCTAATCAAGTTTAAACCTTAATTAAGCCATTTAAGCTTCTAAAAATTTTAATAAATCAAGTTTAAATCTAAAAATTACATTTAATACCTCAAACTGACCAGAATTGAACCCTTAACCAATGAAAAATAAAAGCCCCTTGACTGGACTTCAAAATCAAGTTTAATTTGAGTTTAATTGAAATTAAATATTTAATTAATTTAATTAATTAAGAATAATTAAAAATTCTAAAAAATTTCCAAACACTTAGAAATCACTCCTTAGGTCATTCCTGGCCTTTGGAGTTGATTTCAAGGAGTTTAGAGCTCATTTGGATTCAAATTATAAAAAGGGCCTTAATTAAACCAATTTTAAAAATTCAATAATTGTCAAAATTTTAAAAATTCATAACTAATTCAAATAAACTCCAAATTGAGCAAAATCAAAAACATACAACTCATCTTAACGCCTAATATTTATTAAAAATGTTAAGTTTTCAGAAATCAATCAATTTTGAAAAAGTCAACTTTTGGTCAAAACTAGTTCAAATTTAAGTCAAAACTTCAAACCTTCATAATAAAATATAGAAAAATCCAATTTCATCGTACTTACTGTCTAACTGATCGTATTAAGGTCTAGTATTTTAATAAAATATTAACTTTCCAGAAAATATTTTAAATCAAAAAGTTAATTTTTAACCCCTTAATTAAATCATTAAAATAATCCAGAAAATCTCCAAAATTCAATAAATCATTAAAAATTCCAGAAAATCTTAAATCAACCTTAAAACTAGCAAACAACTCATTCTAATTAAAATTAATCAACCTTCAAACATTAATCAAACTCAAATAACTTAATTATATCGGGTACCACTGGGTAACCCAGGCCTACGAGGCTATTAAATTAGCCCCAAGGAAGGTAAAATAAACTTCACGGCCTCGGTGTGCAACAAAGGTGATATCCAACAAATAATTAAATCAAATTTAAAATCAAATTCAAACCATTAAGATTTAAATTTTAATTAAAATTCCCTTGAAACCTTTCAACCAACTAGAACATCAAACAACTTCAATCAAATGCCTATTTAGGATATATCAAAACCACACAGCCTATCTCACACACTTTAGATGGTTTGCTAGGATAACCAATTCTAGTCTTAGGCTAGGCCGGTGTTTACTTGTCTGTTGTGTGCCGGGTTTTCAAGCTTTTACTGCATGCTGTTTGCTAGTGGTAGAATTGATGTGATTGTTTATTTATTTACTGCATTCTGTGATTTGATTGATTGTACGTTAGACCTACCCTTAGGTTAGGAACGATTTATACTAATGCAATCTTATGCAGGTGGTCATGCTCATGCAGGGTAATAAATTAAAGGGGACAAAAATCATTAATATTAAAATTGAACAGGTGCTCTAGAAAATTGCTTAAGTCCCCCTTTAAATCAAAAAGAGCATGGCCAAGTGTGGCTGGTTTGAGTATTTTTAATTTTTAATATATAACTGTTTGGGATGTTTACATAACTGTTGATTATTAGGATGACCTTGCAGGTTGTTGAGTCTAGATTTTTTAATTTTGATTAATATAATTTGATATGAATTTGAGTTGTAATATATTAAAGTACTTTGAGATTGAGATGTTTAAACATCCAATTTGGAATCCAAAGAGGAAGAAACATCCCTTAGGGGAGAGTTCCTATCCATTTGGAGATCCAAATTATGATGAAGTTCAAATATCCAAAGAGAAAAGATAACCCCCTTTCAAGGGAGAGTTTCTTTTCATTTGGATATCCAGACCCGATGATCCAAGGAGTTCCAAGAAGGCGAAGAAGTGAAGAACGAGAAGAATCTCAAATCTCAAAGTCACTTGAGTCTTAGGAGTAGAATCCGGGTTGTAGTCAGTGGTACCCGGTCACTTTACTTTCCTGCAGACCCTGGGTTGTATAATTAAGTGGTACTTGCCACATAGACTTTCAGTTTGAGCATTTGTTTAATTGATTTAATTATTTAATTGATTTGATTGATGTGTTGATTGCGATTAAGGACTTGCATACTTTTAGTAGTTTTTTTGGCGCTTATTGTATGTCGTATTTGATTTAGCATGGAATCCGATCGGAGGCTCGTGAGGGTACGGTCATAAAATTTTTCTACTTAAACAAAATTAAAAAAATTTAAGCTCAGATAGTAACTCTAACACTTCTAAGAAGTAAGCCTGGACTCGCCGGGGGTTTTTCATGCATACATATTGACTTTTCTCATCCGTGTTAGGCACCTCCCCGCCTGCGGGTTTTGGCAGACCACCTGACCTATTAGGGTGCAGTTCTGTCCAAGGGGATGTTGTGCAATCTCTAGGATAAAACCTATTTTTTAAGCCTGATTTTAAAATTGCTTCATTCTGATTTAAGCATTTCATCGAGTCAACTAGCATGCATCGCATTAGTAACAAATTAAAATTGAGTCTAATTCTTAATTACATCTTTATTTAGACATTTCACCCAACATATGTTAAGGGGACAATTAGGATCTGCTCTAGATGTCGACTCCAACTCCTCAAACTCAATCTTAAATAACATCCTTAACCACTCTTTCATAAAGACTTTGACTCATGGTTTTAAAGCGTTTAGGTGGTTTAGCTGGCTCCCCAATCCAGGCCGGGGTAAGTCCAGATTGCATTGCATTAGCTAGGATTCGGGTTACTGATTCTCAGTACCCACTTTAGACTTAGGATCTGAGGCAAATTTTTAATCCTAAGACCTCAATCTTCCGGGAATCTAATTCCCACTTTCTAATAAAATTGATCACTTAAACATTAAAATCTCTTTCTATCTAATTCAAGCCCAACACTTAGGATAGTTTGAGGTGTTTCTGAAGTAATTCAGAATCTCAAAACACCTCCTACTCTTCTTCCTTTGACTCCAGAAATAACTGTTCAATCTTGAACCATTCCCTGTTGAATTTCTAGTCCCCACCTTTTTTGATATCAATCTTTGAAATCTTTAATAAAATTCGTATCGTTATTTTAATCGAGAGTATTCGTAAGAAATTTTTTAGTTTCTTACGATGTAATTAACTACGAGGGCTTGCGCTCGTAGGAGATTTAGAAACCCAGACCAGATCTTCAAAATCAAACTTTTTCAAAACCTTAATTAATTACCTTTGGGAAATCAAACAAAAATGGCGATCGTTATTGCCATGTTTAAATAATTAACAATGAATGATATTTTTTTCCTTTGGGATGATATATCATCTATTGGTATAACTTTGAATATGAAATTAATGATAATTTATCCAGATTATCGTAGCCAGATATTTGATTGAACTTCATTTTGATTCTTTGGAATCATATGTGGTTCCCTCCTGAATCTAGCTACGATATTCAGGATCGTGTTTGAAATTCTAAATTTGAACCAATTAGGAGATTTTATCTCTACCTTTCGAGATAGTATATTATCACTAATGGATGTTTGATTTCAGAATTCAAATTTAAAAATCAATTTTGAATTATTCCCAAAGATAATTAATATTTTTCAAAATTATATTTTTCAATCAAACATAGCCATGATGATGGTCGGCGGCTGGGTGTGATTGGTGGTAGCAATGGGTGGGGATGGCCAATGGTCGGACGGTGGTGGCAGCGACCATTGTTGGCTATCTGACATTCGTGGGGTGTTTTGTAGGTAGCGGGCGGAGGTCGCTAACATTCGCCTAGCAATTTCTGGCAGGCAATGGTTGATGACGGTCAATTAGCAGTGAACAATGATTAGCAGGCAGCCGCTTGCGGTGGCCAGGGGAGACAATGTAGTTAGCTTGTGGTGAAAATGAAATTTTTACAAAAATTGGGTGAGTTTAGAATATATCAAAAATAACTAGGAAGTGGGAAAAAAAACTCATAAGAATTTTATACAGCATTCCTTTTTCAATAAATTAAACACCCATGTTATATAGTTATATATATATATATATATATATTGAAAAAGAAATACTTTGCATTACTTTTTCAGCCAACCAAATAACCCCATAGTGAAATATAAGTCATAAATTTTAAATGAATTAGTCAATTCAAATACATATCAAATCATCAAGTGCTCCTATTCATTTTCCTCGATTTTATATCAAAATTCTCTTAAAGTTTACTCAACCACTTCTCAAATTTTAACAGAAAAAGTTGAGATAAATTGTGTGTCATAAAAATATTTCCCATTATTTAAATATTTTTTTTTAGGATGTAATTAATAATAAAAGCTTGTCCTTATGATAAATTGTGTGCCATGATTTGACTTCAATAGAGGCTAGCTTTCACTTCCCAATGTAACCCGAACTTGTTTGAGGTTCAATAGGGATCGATCCGCAATGATGCGATGTGAATGACATCAAATCAAGCCGCAAAATGAGTTTGAAAGAGATGTCTACTTTATTGACATTCAATCCCATGAGAATAATGATCAATGAGGCGATGTGACCGACACCAAATCACTTCAATTTCTTATTTATGTTAGCATTCAACCCCATGATAATAATGATCAAGTCTCCTTTATTGACATAAAATAAGCTTTTTTTCCTTCCAATTTAGGTTTACTTTTTGGATACCATTTTTTTGTAAAGTTCTTCAACAAGGTTATTCACTTATCAATTGGGAAATTTGAGGCAATATTGTTGAACTGGAGGCACTTAAAACACTTATGGAGTTGAGTCTTACTGATAAAGTTACTAAGTTTACTATTATTCTTGGCTTGGAGCTAGTCAACTGGAGCAGCTTAAGGTAGAATTTTGCTCGTCTCTTCAACAGAATCAGCGTTGGCCCTATTAGAATTTTAGATAGATTAACACCCATATATACATCTTGGTAATGTAAAAAATTATCCAATATTATTGAAATTGAATGAAGATAGTTAACAAACTATAGTGGTAGTTTTAGTTAACTATATATATGGTTAATAAGTTATGAGTTTTCTTTGTGGTTTAGGCTTAGTTTGGGATGGCTTTCTTACTGCTTTTAAAGCAATTTTGTGTTTAAAAATTTGAACTTTTTGTACTAAAAAGCTGCTTTAAGAAGCAGTAAATGCTTCGTTTGAGATGACTTTTTTATTGCTTCTTAAAAAAGAGTTTTAGTACATAAATTTAAAATTTATGTACTAAAACTCTATTTTAAGAAGCAATAAAAAAGTCGTCACAAACGAAGCCTTAGTCACAATTGGTGGAGAACATGAGTTATGTTTTGGTGGAGGGAATATGACTCAAATTTTGAGGAGGTAGATTTGAGGTCTTGGAAAAATTGTGGGGTTGTGGTAGAATAAATTTAGAGCGAAAAGGGATATGTAGGTTTCACAAAACTTGGTTTCATTTAGGACAGCTTTCTTATTGCTTTTTAAGAATTTGTTTGGGATAGCTTTTTTATTACTTTTCAAAAGCAGCTTCAAGAAATTTTTATACTAAAAAGTTGTTTAAAAAATCAGTAAGAAAGCTGTCCCAAACGAAGCCTAAAGCAGTTTGGTAGTAAGAAAATTTCTTGGACTATAAATTTTTGTACTAAAATTTTTTTATTAGAAAATTGCTTCAAAAATCAATAATAAAGTTGTCTCAAACAAAGCCTTAGGGTTCGTTTGGGACGACTACAGTTGTCGTTAAAAGCGAAGTTGTTATAGAGAAAGTTATTTTTTTAAGTTGTTGTATAGAAAATAATATTTTTTGTTTGAAAAGTATGACTATAATACTGCTTTATTGCAGCTATATAAAAATAATTTACATTACTACCCTCATTATACATAAAAAAAAAAAAATGTGACATTTATGTACCTCTTCTGGATCTAATTCTGCTCATGGTGTAAAGCCAATATTTCAGAACTTTTTCTTGCGGCAAATAATCAATCGATAGCTCCAAAGCCAAGCCAAGCTATTTCTGACAAATAATCAAATATTTTGGAACTCATTTCTTATGGAGTGCATAACCTGCGTGCTCCAGAAGCCAAGCTAGGAAACCAAAATTTCTGACATGCCAGAAGACAGAAACTATAACTTTAGATATGAACAAAATTAGGGGTGTAAGTGAGCTGAGCTGGCTCTCGAGCTCGACTCGTTAAAGAGTTTGTAAGCCGAGCTTATCGAGCCACGGGCTCGAGCTCGTTTATTAAATGAGCTTGATGAAGCTCAGCTCGTGAGCCGGCTCGAATCATTATTAATATAAAAAAAATTAATAACTAAACAGAGTAATATTTAAAAAAACTAGTAATTAAACATAATAATAATACTTTTAATAAATATTTTATAATAAATGCTGCAACTTTTATAAAAAAATATTAAAAAAATAAAGTTCGGGCAAGAGTTTTTTTTGGAGAAATGTTGCATCTTTTTTGGAAAATTCAATTTTGTAATAAATGCTGCAGCTTTTTTGGAAAACGAATCTAACAGTGTCAAAGCTCGTGAGCCGGCTCGAGCTTATTTATAATGGGACGAGCTCATTTTCCAACTGACAAGCTGAGCTCGATTATGTCAAAACTCAACTCAACTCGACTCGTTTTCACCCTTTTACAAAACAAAGCAACATACAACTCTTTCTTGCTTTAGATTTCACTGTCTGGATTTAATGAATGAGAAATATTATTGAATTAACCTTTTCAAATATAACTATAAACTATTTTTACTCGATGCTTAAGCTATAAAACGAACTATGTAGCTAATGATGGCTGCAAAAGAATCTAAAAACCACCAAGCAATAAATGTGATATTCAGCTAAGGAAAATTTGAAACAAAGAAAAAATTGGATCAGAATAACTAACAAATATAATTGAAGCTCTTTATTTTATTTTATTTTATTTTATTTTGAGAGGGTTTGATAGATGATAAGATTCTCAAAAAGTAGCCAGTCTTCTGAGAAGACAATTGTGTATAGCTTTGGTAACCTGCTATTTGAATTGATTACTGGCAATAATTGCAGACAATATATAAATTTTTTTGGCATTTGACACAACCTACAAAGCAAAATTCATTTTATAGAACTAAAAGATATAATATGAAGTTTAAAAGAGCCAAATATATAAACATGTATGCAATCAATATTCACCTCTTGTTTTTCTTTCCACCATTCATTAGATGCATCAATGACCTTTCTTCTAGGATCCTAACCCAATCCAGTCAACTTATGCTTCAGACCATTTCATAATTTTCAATCTTTCTTTTGTTAGTCCTATTTACTTTTTAGATACACTTTATTATACTCTCTTCCAGTTTTCTCATAAAAATTCTTCATTAAATTCAACCAATCCTCTTTATTGAAGTGTGTTGTCGGTCGATTGCCAAATCCAATCCCTCTTATACATAAATCACAAAATATCATCTTTACATCTTGCTCCCATATTGTAGATGCTCCACTATCCTTTGGTTTATCCATTTAATTTCTTAATTTCTATATTATAAATTCATGGTAAGGTTTATAAATTTTTTTTAATGCAACAGTTGAACATACCAGAAAATTATTTCTAAAATTTAAAATAATGTATATAATATGCAATATATCCATATAAATTTCAAGGGTATTTTAAATAAAATAGCAACTGCTTCAAAATTAACTTTATAACATCTCAAAGTAACACAATTGTTGGCCTTAATAACATGTGTGGATTTCAGATAGATAAGCAGACTGCTAAATAAAAACTAAATTCACGTTAACCAATAATCCATAAGTTCCATAGATTAACTCATATATACATACCAAGCTATAGAAAGTCTGTAAAATAAAATTGCATAAGATAAAAACATAAATAAGAATAAAATTGCATAAGATAAAAATATAAATAAGATCCCACACACCAAATCACCATTGTACTCATTCACAGTGAAATAAACATGATTAAGAAAATGATTTGTAATATAAAATTAGGGAAATTTTGAAATAGCAACTTTGGATTCATTCTGCGCTTTAGGGGAAATTGGGGAAAATATGAGTTAGGAGGAGAAAATTGATTTTGATAGAGAAATTGAGGAGTTATTAATCACTTAAAATGTCAAAGAAGAAATTAATGGTGGAGTACTCATATATGTTTGAAAGTCATACAGTAGATTGGCGCAGGAGGATCTACCTGCTCGAAATAGATTCATGAGCTGCTCAAGCAACCACCGATCAAAGCGGACGATGCAACTAGTGAAGATGAGAATGAGAATCATGGTGACGAGCGACCTCTCATCAACCAAGATAATCGTGCGTGGAAGATTGGCGTGAGGGGTGCTGCGATAATGGAGATGAGGATGGGTATCATGGAAAAGATCAAGCAGGAGCACAATGTTCTCGCATGAATTGGGCATTTACATCATTTTACACATTCGAAAAAATGGAAAGTTGTGGAACACGGGAGGTATTCATAGGTTGCCAGATGCATCCATCAACTGCGAAAGTTTTCGTATATAACTCCGTTGTGCCGCGAAACCCCAAATAATTCTTTAATAATTTTTTATAAAGCAAAGCAGGAAAGAAGTCATCCCAATTGGACCCTTAATCCGATTCACAAATCAAATCAAACGATCAACACCTCAACACCTTCTAGATACATGTTTCGCAAGCCATTAAAATTATTTTTCAAAGAAGTAATTGGGGTATAAAAAATAATGAAGTGATGTAGAAGACAAAAACACACAAGAAAAAGCTTTATAATTTCCTTTGATAAATCTAGACTCCAAGTCAATGATGGGCCATCCCCTCATGTCCTCTTCCTATTTAGAAATTTACAAAACCACACCAATTTAAGGATTTAATTACATCTTCGACTATTTCTCTTGAATATTTAATTTATGCTGATTTGAAATGGTTCTAAAATAAATTTTTGTATTAAAGAAATATTCACACGTAATCATGTATTGTTGAACCCTATTTTTCAATGAAAGAAAAATATAAAATAATAAAAATAAAATGCTAATTGTTATGATATTTACTCTTGGATTTAGTTAGAGACCTCATAACTACAATGTGATGACATTGCCCTTGCCTTTATGATTCTGCAAGTGATGGGTGTGAGCTTGAGCTTAAGCTTTATTCTACGAGTTCCAGGCTTCCAGCTGACTCACGAGCCAACTTGTTTATTATGAAAAAGAGAAAATGATTATGATTTAAACAATTATAATAAAAAAAATGATTGATACGTCACAAAAAACCGTTCTGATCGTGCACGAATCTTGAGGCAAAATCAAGTTGGAAACTTATGAAATCAAGATTGGGATCATCTGAACTCCGATTTCAGCAAACTTATATCCGAACTGAGCGTCTCGGAAACACGAACCCAAGGACACCAAAATTGACCCAATCTGAGCCCAAATGAGTCCAAATCAAAGACTCGAACCATTTTTGAAAGGATCAAACATTAATTTGGGTTACCAAATGGTCTCCAATCGTGACATACTTATAGTCGAATTGAGCGGCCCAACGAGACGAATCCAATGAGCCCAAGATAGTTAAATTCTGATATCATTAAGATAGTCAAAGGTTCATGGAACGGTATATGATTGTAAGAATCATGATCGGCCGTCCATCTGAACCACTCCCAATTTACCCTTGATCTTCTACTTATTTACGAGTCATGCCATTCAAGAATTCTATAAATAGAACCTCATTTTCTCTTGAAGCCAAGAGAGAAGAAGGAAGAGAAGGAAAAAAATCTCTAGCCGCCCAGCTCCTCCTCGACCACCGTCAGAGTTCTGCCACACCACCGCCAAGTTCTACTGCACCACCGCCGGACCACCAAGGGACACCAGAGTTTTGTCGAACCACCACCAGACCATCAAAGGACAATGAGGTGCCACCCAAAGCCAGAGTGCCCCTTGATGCCAAAGTGCCACTTCCAGACTACCGCCTGACACCGGAGTGCTGCCAGACCACCACCTGACGTTGGAGTGACACTGGACTTTTGTGAAACTTTCACTTGACATTTGTAATCTGATCATCTTCAAGGATGAGTCAGACCATTGTACTTTACTCAAATTCTAGTGGAATCATTTTTAACTGGGCTAGGCCCCGTGATTTTTTTCCCTTTCCTGGGTTTTCCACGTAAAAATTATTGTGTTCCCTATGTGTGAGTTGGATATTCGTGCAACGCTAAGATATAGAATTATAACTCTATCACCATGTATATTGTAGCCCGCAACAGTTTTACGCCCTCTGTGGGAATGACAGTCCCACAATATTAATCATTAATTCAATGGCCAACAGGCATAGCAATCGCCACCAGGGAGCCTCTCACTCTAACTCTCACTAGTCCAAGAATCAGTCCCTGAATCAGGGATGCCAGGCATCTGCCTCTTTTCACCCTGGTGGTAAAAACCCTGCTGGAGAAGGGACATCAGGACCATCTATGGAACATCGCATCCAAAAAATGGAGGAATCTCATAAGGAGATCCTTCAACTCCTGCGAGGGGCCCGACAACCAATGCTAGTAGAGCAGGAGGAGGTTCGTCTTCCTCAAGATCCATCACTGGCCAGAGGTGTTCAACCCGAACGTTTTAAGGCATACATCCCTATCCCTCAATTAAGGGATCATCCTCAAACACAACAAGACATTAACCTTGCTGACTCCGCTAGCTCTACCCATCTTTTTTGCCCCAGTCAGTTAGTCCACATTTCGTCAGATATTCCCGAGGATATAGCCCAATCTCATATTACTGACCGCACAATATCCTACACCATGAACTGAGGCGATTGGTCCAAGAAGAGTTCCCCAGCATAGGTGGAAGATAATCTCTCAATCAGTGGGACTTTTAGGAGACCTCACCACTAACGAAAGCCATCCTTCAACACCCCATTCCTGTAGGATTCAAACTACCGAGCATTGATTCTTATGATGGGACGTCTGATCCCTATGAGCATATTGATCACTACAGAACCATTATGCATATTCAGAGGGCCTCAAATAAGCTCCTCTGTGAAGTGTTTCCTGCTACCCTTAAAGGGTAGGCTCGAACATGGTTCTACTCGTTTCCTGCTGGAACCATATCCAAGTTCGTTAAATTGGCCAAAGTGTTCGTTGAACAATTTGTTGCCAATCGAAGCATGGTTAAATATTCTTCTCACCTCTCAGGAATTCGATAGAATGAAAATGAGACCCTCAAAGAATACTTTCAAAGATTTTCTACAGAGGCTCGACAAATTCCAGGGGTGGATCCTGAATTGCTTAGAGGAGTTTTTCTTGGAGGACTTCGTCCTGGACCTTTTTATTCAGCACTTATGCGAGATATAGTCCATTCATATGCTAACTTAATTCATTGTGTGGAGGCCCAAATCTCGACAGATGAGGTCATAAATGCTCATAAGAAGCAATTTGAGCAAATAACCGGGAAACGTAAAAATGCACTAGGGATGGATGGTTCATCATCACAATGGAAGAAGAAAGGAAACTATAACTTGCCCCATCGACCTTCACAGCAATGACGAGAGCCTCATCAAGAGAAGGAGTATACGTCGCATAATGTATCTCGAGCCAACATGTTGATAACCATCTGGGATCAGGAGAATGTAAAGTGGCAGAATCCTTTAAAGCCCAATATAGAAAATTAGGAGCAATATTATCATTTCTATTGTAGTCGGGGACACACAACTGAAGCTTATAGACAACTCAAGGAAGAGATTGAGAGGCTGATCCGACAAGGATATCTTCAACAATTTATCCAATGTCTAAATGAAAGAATTGCAGCCATTTCTTGATTTTTAGCCCGATCGGGTGACAAATACCTGCCTTTCTTCAAAATATTGAGAGGAGCCCATAACTCGGGGTTCCAGTGGACAGATGAATGTCAAGAGGCTTTTGAACAACTTTGAAGTTATTTAGCCTCCCCTCCACTACTCTCAAAATTGGTACCTTGTGAAATATTGTATGTCTATATGGTTGTCTCTTCGCATACCATAAGTTCAGTCTTGGTCCGAGAGGAGAATGCTGTTCAACGATCTATTTATTATATTAGCAAGGTACTCTCTGAGATAAAAGTGCATTACCCATTGGCGAATAAGACAGGTTTGGCATTAGTTTTCTCGGCCAGAAAATTATGTCCTTATTTTCAGGCCCATACAATTGGAGTCTATACAAATCTACCTCTAAGGAGCATTCTTCAAAAGACTGAGGCATTTGGAAGATGAATCAAATGGCCGGTAGAACTTGAAGAATTTGACATCTTTTTTTTAATAGACCTGACATCAAATCACAAGTATTAATAGATTTTGTGGTCGAATATACCAATCATACTTCTGATGAACCACTAGCTACTTCTCCTTCCTCCCCGAGTTGGACCCTATACGTCGATGGAGCTTCTGACAATTTTGGCGCTGGTGCTGGAATTCTATTGATCTCTCCACAACAAATTACTCTCGAGTACAGATTTCGACTGAAGTTTTTTGCAACAAATAATGTTACTGAATACGAGGCCCTTATCACAGGATTAAGGCTAGCAATCGATTGTGAAGTTCATAATTTGATAATTCATACTGATTCGCAATTGGTCGCCTCTCAAGTGGAGGGGGAGTTTGACATCCACAACCCACTGCTGGCCTAGTACTGAAATATAGCAAAATCACTTTTGGCCTAAATCGCCTAGCATCAAATTATCCATGTCCTCCGGGAGCAGAATGCACGAGCAGATGCTCTCTCTAAATGGCTATTTCGACGACTGGTGACACCTTCAAGAGAAAATATATCGAGGATATTTATTTCCCAAGTGCTCAAGGCCCATGGGTTATACAATCGATCTCATTTTATCTTTCTTACAAGATGGCATACTCCCTAAAGATCCAACAGCAGCAATACGAGTTCAAGGCAAGCACCAAACTTCACTATTATTAATGAAGAGTTATACAAACAAGCCTTTACGGGGTCGTACCTCAAGTGTCTCCCACCTTTGGAAGCTGATTATGCGCTGCGAGAGGTTCATTCAGGCATATGCGGAGAGCATCTAGGGGAAGGATATTAGTCAATAAAATTATGAGGCAGGGATTTTACTGGCTAATAATAAAGCAAGATACATTGGAATTTGTATAAAAGTAAAACAATTGCTAATTACATGCCAACCTTACCTATTCACCTGCCGTGGAGATCTCATCACTACAAAGTCCCTAGACTTTTGCCCAATGGGGGATCGACATAATGGGTCCTATCCCTATAGCCACCAAACAGTAAAAGTTCATCATCCTAGCCGTAGATTATTTTACCAAAAGGGTGGAGGTAGAAACACTGACAAAAATTACTGAAGCCAATGCTAAATAATTCCTGTGGAAGAATATAATGTCATTTTGGCATCCCAGCTAAATTTATCTTCGATAATAGAACTCAATTCTCTGGGAAGATTTTTATGATGTTCTGCAGAGATCTTCATATTTAACTAGTGTATAAAGATGTTGCCCATCCTCAGACAAATGGGTAAATGGAGGTCACAAATTGCTATATTGAAAGGGCTAAAGACATGTCTAGGGAAGGCTGGGGGACAATGGGCTGATGAACTCCCGAACATCCTTTAGGCTTATCGTACCACCATCAGAACTCCAATTGGAGAAACTCTGTATAATCTCTATTTTGGCACAGAAGTAGTACTTCTCGTAGATATTGGAATTCTGAGTATTAGAGTTCAAACTTTTGATTTCAACAATAATAAGGAGAACCTCCGAAATAATTAAGATCTCCTTCCAGAAGTAAAAGATGTGGCGATGCTTAAAGTTGCTGCATATCACCAAAAAGTTGTTCGTTATTATAATTGAAGAATGAAACCTTGATATATTTTGGTTGGAGACTTAGTTCTACGTAACATTGAGGTAGCAGGAAATGACCCTCAACATAATAAACTCTCCCCCCTCTGGGAGGGTCCTTACTTGGTGGCAGCTATGGTGAAGCCTATAACTTTCAAGTTAAAGAATGCTGAGGGAAAGATGCTCCCTCAAACTTGGAATATAGAAAATCTCTGCAAATATTATTAGTAGAGAATAATAATACTACTTATTTTTAGTGTTGAGTTTTGTTACTCCTGTCTTTATCATTTCTATGCTTAGGTTATAATAGGGACGTTTGGTATTACTCAATATTGTGAAACTTTATTCATCTTCTTCTTCGAGAAAAAAGTACAGTAATTATTTCACACATACTGTGAACTCTAACATTAAGATCCACTGATTCGACAAAATACACAACATGTATCATATCTCGGTCATTAGATGATCAATCCCAGGGGGATTCGATCCAACCTCGTCCACACAGGTGTTGACCTCATTTTTGTATGAGGTCAGTAGAACCAATCCAGACCTTAGGATCATTTTAATCACCAAGATCAATCTCGACCCTAGGATCGATCTGATCTTAAGATCAATCCAGACTTTAATATCAACCTAGATTCAAACTAATCTTAATCCCATATTAATTTTAAACTCAACTAAATCAAACTCCAGACTAATCTAGACTCTAGGATCCTCCTAGACTCCAGACCCTAGGATCTACTCTTGACCCTATGATTCTGCTAGACTCTAGATCATGTGATCTTCTTAGACACTAGGATCTACTCTAGACCCTAGGATTCCTCCAGATCCATCTAGATCTTAAGATCATTCTAGACCCCAAACCCTAGGATCTTCCTAGAATTCAGACTTTAGGATCTACTCTAGATCCTAAGACTCTTCTAGACACTAAGATTTCTTAAATTCTAGAGACCTCCTAGATCCTAGACCTTAGGATTCTTCCAGACTTCAGGTCCTAGGATCTACCCATGTCCTAGATCAACCCAGACTCTAAGATCTTCCTAGACTTCAAACCCTAGG
The DNA here is from genome assembly GCA_019925795.1 of Dendrobium chrysotoxum. Taxonomy (NCBI): domain Eukaryota; kingdom Viridiplantae; phylum Streptophyta; class Magnoliopsida; order Asparagales; family Orchidaceae; genus Dendrobium; species Dendrobium chrysotoxum. The sequence goes on from CM034303.1 coordinate 47,629,413, forward strand.
ATCTACTCTAGACCCTAGGATTTCTTTAAGCTGATCTAGACCCTAGGATTCTTTTAGATCAATCTAGACTTCAATTCAGTCTAAGCTTAATTCAAATCCAGATATTCAAACCCAAAACCTAGATCAAATCCAAATTTCCAAACTCAAATCTAAGGCTTAAAGACTCAATCCTGAAAGCCTTTTCCAGTGAACCTTTGAACACTTCAAAACTCAGTCAAATCGTATCTGATTCAAAGTCTGTCAGTTGCAAATTGATATGACATGTCTCTAGAGACAACCCTCTAAATTTGAGCTCATTTTAAAGTCTCTAACATCAGTAATTTGATTAAAGTCCAAAGGATGTAAAACCTTCAAATATTTATGGCCTATGCCACTGCACCTATCACCCAGTGGATTTTGACCCTGGAGCTTTCTCCAAAGCTTCCAATTACTTCCTAACCCTTGATTATGACTCATTGAGTAATAAACTGTATTTTGTTGAACTCACTTTGACCTCCAATTGACCAGAAGTCAAAATGACCAAAATTCCCCTATAGGGTGTAAATAGTAACTTTGGACTAAATGAGCTCTAAATCAAATGCAACTACCTCCAGCAAGTTTCAATCATCAAATCAAACTTGTTGAACCCAAAACCAGACTATGGGTCAACCTGGATGACCAAGTCAACCTAGGTTGACCTAAAGACCCATTAAGGACCTAAATAGGTCATTTTGACCAAATGACCTCCCCGGACCTTGAAACCACCTCCATTGGTCTCCAAATGTCATTTCAAGTTTATTGAGCCCACTCCCAGGCCTTGGGTAAACTGGGTTGACCAAGTCAACCCAGGTTGACCAAGTCAACCCAGGTTGACCAGTTTAATCATTAAGCTTTTCTACTTTGAATCAAGCCTCAAATGCATTTCAAATTTTGTCAAAACTCTCTAAATATATCCATCAGTAATTTGGGATTTGACTAGACCCCTGACCCAGTCAACAGTTGACCAAGTCAACTTCATCCAAGATTGGTCAAGGTTGACCCGAATCAATTTAATCCACTTAGCCAACTTAATGTATTTTGAACCCAATAAAATCATTTTCTAGATCCAAATCTAGCTTATTCCATATCTTAAATACCTCTCAACCTTGATTGAATCCAACCTTATTGGATTTGACCAAGTCAAATCAATATAAGCTTTGATTTAATTAACTCATAGCTTATAATCAAACCATAATAAACTCAAGCTATCTATCTTCTAAACCAATTCAAATTCATGACCTAAATGCATCTTGCCCATTAGTCAATAAACTTCAAGTTGAGTTGACCAAGTCAACTTATTATGCTTGGTCAAACTCCTTCCCATATGTTTAAACATCAAGTTTTTGGCCATCAAACTCCATTCAATGTATTTAACTAGCTTAAACCCTCTCCCTCCATGCCACCTAGGCAGCTATTTGACTGTTGACCAGTCAATATGGTCAACAAGTCAAATGAATGAATTAAATATGGTCAAATGACATCTCAAGCCTAATCTAATCCATTTAAGACCACTCCAGCCATTTAAACAATCTCTAGAACCTTCTTAAACTCCATCTTGGCCTTTGAATTATGATCAAGTGGTTCAAATCACTCCCATGTGCCAAGGTGGGGACCAAAGCCACTTTCTATGTGGCTTGTCCTTCCCTTGTCCTTGGCCTCTGCTCCTAACAACCCCTAGACAGGTGGCAGCCATCCTGGAGCTCTCAAATTCAATCCCAGCCATCCTTTGAGTCCAAGGACATTTTGAATAGGCAAAACACCCTAATCAAGCAAGGGTGATCATCTAGCACTCTCTCACTTCTCTTGAACTCTCCAGACATCTCAAAACGCATCCCCATTCAAGCCCCGCCGGTCAAAGCCATTCCCTGTGAACTTCTGACGAGCCTAAGCCTCAACCAATCCAAGGAAGTTTGCCATTGATCCAGGCGTTATCGAGCCAAGGTGTCTTCTACAAATTTAAACATGGACAAACTACAAATTCAGAGTGACTTTATACGGTTCAATCCATCCTTAAATTGAGGCACCATCTTAAACCCTAGGTGGATACACTTAGTTCAAATTAGCTTTTTATAAAGAAGTTTTTAAGCTCAACAAAAGGTCCCCCACAATTTCTGTTCACCTAGACAGTCTAAGTTTAAAATTTCACTGGGTTTGGTCCACCTGATTGAGAGAACGAGCTCGAAAATGGGTTTTAGGGCTCGGTTCACAGCCCAGTTGAACTACACAGAATCCCAGCCGTTGATTTCTTGATCAACGGCCGCGATCCAGCCTTCCCGCGGTTCCTTCTAACCGTTGGATTGATCCCGCATTTCTGCTCGTCGTCCGGCTCATCAGAGTCATAGATTCAATCCCACAGACGATCTGACGGTCATAGAGATCCGCTGACGCGGATAAGTGGAAGACGTGTGGAGCCCACGTGCTTTTTTAATCATTGGCAATGATTGCGCGACAGTGGGCACAATCATTGCCAAAGATTGCAGCCGCCGCCCACGGTTCTGAAGCCACTAATCGTGGTCCGCCACATGTCCTGCGCTGGCGGCGGCACCGCCAATTTTTTTTATTAATTAAAATTTGATTTTAATTAATAAAAAAACCATAAGCTTAAATAAAAATTTAAAAAATAACTATAATTACAAAATTTTAATCTTTTATATCAAAATGCTTATAATTTCATAAAATTTATTTTAAAATTAATTTCAAGTTAAAAATATTTAATATTTTTGAATAAATTTAAAATACTAAATAATTAAGTTTTTAATATTATACTAAGTGTTAATTTAAATATTTTTCAAATTTTAAATAATATTTTAAATTCAAAACTTTACTTTAAAACATGTTAATTAATTATAACAATATTATTTTAAATTAAAATTTAATACTTAAATATAATTTAAATAATTTATATGATTTGATTATTTAAATAATTACTTAATATTTAAGTAATTTAATAATAAAAAATTTATTTTCAAATTTTCTCAAAATCTTTAAAATTCCAAGTACTTCAATTTAAAATCAATTTCAAAATCTTCATTTTAATTTATTTTAAATAATTTCAATTATTTAAATATACTAATATTTAATTAATATTTAATTAAGTATTATATTAAATATTTTGAAAATTAAAAACTTATTTTCAAATAAACTTTAAAAATCAGTGGATCTTTCAAACTATTTTAATTGATGATATTTTTTTATCTTATTTTAAAACTTATATTATTATATATAGGTTTTATACACGAGTATATTTTAAAACCCACTTTAAAATTATATATATTTAAATCTTTGAACTTTGAGAGATCCCATGAAATTTTGAACATAAATTGAGCTTGATTGAATAGAATTTATGTGGGGTGATGATTAATCAAAGAATAATTACTTGATTAATTATTCATTGATTAATCTTTCAATTAATCAATTTTTAACTTGATTTACATGTTTAGGGTGTACACACCACCTAGTTTTAGGGCTCTCCTAGACTTAGGAATTGATTGTGTTTGTACATGTTTATGTTCATGTGTATGTCAAGGGTTAGTTGAACTTTGATTTGAACCCAATTAACCTAGTGACATTATTAAGAATAATAATTAAGGAGTTTGGGCTGGAAAATTTAAAAAAATGCCAATAATTAGGATACACCTCCTTTTGACTTGAAACTTTGAACTCTTAAACTTAGTGACATGATCAGCCCTAGGAAAATTTCCCCACTGAATTTTAAGGTAATTAAGCCCCTTAATTAACTTAATCAATTTAAACCCATAATTAAGCCCTCAAAACTTCCAGAAAATGTAATAAATCAAATTAAAACCCAAAAATTATAAATAATACCTCAAACTGATTAGAATTGAATCCTTAATCAATGAAAATAAAAGCCCCTTGAGTAGACTTTAAAATCAAGCTTAATTTAATTTTAATTGAAATTGAATATTTAATTAATTTAATTAATTAAAATTCCAAAAATTTCTCAAACACTTGATAATCTCTCCTTAGATCATTCCTAATCTTTGGAGGTGATTTCAAGAAGTTTGGAGGTCATTTTGATTCAAATCAATAAAAGCCTTCTAATTAAACCAATTAAAAAAATTCAATAAATACCCAAAACTTTAAAAATTGATAACTAATTCAAATAAACTCCAAATTGAGCAAACTCAAAGGCATATGACTCATCTTAAGGTCTAATATTTATCAAAAATTTTAAGTTTCTAAAAATCAATCAATTTTGAAAAAGTCAACTTTTGGTTAAATTTAGTTCAAAATCAAGTTAAAACTTCAAACCTTCACAATAAAATATAAAAAATCTAAATCTAGCATACTTATAGTCTAACTGATCGTATTAAGGTCTAGTATTTTAATAAAATATTAATTTTCTAGAATTTAAGCTTAATCAAAAAGTCAATTTTTGACCCCTTAATTAAATGATTAAAATAATTCAAAAAATTCTAAAATTCAATAAATCATCTCAAATTCTAAAAAATATTAATTAAACCTTAAAATCAGTAATCAACCAATCTTAATTAAAATTTAACAACTTTTAAACTTTAAATCAAAATTAAATCATTTAATTATACGATTATCACTAGGTAACCCAGGCCTACGAGGCTATTAGCTTAGCCCCAAGAAAGGTGAAATAAACTTCATGGCCTTGGTGTGAAACAAAGGTGGTAATCAATAATCCTTTAAAATACACTTTAAAATCAATATTAAGCCATTAATACTTAAACTTAAATTTAAATCCCTTAAGCCTTTCAACCAACCAGAATATTTAATAACTTCAATCAATTATCATATATAGGACATATCAAAGCCACACACCCTACCTCAAACACTTTAAATGGTTTGCTAGGACAACCAACTCTAGTTTTAGGCTAGGCCGGTGTTTACTTTTCTGCTACTTGTGTGTGCCGGGTTTTTCGTGGTTTTCACTGCATATTGTTTGCTAGTAGTAGAATTGATTGATTGTTTATTTAATTTTTGCACTCTGTGTTATGATTGATTGTATGTTAGATCTACCCCTAGGTTAGGGATGATTTATACTAATTCAATCTTATGCAGGTGGACATGCTCGCACAGGGCAATTAAATTAAAGGGGGCAATAATTAAGCTTTAAAAATTGACATGTTTTGTGCAGGTGCTAAGCATGCTAAGACCCCCTTTAAATTTAAAAGAGCATGACCAAGTGTGGCTGTGGTTGAGCATTTTAAATTCTTAAAATATTAACTGCTTGGGATGTCAAATATAATTATTGATTAGTAGGATAACCTTGCAGGATCAAGTCTAGATTTTAATTTTGATTAATATAATTCAATTTAAATTGAGTTGTACTGTTAAGTGCTTTGAGAATGGGATGTATAAACATCCAATTTGGAATCCAAAGAGGAAGGAACATCCCGTAGGAGAGAGTTCCTTGTTGCAAATCTGGTTTTGATGATGACAAACATGTTTCCAGTGTGTTTTTCTTGGCTAATCAGTTTCAGGCACAAAAGACCGCAAGCTACTCAAGCCAACTCAAGATCGGGTCCAAGTGTGTCAAATGTATGATTTTTCCTTTTATTGAGTCAATTGTAATGTAACTGATTCCCTAGCTAAGTAACCTTGCACACACACACTCAGGGAGAGAGATTGAGTGAATTAGAGTTTCTGTTGCAATTTTGTTCAGATCGTCCTGGACGATATCCACATCGTCCTGGACGATCCAGTTAAAACAGAAACCCTAATTAGGGCGACTAAGTTAAGAGGGTCTGATTAAGCAGATCGTCCTGGACGATCTATGGATCGTACGGGACGATATGCTCAAATCAGAAATTTCCAGCCGCCAGATTAAGTTAGGCAAGTTTTATTTTAAGTATTTTGGTCTGATCGTCCCGGACGATACGTGTATCGTCCTGGACGATGCACTACAATCATGCCTAAATTAGTCTGGTAATTAAGGAAAGCAATTAATGTTTAATTGATACGATCACATCGTCCTGGACGATCGCAGGATCGTCCCGGACGATCTTGATCGTCTTGTGCATTTCAGCTGTACGTCCAGAACTATGTACAGGACGATTTGGGGCCTTTTTGAACTAATCGTACCGGACGATTACCATATCGTCCGGGACGATCAAGTCATTTTTTGGTCGTCCAGCGCAGTTTTCTCTGGACGACCCGAACTGTCTTCTGGACGATTTCCTTCAATTTGAACTAATCGTCCCGGACGATCGCAGGATCGTACGGGACGATATGAACAACTTTTTCTACTGATCGTCCAGAAGAGCCAGATCGTCCAGGCTGAAACAGCTGAATTTGAACTGATCGTACAGGACGATCTACCGATCGTCCTGGACGATCTTGGCCGACAAGTTGAGATTTAGGGCAAATTTTAAGCCCTCCTTTAAAAGAACTTTTTCCTAGATTTGGAAAAATCTTTTGCTGCCTTCCTTCCCTGAGAAATCCTAGAGAGAGAGAGAGTTGGGAGAGAGAGAAGAGATCTTGTGAGGGGGAGTTAGTGAGGGATTCACTAAGGTTGCTCCAAGCACGGATCAGAGTCGTCTTCTCCGCTCGTCGTCTGTCGTCTAGTCGGTGTTCTTCGTGGGAGGATCGTTCGCAAGAAGATCCGGGTTCTCTGCCCGCTTCAGGAGGAAGCGAAAGGAGTTCGTGGGTTCTCTGCCCGCTTCAGGTGGAAGCAAAAGGAGTTCGAAGGTTCTCTGCCTGCTTCAGGAGGAAGCGAAAGGAGGTCGGGTTCTCTGCCTCACCGTGTGGTGAAAAGGAGGTATTTTGTACAGGCTTCTCTGCCTTGCTGTGGGAGCAAAAGGAGAGTCACTTTCGTTTAGTGCAATACCCGGAGGGGAGGCTCCGGGGAGTGGACGTAGGTCAAGTTGACCGAACCACTATAAAATCTGGTTTGCTTTTCTGATTCAGTTTTGCATTTTACTTTTCAATATAAACTGCTTGGGTGAATATCGTTGGTTGATCTTTTCGTTATTGTTTACTTGTTTCCGCTGCTAAGTTTCGAAAAGATTTTTGTAGTTATCGTGAAATTTTTAAATAACCAATTCACCCCCCCTCTTGGTTAGCCTCGGGACTAGTTCACTAGGGCTTAACATCCCTTTCGAACTTTCAAGTGGTATCAGAGCGGGATTCAAAATTTCTGTTTAAAAACTTTTGAATTTGATCCAATGGCTAACTGTAACAATCGTAATACTGCTGAAGGTTATTCTATAACTAGACCACCGTTGTTTGATAACATTCCATTTGATTTTTGGAAAACACGCATGTCTACTTTTCTTCAGTCTATTGATTATCGCATGTGGATGTTAGTTAAGGACGGATACGAACCACCTTTTCGAATGGTTAACAATGTAAAAACTGAATTGCCGTTTGCTGATTGGACGTTTGATGATCGTGATTTAGCACAGTTAAATGCCAAATGTTTGAACTATTTTTTTTGTGCTTTAAAATCTGAGGACTATATGCGTGTTTCTACTTGTACAACGGGAAAAGAGATTTGGGATAGATTATGTATAACATATGAAGGTACAACTGAAGTCAAACAGTCTAGGTTAAACATCTTGTTACATGATTACGAACTTTTTCGCATGAAACCTAGTGAGACTATTTCAGAAATGTACACAAGGTTCACTCAGATTGTTACCTCTTTGCATGCTTTAGGTAGAGAACTTACCAACTACGAAAGAGTGAACAAGATTCTTAGATGTTTGCCTGCTTCTTATGATGCTAAGATTACTGCTATTACTGAATCCAAAGATTTAAATACTTACTCTATTGACAGCTTACTTGGATCACTCATTGCTTACGAGCAAGGGGTGAACCAAAGGCAACTTGATGCAGGTGAACGCAAGAAAGAGAAGACAGTGGCACTAAAGGCCAAAGATTCAGATGCTAGCACTTCCGGGTCTGATAGCGATGATGTTGCCTTAATCACAAGGCAATTCAAAAGCTTTCTAAGGAAGAAACATAAGAACCATCAGAAGTGGAACAAGGGTAAGTTCAATAAAAACTTTAAGGGTTCATCTGAATCGGTTTGTTTTGAATGCAGGAAGCCCGGACACATTAAGGCTGATTGTCCAACACTTAAAGCTCACTCAAGCAAGGAGAAGGGTGAGGAGAAACCAAAGTACAGAAAGGACAAGAAGCGGATTCAGAAGGCGTTCTGGGCAGACTCTGCATCCGACTCTTCTGAGACTGAAGCTGAAGAGGAGGAAACAAACTTGTGTTTGATGGCTGATGATCACCCTGGTCAGTCCGACCAGGAAGAGGTATGTGAGCTTACTTACGATCAGTTATTTGAAGTTTCTGAAAAGATTCATACATCGTATAGGAAGCTTAAGAAAACCCATGCTAGTTTGAAACTAGATTATCTGACTTTGCAAAAAAAGCATGAAGTGTTGATTAAGGATCATTCCACCATTGATAGCAATCACATGTCTTTACTAGATGAGTTTGATGAACTGAATAAAAAGCATTCTGATTTAATTGTTGAGCATAACTTGTTAAAAACAGCGCATGTTGAATTAGAACTTGCTTTTAAGAAAGTGAATGATTTGGCATCTGAGTTAGAAAGTACTGATAGTGCAAAAACGTTTGAAATTGGAAGTTTAAACAAACACATTAAGTTTTTGAAAGTGAAAATCAGTTCTTTTGAAAATAACAAAACACCGCCTACTTTTGAACAATTTTATGCACCGCCACCTTTTAAAAATTCTGTTGCAAGTTCTTCAAAGCATGTTTCATACACTACTAGGAAGAGGCACTATCACTCACGACGTTTAGTTAATCCTTTTCCTGGTGTTAGATGTTTTTCATGTGGCATGTTAGGACACATATCACACACTTGTACTGTTCACCGTAGTACACATTGGGTGTGGAGACCCAAACTGCCTGTTGCACAGCACAGCACACATGCATCGCATTCTTCTTTTCATAAGAAGGAACCCAAATCTGTTTGGGTTCCTAAGACTGACATTTGATGATTTTGTAGGTGTGCTCTCACACAAGACCTCGTGAGAGCATGTGGTACCTGGACAGCGGATGTTCTAGACATATGACTGGAGATGCAAATCAGTTCATTTCGCTGGAGGCCAGAGCTGGAGGCAAGGTTACACTTGGAGATAACACCACCAGGAAGGTGGTAGGCACAGGTATAATTGGTGATTCAAAGAACTTTATGATTGATAATGTTTTGCTTGTAGATGGACTGAAACACAACCTGCTGAGCATCAGTCAACTCTGCGACAAGGGATACAGCATCAAATTCCTGCCCACTGGCTGCATTTTAAGCTTAAATGATGAAGTTGTTTTGCAGGGGCAAAGGATCAACAATGTCTACAAGCTGGATGTAAGTAGCATTAAATCTGATAATTCAATTTGCTTAAAAACTGCTGCTGATGAGTCTTGGTTATGGCATAGGAGATTGTGTCATGCCAGTATGAAAACCCTTAGGAGAGTCACCCAAAAGGACTTAGTTAGAGGTGTGCCCAAGCTTAAGTTCACTAAGGATCACCTGTGTGATGCCTGTCAGTTGGGGAAGCAAGTCCAGTCCTCTTTTCACTCTGTTAAGGACATTAGCACCTCTAGACCTTTAGAAGTTCTTCACATGGACCTCTTTGGACCCATTAGCACTGCCAGCTTAGGGGGGAGAATCTATGGTTTTGTGATTGTTGATGATTATTCAAGGTTCACTTGGGTTAAGTTTTTGTCACACAAATCTGAGTCATTTGATGAGTTTAGATCTTTCTCTACTTGGATTCAGAAGAAGTTAGGATGTGAGATTATTACCATCCATAGTGATCACGGAGGGGAGTTTGAAAATGAAAGATTTCGAAGTTTTTGTGAGAATCATTGGATTAGTCACAATTTTTCAGCTCCTAGGACCCCTCAGCAGAACGGGGTAGCTGAAAGGAAGAACAGGACCTTAGTGGAAGCCGCTAGAGCCATGCTTGCCGAGTATTCACTTCCAAAATACTTTTGGGCTGAAGCGGTGAACACTGCCTGTTATGTGCTGAATAGGGTGAATGTGAGAGTCAAACTGAACAAGACACCTTATGAGATCATTAAGGGTAGAACTCCAAATCTGTCCCACCTCCATGTCTTTGGCTGTAAGGTTTTCATTCTAAACAACGGGAAGTCACCCTTAGGAAAATTTGACCCCAAATCTGATGATGGAGTGTTCTTAGGATATTCAAGTGTGGGGAAATCCTTTAGGGTGTTCAATAGGAGGACTTTGGTGGTGGAAGAAACAACCCATGTAGTGTTTGATGAATCTGATCCTAAGGAGTCTAGATCTGAAGTAGAAGATGAAGAGATTGTTGAGGTTACCCAAGGAGTTGGAAATACAAATTTGGAGGAAAGGGTAGAACCTCAAACCCCATTGCCTAGAGATTGGAGATATTCTTCGAGTCATCCTAAAGAACTGATCTTAGGAGACCCTTCTGAAGGTGTTAGGACTAGGCATGGACTTAGGAAGGAAGTAAACCATTCTGCCTTTATCTCAATGACTGAACCCACCAACATCAATCAAGCCCTGTCGGATGAATTTTGGATTTTAGCTATGCAGGAAGAATTGAATCAATTTGTAAGGAATGATGTTTGGGAGTTAGTAGAAAGACCTAAAAATCAAAGTATTGTGGGAACCAAGTGGGTCTTTAAGAATAAGATGAATGATTCTGGTGTGGTGGTGAGAAATAAGGCAAGATTGGTGGCTAAGGGGTATAATCAGATAGAAGGGATAGATTTTGAGGAAACTTTTGCCCCTGTAGCTAGATTGGAAGCCATTAGAGTGCTACTAGCCTTTGCCTGTTATAAGGGATTTAAGCTGTTTCAAATGGATGTCAAGAGTGCCTTTTTAAATGGGGTAATTAAAGAAGATGTTTTTGTAGAACAACCCCCAGGTTTTGAGAGTTCCCAATATCCAAGTCATGTCTATAAATTAAAAAAGGCCTTATATGGATTGAAACAGGCACCCAGAGCTTGGTATGAGAGGCTTAGCACATTCCTGTTAGAAAGAGAGTTTGTTAAGGGGAGCGTAGACACCACCCTTTTTCTGAGGAGATTAGGAGATGACTTACTCATTGTCCAGATCTATGTTGATGATATAATTTTTGGATCTTCTGATAATTACTTATGTGAAGAGTTTTCTAAAACAATGAGTAAAGAGTTTGAGATGAGTATGATGGGAGAATTGTCCTACTTTTTGGGGTTTAGCATAAGGCAAACGGATGATGGAACCTTTCTCAATCAATCAAAATACACTAAGGACATTTTGAAGAAATATAAAATGGACAAAGCCAAGCCAATCAATACTCCCATGCCCTCCTCAGTTCAGTTAGATAAGGATTCAAAGGGAAAATCTGTTGATCAGAAGAAATATAGAGGGATAATAGGGTCACTGCTTTACCTGACTGCTAGCCGACCTGATATCATGTTTAGTGTCTGTCTTTGTGCTAGGTTTCAGGCTGATCCTAAAGAGTCCCACCTGACTGCTGTTAAGAGAATTCTTAGATATCTTTTAGGAACCCCAAACCTAGGAATTTGGTACCCTAGGCACAGCACCTCTTTTGAGATCATTGGATATTCTGATTCTGACTTTGCGGGGTGTAGGGTGGATAGGAAGAGTACTTCTGGGACTTGTCAATTTATAGGACAGTCATTAGTCTCCTGGTCCAATAGAAAACAGAACTCAGTTGCACTTTCCACTGCTAAAGCTGAGTACATTACCTTAGGAAGTTGTGTGGCCCAAGTTCTGTGGTTGAAACAACAAGTCTTGGATTTAGGAGTACCCGTTGGCACAATTTCTGTTCTGTGTGATAATACCAGTGCCATCTGTATCTCTAAGAATCCAATCCAACATTCTAGGACCAAACACATTGACATTAGGCATCACTTCATTAGGGACCATGTTACAAAAGGGGACATTGAGCTACATCATGTAGCAACTGAAAATCAGCTGGCTGACATATTCACTAAACCACTGGCCTTTGACTCATTCAGCATTTTGAGAACCAGATTAGGAGTGATTGATATAAATGCTTGATTCTGATGACTGCTGATTTATTATCTTTCTGATTGGTATTCTGATTTCTGTTAGTTAGGTTTAGTTTTTCTTTTGATTTCTGATTTCTGTTAGTTAGTTTTTGGCTTTGATTATTTACTTTCAGTTGATTTTATGTCTTTTGCTGATTTCTGTTTTAGCCTTATTGTTAGTTTGTTTTAAGTATTTACTCTGATATGATTTTATACCTGTTTTTTATTCACTAGCTCATATCTTGCACTTACTGTTTTATGTTTTTCAAAATCTGATCACCGCTCACTACTTCTGATAATCTGAATTTCTGACTGGGAGTTTTTACCTTATTTTGATTTGGAAGCTGGTAAGCAGTGATTGATTCCATTGAATCTGTTAAAGGGAAGAAACATTGATGATTGTTTCTCTTCCTCTAACTCCTTTACTGGTGTATGGTTTCTTTTGGATAAAAATCCTCTTCAAAATTGAAATGTTAGTTTTTTTTGAAATAGAGATTATTTTATCTTCCTACAGTAATCTGTCTCATATCAATAGTGTTTTTCAAAGTCTTGAGTCATTAGTTTGATTTTCTAAAACCAAGTGATTGCATTTATCATATGATGTGTGGTTTTTTTGTTTTGTGAATCATTCTTCCCTACTGTGGAGAGTCATCTCCTATGTCTGGAAGATAGATTCACAGCTGAGACTCTTTAATGATTATGAAAAGGAGAAAGCTTACAAAAGATGCGCAGTGCGCCAACCAAATTGAAAAAGAGGCATAAAATGAGCCCAAAACTGAAAAGATGCAAAAATGCCAAATACACAAAGTGTATCAAAAAAAAAAAAAAATCAAAAGATGCGCAGTGCGCCAAATAAATTGAAAAAAAAAAGAGGCACAAAATGAGCCCAACCTAAGCTTTCTTCTCTTTCAGATCTTTAAATGTCTTAGAAAAAAACTCGTGTGTCACTTAATACGTTCAAAAAGCTTGAGTTTGAAAATCTTGATTTCTGATTTTTTACTTTGCAACACTATTATATCAGATATTTTTCTGGAACGAGGCTTGAAAGGATCTCTTTTCAAATCTAATGTCTTTTCTTCTGAATCGGATTTTTGTTTTGAAAGAGGTTCACATCGATAAGGTGCCCGGGGTCGGAGTTACGAAAGTCGATTTTTTCAACCTTTTCTGGATTTCAGCGTTGTCAATCGTTCTCTTATTGGTTTTTGAATATAAAATCAAGGAAAAATTCTGATTTACTCGAGCAGATTGATCAAAAAAAAAAAAAAAAAAAACTTCTATGTGTTTTTTACGTAAGTTTTATTCGTCTTTTTGTGATTTTGATTTCACTGTCGTGTTGTTGTTCTGTATTTGTTTTATTTTATGTTTTATTTCCGTGTTTATGTTTCTCCCTCCTCCTTTTTGTGATGTCAAAAGGGGGAGTCAGTTGTAGTCGTGTCGTGTCTGTTTCTATGTTTCGTTTTCATGTTGTCTGTATTGTTTGAGCTGTTAAATGAAAATTTTAAAAAAAAAAAAATGTTTGTTTTGTTTGATTTCTTAGTTTCATTTTATTTTCAGACTACTTTACAAATGTTTGCCATCATCAAAAAGGGGGAGATTGTTGCAAATCTGGTTTTGATGATGACAAACATGTTTCCAGTGTGTTTTTCTTGGCTAATCAGTTTCAGGCACAAAAGACCGCAAGCTACTCAAGCCAACTCAAGATCGGGTCCAAGTGTGTCAAATGTATGATTTTTCCTTTTATTGAGTCAATTGTAATGTAACTGATTCCCTAGCTAAGTAACCTTGCACACACACACTCAGGGAGAGAGATTGAGTGAATTAGAGTTTCTGTTGCAATTTTGTTCAGATCGTCCTGGACGATATCCACATCGTCCTGGACGATCCAGTTAAAACAGAAACCCTAATTAGGGCGACTAAGTTAAGAGGGTCTGATTAAGCAGATCGTCCTGGACGATCTATGGATCGTACGGGACGATATGCTCAAATCAGAAATTTCCAGCCGCCAGATTAAGTTAGACAAGTTTTATTTTAAGTATTTTGGTCTGATCGTCCCGGACGATACGTGTATCGTCCTGGACGATGCACTACAATCATGCCTAAATTAGTCTGGTAATTAAGGAAAGCAATTAATGTTTAATTGATACGATCACATCGTCCTGGACGATCGCAGGATCGTCCCGGACGATCTTGATCGTCTTGTGCATTTCAGCTGTACGTCCAGAACTATGTACAGGACGATTTGGGGCCTTTTTGAACTAATCGTACCGGACGATTACCATATCGTCCGGGACGATCAAGTCATTTTTTGGTCGTCCAGCGCAGTTTTCTCTGGACGACCCGAACTGTCTTCTGGACGATTTCCTTCAATTTGAACTAATCGTCCCGGACGATCGCAGGATCGTACGGGACGATATGAACAACTTTTTCTACTGATCGTCCAGAAGAGCCAGATCGTCCAGGCTGAAACAGCTGAATTTGAACTGATCGTACAGGACGATCTACCGATCGTCCTGGACGATCTTGGCCGACAAGTTGAGATTTAGGGCAAATTTTAAGCCCTCCTTTAAAAGAACTTTTTCCTAGATTTGGAAAAATCTTTTGCTGCCTTCCTTCCCTGAGAAATCCTAGAGAGAGAGAGAGTTGGGAGAGAGAGAAGAGATCTTGTGAGGGGGAGTTAGTGAGGGATTCACTAAGGTTGCTCCAAGCACGGATCAGAGTCGTCTTCTCCGCTCGTCGTCTGTCGTCTAGTCGGTGTTCTTCGTGGGAGGATCGTTCGCAAGAAGATCCGGGTTCTCTGCCCGCTTCAGGAGGAAGCGAAAGGAGTTCGTGGGTTCTCTGCCCGCTTCAGGTGGAAGCAAAAGGAGTTCGAAGGTTCTCTGCCTGCTTCAGGAGGAAGCGAAAGGAGGTCGGGTTCTCTGCCTCACCGTGTGGTGAAAAGGAGGTGTTTTGTACAGGCTTCTCCGCCTTGCTGTGGGAGCAAAAGGAGAGTCACTTTCGTTTAGTGCAATACCCGGAGGGGAGGCTCCGGGGAGTGGACGTAGGTCAAGTTGACCGAACCACTATAAAATCTGGTTTGCTTTTCTGATTCAGTTTTGCATTTTACTTTTCAATATAAACTGCTTGGGTGAATATCGTTGGTTGATCTTTTCGTTATTGTTTACTTGTTTCCGCTGCTAAGTTTCGAAAAGATTTTTGTAGTTATCGTGAAATTTTTAAATAACCAATTCACCCCCCCTCTTGGTTAGCCTCGGGACTAGTTCACTAGGGCTTAACATCCCTTTCGAACTTTCATTCCTCTCCATTTGGAGATCCAGATTAGGATGGCTTTCAAAGTATCCAAAGAGAAAAGATAACACCCCTATTCAAGGGGAGTTTCTTTTCATTTAGATATCCAGACCCGACGATCCAAGGAGTTCCAAGAAGACGAAGAAGTGAAGAATGAGAAGAATCCCAAATCTCAAAGTCACTTGAGTCTTAGGAGTAGAATTTGGGTTGTAGCCAGTGGTATCCGGCCACTTTACTTTTCCTACAGACCCTGGGTTGTATAATTAAAAGGAACTTGCCTATAGACTTTCAATTTAAACATTTAATTGATTTGATTATTTAATCAATTTGATTAATATATTGATTGCGATATAGGATTGCATACTCTTAATAGTTTTTTGGCGCTCCTTATATGTCATATTTGATTTATCTTGGAACCCAATCGAAGGCTCGTGAGGGTAAGGTCAAACTATTTCTACTTTAATTAAAATTAAAAAATTTAGGCTCAGATAGAAACTCTAACGCCTTTAAGAAGTAAGCCTGGACTCACCGGGGGTTTTTCATGAATTCATAGTGACTTTTCTCTTCCGTGTTAGGCAGCTCCCCGCCTGCGGGTTCTGGCAGACCACCTGGCCTATGAGGGTGCAGTTCTGTCCAAGGGGATATTGTGCAATCTTTAGGATAAAACCTATTTTTTAAGCCTGATTTTAAAATTACTTCATTTTAATTTTAAGCATTTAATCGAGTCAACTTGCATGCATTGCATTACATACTAATTAAAATTTGAGTCTGAATCTTTAATTACATTTTAACTTAAGCATCTCATCCAACATATGTCAAGGGGCCAATAAAGGATCTTCTCTAGATGTCGGCCTCGCTTTCCTTAAACTAATCTTAAATAACATCCCTAACCACTCTTTCATAAAAGACCGGACACATGATTTTAAAGCGCTTGGGTGGTTTAGCTGGCTCCCCAATTCAGGCTGGGGTAAGTCCAGACCTTGCATTGCATTAGCTAAGATCCGAGTCACTGATTTTTAGTACCCAATTTAAACTTAGGATCTGAGGTAGATTTTTAATCCTAAGACCTCAACCTTCGAGAATCTAATTCCCATTGTCTAGTGAAATCAATCATTTAACATTAAATCTCTTTCAATCAAATTCAAGCCCAACACTTAGGATAGGTTGGTGTATTTCTGAAGTAATTTAGAATCTCAAAATACCTCCTTCCCTTCCTCCTTTGACTCCAGAAAGAACGGTTTAATCTTGAACCAATCCCTTTTGAAATTTCAGTCCCTACCTCCCTTGATATCAATCTTTGAAAATCCTAAATAAAACTCATATCACTATTTTAATCGAGAGCATTTGTAAGAAAATTTTTGGTTTTCCTATGATATAATTAACTACGAGGGCTTGCGCTCGTAGGAGATTTAGAAACCCAGACCTGAATTTCAAAATCAAGCTTTTTCAAAATTTTAATTAATTATCTTTGGGAAAATCAAACTCGACGATCATTATCATCATTTTCAAACGATCAATAGTGATTGATAACTTCTTTCTCTAGAAAGATATATCAATTACTATCATAAGTTTGATTATGAGATCAATGATCCTCTTATCCAAATTATTGTAGTTAAATATTTGATTGAATACTCATTTTGACCCTTTGGGATCATATATAGTTCTTTCTCAAATTCAACTATGATAATTGGGATAAATTCAAAGTTTTAAAATTTAAACCTATTAGGGAACGATATATTCACCTTTCGAGGTGATATATCATTCATTATAAGCGTTCGATCTCAAATATTAAAAATTCTAAAAATTTTAAGTTTCCCAAAGAAAATTAAATCTTTTTCAAAACTATTTATATATTTTTCAATCAAAACAACAGGTTAACGTCATCAAGCAATGCTTCAATAAATAATCTCGGATAGGTCAAATATCCTAGGTGGATATCTCTCAATCTCTTCCTAATTGGCTAACTTCATTGAGTGGCCCCCTAATATGTGATTAAGGAAAGATTAAAGTAATTGATAAGCTCTCTCTAGCCTTCAAAGATACATGGCTACTTATATGAGAAGCTTCATAAAAAATATAAATAATAAATTTTTAAATAATAGATTATTACACTCTAAAAATATATCATCAAAGCATGAATATCTCAAATAACTAAACATACATACTGAGATAAATAAAAAGGGATAATCATATAGCCACAAAAAAACACTACATATTACATGCTTTCAATATCATCATCATCATCACTAGAGAAGACATTCATTAGCTCACTTTCAACATCATTATCATCTAAGTCTGGAGAGGAGTCCTCGGAGGCCTGGCTGGGAGACAGCCCTTTGATCGTAACCCCTACGTTGCGATGCACCAATCGAGCACTCTTTTAAAAAACCACAGACGAAGCCTTCCTCAAGGCATCGACACTCCAGATCCCTTGCCTCAGTATCAAATAGCTTATTATAAGCCTCTTCGACGTGATTCTGGATCTCTCGATGATGAGCTAAAGATTTCTTGAATTTTTCTATAGCCTCCAGTGATATAGCTTCTGTACAGGCATCAACATCTAGTATGGCTGTCTCTTTTCCTAAAAGATGATCCTGTAACTCTTTATTTTCTATCTCAAGGGCACTCTTCTCTGCTGTAACTGCCTTCAAGACTTCATTCTTCTGATTGGTCTCTATACGAGCCTCAATCAATTCGGTGTGACACTCTGCTAGTTGGCTTTCCAATGCTGACATCTCTTTAATCTTTGTATCCAACTTTTGTTTATATTCCCCATGTAGATATTTAACCTTCACTAACTCTACATTCCACTCATCCAGCACTGTCTCAAACTGGGACTCCACATCCATCTTTCTTATCATTTACAGCGGACATGTGATTATGAACGCTTAAAAAAATGAGGGGGGGGGGGGGGGGGGTGGGGGAGGGGGAGGAAAATGATATCAAGATAACTAATCATTTCTTTCGCACGTTGCCATCTAATACATACATTTTTTAATACCTCTTCAGGTTTTGGTGCTTTGAGGGGCTGAACCTCTCTATCTGAATTAAGGGCAGCAACATCGATCATCAAAGGGTGAATAACCTCCCTGCATACTACACCATCGCTTGGCAAGCCCACTACATCATTCACTTTTCTCTTTTTTACAAGGGAAGATCCCTCCTCTCCTTGTCGTCTTGAAGGATTGTTGGATGAAGGCCTTAGAGTGTTGGGACTTACTTCACGAACATTCCTATACTTCTTCAACTAAACTGCATGAGATCTTCCCGCGTGAATAGAAAGGCCAACTTTAAAAAGTTTTTCCTCTAGCACATACTGACTAATATGATGTAACTCCTCCTGAAGACTATTCGTGTCAAAAAAATTAAGAGTCTTCAATATACCCTCCTCTCCTAGGTGTGGGAAGTCTGGCAGCTCCTTTAACCTCTCCCATTTTTTTAGAAAGTCCCCACTCATTCTTCATAAAAAAGAATGAGCTAGACCACTTTTTAGAAGGACCGCGTGTTGAAAAATCCAGTCACTTTCTACCTCTACATAAAACACGCCCTTGGAAATCACTTGTAAGCCTGTAAATCTTTGATAAGTAGTCCATGGTCAGCTTGACACCATGCTCCCTATAAAAAATTGTCAAGCCCATAATGATCGTAACTGTCCTGTATAAGAATTAGGCCAAGGGGACACCGCATGACCTAAAAATCTCGAGCAACTCAGGGGCTAGAGGAAATCTCAAACCTGCGTGTAATGTCATCTCGTACACGGTGATAAATCCATTTGGAGGATCTCATGCTTGATCAGTCCTTTTAGGAGCAATCATCACTAAGTCAATGGGCAGATGATATTTCTTGCGAATAATGATCAACCCGTCCGAAGTAATAGATGATGAAACATTATCAATTAATGTCGATCTCCGACTATCATCGACCTCCATAATCCGAGGAGCTCGTACCGGCTCATCCACTTCATGAGTAAAAGAAACAACATCTAGTATATTTAGTGGTCTGCTGCCTGGAGGGTCATACATAAAGAGATAACACTTAAAGATTAATACAACAAGAATAATAATGAGAGAAAGAGGGAGAAAGAATATACCTTGATATCATCTTGGTTCTTTGAAACTTGCCTCCTATCGGATGATCTAAAATCACCTTTTTGGGTACTATTCAGAGCACCCTCACCTCTTGCTGACGATATTCGCCTCCTAACAGGGGAAAACTGCAGCCACCGGGTCTCGATCACCTATGCTGCCGGTATTTAGACTATTGTCGGATAGAGTTTCCCCTAATGAGAGTGAACCGGAGCCTGCGTAGAGTATCGGGTCTTGATCGCCTTTACCACCAGTATTTAGACTCTTGCCGGAGAATTTTCCCCCAATGGGAGTGAATTATAGCATGCATAAAGAGTACCGGGTCTTGTTTGCCTCCATCGCCGGAATTTAGACTCTTGCTGGACAGTTTTTCCCCTGATGGGAGTTATCTGGAGCCTGCGTAAGAGTACCGGGTATTGATCGCCACCGCAAAAAATTTTTGCCAGCCCGACTTCTCTTAAAATCGTAGGAGAAATTTTTGGACCAACTAAGAGAAGTAGTGCCTTCTCCTTGTCCCCTAAGGGGATATTTATAGTTTTTCAAATTGAGGTTTGGAGAAAAAATTTCTTACTTTTTAAATAATTTTCCAAATTTTTGACATTAAAGAATAAAATATTATACAATAGTTATAAATTCTGTAATTAATCTTAAGTTATAGTTATAAATTCTACAATTAATCTTAAATTATAGTTATAAATTTTGCCATTAATATTAATTTATATAGTGGTAATGTAAAGTGGCTTTATAATTATATAAACATTGTTATAACGTAATTATAAAAATTATATAAATTAACTATATTAATTATATCAGTTAACCTTATTATAAATTTATTATACATATGGAAAATAACACTGAACAAAGACTATTTCTCACGTTATTAAAATAGGTTATTATTTAATAACGTTATTAAATAATAACTCTATAATAATTGTGCGATAGAACTCCGGGACGGTTAAACGTTATAATGGTAATACAAAAAAAAATAGAACTATTAATATTTTTTATGATTCATTACATAAGTTAATAATAGTCCATACTCATTTATTACTTTATTAGTTAACGTTATTATAATAACTATAATAACATCTTGTAGTTTATTATAACTTTATATAATGTTATATATGTAACTTTATAACAATATATATATATAACTTTATAACGTTAAAATGTCATTATTAATACTTATATAAGTTAACTATATAACCTTAATATAACCGATGGAGATGCGAGGTATATGTTAACTATAATAATTTTATTATAACGTCTTTCAATAACTAATGTTATAACTAAAAAAATTTTGAGCTTGATCAAAGCCTTTTCATATAATTATATATATATATATATATATATATATATATATATATATTCCAAAATAATAATAATAATAATAATAATTTAAATTATATATATAATTATCTAATTAATGACATTAGTTATATATATAATTATATCAGTTATAATTGATAGCTTAGTACAAATATTAACTAACTAGTTAGTTAAGTTAGTAATCATATATGTATATATTTGCATATATACTCAAAAAAGTTTGATTTGGATATTTCAAATACTAAAATTATACAAGTATTTTTGGACCAAAATTCGAACCTTTTGTGGCCATCCGCGACCGCGCTGTGGCGTGGTGTTGGCGCGCCCTTTGGGGGCGCGCCATCCCTCCTGGTCCATTAGTCGGGGACGCCTGCAAGATATTCCCGGGTTAGAAAGTCAGGCAAAGAATAATACTTGCCTTTGATAAACTCAATCGAGAAGTCAAAGATAGCTAATTGAGCTTGCCAAGTAGCAAATATTTGTTTAGACGCTAGATTTTTTACATCCTTTTCTAGTATAAATTTTGCGGATGAACAATCAATGCGAAGTAGGAAATGTGAGTTCAGAAGGTCATCTTGAAATTTTGTAATAGATTTAACTATTGCCAACATTTCTTTTTTAATAGTGGGGTATTTCTTTTGAGTAGGATTCCAAAATCCTGAAGCAAAACGAACTAATTCTTCCCTTTGGGAAGAAGGATTCTTTTATTTAAGAATCCTGTCATAACCGATATTAGAAGCATCGGTTTCTACTATTTTAAAAAAAGATGGATTAGCTAGGTTTAAGCAAGGTAATTTTTTAACATTTTGTTTAATGATTTGTACGGCTTGAGTACACGTGTCATCCCACGGAGAGGCATTTTTTCGAAGTCTTTTATATAAAGGAGCGGCATCACTGGCTAGATTTTTATAAAAGTCTGCAACATAATTTAAAGCTCCTAAGAAGCGTTGTAATTGTTGTTTGTCTAGAATTTTATCTGGAAATTTATCAGCAAAAGCAATGCTTCGCTGAATAGGTATGATAGTATCATTTTGAATTGTATGACCCAGGAATCTAATTTCTTGCTGAAATAGTTTAATTTTGGGTTCTGAAATAACTAAGCCGTTTTGGATAACTAGCCATTTGAATGTTTTTAAATGTCTAAAATGTTCTTTTATTGTTTTTGAAAATATTAAAACATCATCAATATAAACTATAATATATTTTTCATAAGGATTAAAAATTTCATTCATAATATTTTGAAATTCGGAGGGGGCATTTTTTAAGCCAAAGGGCATAACGTTCCATTCATATTGGCCGAAGGGAACAGTAAATGCCATTTTATATCGGTCTTCTTCTTTTATCTGGATTTGCCAATATCCAGATTTTAAATCAAATTTAGAAAAGATAGTAGCTTGAGCTAATCGATTTAGAAGATCTCGTTTGTTGGGAATGGGATATCGTATCCATTTAAGAACATGGTTAAGTGGCTTATAATTGATTACCAGTCGAGGTTTACCACGTTCTTTTTCTGCTGCATTCATGACGTAAAATGCAGTGCAACTCTAGGGAGAGCTAGATTTGCGAATGATCTTCTTTTGAAGTAAATCATTTATTTCTTTATGATAGAGTGCCAAATATTCTTTATTCATTTGTGAAGGATGAGACTTAGTCGGAATATTGTTTTCATCAAATCCTTCAATGTAAGGAAGGCTAACGCAATGAATTTTATGATTCCAAAAACTTATAGGATTATCGCCACATACTTGTTGTTTGAGTTCTTGCTCAAAATGGGTGATTTTATCTTGCATTAGTTTTTGTTGGAGCTTTTGAGTAAGCTCTTTGGTCGAAATTTCTTTTGTTAAGAAATTTATATGTATTTGTTTACCTTTACATTTATTTATCTCATTTAAAATAATTTCTCGAGGATCTGTTATAAAATCAAATTTAATTGGTGGAGTGTGACAATAGGAAGTAATACCCTTTTTGTCAGTTGAAATAGGCATAATACTGTGGAGGAATGGAGTTCCTAAGATTATGTGCTGAGATAGGTTTTTAACTAATAAAAAAGGAGTTTGGATACAGTAGTCGTCTTGACATACCGCTACTTGAGATAATTTATATTGAATTTCCATCGAGTTGCCACTAGCTGAGGTAAGCTTTTGAGTGGTTTTCTCAAAATATTTTGAAGGGACTATGCCTTCTTGAAGGCAATTCATATCAGCTCCACTGTCTACTAATGCAGTAAGATGTGGAAGCACATGAGAATGTCCTATAACTAAAGTGATAGAAATATACCATTTGTGGATAATGACTTTCTGTAAGGAATTGATAAGAGTGTTATTAGTAGACGCCTGCGGATTAAGGTTAGCCTCAGGTTCGAGATCAGGTTATTCTAAAATCTGGTCTAATTCGATCTAAGTAATTCTGTTAGCGAGTTGGTGTTGTTCTGTTTTTAAAGCTTGGAACTCAAGCTTTAAGGTTTTTAATTCAGTTTTGAGCTCATGAAGAGACGTTGGGGTAACCTCTCTTTCCCTTTCTTTGAGTTTAAATTTATCTAAGACTTCTTTCATCGAATAGTTTGGGAATTTAAAAGTTCTCTGTAAAGGTGTTTCTTCAGAGGTCCCTAATAATTTTATTATTTGATCTCTGGTTTTAGGATCTTGAATTTGACCAAGAAGTTAAATCATTTGATTTTTTTGTTCATCAGTTAGAACAAATAAGCCAGATTTTTCTACTATAGATTTATAGTAATCATTACTGTTACAGTTGTTACAGCAAGGGGAGTTGCTAGACTCTGTTTCTGATTCGTCTATCTCAGCTATAGATTCTGAGTCGGAGGCTGAGTCATCAGAATGGAGTAATATATGTATTAATAAATCTTTGGTTTCATTAACAAGTTTTAACTCGTTGATTTTCTTTTTCATTGGACATTTATTAGAAAAGTGTCCAGTTTTTCCACATTTAAAACATTTTATTTGTTTATCAGAATTTTGGGGTTTATCTTGATGCGGTTTAGAAAACCTTTTGGGTTTAAATTTTCTTTTACGATTTTTATCTTTGAAGGGCTTTTCTTGATGGAATTTATTTTTCTGCTTTGCAGAATGCCTCTCTTTTTTAGTCAAAGGTCCTGGACATGCGAATTGTTCGCAAAATGCTCCTAACTGTTTTCTATCAGAAATGCGTTCTTTTTTCAGTTGCTGATTCATCCTAATGTCATTACATAGGGTGATGCCTACTTTAATGCATTCACTTATTATACGTCCATATGTATATATTTCAAACTGTAATTGTCCATTGGAATTTCTTAATTTTTCTTTGACTTTGGTAGCAAAGGTTGCGGGTAAACCTTCTAAAAATTTTTCTTTCCAGTAGTTAGAACTGGCATCCAAAAGGTTCATAACTCGTGTCATAAAAACATCTTTGTACCATCTAAAATGAGATAACGATGGACATTTTAATTTTTTCAATAAAGAACGCATTTGTTCCCTATTATCGGTCATATATCCTAAGAAATGTTCTAGAATATTATGAATAAGCGTGTAAACTGCTTCGTCATTAGGTTTTTCTGAGTCTAAAAGACTTTTTTCACTTTGTAAATCATTTTTCTCGGCTTGACCAAGGTAATTATCCCACCATCCTTTAAGGATGCCCGTGAAACCATTAATGATAATTTGAACCACTTCCTAAGGGTGATGTCCCTTGCTTTGGGCTACAGCCGAATAAATAAGCATTCGGTGTACAGTTTTATGGATTTGATAGTCTGAGAGACCGTCAAAGTTCCATTCGTAAAGTTGTCTAGGGTCATAAGAAATTTGTTCATTTAGATCTTCTTCATATAAGAGATCGGAGGGGGTCGGACGTTGGTAGTAATATTTATCCAACACCTTTTTAGGATATTTAAGTTTATTTATGTGCAATGGAAGGTCTTCACCCATTTGCTGAAATCGTTCTTCGAGATTTGTAAGATTACTGTCAGAGTCAGATTGATATTCCGAGGTGGAACTATCTTCGCCGTTGAGGGCAGTAATCTTTTGAGATTTAATTTGTTTAATTACCTCTGAGATTTTTAAATCTTCATCCAAATTCATTTTATTTGGAGGAGGCAGTTTTACAGCTGGTTTTGTTACAACCATTTTTGCTACAGAGGAAGAAGCCTCTTGACTTTGCTTCTGATCAACTTTGTTTTTTAAATGATCTAATTTTTTATCAATATTTTCTAAATGAGATGTAATGAGTTGTAATGTGTTGTTGGTATAATTAAGTTGTTTTATTATTATACCAAATTCTCTGATGGCTTGAGGATAAGAAGAGATAGTGCTAAAAGGAGCCATGATAATTTCTGGTTTTGTAGTTGGGTCCTTTTGACTTAACATTTGGAGGTTGTTTGTTATTTGATTAACAAACCAATTTGCAAAAGGAATAGTAGCTTTTCCCTTTTTGTTTAAATTTTCTAAATCTAGAAAGTATTGATCTGAATAAGCAATGCGTTCTGCTTCTGAAAAAGTTTTTCAATACCAAAGTCTAAAAGGTTCGAATTTTGGTAGCATATAATGACGGATAACCGTCTCACGTAATTCTGTATCTAATCCATACATTAAAACTTCATTTCAGAGGGCGTAGGGGAACAAAAATCTTGACTTCCCCTTACAGGATGTAGTATCCTATTTCTATTAAGAATAAGACCTGGACTGGTAGACATTTCTGAATCATCAGATTTTGATGTTCTAATTTCTTCTCTCGAAGTAGAGGGAATAGAAATACGAGGGAGGTGAATAGATCTTCTAGGGTTGAATCTAACTTCAACATCGCCGTCAGACATTTGAATGATTTATTCTATGTCTTGATTTATAGTTGGTTGAGGGGTTATAACTTGTGGTAAAGTCCACTGTTCGGGAAATGTGATTTCATTCCACCTAATAACTCTATTGGTGGCTATGTTAGAAGCTAACAGGTTTGTCTCGATTAATGTTGTTCTACTGTTGGGTTGAACAGTTTTTTTCACTTTAGGACTTAAGGTATTCAAGATTTTGAAATGGATCCTATAAACTAGAGCTATAGTTTCTGATCCTGGAAGGAAATTATATCCATGAAGCTGTAAATGAAGCTTAAGAGCTTCAAATAAATTAATATCGCTAAGTGAGAGACTTAGGTTTGGAAAAGTATTAAAATAAACTGGACCATGGCACAGGCTTGTCTCCATGACTCCCATTAAAGATTGTGCCCAGTTTAGGCATCGACCATCTCGAAGACACGTAAGGATAGAGGCATTTAATCCACGCAGTGTAAGTGGTTTAAAGGCGATTTGTATTAAACCTATATGCAGATATTTATAATCTAGCATATATGATCTAAGATCGTCATAACAAAGTAAAGGGATAGTTTTTTCTGTGGAGTCAATTGTTATTGACTGTTCTACCATTTTGATGGTAGATTTTCCCTTAAAATCAAAGGTTCCGATTTGATAGATTAATGTTTTATCTATCTTAGGTAAGGACCATTTGTTTCGATCCTCTTCATTTAGAGGATATTCGATTAATTCAGCGTTTTTGATATCTCTAAAAGAGGGTACATGCCCCTTTTGGAGAATAGACGAGGGATTCGTCGAAGAAGAAGCCATAGGATAGCATCTGGCAGTTAAGACTTTTTTGTTCAATGATTTAGAAGGTAAATCACAACGTTTAGTTAAAACTTAATTGAAGAGTGCTGCATAGTTCGTTTATTTATCAAAAGAAATATCCAGGACTAACTACCCTAGACACAATGGGGTTTACAGCCAAATTTCAAGATAATAAATAGACTAGTAAGAGCACTAAACAGTTAAAAAATGCAAGTAAACATTGTTATGGGAGATCAGCCCCCCTAAAAGATTGAACATAGCAGGCTTAACAGCTAGAGAGGATTACTCCTCCATGGCTTTGATACCAATTTTGCGGATTTGATACCAAAAGTAAAAACCGATGCTTCTAATATCGGTTATGGCGGGATTCTTAAACAAAAGAATCCTTCTTCCCAAAGGGAAGAATTAGTTCGTTTTGCTTCAGGATTTTAAAATCCTACTCAAAAGAAATACCCCACTATTAAAAAAGAAATGTTGGCAATAGTTAAATCTATTACAAAATTTCAAGATGACCTTCTGAACTCACATTTCCTACTTCGCATTGATTGTTCATCCGCAAAATTTATACTAGAAAAAGATGTAAAAAATCTAGCGTCTAAACAAATATTTACTACTTGGCAAGCTCAATTAGCTATCTTTGACTTCTCGATTGAGTTTATCAAAGGCAAGTATAATTCTTTGCCTGACTTTCTAACCCGGGAATATCTTGCAGGCGTCCCCGACTAATGGACCAGGAGGGATGGCGCGCCCCCAAAGGGCGCGCCAACACCACGCCACAACGCGGTCGCGGATGGCCACAACCACGTGGCGCCTATCGTGGCAGAGGAAGAGACCAACAAGGTCGAAGCCAATCAGGCTATGGACGAGGAGAATTCCCTCCTCTACCTAAATAGATTCCACTCAAAACCTATTTGTATGGTCCACAAGAGGACACTAGTTCAGTTCAAATTAAAACTGAAATTCACGATAATACTCTACCAACCGTAGAACTTCCGGTTAATAATCCAACCTCAGACATGTTTGAACCAGTGCTCAAGGCTGGAGTATAACATCTCTTAGACCTCAACCCTGAGGATTATGAGACCACATCAGCTTGGTCATTATTTCAAAAATATTTAAATCAAAACCCTTTTTTACAAGATTCTACATATGACAGATCAGCATATGAGGCTATCCTCCTACATCTTTAGTGTATTGATGTAAAGCATCATTATGATGCCAAACGCGAATTCACCTATAGTAGAGCTAATCTTCTCCGCATTATTCATCCGAAAGATTGGGGAATAACCCCTTTTCAGATTCAAAGGTGTGAACTGATAAATTCTGATGGAACGACTAGATCCTATTCGTTCAATTACTGGACATATGTCCAAGCTATGCATAAGGCTTTTTATATCCTAAACCCTTCACATTCGCATTCCTGGATTTTCATTCTCAATCCAGATTTACTAGATCAGCCAATTCCTTATTGGTTTTACAAATGGTGGGAATTAAAAGGCGCCACCATCACTATATTACCTTCTGAGCTTCAGACTAGTTATAACCAGTGGGTTGAATCTTCACCACATCTTCAAGCCATCAAGACAGATGATTTCATAGATGGCATGAGTGAACTCTATTTCTTTGCCCAAGCCCAGATACCGTGGATTTGGACCTGGAATACTGAAGTCAATCGAGATACATTAAATCTTAAATGCTTAATGAGAAATTTTTCGGTTAAATGGTGGTCTGCTATTATCATTGCAGACAAGAAAAAGCAAATCGACAAAGTTATTCAAAATAACATTGTCAAAAACCTTAGACAACCTTCGCGAGCCGAGTTTTCACTAAGTAAATTACAAAAGCAGTTTAAACAAAGATATCCCCATAAGTCTCCTGAACAGATTAAAGCCAGACTTCAGAAGGCTTATTTAGATCAGATGCTCCAGCTATTCCCAGATGATGAAGACCTAGTTTCTCAACAGTCAGATGATACTACACCCGACACCTGGGACCACCAAAGCACGAAGA
Organism: Dendrobium chrysotoxum; assembly: GCA_019925795.1. Taxonomy (NCBI): domain Eukaryota; kingdom Viridiplantae; phylum Streptophyta; class Magnoliopsida; order Asparagales; family Orchidaceae; genus Dendrobium; species Dendrobium chrysotoxum. The sequence continues at coordinate 47,657,757 of CM034303.1, forward strand.
CGCAAGAAGCGGGACCCAGCCACCGTCCCGGTAAAGCGGTATCAGAGCCATGGAGGAGTAATCCTCTCTAGCTGTTAAGCCTGCTATGTTCAATCTTTTAGGGGGGCTGATCTCCCATAACAATGTTTACTTGCATTTTTTAACTGTTTAGTGCTCTTACTAGTCTATTTATCATCTTGAAATTTGGCTGTAAACCCCATTGTGTCTAGGGTAGTTAGTCCTGGATATTTCTTTTGATAAATAAACGAACTATGCAGCACTCTTCAATTAAGTTTTAACTAAACGTTGTGATTTACCTTCTAAATCATTGAACAAAACAGTCTTAACTGCCAGATGCTATCCTATGGCTTCTTCTTCGACGAATCCCTTGTCTATTCTCCAAAAGGGGCATGTACCCTCTTTTAGAGATATCAAAAATGCTGAATTAATCGAATATCCTCTAAATGAAGAGGATCTAAATAAATGGTCCTTACCTAAGGTAGATAAAATATTAATCTATCAAATCGGAACCTTTGATTTTAAGGGAAAATCTACCATCAAAATGGTAGAACAGTCAATAACAATTGACTCCACAGAAAAAACTATCCCGTTACTTTGTTATGACGATCTTAGATCATATATGCAAGATTATAAATATCTGCATATAGGTTTAATATAAATCGCCTTTAAACCACTTACACTGCGTGGATTAAATGCCTCTATCCTTACGTGTCTTAGAGATGGTCGATGCCTAAACTGGGCACAATCTTTAATGGGAGTCATGGAGACAAGCCTGTGCCATGGTCCAGTTTATTTTAATACTTTTCCAAACCTAAGTCTCTCACTTAGTGATATTAATTTATTTGGAGCTCTTAAGCTTCATTTACAGCTTCATGGATATAATTTCCTTCCAGGATCAGAAATTATAGCTCTAGTTTATAGGATCCATTTCAAAATCATGAATACCTTAAGTCCTAAAGTGAAAAAAATTGTTCAACCCAACAGTAGAACAACATTAATCGAGACAAACCTGTTAGCTTCTAACATAGCCACCAATAGAGTTATTAGGTGGAATGAAATCACATTTTCCGAACAGTGGACTTTACCACAAGTTATAACCCCTCAACCAACTATAAATCAAGACATAGAACAAATCATTCAAACATCTGACGGTGATGTTGAAGTTAGATTCAACCCTAGAAGATCTATTCACCTCCCTCGTATTTCTATTCCCTCTACTTTGGGAGAAGAAATTAGAACATCAAAATCTGATGATTCAGAAATATCTACCAGTCCAGGTCTTATTCTTAATTGAAATAGGATACTACATCTTGTAAGGGGAAGTCAAGATTTTTGTTCCCCTACGCCCTCTGAAATGAAGTTTTAATGTACGGATTAGATACAGAATTACGTGAGACGGTTATCCGTCATTATATGCTACCAAAATTCGAACCTTTTAGACTTTGGTATCGAAAACTTTTTCAGAAGCAGAACGCATTGCTTATTCAGATCAATACTTTCTAGATTTAGAAAATTTAAACAAAAAGGGAAAAGCTACTATTCCTTTTGCAAATTGGTTTGTTAATCAAATAACAAACAACCTCCAAATGTTAAGTCAAAAGGGCCCAACTACAAAACCAGAAATTATCATGGCTCCTTTTAGCACTATCTCTTCTGATCCTCAAGCCATCAGAGAATTTGGTATAATAATAAAACAACTTAATTATACCAACAACACATTACAACTCATTACATCTCATTTAGAAAATATTGATCAAAAACTAGATCATTTAAAAAACAAAGTTGATCAGAAGCAAAGTCAAGAGACTTCTTCCTCTGTAGCAAAAATGGTTGTAACAAAACCAGCTGTAAAACTGCCTCCTCCAATTAAAATGAATTTGGATGAAGATTTAAAAATCTCAGAGGTAATTAAACAAATTAAATCTCAAAAGATTACTGCCCTCAACGGCGAAGATAGTTCCACCTCGGAATATCAATCTGACTCTGACAGTAATCTTACAAACCTCGAAGAACAATTTCAGCAAATGGGAGAAGACCTTCCATTGCACATAAATAAACTTAAATATCCTAAAAAGGCGTTGGGTAAATATTACTACCAACGTCCGACCCCCTCCGATCTCTTATATAAAGAAGATCTAAATGAACAAATTTCTTATGACCCTAGACAACTTTACGAATGGAACTTTGACGGTCTCTCAGACTATCAAATCCATAAAACTGTACACCGAATGCTTATTTATTCGGCTGTAGCCCAAAGCAAGGGACATCACCCTTGGGAAGTGGTTCAAATTATCATTAATGGTTTCACGGGCATCCTTAAAGGATGGTGGGATAATTACCTTAGTCAAGCCGAGAAAAACGATTTACAAAGTGAAAAAAGTCTTTTAGACTCAGAAAAACCTAATGACGAAGCAGTTTACACGCTTATTCATAATATTCTAGAATATTTCTTAGGATATATGACCGATAATAGGGAACAGATGCGTTCTTTATTGCAAAAATTAAAATGTCCATCGTTATCTCATTTTAGATGGTACAAAGATGTTTTTATGACACGAGTTATGAACCTTTCGGATGCCAGTTCTAACTACAACAACAACAACAACAACAACATCAAGCCTTTATCCCACTACGTGGGGTCGGCTACATGAATCCTTTTTCTCCATTGTGTCCTGTTAAAAGTCAAATTCTCGTTTAAATCTAATAAAGAAAGATCATTTCTAATATTTTCTGACCAAGTCTTTTTAGGTCTACCTCTACCTTTCTTAACATAAGTCAAATCTAAGACCTCTACTTTCCTAACCGGGTCATCGGGAGGCCGCCGTTTTACATGACCAAACCATCTAAGGCGACTCTCTCTAATCTTATCTTCCACTGGAGCTACTCCAACCTTTTCACGAATATGCTCATTTCGTATCCTATCTCTAAGGGTAAAGCCACTCATCCACCTGAGCATCCTCATCTCTGCAACACTTAATTTAGAATTATGCTTCTCTTTTAATGGCCAACATTCGGCACCATAAAGCATTGCAGGTCTCACCACCATCTTATAGAATTTTCCTTTAAGTTTGAGGGGTACTTTTCTATCACACAATAAGCCTGATGCATTCCTCCACTTCAACCATCCAACTTGGATTCTGCTGATAATATCCCCATCTATATCACCATCACTCTGAACAATAGATCCAAGATATCTAAAATGTGTACTCTTATTAATGACTTGATCGGCCAAAGTCACAATGCCCTCACTAGGTCTATTATTACTAAAATTACACTCCATATATTCCGTTTTAGATCTACTCAAGCGAAAACCTTTAGACTCTAAGGTTGACCTCCACAATTCTAGTTTACCTTCAACTCCCTCTCTAGTCTTATCAACAAGAAGAATATCATCAGCAAAAAGCATACACCAATTCTAACTACTGGAAAGAAAAATTTTTAGAAGGTTTACCCGCAACCTTTGCTACCAAAGTCAAAGAAAAATTAAGAAATTCCAATGGACAATTACAGTTTGAAATATATACGTATGGACGTATAATAAGTGAATGCATTAAAGTAGGCATCACCCTATGTAATGACATTAGGATGAATCAGCAACTGAAAAAAGAACGCATTTCTGATAGAAAACAGTTAGGAGCATTTTGCGAACAATTCGCACGTCCAGGACCTTTGACTAAAAAGAGAGGCATTCTGCAAAGCAGAAAAATAAATTACATCAAGAAAAGCCCTTCAAAGATAAAAATCGTAAAAGAAAATTTAAACCCAAAAGGTTTTCTAAACCGCATCAAGACAAACCTCAAAATTCTGATAAACAAATAAAGTGTTTTAAATGTGGAAAAACTGGACACTTTTCTAATAAATGTCCAATGAAAAAGAAAATCAACGAGTTAAAACTTGATAATGAAACCAAAGATTTATTAATACATATATTACTCCATTCTGATGACTCAGCCTCCGACTCAGAATCTATAGCTGAGATAGACGAATCAGAAACAGAGTCTAGCGACTCCCCTTGCTGTAACAACTGCAACAGCAATGATTACTATAAATATATAGTAGAAAAATCTGGCTTATTTGTTCTAACTGATGAACAAAAAAATCAAATGATTCAACTTCTTGGTCAAATTCAAGATCCTAAAGCCAGAGATCAAATAATAAAATTATTAGGGACCTCTGAAGAAACACCTTTACAGAGAACTTTTAAATTCCCAAACTATTCGATGAAAGAAGTCTTAGATAAATTTAAACTCAAAGAAAGGGAAAGAGAGGTTACCCCAACGTCTCTTCATGAGCTCAAAATTGAATTAAAAACCTTAAAGCTTGAGTTCCAAGCTTTAAAAACAGAACAACACCAACTCGCTAACAGAATTACTCAGATCGAATTAGACCAGATTTTAGAACAACCTGATCTCGAACCTGAGGCTAACCTTAATCCGCAGGCGTCTACTAATAACACTCTTATCAATTCCTTACAGAAAGCCATTATCCACAAATGGTATATTTCTATCACTTTAGTTATAGGACATTCTCATGTGCTTCCACATCTTACTGCATTAGTAGACAGTGGAGCCGATATGAATTGCCTTCAAGAAGGCATAGTCCCTTCAAAATATTTTGAGAAAACCACTCAAAAGCTTACCTCAGCTAGTGGCAACTCGATGGAAATTCAATATAAATTATGTCAAGTAGCGGTATGTCAAGACGATTACTTTATCCAAACTCCTTTTTTATTAGTTAAAAACCTATCTCAGCACATAATCTTAGGAACTCCATTCCTCCACAGTATTATGCCTATTTCAACTGACAAAAAGGGTATTACTTCCTATTGTCACACTCCACCAATTAAATTTGATTTTATAACAGATCCTCGAGAAATTATTTTAAATGAGATAAATAAATGTAAAGGTAAACAAATACATATAAATTTCTTAACAAAAGAAATTTTGACCAAAGAGCTTACTCAAAAGCTCCAACAAAAACTAATGCAAGATAAAATCACCCATTTTGAGCAAGAACTCAAACAACAAGTATGTGGCGATAATCCTATAAGTTTTTGGAATCGTAAAATTCATTGCGTTAGCCTTCCTTACATTGAAGGATTTGATGAAAACAATATTCCGACTAAGTCTCGTCCTTCACAAATGAATAAAGAATATTTGGCACTCTGTCATAAAGAAATAAATGATTTACTTCAAAAGAAGATCATTCGCAAAACTAGCTCTCCCTGGAGTTGCACTGCATTTTACGTCATGAATGCAGCAGAAAAAGAACGTGGTAAACCTCGACTGGTAATCAATTATAAGCCACTTAACCATGTTCTTAAATGGATACGATATCCCATTCCCAACAAACGAGATCTTCTAAATCGATTAGCTCAAGCTACTATCTTTTCTAAATTTGATTTAAAATCTGGATATTGGAAAATCCAGATAAAAGAAGAAGACCGATATAAAATGGCATTTACTGTTCCCTTCGGCCAATATGAATGGAACGTTATGCCCTTTGGCTTAAAAAATGCCCCCTCCGAATTTCAAAATATTATGAATGAAATTTTTAATCCTTATGAAAAATATATTATAGTTTATATTGATGATGTTTTAATATTTTCAAAAACAATAGAAGAACATTTTAGACATTTAAAAACATTCAAATGCCTAGTTATCCAAAATGGCTTAGTTATTTCAGAACCCAAAATTAAACTATTTCAGCAAGAAATTAGATTCCTAGGTCATACAATTCAAAATGATACTATCATACCTATTCAGCGAAGCATTGCTTTTGCTGACAAATTTCCAGATAAAATTCTAGACAAATAATAATTACAACGCTTCTTAGGAGCTTTAAATTATGTTGCAGACTTTTATAAAAATCTACTCAGTGATGCCGCTCCTTTATATAAAAGACTTCAAAAAAATGCCTCTCCGTGAGATGACACGTGTACTCAAGCCGTACAAATCATTAAACAAAATGTTAAAAAATTACCTTGCTTAAACCTAGCTAATCCATCTTTTTTTAAAATAGTAGAAACCGATGCTTCTAATATCGGTTATGGCGGGATTCTTAAACAAAAGAATCATTCTTCCCAAAGGGAAGAATTAGTTCGTTTTGCTTCAGGATTTTGGAATCCTACTCAAAAGAAATACCCCACTATTAAAAAAGAAATATTGGCAATAGTTAAATCTATTACAAAATTTCAAGATGACCTTCTGAACTTACATTTCCTACTTCGCATTGATTGTTCATCCGTAAAATTTATACTAGAAAAGGATGTAAAAAATCTAGCGTCTAAACAAATATTTGCTACTTGGCAAGCTCAATTAGCTATCTTTGACTTCTCGATTGAGTTTATCAAAGGCAAGTATAATTCTTTGCCTGACTTTCTAACCCGGGAATATCTTGCAGGCGTCCCCGACTAATGGACCAGGAGGGATGGCGCGCCCCCAAAGGGCGCGCCAACACCACGCCACAGCGCGGTCGCGGATGGCCACAACCACGTGGCGCCTATCGTGGCAGAGGAAGAGGCCAACAAGGTCGAAGCCAATCAGGCTATGGACGAGGAGAATTCCCTCCTCTACCTAAATTGATTCCACTCAAAACCTATTTGTATGGTCCACAAGAGGACACTAGTTCAGTTCAAATTAAAACTGAAATTCACGATAATACTCTACCAACCGTAGAACTTCCGGTTAATAATCCAACCTCAGAAATGTTTGAACCAGTGCTCAAGGCTGGAGTAGAACATCTCTAAGACCTCAACCCTGAGGATTATGAGACCACATCAGCTTGGTCATTATTTCAAAAATATTTAAATCAAAACCCTTTTTTATAAGATTCTATATATGACAGATCAGCATATGAGGCTATCCTCCTACATCTTCAGTGTATTGATGTAAAGCATCATTATGATGCCAAACGCGAATTCACCTATAGTAGAGCTAATCTTCTCCGCATTATTCATCCGAAAGATTGGGGAATAACCCGTTTTCAGATTCAAAGGTGTGAACTGATAAATTCTGATGGAACGACTAGATCCTGTTCGTTTAATTACTGGAGATATGTCCAAGCTATGCATAAGGCTTTTTATATCCTAAACCCTTCACATTCGCATTCCTGGATGTTCATTCTCAATCCAGATTTACTAGATCAGCCAATTCCTTATTGGTTTTACAAATGGTGGGAATTAAAAGGCGCCACCATCACTATATTACCTTCTGAGCTTCAGACTAGTTATAACCAGTGGGTTGAATCTTCACCACATCTTCAAGCCATCAAGACAGATGATTTTATAGATGGCATGAGTGAACTCTATTTCTTTGCCCAAGCCCAGATACCCTGGATTTGGACCTGGAATACTAAAATCAATCGAGATACATTAAATCTTAAATGCTTAATGAGAAATTTTTCGGTTAAATGGTGGTCTGCTATTATCATTGCAGACAAGAAAAAGCAAATTGACAAAGTTATTCAAAATAACATTTTCAAAAACCTTAGACAACCTTCGCCAGCCGAGTTTTCACTAAGTAAATTACAAAAGCAGTTTAAACAAAGATATCCCCATGAGTCTCCTGAACAGATTAAAGCCAGACTTCAGAAGGCTTATTTAGATCACATGCTCCAGCTATTCCCAAATGATGAAGACCTAGTTTCTCAACAGTCAGATGATACTACACCCGACACCTGGGACCACCAAAGCACGAAGACGCAAGAAGCGGGACCCAGCCACCATCCCGATAAAGCTCCACTAACAGAAGAACAGGATGACTTTATGTAAAGTGTGCCCTAGTGGAGTTTCTTTTGTGCTGTATTCCCACTAATAGTTGGCCATTAGTCACCAATTATTGGAATAGGGAATCTCCTTTTCTTTTCTTTGCTTCATTTGTAAGGCTTCTTAGCCTATTTATGTGTGGGTTTGCCTGCCATATAGGGCAGAACTTGTAATCTCTCTCTCTCTCTCTCTCTCTCTCTCTCTCTCTCTCTCTCTCTCTCTCTCTCGTGCTTCCTCTTTCTTCTTCAATGTGCAATAAAAATCTCCAGTTGTTTTGGCTTCTTTTTTGTAAGTATTTTGTTCTCGGCTAATATTCTTATAGTTATTATTATTATTTTATTTCAAATCCGCAAAATTGGTATCAGAGACATGGAGGAGTAATCCTCTCTGGCTGTTAAGCCTGCTATGTTCAATCTTTTAGGGGGGCTGATCTCCCATAACAATGTTTACTTGCATTTTTTAACTGTTTAGTGCTCTTACTAGTCTATTTATCATCTTAAAATTTATCAGTAAACCCCATTATGTCTAGGGTAGTTAGTCCTGGATATTTCTTTTGATAAATAAACGAACTATGCAGCACTCTTCAATTAAGTTTTAACTAAACGTTGTGATTTACCTTCTAAATCATTGAACAAAACAGTCTTAACTGCCAGATGCTATCCTATGGCTTCTTCTTCGACGAATCCCTCGTCTATTCTCCAAAAGGGGCATGTACCCTCTTTTAGAGATATCAAAAACGCTGAATTAATCGAATATCCTCTAAATGAAGAGGATCTAAACAAATGGTCCTTACCTAAGGTAGATAAAACATTAATCTATCAAATCGAAACCTTTGATTTTAAGGGAAAATCTACCATCAAAATGGTAGAACAGTCAATAACAATTGACTCCACAGAAAAAACTATCCCGTTACTTTGTTATGACGATCTTAGATCATATATGCAAGATTATAAATATCTGCATATAGGTTTAATACAAATCGCCTTTAAACCACTTACACTGCGTGGATTAAATGCCTCTATCCTTACGTGTCTTCGAGATGGTCGATGCCTAAACTGGGCACAATCTTTAATGGGAGTCATGGAGACAAGCCTGTGCCATGGTCCAGTTTATTTTAATACTTTTCCAAACCTAAGTCTCTCACTTAGCGATATTAATTTATTTGAAGCTCTTAAGCTTCATTTACAGCTTCATGGATATAATTTCCTTCCAGGATCAGAAACTATAGCTCTAGTTTATAGGATCCATTTCAAAATCTTGAATACCTTAAGTCCTAAAGTGAAAAAAACTGTTCAACCCAACAGTAGAACAACATTAATCGAGACAAACCTGTTAGCTTCTAACATAGCCACCAATAGAGTTATTAGGTGGAATGAAATCACATTTCCCGAACAGTGGACTTTACCACAAGTTATAACCCCTCAACCAACTATAAATCAAGACATAGAATAAATCATTCAAACGTCTGACGGAGATGTTGAAGTTAGATTCAACCCTAGAAGATCTATTCACCTCCCTCGTATTTCTATTCCCTCTACTTCGGGAGAAGAAATTAGAACATCAAAATCTGATGATTCAGAAATATCTACCAGTCCAGGTCTTATTCTTAATAGAAATAGGATACTACATCCTGTAAGGGGAAGTCAAGATTTTTGTTCCCCTACGCCCTCTGAAATGAAGTTTTAATGTACGGATTAGATACAGAATTACGTGAGACGGTTATCCGTCATTATATGCTACCAAAATTCGAACCTTTTAGACTTTGGTATCGAAAAACTTTTTCAGAAGCAGAACGCATTGCTTATTCAGATCAATACTTTCTAGATTTAGAAAATTTAAACAAAAAGGGAAAAGCTACTATTCCTTTTGCAAATTGGTTTGTTAATCAAATAACAAACAACCTCCAAATGTTAAGTCAAAAGGACCCAACTACAAAACCAGAAATTATCATGGCTCCTTTTAGCACTATCTCTTCTGATCCTCAAGCCATCAGAGAATTTGGTATAATAATAAAACAACTTAATTATACCAACAACACATTACAACTCATTACATCTCATTTAGAAAATATTGATAAAAAACTAGATCATTTACAAAACAAAGTTGATCAGAAGCAAAGTCAAGAGGCTTCTTCCTCTGTAGCAAAAATGGTTGTAACAAAACCAGCTGTAAAACTGCCTCCTCCAATTAAAATGAATTTGGATGAAGATTTAAAAATCTCAGAGGTAATTAAACAAATTAAATCTCAAAAGATTACTGCCCTCAACGGCGAAGATAGTTCCACCTCGGAATATCAATCTGACTCTGACAGTAATCTTACAAACCTCGAAGAACAATTTCAGCAAATGGGAGAAGACCTTCCATTGCACATAAATAAACTTAAATATCCTAAAAAGGCGTTGGGTAAATATTACTACCAACGTCCGACCCCCTCCGATCTCTTATATGAAGAAGATCTAAATGAACAAATTTCTTATGACCCTATACAACTTTACGAATGGAACTTTGACGGTCTCTCAGACTATCAAATCCATAAAACTGTACACCGAATGCTTATTTATTCGGCTGTAAACCAAAGCAAGGGACATCACCCTTGGGAAGTGGTTCAAATTATCATTAATGGTTTTACGGGCATCCTTAAAGGATGGTGGGATAATTACCTTAGTCAAGCCGAGAAAAATGATTTACAAAGTGAAAAAAGTCTTTTAGACTCGAAAAAACCTAATGACGAAGCAGTTTACACGCTTATTCATAATATTCTAGAACCTTTCTTAGGATATATGACCGATAATAGGGAACAGATGCGTTCTTTATTGCAAAAATTAAAATGTCCATCGTTATCTCATTTTAGATGGTACAAAGATGTTTTTATGACACGACTTATGAACCTTTCGGATGCCAGTTCTAACTACTAGAAAGAAAAAATTTTAGAAGGTTTACCCGCAACCTTTGCTACCAAAGTCAAAGAAAAATTAAGAAATTCCAATGGACAATTACAGTTTGAAATATATACGTATGGACGTATAATAAGTGAATGCATTAAAGTAGGCATCACCCTATGTAATGACATTAGGATGAATCAGCAACTGAAAAAAGAACGCATTTCTGATAGAAAACAGTTAGGAGCATTTTGCGAATAATTCGCATGTCCAGGACCTTTGACTAAAAAAGAGAGGCATTCTGCAAAGCAGAAAAATAAATTCCATCAAGAAAAGCCCTTCAAAGATAAAAATCGTAAAAGAAAATTTAAACCCAAAAGGTTTTCTAAACCGCATCAAGACAAACCCCAAAATTTTGATAAACAAATAAAGTGTTTTAAATGTGGAAAAACTGGACACTTTTCTAATAAATGTCCAATGAAAAAGAAAATCAACTAGTTAAAACTTGATAATGAAACCAAAGATTTATTAATACATATATTACTCCATTCTTATGACTCAGCCTCCGACTCAGAATCTATAACTGAGATAGACGAATCAGAAACAGAGTCTAGCGACTCCCCTTGCTGTAACAACTGCAACAGCAATGATTACTATAAATATATAGTAGAAAAATCTGGCTTATTTGTTCTAACTGATGAACAAAAAAATCAAATGATTCAACTTCTTGGTCAAATTCAAGATCCTAAAACCAGAGATCAAATAATAAAATTATTAGGGACCTCTGAAGAAACACCTTTACAGAGAACTTTTAAATTCCCAAACTATTCGAGGAAAGAAGTCTTAGATAAATTTAAACTCAAAGAAAGGGAAAGAGAGGTTACCCCAACGTCTCTTCATGAGCTCAAAACTGAATTAAAAACCTTAAAGCTTGAGTTCCAAGCTTTAAAAATAGAACAACACCAACTCGCTAACAGAATTACTCAGATCGAATTAGACCAGATTTTAGAACAACCTGATCTCGAACCTGAGGCTAACCTTAATCCGCAGGCGTCTACTAATAACACTCTTATCAATTCCTTACAGAAAGCCATTATCCACAAATGGTATATTTCTATCACTTTAGTTATAGGACATTCTCATGTGCTTCCACATCTTACTGCATTAGTAGACAGTGGAGCCGATATGAATTGCCTTCAAGAAGGCATAGTCCCTTCAAAATATTTTGAGAAAACCACTCAAAAGCTTACCTCAGCTAGTGGCAACTCAATGAAAATTCAATATAAATTATCTCAAGTAGCGGTATGTCAAGACGACTACTTTATCCAAACTCCTTTTTTATTAGTTAAAAACCTATCTCAGCACATAATCTTAGGAACTCCATTCCTCCACAGTATTATGCCTATTTCAACTGACAAAAAGGGTATTACTTCCTATTGTCACACTCCACCAATTAAATTTGATTTTATAACAGATCCTCGAGAAATTATTTTAAATGAGATAAATAAATGTAAAGGTAAACAAATACATATAAATTTCTTAACAAAAGAAATTTCGACCAAAGAGCTTACTCAAAAGCTCCAACAAAAACTAATGCAAGATAAAATCACCCATTTTGAGCAAGAACTCAAACAACAAGTATGTGGCGATAATCCTATAAGTTTTTGGAATCGTAAAATTCAATGCGTTAGCCTTCCTTACATTGAAGGATTTGATGAAAATAATATTCCGACTAAGTCTCGTCCTTCACAAATGAATAAAGAATATTTGGCACTCTATCATAAAGAAATTAATTATTTACTTCAAAAGAAGATCATTCGCAAATCTAGCTCTCCCTGGAGTTGCACTGCATTTTACGTCATGAATGCAGCAGAAAAAGAACGTGGTAAACCTCGACTGGTAATCAATTATAAGCCACTTAACCATGTTCTTAAATGGATACGATATCCCATTCCCAACAAACAAGATCTTCTAAATCGATTAGCTCAAGCTACTATCTTTTCTAAATTTGATTTAAAATCTGGATATTGGCAAATCCAGATAAAAGAAGAAGACCGATATAAAATGGCATTTACTATTCCCTTCGGCCAATATGAATGGAACGTTATGCCCTTTGGCTTAAAAAATGCCCCCTCCGAATTTCAAAATATTATGAATGAAATTTTTAATCCTTATGAAAAATATATTATAGTTTATATTGATGATGTTTTAATATTTTCAAAAACAATAGAAGAACATTTTAGACATTTAAAAATATTCAAATGGCTAGTTATCCAAAATGGCTTAGTTATTTCAGAACCCAAAATTAAACTATTTCAGCAAGAAATTAGATTCCTGGGTCATACAATTCAAAATGATACTATCATACCTATTCAGCGAAGCATTGCTTTTGCTGATAAATTTTCAGATAAAATTCTAGACAAACAACAATTACAACGCTTCTTAGGAGCTTTAAATTATGTTGCAGACTTTTATAAAAATCTAGCCAGTGATGCCGCTCCTCTATATAAAAGACTTCAAAAAAATGCCTCTCCGTGGGATGACACGTGTACTCAAGCCGTACAAATCATTAAACAAAATGTTAAAAAATTACCTTGCTTAAACCTAGCTAATCCATCTTTTTTTAAAATAGTAGAAACTGATGCTTCTAATATCGGTTATGGCGGGATTCTTAAACAAAAGAATCCTTCTTCCCAAAGGGAAGAATTAGTTCGTTTTGCTTCAGGATTTTGGAATCCTACTCAAAAGAAATACCCCACTATTAAAAAAGAAATGTTGGCAATAGTTAAATCTATTACAAAATTTCAAGATGACCTTCTGAACTCACATTTCCTACTTCGCATTGATTGTTTATCCGCAAAATTTATACTAGAAAAGTATGTAAAAAATCTAGCGTCTAAACAAATATTTGCTACTTGGCAAGCTCAATTAGCTATCTTTGACTTCTCGATTGAGTTTATCAAAGGCAAGTATAATTCTTTGCCTGACTTTCTAACCCGGGAATATCTTGCAGGCATCCCCGACTAATGGACCAGGAGGGATGGCGCGCCCCCAAAGGGCACGCCAACACCACGCCACAGCGCGGTCGCGGATGGCCACAACCACGTGGCGCCTATCGTGGCAGAGGAAGAGGCCAACAAGGTCGAAGCCAATCAGGCTATGGACGAGGAGAATTCCCTCCTCTACCTAAATTGATTCCACTCAAAACCTATTTGTATGGTCCACAAGAGGACACTAGTTCAGTTCAAATTAAAACTGAAATTCACGATAATACTCTACCAACCGTAGAACTTCCGGTTAATAATCCAACCTCAGACATGTTTGAACCAGTGCTCAAGGCTGGAGTAGAACATCTCTTAGACCTCAACCCTGAGGATTATGAGACCACATCAGCTTGGTCATTATTTCAAAAATATTTAAATCAAAACCCTTTTTTACAAGATTCTACATATGACAGATCAGCATATGAGGCTATCCTCCTACATCTTCAGTGTATTGATGTAAAGCATCATTATGATGCCAAACGTGAATTCACCTATAGTAGAGCTAATCTTCTCCGCATTATTCATCCGAAAGATTAGGGAATAACCCCTTTTCAGATTCAAAGGTGTGAACTGATAAATTCTGATGGAACGACTAGATCCTGTTCGTTCAATTACTGGACATATGTCCAAGCTATGCATAAGGCTTTTTTATAAGACATATGTCCAAGCTTCAGACTAGTTATAACCAGTGGGTTGAATCTTCACCACATCTTCAAGCCATCAAGACAGATGATTTCATAGATGGCATGAGTGAACTCTATTTCTTTGCCCAAGCCCAGATACCCTGGATTTGGACCTGGAATACTGAAATCAATCGAGATACATTAAGGGTGCGTTTGGGACGGCTTCACTGTTGCGTTGCTTTATAAAAAATTATTAAATGCTCGTTTGGGGCATTGCGGCATAACCAAGTTAGAAAAATTTTTGCGGCCCGTCGTTGCTTCCCGCGACCTTTCACTGTTTCCCGCGGTCCGCTGCTTCCCGTGGTTCCGAAGAGAAAAAATGTCGTAAATGCCCCCATTTTGTGCAAGAGTGCTTCTCCCGCTTCGTTAGCGATGTCATCTCGCGACAACGCCGCAGCAGCTGCCGTAGCATAGGTGGCGGAGGCTTTGACGGCGCAATCCTTGCGACACAATTCAGATCTAGCACCTCTCTTCCGCAGCGACATTTGCCTACATTACATCTTTATCTTTGATTCCTTTGGTTAGGGTTTTCTCATCTCTCTCTCTCTCTCTCTCTCTCTCTCTCTCCTCGGCTGCCCCGATGGTGGGTAGACACCTTGAGATGCAGTGGCCCCATCCTCCCCTCCAAATGCTTTGGCCTTCGGCCTCTCCTCATCGCTGTCCTCTCATGCCAGTTTTGGAGATCACGTCTCCTCAGCACGTACGCCACCTCCGACACCGTAGCTTCAATGGTAAAGATCCTTCAGGACGGAGGATTGGCGACGCTTGTGATGGTCGGGGGGGTATTCCCTGGTGCGTGCTTTCCATAGCCTCACCATGCAAAACGTCATCGAACAGGTCTGTAATCTTTTCCCATTCTCACAGCTTTAGATGTTTTGAGGAAGGAACTTTAAGTGATTTAGTTTTTTATTTTTTTCGATTCTATTTTATTTTTCTTGACATGGAGATGCTTAGGAATGTTACGGCTAACTTGTTTGAAAAGCAAATTATTCGGGGCTTCAGTGTTAGCCAGTGAGTATTGAGGTGGATCTTTATTTTATTTTTTCTGATTAATAAGTTATTCTTTGAAATATTGCAAATGCTTGTATATCTTACGCATAAAATACTTTGATAAAATGGACAAAATTTTAATTTAAAATTGTTTGTTATTATATACATTTTAAAAAATTTACATTTATATAATTTTTTTTCATCTCAATATATATAAGGGCATTACGGTAATTTATTTGATATAGCTGCAGCACCGCAGCTTGACAGTTATACTATCCAAACAAAATATAATGATTTATGTACATCAACTTCAGAAAGCAGCTTTCTGTACACCAACTTCACAACCTACTTTACCGACAGCTACAGCCGTCCCAAACGCACCCTAAATCTTAAATGCTTAATGAGAAATTTTTCGGTTAAATGGTGGTCTGCTATTATCATTGCAGACAAGAAAAAGCAAATCGACAAAGTTATTCAAAATAACATTGTCAAAAACCTTAGACAACCTTCGCCAGCCGAGTTTTCACTAAGTAAATTACAAAAGCAGTTTAAACAAATATATCCCCATGAGTCTCCTGAACAGATTAAAGCCAGACTTCAGAAGGCTTATTTAGATCAGATGCTCCAGCTATTCCCAGATGATGAAGACCTAGTTTCTCAACAGTCAGATGATACTACACCCGACACCTGGGACCACCAAAGCACGAAGACGCAAGAAGCGGGACCCAGCCACCGTCCCGGTAAAGCTCCACTAACAGAAGAACAGGACGACTTTATGTAAAGTGTGCCCTAGTGGAGTTTCTTTTGTGCTGTATTCCCACTAATAGTTGGCCATTAGTCACCAATTATTGGAATAGGGAATCTCCTTTTCTTTTCTTTGCTTCGTTTGTAAGGCTTCTTAGCCTATTTATGTGTGGGTTTTCCTGCCATATAGGGCAGAACTTGTAATCTCTCTCTCTCTCTCTCTCTCTCTCTCTCTCGTGCTTCCTCTTTCTTCTTCAGTGTGCAATAAAAATCTCCAGTTGTTTTGGCTTCTTTTTTGTAAGTATTTTGTTCTCGGCTATTATTGTTATAGTTATTATTGTTATTTTATTTCAAATCCGCAAAATTGGTATCAGAGACATTTAATCCACACAGTGTAAGTGGTTTAAAGGCGATTTGTATTAAACCTATATGCAGATATTTATAATCTTGCATATATGATCTAAGATCGTCATAACAAAGTAACGGGATAGTTTTTTCTGTGGAGTCAATTGTTATTGACTGTTCTACCATTTTGATGGTAGATTTTCCCTTAAAATCAAAGGTTCCGATTTGATAGATTAATGTTTTATCTACCTTATGTAAGGACCATTTGTTTAGATCCTCTTCATTTAGAGGATATTCGATTAATTCAGCATTTTTGATATCTCTAAAAGAGGGTACATGCCCTTTTTGGAGAATAGACGAGGGATTCATCGAAGAAGAAGCCATAGGATAGCATCTGGCAGTTAAGACTATTTTGTTCAATGATTTAGAAGGTAAATCACAACGTTTAGTTAAAACTTAATTGAAGAGTGCTGCATAGTTCATTTATTTATCAAAAGAAATATCCAGGACTAACTACCCTAGACACAATGGGGTTTACAGCCAAATTTCAAGATGATAAATAGACTAGTAAGAGCACTAAACAGTTAAAAAATGCAAGTAAACATTGTTATGGGAGATCAGCCCCCCTAAAAGATTGAACATAGCAGGCTTAACAGCCAGAGAGGATTACTCCTCCATGGCTCTGATACCAATTTTGCGGATTTGAAATAAAATAACAATAATAACTATAATAATAATAGCCGAGAACAAAATTTATATCAGTTATAATTGATAGCTTAGTACAAATATTAACTAACTAGTTAGTTAAGTTAGTAATCATATATGTATATATTTGCATATATACTCAAAAAAGTTTGATTTGGATATTTCAAATACTAAAATTATACAAGTATTTTTGGACTTTGCAAGAGTCGATGTCCAAAAATAAGGGGGCAACTGATACGTCACAAAAAATCATTCTTATCGTGCACGAATCTTGAGGCAAAATCAAGTTGAAAACTTATGAAATCAAGATTGGGATCATCTGAACTCCAATTTCATCAAACTTATAGTCGAACTGAGTGTCTCGGAAACACGAACCCAACGAAAGCAAAATCGACCCAATCCGAGCACAAATGAGTCCAAATCAAAGACTCGAAGCATTTTTGGAAGGATCAAACCATAATTTGGGTTACCAAATGGTCTCCAATCGTAACATGCTTATAATCGAATCGAGCAGATCGACGAGATGAATCCAACGATCCCATGATAATCAAATTCTGATATTATTAAGATAATCAAAGGTTTATTGAATGGTACATGATCGTAGGAATCAAGATCGGTTGTCCATCCGAACCACTCCCAATTTACCCTTGATGAGTCATACCATTCAAGAATTTTATAAATAGAACCCCATTTTCTCTTGAAAATGGGGGATTGAAGCCAAGAGAGAAGAAGGAAGAGAAGGAAAAAAATTATAGCCGCCCAGCTCCTCCTCGACCACCGCCGGAGTTTTGCCGCACCACCGTCAGGTTCTACCGCACCACCACCGAACCACCAAGGGATGTCGGAGTTCTGTTAAACCACCACTAGACCATCAAAGGACAACGAGGTGCCACCCAAAGCTAGAGTGCCCCCTGACGATAAAGTGCCACTACTAGACTACCGTCTGACATTGGAGTGCTATCAGAACACCACCTAATGTTGGAGTGATGCTGGACTTTTACGAAACTTTCAATTGACATTTGTAATCTGATCATCTTCAAGGATGAGTCAGACCATTGTACTTTACTCAAATTGTAGTAAAATCATTTTCAACTGGGCTAGGCCCCGTGATTTTTTTCCTTTCCCAAGTTTTCCACATAAAAATATTGTGTTCCCTATGTGTGAGCTAGATATTCATGCAATGCTAAGACATAAAATTATAACTCTATCGCCGTGTATATTCTAGCCCGCAACAGCTGCCAAACTATTGCGGGCTAGAGTTTTTTTTTTCTTTCTCTTCCTTCTTCTATCTTGGCTTCAATCCCCCTTTTTAAGAGAAAATGAGGTTATATTTATAGAATTCTTGAATGGCATGACTTGTAAATAAGTAGAAGATCAAGAGTAAATTGTGAGTGGTTCGGATGGACGGCCGATCATGATTCATACGATCATGTATCGTTCCATGAACATTTGACTATCTTAATGATATCAGAATTTGATGATCTTGGGCTCATTGGATTCATCTCATCGAGCCGCTCAATTCAATTATAAGCATGTCACGATTGGAGACCATTTGTTAACCCAAATTATGGTTTGATCCTTCCAAAAATGCTTCGAGTCTTTGATTTGGACTCATTTGGGCTCGGATTGGGTTGATTTTGGTGTCGTTGGGTTTATATTTGTTACGACTCGGGCTCAAGAGTTCTTGTTTTGATGATAACAAACATTATGGCTCACATCTTCTAATATTTGGAATGTATATTTATTTGTGTGTGCACTAACATTTCAGGAACAGCATGCATCAATACAAGAAAGATTCAAGACTCAAGAATGAGTAGAAAAGGCTTTATTGTATTTCTCATTAATGTACTTTTTGATTCCTTGAGTCAAGTCCTGTATTAGTATATGCTTATTTATGACCATGTGTACACATACTTAGGGGGAGTGAGATCCTGTCAAAACCAGAAGTTCAACTTTTGAACAAATCGTACTGGATGATTTCGGATCGCCCAGGACTATCTGTTCATTGAACTAATCGTCCTGGACGATCTAATATGATCTCAAAACCCAAGCCGCCATGATAATTTAGGCAAGGATTTAAGAGTAAAAATTTGTTCTAATAGTCCTGGACGATCTATATATCGTACTGGACGATTTGTGCAAAATTTGTTCTGATCGTCCTGGACTATCCCAGGATCGTACGGGACTATCAGGTCAAATTCTGCACATCGTCCTGGACGATCCTGCGATCGTCCTGGACGATTTCTGGCGGCAGAATTGAGTTTTTAGGGTTTTCTGAAGCCACCTTTTGGAGCACATCGTTCTGGACGATCCTGCGATCGTCCTGGACGATTTTTGGCGACAGAATTGAGTTTTTAGGGTTTTCTGAAGCCGTCTTTTGGAGCACATCGTCCTGGACGATCCGGCGATCGTCCTGGATGATCTTTGCCGCCAGAACTAATTTGGAAGGGTTTTTGGAGCTCTTTATTTAAGCTTTCTTAAGGCACTTGATATGTGTCTTTGGCAGCCATTGAGGCTTCGTTCTTTTGGAGAAAACTTGAAGAGAGAGCTTGAAAGGGAGAGAGGAAAGGGTGGAGTTTGAGAGGGAGAAGAGCCTGGGAAGGGGGTTTCTCGAGGGAGTGTGAGGGGGTTCACACAGTTGCTCCGGCAGGCTTGCACCTAAGTACCGTCGGATTCAAGGCTCGTCTCGAAGGAAGTTTTGGGAAGAAGAAGTGCTCTTTGGTGTCGAAGGACCCGGCTACTCCGCCGCACCGGGGAAGGTGGAAGTGATTTTGTAAGGGCTTCTCCGCCTAGCTGTGGGGGCTAAAGGAGAGACACTTGTGGTATAGTGCAATACTTGGAGGGTGCCTCCGAGGAGTGGACGTAGGTCAAGTTGGACCGAACCACTATAAATCTGGTGTGTTCTTTCTTATTATTTTCCGCACTTTATTTTATTGCGATTATCTGCTTGGGTGAAATCTGTGATTGATCTTTTTATTGTTGTTTTAATTCATTTCCGCTGCAAATTATAAAAAGATTTTTGTTTTGTTTTAAATATCCAATTCACCCCCCCTCTTGGTTAGCCTCGGGACTAGTTCACTAGGGCTTAACATCCCTTTCGAACTTTCAAGTGGTATCAGAGCGAGATTCAAAATTTAAGTTTAAAAACTTTTGAATTCGATCCATGGCTAATTTTTGTAATCGTAATATTACGGAAGGATATTCAATCACCCGGCCACCTTTATTTTAAAATATTACTTTTGATTTTTGGAAAATCCGTATGTCTACTTTCTTGAAATCTATTGATTGTCGCATGTGGCATATGATTCAAATTGGTTATTCTGCACCGTCACGTATTGTAAATGAAATTAAAATTGATATTCCCTTTTCTGAATGGAGTAGAACAGATCAGATCAATGCTCAATTAAATGCTAAATATTTAAATTATTTTTTCTGTGCTTTGAATTCTGATGATTGTATGTTAATATCTGCATGCACTTCTGGCAAAGAAATCTGGGATAAATTATGTACTAGATATGAAGGTACTTGTGAAATCAAGCAATCTAGGCTAAATATGTTAATGCATGATTATAAACTTTTTAGCATGAAACCTTATCAAACGATCTTGGACATGTTTACTAGGTTTTCTCAAATTGTGACATCATTACATGCTTTAGGAAAAGAACTTTCAAATTTTGAAAAAGTTAATAAAATCCTACGTTCTCTACTTGCTAAATTTGATGCCAAAGTCAGTGCAATTTCTGAATCAAAAAATTTGAACGAATATTCTATTGATAATTTGATTGGCTCACTCATTGCCTACGAGCAAGGTTTGGGTCAAAAGCTTTTGGATGCAGATAAAACGATAGTGCTGAAAACTGAAGACATTGAAAGTGATGAAAGTGAAGAGTTAGCATCAGCAACAAATAAATTGAAAAATCTGCTAAGGCATAAACATCAACATCAAAAGTGGAACAAAGATAAAAATGGTAAGAATGTAAAGTTTTCTTCTGATGTTATTTGTTTTGGATGTAGGAAGCCTGGACATATGAAAAATCAGTGCCCGAACTTAAGAACCCTTCCTGAAAAGGAAAAGGGTAAAGCTAAGCAAATTCTAATAAGGGCTGACAATGCAAAACGAAAAATGTCCTGGGCAGATCTAGCTTCTGAATCATCTGATCAGGAGCAAGCTGATGTAAATTAATGTTCTTTTTGTGTGTTTATGTTTTTGTTTTTCTATTACTATTGTTTATTCGTTGTGTTTTCTCTGTTTTATTATTTTTGTTTTTCCTTTTCAAATTCCTTATGTTGCTTTTTATTGTTTCTCTGATTAAGCACACACATAACACCTCTTATTTTAAAAATTATTTTTTAAAGATCTTGTTTTTTAAAAATGGAAAATTTACCTCTTGTATTTTCTAAATACTATGTTAGTTGTGGTTGATTTTTTTAAAATCAAGTAAAGGAAGAAAACTCATGATTTTGTCTCTCTATCTCATTTCTTTGAATAAGGCTATCTTGCTTTTGAGTCAAAATCTATTTCAGATTATAAATTAATTTTTGAAATTAAAACTTTTTTCATCTCCCAACATTTTGTCTATCTCGTAGGAATCTTTTGCAAATTATTGAACCAACTTTAAGATTATCTTATTCAGGTTGTTCGTCTTTATCATAAGAATAAGGTTTGCTGATTTTAAAGATTTAGAAAGGAGGCAATCAAAAGATGCGCAGTGCGCCAAACTAATTGAAAAGAGGCACAAAATCAGCCCAAAATTGAAAAGATGCGAAATTGCCAAATTGAATACACAAAGTGTATCAAAAATCAAAAGATGCGCAATGCGCCAAACAAATTGAAAAAGAGGCACAAAATTAGCCCATAAAAGCTGCTTCCATTCTTGTAAATCTCTAAAGTTTTGAAAACTCTTATGACTTTTTGATAGATTCGTTACTTGAGTTTGAAAATCAAGATTTTCTGATTCATTACTTTGCATTAATCTTCTATTAGATGTATTTTATGAAAGGAGTTTTGAAGAAGTTTTATTTCCTTATCTAATTTGTTCCTTGATTTAGATATTGGCTTAAAAAGTTTTTTCACCTTTTTAAAACCTGAGTTTGGATTTACATTTTCTGATTCTCTAACCTTTCTGGGTTCAAAGAGATCAATTCATGTCTTACTAAGTTTTTAGAGAATCTCAAGAGGTGACTTTCCAAATTTTTGCTCCTCCTTTTTTTGATAATGTCAAAGGGGGAGAACATACTGTTGTATTTGTGATGTTTTTTACGTATTTGTGATATTTGTTTTTATGTTGTTTGTTTTACATCATATTGTTGTTGTAGTTATTTCAAAAATTAAAAAAAAAAAAAAAAGAAGAAGAAGAAAGTATTCCTCCCTATTTTTAAAAGACTTTTTCTTAGTGAGGGGGAGATTAGGAGAAAATATCTTTTTGTAAATTCAACCAGTAATGTTTGCCATCATCAAAAAGGGGGAGATTGTTACGACTCGGGCTCAAGAGTTCTTGTTTTGATGATAACAAACATTATGGCTCACATCTTCTAATATTTGGAATGTATATTTATTTGTGTGTGCACTAACATTTCAGGAACAGCATGCATCAATACAAGAAAGATTCAAGACTCAAGAATGAGTAGAAAAGGCTTTATTGTATTTCTCATTAATGTACTTTTTGATTCCTTGAGTCAAGTCCTGTATTAGTATATGCTTATTTATGACCATGTGTACACATACTTAGGGGGAGTGAGATCCTGTCAAAACCAGAAGTTCAACTTTTGAACAAATCGTACTGGATGATTTCGGATCGCCCAGGACTATCTGTTCATTGAACTAATCGTCCTGGACGATCTAATATGATCTCAAAACCCAAGCCGCCATGATAATTTAGGCAAGAATTTAAGAGTAAAAATTTGTTCTAATAGTCCTGGACGATCTATATATCGTACTGGACGATTTGTGCAAAATTTGTTCTGATCGTCCTGGACTATCCCAGGATCGTACGGGACTATCAGGTCAAATTCTGCACATCGTCCTGGACGATCCTGCGATCGTCCTGGACGATTTCTGGCGGCAGAATTGAGTTTTTAGGGTTTTCTGAAGCCACCTTTTGGAGCACATCGTTCTGGACGATCCTGCGATCGTCCTGGACGATTTTTGGCGACAGAATTGAGTTTTTAGGGTTTTCTGAAGCCGTCTTTTGGAGCACATCGTCCTGGACGATCCGGCGATCGTCCTGGACGATCTTTGCCGCCAGAACTAATTTGGAAGGGTTTTTGGAGCTCTTTATTTAAGCTTTCTTAAGGCACTTGATATGTGTCTTTGGCAGCCATTGAGGCTTCGTTCTTTTGGAGAAAACTTGAAGAGAGAGCTTGAAAGGGAGAGAGGAAAGGGTGGAGTTTGAGAGGGAGAAGAGCCTGGGAAGGGGGTTTCTCGAGGGAGTGTGAGGGGGTTCACACGGTTGCTCCGGCAGGCTTGCACCTAAGTACCGTCGGATTCAAGGCTCGTCTCGAAGGAAGTTTTGGGAAGAAGAAGTGCTCTTTGGTGTCGAAGGACCCGGCTACTCCGCCGCACCGGGGAAGGTGGAAGCGATTTTGTAAGGGCTTCTCCGCCTAGCTGTGGGGGCTAAAGGAGAGACACTTGTGGTATAGTGCAATACTTGGAGGGTGCCTCCGAGGAGTGGACGTAGGTCAAGTTGGACCGAACCACTATAAATCTGGTGTGTTCTTTCTTATTATTTTCCGCACTTTATTTTATTGCGATTATCTGCTTGGGTGAAATCTGTGATTGATCTTTTTATTGTTGTTTTAATTCATTTCCGCTGCAAATTATAAAAAGATTTTTGTTTTGTTTTAAATATCCAATTCACCCCCCCTCTTGGTTAGCCTCGGGACTAGTTCACTAGGGCTTAACATCCCTTTCGAACTTTCAATATTTTCGAGACGCTTAGTTTGGCTATAAGTTTGCTGAAATTAGAGTTCAGATGATCCCAATCTTGATTTCATAAGTTTCCAACTTGATTTTGCCTCAAGATTCGTGCACGATCAGAACGATTTTTTGTGACGTATCAATTGCCCCCCTATTTTTGGACAACAACTCGTTTCTAAAAATACTTAAGTATTAAAATGTCCAAATCAAACTTTTGTGCGATAAAATTATGATATATATATATATATATATATATATATATATGATTACTAACTTAACTAACTAATTAGTTAATATTTATACTAAGTGTTGTGGGCTAGAATATACGCAGCGATAGAGTTTAATTTCTTTGTCTTAGCGTTGCACGGATATCGAGCTCACACATAGAGAACACAAGATTTTTACGTAGAAAACCCTGAAAAAGGGAAAACCCATGGGGCCTGGTCCAGTCGGAATGATTCCACTAGAACTTGAATAGGTTTACAATAGGCTGACTTGCCTCCAGCGAGGAACAGGGCCTCAGGTGGTGGTCTGACGAAGTGTAGGGCCTCAGGTGGTGGTTCGGCGAAGAGGAGGGCCTCAGGTGGTGGTCCGGCGGAACTCCGGCGGTGGTCAAGGAGGAGCAAATGGGGTAAGAGCTCTCTCTTTTTCTCCTTAGGATTATGTGTCTTTTTCAAGAGGAGAGGGGGCTCTATTTATAAATTTTTATGAGTGGCATGGCCCGTAAATAGATGGAATATTAGGGGTAGTTAGGGAGTGGTTTGAATGGATGGCCGATGTTGAATCCCTTGATCGTGCACCGTTTGTTGGACATTCGAAGGCCTTAGAAACATCAAATTTTGGCAATCTTGGGCTCGTTGGATTCGTCTCGTCAAGACGCTCGATTCGACTATAAGCATGTCACATTTGGAGACCATTTGGTAATCCAAATTATGGTTTGAACCTTCCAATAGAGCTTCAGACCCTTGATTTGGACTCATTTGGGCTCGGATTAGCTTGAATTTGGTGTCGTTGGGTTTGTATTACTGAGACGCTCAGTTTGACTGTAAGTTTGCTGAAATCAGAGTTTGGATGATCCCAAATTTAATTTCGAAAGCTTCCAACTTGGTTTTGCCTCGAGATCCGTGCCCGATCAAGATAATTTTTTGAGGATGTATCAGTTTCCCCCCTATTTTTGGACGTCGAAGCTTCAGGAGTCCGAAAATACGTGTTCCAATTTTTTGGGAAATTTTTCATGCAATTTGATATTTGCAAAAACCAATCTTGCTTGTAGAGGTCCTGAACAGCTCTAAAAGTGCCAAAATTGAGTCCGGAATGTCGAAAAATGGTTCCAGGGACCCCAAAAAAGTCCTATTTGACCTTTTTGGGCCTGAAATTGGGCCCGAAAGTGGATCGAAGTGGGCTGTCCGCCGCCGGCCTCCCTATAAATAGGCCCCCCATAGGCCTTAGGGATCACACCTTTCTCCCTATAAATAGGCCCTACCCTCCCTATAAAATTCCTAAAATGCCCCTACCCTCCCTATAAAATTCCAAAAATGCCCCTACCCTCCCTATAAATAGGCCCCCCCTAGGCCTTAGGGATCACACCTTTCTCCCCTCCCTCTCTTTTCTTTCATTAGAGGCCTTCCCCTGGCCCTGAACTGGTGGCATCCCTCGTCCAGGCCCACGGCCCCTATTTGCGAGAAAGATACCTCCTCCCTTCCGCCCTCCTACCCGCCTGACTTTTTGCTATACAGGAGGCCTTCCCCTCTTCGGATAGGTGGCATCCCTTATCCTGCAGCGGGGCCCTTCCCTATACAGAGGCCATGTCGGGTGACCACCTTCCCTCGAGTGATCCCGCGGTCAGGAGAAATTCCACCGCGCTGCCTGACGGAGAGCGGAGGTCCAACAAAGGAGCGAAGGTGGATAATGTTGCATCCACTATTACGGGTGATCTTCTAATGATCCTTCACAAGAATTTCCACATCCCGAATGATGTGGTGACGACGATTCCGAAAAGGTCTGATCGGGCTGGCCTTCCTCCTCCCGGATACCTTACTTTCAGCAAGACCAGTCTGCGAGCAGGACTGAATTTTCCACCTCCCGCTGAGCTGATCGAGATTTTGAAAAGATGCGGGGTGTGATTGTCGTAATTTTCATACAGAGCCATGTCAGTGACAGTGGGACTGATTGCACTTTTCAAAGATCGGGGGGCCGTACTGACACCTGAGCACCTTTTACGGATGGGACGACTCACCAGTGACATGCAGGGGCGTGTGACTTTTAGATGCAAATGGTTAGACATGTGCACTAGATTTCCTGCGAATAGCTGGTCCAGTTCTTATTTTTTTGTCAGAAATGACTGGGGTCTACTTGAGAAGTGGGGAAATATGAGGGACTTGCCAGCTCCTTTACACGTCGGAGAGAAGGACATAATGAGGCTTCTGAAGGTCCCTGACATCGAGCATCTTCTATATGAGGTTCGTTATTTAAATAAGTACATAGAAGAAGAGTTCATGTTCAAGGTTGGTCTGTCCTTTCACCCTAGAAGGTCGGATGCTCGGATGTTGAAGCCGACTTCCAAGGTTCCCGAGCCACCTGCCCCAGTTCCAAAGGCGGCCTTTAAGCGACAGGTAGGAGGTGAAGATCCCCAGATTTTGCTAAAAAAGAAGAAGTTGGAGGGGGCTGCGGCGAGTACAAGCAAGGTTCCACCTGTCTCTTCCCCCGTCAAGTTTCGTGTTCCTAGGGATGTCTTGAGCAATCAATGTGTCAGACGTCGCAAAGCTGATGACCTGGCAAGGAATTCCTTTCTAGTGTTTCTTTTCTTTTCGTTCTGGGATGGCTTCTAATGCCCTTTTCTTTCTATTTCAGTTGTCACGGGGTACAGAGCTCGAGGCCGAGCTAACAGGGGCCCTGAATGAATGGAATGCTGAATTTGTGAAACTTAAGTATCTTTAGGGAGAATATAAGTGGAAGTACAACTAGAAGACTAGAGAGACCAAGGTGCTAGAGGAGGAGCTGTGCGGGTGTAGGACTGAGCTGGCGAATATAATTCAATCCGTATCCCTCCAGAATTAGCAGATTGATCGTCTTCAGGTTGATCTTGAGAGGGCACAGGCGATGATCATCTAGCTCCGTGAGGATCAGAGGGCTTATGGAGAAAAAGTAGTGGTGCTCGAGGCTAAGAACAAGTGGTCCCAGACTCTTATTGCTGAGAAGGAAGCTGTTTTGACGAGTTTTCAGTCTTTAAGGGTTATTGAGGATTTCAATAAGTCAATAGCTTTCATGATCATCATCCAGGACCATGTTCAGGAGGCTCGCCTACGAGGTAGAAGTGAAGGCTTTAGAGCAGCAGTGCCTTGATGATGGGTTCATCCGGGGCTTCTTAAAGGGAGTATGTTTGATGCAGCGAAAGATCGAAGTTGAGGTTGAGGGGCTGACACCTAGCCAGGCTTCAGATGACTTCCTCCGGGTTTCAATGGCGACGAGATAGAGAGCGAGCTGCAGAAGGCCTTTTCCCTTGAAGCTGATGACGAAGTAGTGGATATTGAGTAGTGTCTTTGCTAGTTATACTTATCTAATCCTTCTTAGTGTTTTTTGTTTATGTTGGATGTTCATGTTCATATATGTTGTCATTTATGATTCAGTAGTAGATTAATTATTTAGTAGTGAATTATGGGTTGCCTTCTATGATTTAGCCCAAATGAACTTTATGCTCCTTCTCTCTTTTAAGGTACTTGATTTATCTGAGATTATTCATTAACGCCGTCCAACCTATGCGACAGAGGTCAGGTTGTACCCACTTAGGACCAACTCTCGAGCGATTGAGATTCAGGCTTCTCGTTCTAAGGAGTTAAAGTTTCAAGTGACATCCGTCAAGGATGTTTCGATTTTTTGAGGTTGTTGATTATAGCATTGTATAATGTTATTTAACCTGTGTGGAAGAGGTCAAGTTGGATCCCCCTGGGACCGATCATCCAGTGATTGAGGTGCAATGAAGAGTGTGCATGCCTCGAACCAAGGATATTATAACAAAGTGACATCCACTTGGGATGTTTTGACCTATCCGAGGTTGTGAATTGAAGCATTTTGTTATGCTTTTTAACCTGTGTGGAAGAGGTCGAATCAAATCCCCCTGGGACTGATCATCCTGGATTGAGTTGTAATCGTGTTGTGTATTACTCGAATTAATGATTTCAAGATTGAGGCTCATAGCGTGTGTGAAATTATCATTACAGTCCTAATTGAAGGAGGCGATAATGTAACTGAACAAGGGAATAAAACTTTAATGTATTGAACAACACCATACTTCCCTGATACAATTCAGGGGTAGGAGCTATAAATATTACTAACAATATATGAGATAAACGACACTTAACACTAATTACATACAACACTTAAAATAAAAATATTTTTATCTTCTACTGATAATATCTGCGAAGGTTGTCCACATTCCAGGTCCGAGGAAGCATTTTCCCTTCAACATCCTTCAGTTTGAAGGTTCCTGGCTTCACCACGGCTGCCACCAAGTACGGACCCTCCCAGAGGGGGGAGAGTTTATTGCGCTGAGGGCCTTTTCCTGCCACCTCGATACTGCGCAGAACTAGATCCCCTATCGCTATACAGTGTGGTTTCATCCTTCGGTTATAGTGACGGGTAACTCTCTGGTGATATGCAGCGGTCTTGAGCACCGCCTCATCTCTTGCCTCTCGAAGGAGGTCTAGATTATATCAGAACTTTTCTTCATAGCCGTTGAAGTCAAAAGTTTGGACTCTATGGCTTGGAACTCTAATATCGACTGGAATGATGGCTTCGGTGCCAAAGCAGAGATTATACAAGGTTTCTCCTGTTGGGGTTCGTGTCGTGGTACGATAGGCCTAGAGGACATTTGGGAGCTCGTCAGCCCATTGCCCCCAGCCTTCTCCAAGCGTGTCTTCAATCCTCTCAGAATCATCCGATTAGTGACCTCTATCTATCCATTAGTCTGGGGATGGGCCATAGCCGTGTGTACTAGCTGAATGTGAAGATCTTTACAAAATATGGTAAAGACCTTTCCCATGAACTATGTTCTGTTATCTGTAATCACTTTTGCGGGAATGCCAAAACGGCATATTACATTCATCCACAAGAACTGTTTGGCATTTGCCTCTGTGATTTTTTCCATAGGTTCAGCCTCCACCCACTTGGTGAAGTAATCTACAGCCAAGATAATAAACTTTCGTTGTCTAGTGGCTATGGGGAAGGGTCCCATTATATCGATCCCCCACTAAGCAAAAGGCCAGGGACTTTGTATTGTTGAGATTTCTATAGCAGGTAGATGGGTAAGGTTGGCGTGTAATTGGCAATTATTGCACTTTTGTACAAACTCTAATGCATCTTGTTTCATCGTAGGCCAGTAGAACCCTTATCTCATTATCTTATGGGCGAGTGCCCTTCCGCCCAAATGTTCTCCACAGATGCCTGAATGTACTTCTTGGAGCGCATAGTCGGCCTCTGAAGGAGAGAGGCACTTGAGATAGGGCCCTGTGAAGGCCCGTTTGTATAACTCTCCATTTACAACAGTAAAGTTGGATGCCTGCCTCCGAAGTCGTACTGCCGCTATCGGGTCTTCTGGAAGAACACCCTCTTGTAAGAAAGATAGGAGAGGGTCAATCCAGGATGTCTCTCCTGATTCAATCGAATGTATTATCCACGGGCCTGAAATACTTAGAAAATATATCTCCTCGATATACTTTCTTTTGTATGTGTCGTTGGTTGTAGCAGTAGCTAGTTTGGAGAGGGCGTCTGCTCGTGCATTTTGCTCTCGAAGAATATGTATAATTTGATGTTCGTTTATGAGAGCTAGGAGCAGATTTACTATCCTGTAATAAAGAGCCAACTGGGGGTTATGGATGTCAAACTCCCCCTCCACCTGTGAAGCAACTAGTTGTGAATCAGTGTAGACCACCAGTTTTTATACTTCACAGTCAATTGCCAGGCGTAATCTAGCAATAAGAGCCTCATATTCTACTGCGTTGTTTGTTGTAGGGAACTTGAGTCGGAGCTCGTATTCCAGAGTAACTTATTGCAGAGAGATCAACAAGATTTCTGCTCCGGCACCAGAGCTTCCAGATGCTCCATCAACATGCATCGTCCAGCACTGGGGAGAAGGAGAAGCGTTTAGTGACTTGTCAGATACTGAGATGATGCATTCAACCATAAAATCTGCAAACGCCTGGGACTTGATGTCAGGTCTGGGTAGGTAATGAATTTCAAACTCTCCCAGCTCTATAGACCACTTAATGAGCCTGCCAGAGGCTTCGGGCTTTTGCAGGATAATTTTTAGCGGCAGATTCATATAGACTTCAATTGTATGGGCCTGGAAGTAGGGGCATAGCTTCCTAGCTGAGTAGACTAAGGCTAACACTATTTTATCTAGCACTGTATAACATCCTTCTATTTCAGATAGGATCTTGCTGACATAGTATACGAGGCGTTGAGTAGCATTCTCTTCTCGGACCAGGACTGAACTGATTGC
Source organism: Dendrobium chrysotoxum (assembly GCA_019925795.1). Lineage (NCBI taxonomy): Eukaryota > Viridiplantae > Streptophyta > Magnoliopsida > Asparagales > Orchidaceae > Dendrobium > Dendrobium chrysotoxum. Next base: position 47,688,324 of record CM034303.1, read on the forward strand.
CTGGGCGGAAATAGCCAAGTACAAAAATAAATTTTCTCCTAGAATTGGCTTTGAGAGTAGCGGAGGTGAAGCAAGATAGGTTTGAAGTTGTTCAAAGGCCTCTTGGCATTCTGTCCATTGAAACTTTGAGTTACGGGCCCCTCGGAGGATCTTGAAGAAGGGCATATATTTATCTCTGGAGCAAGCTAAGAAGTGAGAGAGCACCGCGATCCTTCCGTTTAGTCTCTGAACTTCCTTGATGTTTCTTGGAGGCACCATGTCCCTCAGAGCCTGAATCTTCTCAGGATTGGCCTCAATCCCTTGATGGGTGACCATGAACCCCAGGAATTTTCCTGAGACAACTCCGAATGCGCATTTAGAGGGGTTGAGGCGCATGTTATATGATCGCAGAAGACAGAAGCATTGTTCTAAATCAGAGATATGCTGTGATTTTTCAAGACTTTTGACCAGCATATCATCCACGTACACCTCCATAGTATGCCCAATAAGGTCTTTAAACACCTTATTCATGAGACGTTGATATGTGGTTCCTGCATTTTTCAGTCCGAAGGACATAACTTGGTAGCATATAGTCCTCTGTCTGTTTGAAAAGATGTTGCCTCCTCGTTTGCAGGATTCATCCTTATTTGGTTGTAGCTTGAGAAGGCATCCATGAAACTTAGCATTTGGTGCCCAGATGTGGCGTCCACTAATTGATTGATATGAGGGAGAGGAAAACTGTCTTCCGGACAGGCCTTATTGAGGTCTGTGTAGTCTACGCACATCCTCCAAGCTCCACTGGTCTTTTTGACCATGACTACATTTACCAGCCAAGTGGGATAGTGTACTTCCCATGAATTCAGCTTTCAGGAGTTTGTCGACCTCCTTTTCGATTGCTTGCTGGCGCTCTGGTGCAAAATTTTGCTTCTTCTGGATTACTGGCTTGTAGGTTGGGTTTATTCTGAGAGAGTGTGTGATTACCTCAGGGCTAATTCCTGGCATGTCTACTGGAGTCCAGGCGAAGACATCCTGATTTTTTCATAGAAATTCTACGTACTTCGTCTTTTCTTCTTCTAAGAGTAACGACTCGATCTGCAATGTTCTTGAAGGATGTTCATCGGATAGGGAGATATGGGCAAGATCCTCGATGGGGGAGGCCTTTTGAGGAATGTCTTCATTTCATAGATCAAAGTCCTCGATGCTCAAGGTAATTGAGCCTATCGAAGATAATAGGATTGTGCTTCTTGCTGATCTCCTTGCACTATGCCAATTCCTACTGGGGTGAGAAATTTCAACTTACGGTGTGGGATTGAGGCAACAATCCCAAAGATTGACTGTAGTGGCCTTCCAAAGATAGCATTGTATGCTGATTCTGACTTCACAACAATAAACTGGATAGAGTGTGTGGCTTGTCGGGGGAACTCTCCTAGTACAACGGGAAGGCTGATAGTGCCTTCTACTCATACGGGCCGATTGTCAAATCTGTATAGCGGTCCTGTAGCAGGCTGGAGTTTTTGTCTAGCAAGACCCAAGCTGAGAAAAGTGGAGTAGAATAATACATCTACAGAGCTCCCGTTATCCACCAAGATTCTCTTGACTTTATAGCATGGGTCACTGATTCCTGCACTTATTACGAGTGGGTCTTGATGAGGGGTCTTCACCCCCTCCAAGTCTGAATCATTGAAGGCAATGGAATGGTCGGCACAAGACTTCTTTGGTGTAAGCTCCTTGGTGATGGCGAGCAGTACTTGACTTGGCATTGAAGGTCCCCCAGCAATGGTTTCAATTTTGCCCACTATTTAGTGATTGTTTGCTGGTTATTTTTGCTGTTGATTCTGCCCCCCAGCTTGGACACCATCCTCCCGGGCTGGTGGATTCTTGACAAATTATCGGAGATACCCTTGTCGGATCAATCTTTCGATTTCTTCATTGAGCTGTCTGCAGGCTTCGGTAGTATGTCCACGACTGCGGTTGAAGTGGTAATATTGCTCCTGATTCCCGACATTGGGTTTTAGAGGCTGTGGCCACTTAACGCTTTCCTGATTTTGGGTGGCCATCAGTACATTGGCCCGGGATGCGTTGACTGGCGTATACTCCTTTTCTGGGCGAGATTCTCGTCATGGCTGTGAGGGTCGAGGGGGCAAATTAGAGTTCTTTTTTCGATGGGAGGAAGGATTTTCCATCCCAGGTGTATTTTTTTGCTTCCCAGTTGTCTGCTCGAATTGCTTCCTGTGGGCATTGATGGCCTCATTGACAGATATTTGTGCTTCCACACAGTGGATCAGGTCAGCATATGAAGGGACCGTGTCCCGCATAAGGGCTGAGTAGAAAGGGCCTGGATGGAGTCCTCCAAGAAAAACTCCTCTGAGTAACTCAGGATCCACTCCAGGAATCTATCGAGCTTCAGTAGAAAACCTCTAGAAGTACTCCTTGAGGGACTCATTTTCATTCTGTTAGATTTCGAAGAGGTGGGAGGAGTCTTTAACCATTCTTCAATTGGCAACAAATTATTCGACGAATACTTTGGCCAATTTGACAAACGTGGGAATGGATCCGGTAGGGAGTGAATAAAACCATATTCGAGCCTATCCTTTAAGGGTGGCAGGAAAGACCTGGCAGAGGAGAGCATCTGAGGCTCGATGGATGTGTATTATGGTTCTGTAGTGGTCGATATGCTCGTACGGGTCAGATGTCCCGTCATAGGGATCGATGCTGGGTAGCTTGAATCTTGCCGGGATAGGATGCTGAAGAATGGCCTCAGTCAGAGGTGATGACTCCTGGAAATCCCATGGGCGAGGTGGTTGCCTCACACCTCCCGCAAAAAATTCTTCTCGGACCAACCTTTGCAGTTCATGTCTCAGGGCGTTGCGGGGGAGCTCGGCAATATGTGGCCGGGCTAAGCCTTCGAGAGCGTCCTGAGGGATGCAGTGTAACTAATCTGCGCATGAAGGATGGGTAGAGCTGGCTGTGTCAGCAAGTTCGTCATCTTGACGTGTTTGAGGATGTCGCCTTGGTGGGGGGAGAGGAAACTCAACATGAAGGTGATCTGCTGGAACATCTTCGACCCTTGGTGGATCTCGAGGGAGTAAAATCTCATCAGGGGGTGCTAGTGTAGGTTGTTGGGTCTCTCATAAGAGTTGAAGGATCTCCTTTTGGGAATCCTCCATCCTCTGAATTCGATCTTCCAGGGATGGTCCTGAAGTTTCTTCTCTGGCAGGATTTCGGCCATTGGGCTGAAAAGAGGCAAATGTCTGGCATCCCTAATTCAGGGACTGATTCCGAGATTGGTGTGAATTAGAGCGAGAAACTCCCAAGATGTGATTATTGTGCCTGTTGGCCATTGCGGTGGTGCTTTAGGATAGTGGGACTACCAGTTTCCCACAGACGGCGCCAAACTGTTACGTTGCACGGATATCCAGCTCACACACAGAGAACATAAGATTTTTACATAGAAAACCTTGAAAAAGAGAAAAACCACGGGGCTTGGCCCAGTCAGAATGATTCCACTATAACTTAAATAGGTTTACAATGGGCTAACTCGCCTCCAAGGGCGATCAGATTACAAATATCAACTGTGGGGTTGAAGTCGGGGGGTCCACAAAAGTCTAATGTCGTGCTGGCAGAACTTTGGGGTCTTTAGGTGATCTGACAGAACTTCGGGCCCTAGGTGGTAGTCTGGAGGATTGCAAGGCCTCTGGTGGTGGTCCGGTGAAGTGCAGGGCCTCAGGTGGTGGTCCGGTGAAGAGTAGGGCCTCAGGTGGTGGTCCGGCGAAGAGCAGGGCCTCAGGTGGTGGTCCGGCTAAATGCAGGGCCTCAGGTGGTGGTCTGGCGAAGAGCAGGGCCTCATGTGGTGGTCCGACGAGGAGTAGGGCCTCAGGTGGTGGTCCGGCGAAGAGCAGGGCCTCAGGTGGTGGTCAGGCAGAACTCCGACGGTGGTCGAGGAGGAGCAAAGGGGGCAAGAGCTCTCTCTTTTTCTCCTTAGGATTAGGTGTCTTTTTCAAGAGGAGAGGGGGCTCTATTTATAGATTTTCGTGAGTGGCATGGCCCGTAAATAGGTGGAAGATTAGGGGTAGTTAGGGAATGGTTTGAATGGATGGCCGATGTTGAATCCCTTGATCATGGACCATTTGTTGGACATTTGAAGGCCTTAGAAACATCGAATTTTGGCGATCTTGGGCTCGTTAGATTCGACTCGTCGAGACGCTCGATTCGACTATAAGCATGTCACATTTGGAGACCGTTTGGTAATCCAAATTATGGTTTGAACCTTCCAACAGTGCTTCAGACCCTTGATTTGGACTCATTCGGGCTCGAATTGGGTTGAATTTGGTGTCGTTGGGTTCGTATTTCTGAAACGCTCAGTTCGATTGTTAGTTTTCTGAAATCAGAGTTCGGATGGTCCCAAATTTAATTTCGGAAGCTTCCAACTTGGTTTTGCCTCGAGATCCATGCCCGATCAAGATAATTTTTTGAGGATGTATCACTAAGCTATCAATTATAACCGATATAATTATATATATAACTAATATCGTTAATTAGATAATTATATATATAATTCAAATTATTATTATTATTATTATTATTATTATTTTGGAATATATATATATAATTATATCAAGAGGCTTTGATCAAGCTCAAAATTTTTTCAGTTATAACATCAGCTATTGAAAGAGGTTATAATAAAATTATTATATACCTCACATCTCCATCGGATATATTAAGGTTATATAGTTAACTTATATAATTATTATTAATAATGTTTTAACGTTATAAAGTTATATATAATAAAGTTATATATTAACATTATATAAAGTTATATATATAACATTATATAAAGTTACAATAAACTACAAGATGTTATTATAGTTATTATAATAACGTTAACTGATAAAGTAATAAATGAGTACGAGCTATTATTAACTTATGTAATGAATCGTAAAAAATATTAACAGATTTTTTTTTTGTATTACCGTTATAACGTTTAACCCTCCCGGAGTTCTACCACACGATTATTATAGAGTTATTATTTAATAACGTTATTAAATAATAACCTATTTTAATAACATCAAATATAATATTTGTTCAGTGTTATTTCCCACAGATATAATAAAGTTATAATAAGGTTAACTGGTATAATTAATATAGTTAACTTATATAATTATTATAATTATGTTATAACAATGTTTATATAATTATAAAGCCACTTTATATGACCATTGTATAAATTAAAATTAATGGCAGAATTTATAACTATAACTTAAGATTAATTGTAGAATTTATAACTATTGTATAACATTTTATTCTTTAATGTCAAAAATTTTGAAAATTATTTAAAAATTCAGAAATTTTTTCTCCAAACCTTATTTGAAAAACTATAAATATCCCCTTAGGGGCTAAGGAGAAGGCACTCATTCTCTTAGTTAGTCCAAAAATTTCTCCTACAATTTTAAAAGAAGTCGGACTGGCAAAACTTTTTTGCGGTGGCGATCAAGACCCGGTACTCTTACGCAGGCTCCAGTTCACTCCTATCGAGGGAAAATCTGTCCGACAAGAGTCTAAAATCGACGGCGGAGGCGATCAAGACCCGGTACTCTTATGCATGCTCCAGTTCACTCCCATTGGGGGAAAAACTGTCCGGCAATAGTCTAAATACCGGCGGCGAAGGCGATCAAGACCCGATACCCTTATGCAGGCTCCAGTTCACTCCCATTGGGGGAAAAACTGTCCGGCAATAGTCTAAATACTAGTGGCAGAGGTGATCGAGATCCGGTGGCTATAGTTTTCCCCTGTTGGGAGGTGAATGTCGTCAGCCAGAGGTGAGGGTGCTCTGAATAGTACCGAAAAAGGTGATTTTGGCTCATCCGATTGGAGGTGAGTTTCAAAGAACCAAGATGATCTTCAAGGTATTGTTAACCTCATTTTTGTATGAGGTCACTAAGGATCTCATCCAGACTCCAGATCAATCTAATCTCCAGACATATCTAGAACTTTAGGACCTATTCTAGATACTAGGATCCTTCTAAAATATAGATCTTATGATCTACTTAGGTCCTAGGATTCTTATAGACTCCATACTTTAGGACTCCTAGACTCTAGGATCCTTCTAGAACTCAAACCCTATGATCTATTTAGGTCATAGATCTACCTAGACCTAGGATCAATCCAGACCTCAGATCTATTCAAATCTAGATCATTCCAAACTTTAAATCAATATATTCAAGACTGAAATTAATCTGGATCTCAAACCCATTCAAACCTTTAACCAATCTTGACCCTTGAATAGCCTAGATTCAGTTAATTCAACCTTTAATCTGACTCTAGTCCAATCTAGTCATTTATAATTATTCAAAAGATTATAGATGAATTAGAATATTCAAATTCAGGCAATCAAAATCAACATCCAGCTTCCAAAAAATCAAATCAAAATCCAAGGTTCAAAGGCCCTGTCTTGAAACCATTTTTCAGTGAATCTTTAAACACTTCAAAACCCAGTCAAATGACTTCTGATTCAGAGCCTATCAATTGCATACTGATGGGACATGTCTTTAGAGACAACCCTTCAAATTTGAGCTCACTCTGAGGTCTCTAACCTTGGAGCTTGAATTGATTTTCAAAGGCTGTAAAAATTTCAAATATTTATAGCCTATGCCATTGGACCTTGCATCCAGTGGATTTTAACCTTGGAGCTTTCTCCAAAGCTTCCAATCACTTCCAGAGCCTTGATTATGACTCATTGAATACTAAACTATATTTTTTTGAACTCACTTTGACCCCAAGTTGGCCCAGGGATCAAAATGACTAAAATACCCCTTAGGGGTGTGAATAGTCACCTTTGATCAAATGAGCTCTAAATCAAATGCAACCACTTCCAACAAGTTTCAAATATCAAACCAAACCTATTGGATCCAAAACCAGACCTTGGATCAACCTGGTTGACCAAGTCAACCTAGGTTTACCTAAAGGCCCATTAAGGGCCAAACATATCATTTTGACCAAATGACCTCCCCAGACCCTGAGACCACCACCAGTAGACTCAAAATATCATTTTGAACTGGTTAGACCCAATCCCTGACCCTGGGTCAACCTGGTTGACCAAGTCAACCTAGTTAACCCATTAGGCCCATTAAGGACCTAAATAGGTCATTTGACATAGATGACCATTTTAATCCTCCAAATCTCCTCCACTAGACTCAAAATATCAAATCAAATCCAATGAGTTCAAATTTAGGTCCTAGGTCAACCTAGTTGACCTAAATTCCCCTGTAAGGCTTTTTATAGGCTATTGCAACCTACCTAACCTATCAAACCCCTTTAGGTTTCAAATCAACTTCTAATCATGACCTAGACTTACCTTAGTCATTAGTCAACCAAACACAAGTCAAGTTGACTTAGTCAACTCATCCCTTCTTGGTCAAATTCTATGTCGATTCAATCATACACCCATTTCAACATCTCTGAACTACTTTAATCATTCCACATCAGTTCAAAGCACTCTTCTATGCTAACTCATCATTCCATGTGTCATGTTGACTGGTCAAACAGTCAACATGAGCATTAGGAGTGGTCAAAGAGGGTTGGATGACCCCTTAAGCTTAACCTATTCCATTTAAACTCCCTCCAACCCATCACTCCAGTCCTTAATACCCCACTCTATGCCACCTCAACAGTACAAGTGGCTTTGAAATGGTCAAAGAGTCAAAACAAGTATTTAAAATGGTCAAAGTTGGTCAAATGACCTTCTAAAGCTAATCAATTCCATCTCTAACCCCTCCAGCTGTCCCAAGTGACTTCTGGAAGTTTCTTAAGCCCCCTTTAATCCTTGGATTAAAGCCTAACCAGCTCAAGTGGTCCCAAACTCCAAATGAGGATAAAATACCCCTTTCCACGTGGCTTTTACCTTCGTCCTTTAATTCTTCTGCTCCCACCTACTCCCTGAACAGGTGGCAATATCCTGGAGTCCATCCAAAATGATCAAGACCCTTCATCCGATCAGGGGACATTTGAATAAGGGGATAGGCCCATTTCAAGCATCATTGGAACCCAAGCTCTCTCTCTATTCTTAACTTCTCAAACCCAAGTCTCTGTCCCTTTGAGTTTCCCAGAGACTCCCCCACCTTCCTCACTCAAAATCCACCGTCAAAATGTCACCGGTGACGAGCTTTCCAGCAAACTTGAATCAAATCCATCCAAGGCTTAGAGTTTTTTATCTAGGGCGTTTCAGATGGGCAGTTCTTCATCAAATCTTTGCGTGGACAGACCACAAATTCAGAGAGCTCAAAATCCCAAAGATCTAACGGTAAAATATCCTAAAATCTTTAGCCCTAGCTCAAACACTTAGCCTTAATTAGCTTTTTGAATAGGGATTTTTAAGTTATCAAATGAGCTCCACATGATTTATGTTCATAGCATGCACCTACGTTTAAAATTTAATTGATTTTTATTAATCAGATTGGATGAACGAGCCAAAATACGTGTTCTAGGGCTCATTCGCAAGCTCTGTTAATAGTACATTTTATAGACCGTTGATCTCTCAACCAACGGTCCAGATCGTGTAGTTCCGCGCATTCATCTAGCCGTGAATCTGCCTTGAAGGTTTGATTACCTGTCCGGCGCATCTGGACCATCCGTTCCAACCGCAAACGATCCAATGGTCTGCACGAGCTGTTGAGTCGGATTAATGAAACCGCGTCCGCGGTTCATTATTTGGCAATGATTGGCGGTAGTGCAATGATTGCGCCACCAGCCAATTATTGCTCCATGGTTTGGCTCCACATATCGGGACCTGCCACGCGTCCCACTCAGTCCCCGGCGCCGCCAAGTGTTTAAATTGATTTAAATTTCTTTTTTAATCATTTTAAATTCAAAAAAAAATTCTAAAAATATTAGAAAATTATTTTAAAAAATTATAAAATTAATATCTTATATTAATATTCCAGATGAGCCAAAATCACCTTTTTGGGTACTATTCAGAGCACCCTCACCTCTACCTGACGACATTCACCTCCCAATAGGGGAAAACTACAGCCACCGGGTCTTGATCACCTCTGCAGCCGGTATTTAGACTCTTGTCGGATAGTTTTTCCCACAATCGGAGTGAACTAGAGCCTACATAAGATATCGGGTCTTGAACGCCTTCGCCGCTGGTATTTAGACTCTTGCCGGACAGTTTTCCCCCAATCGGGAATGAGCTGGAGCCTACGTAAGAGTACCGGGTCTTGATCTCCACCACTGCCGGTATTTAGATTCTTGCTGGATAGTTTTTCCCCCGATAGGAGTAAACTGAAGCTTGCATAAGAGTACCGGGTCTTGATCAGCACCGTAAAAAAATTTTGCCAGTCCGACTTCTCCTAAAATCGTAGGAGAAATTTTGGACAAACTAAGAGAAGTAATGCCTTCTCCTTAGCCCCTAAGGGGGTATTTATAGTTTTTCAAATGAGGTTTGGAGAAAATTTTTTTGAATTTTTAAATAATTTTCAAAATTTTTGACATTAAAGAATAAAATGTTATACAATAGTTATAAATTCTGTAATTAATCTTAAGTAATAGTTATAAATTCTACAATTAATCTTAAGTTATAGTTATAAATTCTACCATTAATTTTAATTTATATAATGGTTATATAAAGTGGCTTTATAATTATATAAACATTGTTATAACATAATTATAATAATTATATAAGTTAACTATATTAATTATATCAGTTAACCTTATTATAACTTTATTATATCTGTGAGAAATAACACTGAACAAAGATTATATTTGACGTTATTAAAATAGGTTATTATTTAACAATGTTATTAAATAATAACTTTATAATAATCATTCGGCAGAACTCCGGGAGGGTTAAACACTATAACGATAATATTAAAAAAAATAGAACTATTAATATTTTTTACGATTCATTACATAAGTTAATAATAGCCCGTACTCATTTATTACTTTATCAGTTAACGTTATTATAATAACATTTTATAGTTTATTATAACTTTATATAATATTATATATATATATATATATATATATATATATATATATATATATATATATATATATATATATATATATATATATAACTTTATTATATATAACTTTATATAACGTTAATATATAACTTTATAATGTTATATATATATCATATATATAACTTTATTATATATAACTTTATAACGTTAAAACGTTATTATTAATAATTATATAAGTTAATTATATAACCTTAATATATCCGATGGAGATGCGAGGTATATGTTAACTATAATAATTTTATTATAACGTCTTTCAATAACTGATGTTATAACTGAAAAAATTTTGAGCTTGATCAAAGCCTCTTTATATATATATATATATATATATATATATATATATATATATATATATATATATATATATATATATATATATATATTCCAAAATAATAATAATAATAATAATTTGAATTATATATATAATTATCTAATTAATGACATTAGTTATATATATAATTATATCGGTTATAATTGATAGCTTAGTACAAATATTAACTAACTAGTTAGTTAAATTAGTAATCATATATGTATATATTTGCATATATATCATAATTTTATCCCACAAAAGTTTGATTTGGACATTTTAAATGCTAAAATTACACAAGTATTTTTGGACTTTGCAAGAGTCTATGTCCAAAAATAGAGGGGCAACTGATACGTCACAAAAAATCGTTCTGATCGTGCACGAATCTTGAGGCAAAATCAAGTTGGAAACTTATGAAATCAAGATTGAGATCATCTGAACTCCGATTTCAATAAACTTATAGCCGAACTGAGCGTCTTGGAAACACAAATCCAACAACACAAAAATCGGCCCAATCCGAGCCCAAATGAGTCCAAATCAAAGACTCAAAGCATTTTTGGAAGGATCAAACCATAATTTGGGTTACCAAACGGTCTCCAATCGTGACATGCTTATAGTCAAATCGAGCGGCTCGACGAGACAAATCCAATGAGCCCAAGATCGTCAAATTCTGATATCATTAAGATAGTCAAAGGTTCATTGAACGGTACATGATCGTAGGAATCAAGATCGGCCGTCCATCCGAACCACTCCCAATTTACCCTTGATCTTCTACTTATTTATGAGTCATGTCATTCAAGAATTCTATAAATAGAACCACATTTTCTCTTAAAAAGGGGGATTGAAGCCAAGAGAGAAGAGGGAAGAGAAGGAAAAAAAAACTCTAGCCGCCCAGCTCCTCCTCGACCACCGCCGGAGTTCTGTCGCACCACCATCAGGTTCTACCGCACTACCGCTAGACCACCAAGGGACGCCGGAGTTCTGTCGAACCACCACCAGACCATCAAAGGACAACGAGGTGCCACTCAAAGCCAGAGTGCCCCTTGACGCCAAAGTGCCACTGCCAGACTACCGCCTGACACCGGAGTGCTGCCAGACCACCACCTGACGTTGGAGTGACGCTGGACTTTTGTGAAACTTTCAATTGACATTTATAATCTGGTCGTCTTCAAGAACGAGTCAGACCATTGTACTTTACTCAAATTCTAGCGGAATCATGATAAAAATGAGAAATTAGAAGAAAAATAATAAAAAAATTATTTAATATAAGAAAATAAAATACTTTTTAAATATTTTTAATAATTTTATACTTAACATTCTAAATGTTAATATATTTTACATATATTTATTATTATTATTATTTAAACAAGTCAACCCATAAGTAAACAAGTCAAGTCAAAATTGACTCATACTTAGCTATTCAAATTATGCTCACCAATTATTTATCGAGTCTTAGGTTTCGTTTGCGACAGTTTTCTTATTATTTTTAAAAATAAAAAATTAAAAAAACAAATTTTTTTGAATAAAAAAATTTTATACTAAAAAATTATTTTAAAAAATTATATATGTTTTATTTGAAATGTCTTTCTTTTCATTTTATAAATCTATTTTTTATTTAAAAATATATTTAAAATAATGATAAAGCTGTCCTAAACGAATCCTTGCACGAGCCGGCTGACGACTTACACCGCGCGTATGGCGAATCTCTCCGTCAAAAAGACAACGGCCTTCTTTCTGCAGTCGAAGGCAACCGTTAGCCGAGATGCTTAGTGTAAAAGCCTTCTCTTACCTTCACCCGCCCGTCTGCGCTATCAGATCCCTTAGCTCTCGCCGCTTCCATCCTCGTGCTCTTAAATCCTCCTCATCTTCCCCTACTACCTTCTTCTCTTCCCTGACCACCAATATGCCGGTCATCTCCGTCGTCGACCACATTGTACTCTTCAAGGTCCGCGACTCCACGGATCCCTCGAAGGTCGACGCCATGATCGCCAATCTCCGCTCCCTCATCTCACTCAACCTCGCTACCCACCTTACGGCTGGCCCCGTCCTCAGACCCCGCTCCGCCGCAGCTGAAGGTTTCGGCTTCACACATCTCATCTACTGCCGATACCGCTCCAAGGCTGATCTTGCAACCTACTCCGACCATCCGTCCCATCTGGCCGTCGTTAAGGACAATATCCTCCCGATTTGCGATGATATTATGGCTGTTGATTGGGTCGCAGATGTCGATGCTGACGTTGCTCCCTTACCGGGGTCGCTGGTGCGGCTAACGCTTGCTAAGTCACGGGAGGGGATAACGGGCGTGGAGGTTGTTAGGGCAATTGATGGGGTTAGGGATTCCTTTCCGGATTCGGTTCAGGTAAGCTATGGTGAGAATTTTTCGCCGGCAAGGGCAAAAGGATACGAGGTAGGGTTCATTTCGGTGTATTCAGGGGTGGATAAGGTGGATGCAATTGAAGGGAAAGAGGAGGTGGAGAAGCAGAAGGAAAAGCTGAGGCCGTTGCTGGAGGGCGTCATTGTTGTCGATTATTTGGTCCCTTCTCCTGCTTCAGCCTCTGACGGAACTGCCTGAAAGGTAAAAGCTTCTTAGTTATGTTGAGGAAAACTGCTGGATCAGTGTGTCAATAACAAAGCTTAAAGCTTGAAAATTTTATAATAATTATGTGAGGATTTCTACTTGATGTGTTGAACAATATTTTGCGGATGTATGCTTCTCCATTCCGGGTATTAAAATTATCTTTTGGAATTTGATGCAGATGGTGTGCCTCTCTATTTATATTACAAGCTGATATAAGCAAGGTTCCTTATCAAATAATAAGGGGGATTTACATACATACCACTTTTACATCATGCTATTTACAAATCTAACGTCTAAATCTTTAATATTTCATGCCTACCATCTATAGACAATTTTAATATCAAATATGCCACTCATATATTTCATTCATACCACTAATATCATCCTATAAATTTTAATATTTCATTCATTACACCCATATTTGATTTAGGGATGGTAGGCATGAAATATTAAAGTTTTAGATGTTAGATATGTAAATAACATGATAAAATAATAATCCCCAAATAGCGAGTGGATGTTTTGAGAGGAGAAAATTTTCAACGTTGAAAAAAAAAACAAATTTTTGTAATTATTTCTTCTGATGGTCAATCATTTTTGTGAAACTTATGATTTAATACTCTTCATTTCAACGTTAGTTATGGTTTTAAATAGAAATGTTGCAAGAATAAAGATTATTGTTTAGGCAAGGTTCTGATCAAGGAGTGAGGTTGGAACATATTTTGCAAATGGATGTGCAAAGCATGATGGGCCAAGGGAACTGAAATGGTGTGATCATGTGATGTTTTAGTTGGAGTTATTTTAGTCAATGAATAGTTCCCATTCCTTTTAATTATCACAGTGAATTCCGTATTTTGTTTGGTGGGGAGAAAGGAGGTTATTATTTTTTACTTTGGGATCAACATAAAGGATGAAATAGTTTATTTGTGAGAAACCTACTTTCTATTGACATGCCTATGAATGGGCTTTGAAATTTTAAGTTGAAGTCATCTCCACATTACCGAATTACTTCTATTTTCTACAACAGACCATTCAGTTGTCCATTGATTATACTTGAATACTATGTTGGGTGTATTAGGTTGGAGCCACTTTGAATCCATTTGTTCACTCTATTGTGGAGTTTTGGTGCAATTTGGATTAGAAAAAGCTCTATATAGAATGAGTTACTTTCATTTAACTTATATACAATTCCTGTTTTGTAGGTCACCAATCTTATTTGGTTTTATTTTTTTTTTTTTTCATTCGTGCTGTTTCATTATGATAAATGTTGAGAGACGCCACCATAAAGCCCGTGATAAGATAAATGTTTATGGTTGACACCAATTGAACCTAATTTCAATATCAAAAGTTCCCTTCTCTTTTATGAGTGGATGTCACAAGATACTGAAGAATATTGTTAACCTTCAATCACATCATTTTCATTTTTAAGCTAGTTAGCTGTGGAAATCATAATTTTTGTTGTATTTTTGGTGCATTACAATAAGAATTGATTTACTATTGAACAAATTCATCTCAGACAAAACCAATTTCTCATAGGCAAATCATAAGGAGTCAAATTAAACAAAAAAAATGTTGGAGTGAATCAGCTAAGTTTTTCTAGACCCCTCATCCTATTAGGCTGAGTATTTTATTATTTTATTTTATTTTAAGTAGATTAAATATAATAAGGATAATGATAATCTCATGCTTTATTTAGGATTTCTTTTTTTTATTTATATATAAACTTCTTGTATTGCTATTTTATTAAATGATTGGTCAATGAAATTTTATTGCTTCTTAATGTCATTGATTGTGTCTTCCTCGATCCAAGTTGTATGCATATCACTTCAATTATAGTATATGTTGTGTTTCGTCTTCATCTCAAGTTATCTTATAGTTAATTTTGTGTTCATTTCCTTCTTTTGCACTCCCGTCCTACCCTCAAACCCTAAACCTTAATCTAGACCACACCTTTAACCATCTTAAGCCCTCTTGTCTAAGACCTATTCTCCCCCAAAATTGAAATAAAATATAGTTTTATCACAATCTTGAGCCCTCTCTTCTTGGAATGAAACAAGCACTTCATGTGATCAATAGTTATGCAATCATATGTCTACGATAATTATTATTTCAAGGCTTCTCTAAAAAATTTTCATCATTATATCACAAGAATAATTATATCTATTATCTTGATAACATATCCTCAAGATATTACCCTCAAATTTCTTGTCCTTCTTAAACTCTATATTCACCTCCAAGTTGTGATAATGTCTAGTTCTTGAACCCTAAATGTTCTCAATCTTATTGTTAGGCTTAATATCATGCTCCTTAGTGTCAACGTTATAGTTATATATATTTGTATTCAACTCATGCCATGTTTAATATTATTTTAATGATAATTTTTAATATCATTATTATTAATCTTCCCATTTTACTTATTCCAAGCAATCCTTAAATTGATATCAATCAATTAATGTTGTTGGTTACTATGGTGAATGATATTCTACTTCATTATCATGATTCATCCATTTAGAATAAGCATGTTTAGCAACAATATCGACATGAAGCCATATACAACATAGCTAAAAATTAATCAACAACAACTACTACATCAAGCCTTTATCCCACTATGTGGGGTTGGCTACATAAATTCTTTTTCTCCATCATATCCTATTAAGAGTCAAATTCTCATTTAAATTTAATAAAAAAAGATCATTTCTAATATTTTCTGGCTAAGTCTTTTTAGATTTACATATGCCAAACCCAATACATCTACTCTCCTAACCGGGTTATTGGAATTCGGAAGGCCGACATTTTATTTGTCCAAGCCATCTAAGGTGACTCTCTCTAATCTTATCTACCACTGGAGCTACTCCAACCCTTTCACATACATACAATGTAGACAAACTAATTTTCTATCCGTTCAATCATAATTAGTAAAAGTTAAGATAAGTGTTGGTTGATTATGTGTCTAACTGGATTGTTTATCTTTTTTAAGCCTGATGTTAGACTAGAGGGGGTTAGATGGGTGCAATAGAAATTGGTATCAAAGAAATGATTGAATTCAAAATTATGAATTGAAGTATAATTAGATTTAGACATGAAGTTTGAAATGAGATTAGATCTAAATATGATTTCTACAGAGCTATAGGTTGATATTGTTGGTGATAGTTGATTCAGTTGAGTAGTGGCCTATATTTGACATGATCATCATATAATAATTTGTATTAAATAAGTAAATTTATATATTTACATATAAACATTTTTGAAGAAATGTCAAACATAATGAATGATCAATCATTCAAATCAACTGTGGAAGTAAAAATGTAAGCCGGGGATAATTCTAATAGAAGTGGAACTCATAATATAGCAAATGAGGAAGCCAGGCCCAAAGAGCTACATGATATTGCAAATCTTATTTTTCAGGTGGTTGATAAAATGACATTTATTGAAGTGTCATCTTCAAGCAATGGGCCCAGGTCTGAATTTGGTAGTGAGGTGGACCAGGATTTCAGGATATTTCATACTTTCAAGTCACTAGCATTCAAGGGAGTAGGTGATCCAACTTAGGAGTGTCAAAACTTGACCCAACCCGGACCCAACATGAAAAATTCCTGGTTCGGGTCAACCTGTTTGCCATATGGGTCGGGTTTGGGTTTAAGTTTTCAACCCGTTTCTAAAATCGGGTAGGGTTCGGGTTGACCCGGCAACCCGCAATTAACCTGGGTTTGACGCGTGGCCGAGGGCCATAAATTTGTGCTAGTGAGTTGGTTCTGAGTCTGGTGCCGGTTCGACTTCTCGCAGGGTCGTACCAATCTCGCGTTCAGTGTCCCGCATTGCATCTGGTGTCCCGGTTCTGGTCCGGCTTTCTGCAGCAGGCCCACAAGGGCCGCAAGGTAGTTGTCAGGCCCATCGCCTGCAAGGCCGACGCGGCGACCCTCTACTCCACTTGCGACGTCGACATCCACTCCGCAAATCCCCTCGCAAGCTGCCATCGGCCCACCACCGCGTAAGCTTCCCCTAAGCCCGGCCGATCTGGATCATTCGAGGAAGAGGAAGAAGCCTTCGCAGGTCGGGTCAACCCGATAACCCGCCCGAGCGGATCCGAGTTGGAATTCTGGACATGTTTGCAAAACTGGGTCGGGTTAGGGTCAATTCATTTAGATTCAGGTCAATTTGGGTTGGACCTGGACCTAACCCGTTGACCCGTTTTGACACCCCTAATCCAACTATGGCTGAGGACTAATTATTGATATATGCAACCTTGAGGGATTTAGTGTCCTGGGCTTCTTTTATAGGTTCACTTGAATGTCAATGTTTAATTCCTACATATTTTGAGATTTTATTCGTATGTTTCAATGCTCTATTCATATCTAGTAGGAGTTTTCAATGGTCTATTATTTATATGTCCATTGATTTTTGGGCTTAATTGAATGTTATTTGAATGTTTGTTTCCTACGTAACTTAGTATTTCCTGTAATGTGGGAGGCTAAAGATGGTGGTGCATGTGCGACTCAAGAATGAGATGTGAATTTTATGTGATATTTTGCTCGAGAGAGATTGATTTTGGGAATCACCTAACAAGCTATGATGCACCGACACTTCTCCTCAAAGAGGCATACAGTGTCCGACACGTATCCGACATGACACGCATTTGACACTCCTTAGACACATGTCAGACACATCGAAAACGTGTCTGATTAAAAAAATTAAATACAAATTAAACACGCGTCTTAAATATTTTATGAAATTTTTTTATAAAATATAATTTTTTATATTTAAAATTTTTATTTATATAAATATAAAACTAAATTTCTTATTTCCTATCCACAACATCAAATCAATCTCCTGCACTTAATACCCCATTCATCGAATATTCTCTTTTTTATTTTTTTTTGGTGGGTCGCAACTTTGGTTTCAGAATAATGTCCAATGTGATGTCAACATCGATGTTTCTAGTCGTTACAACATCGACATTTCAAAACTATCTCAACATCATAGTCTGATATTATCTTAATATTGATGTTTGATGCTAGCAATTTCTACACCCACAACTTGACAGCTCATCTTTATTTAGCTCATCTTTGTCCGACATCAACGAGCAACACCCTTTCAACATTGACGACAGAAGCCCTCTTGACATTGACGCCCGATACTTATTGTATAAGATCAATGCCCGACTCTCGACAACATTGTCGTCTCCTCTTTCGATACTTGATACACGGCATTGACTCCCAACTCTCGGCATCCTAATATTAATCATTTTAAGCACAAATTATAGTAAAATGATTTATTATTTCTAAATTATTTTTAATCGTATGCTCATTCAATTTTTAGACACTTTCTATAATATAAAAATTATAATATCATGTTCAAGCCGTGTCCTTTATTTTCAATAATTGACGTGTCTCATGTTCATGTCGTGTTGTATCCGTGCTGCCATGTCCATATCTGCATCATAGCTAACAAGTCATTTCAATAAAGAAGTTGGAAAAACTTAATTAAGAACTTTGAGGATACTAGAAGAGTATACCATATAATTCAATTCAAGAAGAAATGGGACTAGACAAGCTCAAGAAATACTGGAAATTGTTGAGGGAGCTGAAGAGATGATGCACTGTTCTAAGTTGGGAATGCTAAGAAAAAAAAAATTTATTAATAATGAATGGTAAAAAGTAGCTGCAGCCTGCAGGTACATGTATGACTATTATTATTTATTATGCATAAATGCTTATTAAATATTAACACTAATAAGGTTTATTACACCTGTAGGTTATACCAACAACTAAAAAATTAGATATTGAGACATTGATCCTTAACTAGGAGTTATATTGGATCAAATTTCCTCTGACGTTGTGGCCATAGGCGATAATGCATGCACATCTAGCCAAGGCAAGTTTCCGGATGATATTAATGGTACCTAAAATAATGACAAGGATAATCTTATTGAATAAGGCAATGAAAATATGGAGAATATGGCTGAACCTCCCAAACATGGTAAAGTCAAAAGGCTAGCATCTTCCGGTCTATCACATGAGAAGAAGGGTGGAGGGGCAGGTTTTCTTAGAACTCAAATATGACAATTAGTTAGTGCATTGAATTCAAATTCAACTCCACCAATTTATGAGTAGTTCACCCCTTCATTGATTTAAACAGTTATAGCACTCGAGTAATCCTGAAAATTTTGAAGATATGCTATTGTACTTCATGTCTCAAATGTGCTTAAGGATCCAAATAAGCTTGAAGTTTTCAAGGCTATGACGGATGTGAAAAAAATTTATTACATAAGAGACCTTTATGAGAGTCGTCATTAATACTATGTAATTGACCTATTATGATAAAAAAAGTGTTATTTTTTTGGATCCGTGAAATCTTCTTGTATTGTTTTGGCCTATTGACCTATGCTTTTGTTTTATGTTATGCGTTAACTACTTTGATTTGTGAACTGTGATTTTGTGCTATGATCTACATTATTATATATTATTATTGTTGAATGTTAGCAACCACTTATGGATGCAATCACGAGATTAAACGTGAGCATATCAATCAAACGATAAAACAAATGAAATAATGGATATGTAACAACGGAGGTGTTTGCTACTAAAAGTGTTCATTTTTGACCTGTTGGTACTGCTACGATTTGTCTTATAAATGCATATTACGATAGATATTTATGCAAAACAGCATGCATGACATCGACTAACACTGGTGATGACGTTGGTCCATGAGTTACTGCTAGGCCATCCTAGCAGGTTGCTACTACCATGCTGCTTTTGTCAGGAGTCATCTAGGTGTGTACCAAGTTATTCGTTGTAGCAAAGTTGTTTATCGATCTATGGGAAGGCTTGAGGAGGGGATTGCATTGCTTGATGGACGCTAACATCAGCAAAAATAGTGACATTACATTGTTCCAGTATTTGATTCTTTCCAATACAAGCCTGATATTTGCAAATGATTTTTATCAATGTCAAAAGGAGGACTACAGAATGCTCCAATAAATATCATCCCAATGCGCACTAATCTTGTTAATATAGAGAAAATTATAATCATCTCCCCCATGTGTTTGCTATGTTTGGTAGTTGGAATTTTTACTGGAAAAAATTTCATTCAGTTTTGTCTATTATTTTATATTTATCTTGAAGAACTTCAATGAAAGACCTGTTATGATATTTTGTGGTCAATAACATTTTGATACTTCAGTTCTTTTCCATATGTTTTTATCAGTATCAATCTTTCTTACATATAAGACCTGCCAAATAGGGGAGTAGCAGGGTAATTTGATTATAGTCAACAACATCTTGGTAGCAGAACCAAATAAAAAATATATACGCTATTTTTTAACAACATTATGACCATAGAATCAACTGACTTTACAAATAATTGCAGCTGTCCCAAACAGAACCACTTGCACTATTATTAGTCATTGTCAGCCAAAATCTATGTTTTCTTTGGTATGTGTGTATGTGGATTTTGCCCAACCAGAACTGAATTTCTGCAATTTTGACCTCTCCAAAGGTAAAAGGGATAGGAAACTAGCTGGTCCTATTTAGTGTAGTTTTGAGTAGTGCAACAATCTTTGGTTTTGGGGGCATGATGGTTAAAACTCCTAGGAAGATGGAAGTTACTGACTGGGTTAATCAATTAAATCATGAGAAGAGAAAACAAATTCTATTCGAAGGAAAATCTGTTTAGTTTTTTAAAACCTTTACGGGTTCAATGGCTTGATATTATAAACCTACAAAATGCCTGTTCTGTTCAGCTTTGATGTGATCAGTTTTTGGTTAACTGGACTAAATGCCAACAGTGGTGTGTCAGGCTTAAGTGTAGGAGCCATCCATTATATTTTATGAATGAAGAATCATTGTCGTACCTAATTGAAGACCTGGCGAGATCAAGGATCAAAGAATTGAAGGATATTTTATGACGCGTTGTAATTTTTTAAAAGGAAATGAGAGCCATATTTTTGGGCATGAAAGACGATGAAAGAAGGCCCAGTCTTGCGATAGCCTACCTACAGAACCCTGCAGCTCATCTGAAATCCTTCATTTCAGAAAGGCATCGAGGCTACTGAGTTGAAACAAACCAAAGAAACAAAATAGCAGACATGCTTGATACATAACTTGATTGATGTCGCTTGGGTTTTGTGAAGTATTTCTCCAGCTTATGTCCAAAACCTGGAAGTGCTATGTTTGATGGTTCTCCAACAAGTATTAGGACAATTATACAAAAAACTAAAAATTAGATGTGCCAAATGGCCATAGTATCTTCTAATGGCTAATTGTTTGTTTGTCTAGGAAGTGCTATAAATTTTCGTATTGAAGAAAACTGGACATGTCAAATGTTTGCATTTCCTAAAAGTGAGTCGTCATGACCGAGCTTGATTGTGGTGAGAAATAAGCAATAGTGGGTTAGAATGTGACTCATTAAGTGACTAACTGTAGTTTAAACCAAATTGTGAAGAAAAATAAAGGTTAGGTAGGACGTCATCCTTAAGTGATATAACATGAGTTAGGCTTTGTTTGGAATAGTTTTCTTACTGTTTTCTACAATAATTTTTTCGTACAAATTTCTTGAAAACATCGAAAAAAACTAGGGGCAAAAACTGTCCCAGACGAAGCCTTAATCCGATGTTGGTGAAAAGTAAGCAATGATTGATTGAGTGTAAATCCAATATTAGATTTGACAAATTGAATTTGAGGAATTTCGAGATCTTTGGAAGGGAAGACACAAGAATTGCTAGAGTTTGATAAGAAAAAAATAAATGCGAAGGAGAAATCCAAGGACATTTCAGGAATGTTATAAATTATTGTATGTTGAAAAATTAGCAATGAGAATCTTGTTGGAATAGTTGTAGATAAACAGTTAAAAGATAAAATTATTTAGATTTATTGGGCTAATGATATGGTGATTGCTAGAAAATTATTAATGTGATCAGTTCTTTTATGTTCCTTAAGTTGGATTAGAAGATGATTTAAAAAATTAATTGTGGAAAGAAATGATGAATTATTATTATGTATAGCTATTAAATAAATGGTTTTTATTGAAGGAGATTTAAATGATAGCTTCTAATAGGACGAGCTATGAAATGATTCATGATGGTTATTGAATAGATGATAGAAATGCAATGATTAAATATATATGAAATTTCATAATTGTAATAAATTAAAACAAGAAAAGAATAAACTCAACCAGCCCTTTGCCCTTTTGTTCATGAAGATCACATATTCTTGACCTTGATCTTCTTCGCTCTTCAAAATCGCCCTTCAAAATCGCCATTTCTCTCAATCAGAGCTACCAAAATATTTCTTATCTCTCTCTCTTTTTGTTTTTAAATCTTACAATTGATGATAGAGATTCCCCTCCTCGCCTTCTTCCTCGATAGATAGGCGCCAACAATTAGCCTTTTCTCCCCATCTTCCTCTTTGATTGAAAGGTAACCATGAGTGTTCCTCTTCTTCTCACAAACAACTTTTTTTTTCTAAGTCTTCTTGTTCTTATTATCCTTAAGACTGTGCTTCATTTTCCCCACTTGAGTTAGTAACAGGATTCCAGTTTTCTTAAATTTATATTAGATTAATTACTTTATTGTTGTCTTTTGATTAGGTTAGATTTATTAATTAGAGTCATTGAAGTACTTTTGTGCTTTGATATGATTAAGGCTTCGTTTGGGACAACTTTCTTACTGATTTTCAAAGTAATTTTTTAGTAAAAAAAATTTTAAACTAGAAATTATTAAAATATTGCATTAAATAAACTATAGAAGGAGATATAACTTGAGTAAAAGATTACACATTAGAAGTTACAACAACTTCACATAAGTTATACTGATATTATATATGAGATTTTTTTTTATCTTTTTTTTTTAATCGAACAATATGTAAGGATTTTAAGAAAGCAATATGTGATGCAAAGATCTTAACTTTTAATGATTTATATAATAGATTAGATACTAAGGAGGGAGAAAGATATATGTATAAGCTAGCCAAACAAAGAGATAGGAGTAGTAAGGATTTAATTCAAGTGAAGTGTATTAAGGATGAAGATCAAAAAGTATTTTTCTTAGAAGATGATATTCAACAAAGGTGGATGAGATATTTGAATAAACTTTTTAATGAAGATTGTAAGAATACAATTGACTTTAGTGACATTAGCATCCTAAATGAAAATAAAGATTTCTGTTTTTATCGGCGTATTAGTAAAATCGAAGTTAGAGAGGCTTTAAAGAAAATGAAGTGTGGAAAAGCTGTTGGACCTGATGATATCCCAATAGAGATGTGGAAATGCTTAGGAGATGAAGGAATTTCTTGGCTAACTAAACTTTTTAATAATATTTTGAAGACTAAAAAGATGCCAGATGCGTGGAGAATGAGTGTATTGATTCCTATTTATAAGAATAAAGGTGATGCACAAGATTGTGCGAATTATAGAGGAATTAAGTTAATGTGTCACACTTTAAAACTATGGGAGCGAGTTATGGAGCGTAGGCTGCGGCGTGATACTAATGTTTCTCAAAATCAATTTGGATTCATGCTTGGTAGGTCTACTATGGAAGCCATACATTTATTGAGAGGTTTGATGGAGAAATATAGGGAGAATAAGGAGGATCTACATATGATATTTATTGATTTAGAGAAAGCATATGATAAAGTTCCAAGAGAAGTGCTATGGAGAGTTCTTGAAAAGAAAGGAGTTAATAATGCTTATATTCAAATCATTAAAGATATGTATGAAGGAGCTATTACTTGTGTTCAAACACAAGGTGGTTTGACCAAGTATTTCCCTATTTCGGTTGGATTACATCAAGGATCAGCTTTAAGCCCATATCTTTTCGCGTTAGTCATGGATGTTCTCACTAGACATTTACACGAGGATGTACCCTGGTGTATGCTTTTTGCTGATGATATTCTTCTTGTTGACAAGACTAGAGAGGGAGTTGAAGGTAAACTTGAAGTCTGGAGATCAACCTTAGAGTCTAAAGGTTTTCGCTTGAGTAGATCTAAAACTGAATATATGGAGTGTAATTTTAGCAGTAATAGACCTAGTGAGGGGATTGTGACTTTGGGCGATCGAGTCATTAATAAGAGTACACGTTTTAGATATCATGGATCTATTGTTCAGAGTGATGGTGAAATAGATGGGGATGTTATCAGTAGAATTCAAGTTGGATGGTTGAAGTGGAGGAATGCATCGGGCTTGTTGTGTGATAGAAAAGTCCCCCTTAAACTTAAGGGAAAATTCTATAAGATGGTGGTGAGACCTGCAATGCTTTATGGTGCAGAATGTTGGCCATTAAAAGAGAAGCACAATACTAAGTTATGTGTTGCGGAGATGAGGATGCTCAGATGGATGAGTGGATTTACTCTTAGAGACAGGATACGAAATGAGCATATACGTGAAAAGGTTGGAGTAGCTCCAGTGGAGGATAAGATTAGAGAGAGTCGCCTTAGATGGTTTGGTCATATAAAACGGCGGCCTTCCGATGACCCAGTTAGGAAAGTAGAGGTATTAGATTTGACTTATGTTAAGAAAGGTAGAGGTAAACCTAAAAAGACTTGGTTAGAAAATATTAGAAATGATCTTTCTTTATTAGATTTAAACGAGAATTTGACTTTGAACCGGACACAATGGAGAAAAAGGATTCATGTTGCCGACCCCACGTAGTGGGACAAAGGCTTGGTGTTGTTGTTGTTGTTGTTGTTTTTTTTAATCAAACAATAGCTTTCTCATAGCTAGCACACACTAGTAGATCAAATTGTAAGAAATAACTTCACACCATAGAAATTTCAGAAAAGCAAAATAGCAGCCAAACAGAAGTATAGCAATGTTGTAAAAAGCAAAACATTGAAAAGTTGCCCCATTCTTAATCATGTTTGACCTTCAGAAGCTCGTCATCTTCTTTGTCATCACACAGATGGATTTGTATCGAGCGAAGTTGAAACGTCCATCATTCGAATCATCTTCGCCCTTACATAAGCACATCCATTTCTTTGCCCGCACACAACCGAAGCTGGACACAGTGGCAGAGTGAAGCGAGTTTTTCTATTTCGCCCAAAAAAAAAAACAGCAGATGGCACAAACTAAAACACCCGGACGTATTTTTCTATTTCGCCCACCTTTCTGAGTTTCTATGAGGTTGTGCTGCCACCTGCCGGCCGAATCCAAGATCGAAGAAGGGAGAGGAGGCGAGTCGGATGAGAGCTTCCAGTTGCCAGCCGGATCTAAATTCGAAAACGAAATCAGAAATCAAAGGCTGCCACTGCGGATAAGAGCTTCCTATGCCGGCCGGACGACTGGACGAGAGGCGAGAGCAAATGAAAATTTCTCTACGCAGAGGGCAGAGGCAACGTTGCGCGGAGTAGGACGCGACCTTGCTGTGCGCAGCAATCTGAATCGGTTGAGTATTAGGGCATTCGCACCACCCAAAATGACCAATCTTGTACAGTAATTTTTTTTATTTGAAGGGGGCACGTGCCCACGCGGGGAGAGATTATTCTGTGCGGACACCGGACGATATTTCCGTCCAGTATGCTCGGTATCCTAGCGATACCGAGGGTACCGACCACTGGTCGGTACCGAGCTCGGTACCTGACGCATTTTCATTGGAGTCCGGATGGCATCCGGACTTCGCACAGAATAATTTTTCCCTAACGGGACCCATATATATATGAGATCTTTAAGAAGTTGGTAGCTGAGGCATTAGGGTTAGTTATTTATGGTATTCTAAATTCATTAAGGGGATGTTCAGTTTGTTATATATATATATATATATATATAATAAAATGAATGTAAAGTAATTTATTTATGTATTTAAAATTCAGACTTTTTTGGGACAATTTTTGGACGCTGTATTTTCACTAGTTTCAAAAAAATTTTGTACTAGAAAGTAGTAAAAGAAAACTGTCTCAAATAAAACCTCACAATTTAGTTTATTTTCAATGTATTTGATCAAATTTTAAACAAATTGTGCAAATAAAGTTCCACTCGCTACCGCCGCCACCTGTTTCCATTGGCTGTAGGCCGCATACTGGCCATTGCCACTCATTGACTGACTTTACCATCGGGTTTACATTGAATTTATTTGACTTCGAATCAAGCATAAAAAGAAATATCTTGTAATTATTTTACGCTCAACCAAACAACTAAAAAACATCACAAATATGCTACTTTTATTTTACATTATATTCCAAGGTTTTGAAAATCAGACCGGACAACGAACCGGAAGAAGGAGAGGTTCACGATTCGACCAGTTGAATTGGGGTCGAATCGGATTATGTAATAAATAATATTATTATTATAAAAAATTTATAAAATTAACAAAATAATG
Organism: Dendrobium chrysotoxum; assembly: GCA_019925795.1. Taxonomy (NCBI): domain Eukaryota; kingdom Viridiplantae; phylum Streptophyta; class Magnoliopsida; order Asparagales; family Orchidaceae; genus Dendrobium; species Dendrobium chrysotoxum. The sequence continues at coordinate 47,714,507 of CM034303.1, forward strand.
AAATATAATAATCATATAATTTAATATAAATTATTGCTAGTTTATATTACATATTTAGATTTAATTTATAAATATAAATTATTTAAAAACTCACAATATAAAAATATTAATATAATTAAATATTTTAATATAAAAGTATTTCATTTGGTAACATAAAAATTTTTTAGAGGTAAAAAATTGAAACTTTGTAAATTTTTTAACATAAAAGTATTTCATTTGATAAAAATTAAATATTATTAACTAAAAAAATAAAATGCTTTGTATGGTTTAGTCCCACATCACTTGTGAAGTTTTGCTTTGTATAGTTTATATAGCTTTTTGTTTTCACTCATGATAAGAGCTCATATGGAGTAATAAAAACATATGAGATTGTTGAAATTAATATTTAATCATATGTTTAATACAAATTTAAGAGTTTTATATTAATATTTATATTAATTGATTAAGTTTAATATTTATTTAATATTAAATAATTTGTTTAATTATTTATATTAAAAAAACTTGAACCGGCCGGTTTTAAAAATTCGGGACCGGTTCACTGGTTGAACCGACGGTTCTTGTCAAAACCGGTCGGTTTGAAGCAAAATCGGTTTTCAGGTTAAACTGGACCAACCTTTAGACCGGTTCCGATTGAACCGGTTGGATCGGCCGATCCGATCCGATTTTTAAAGCTCTATTGTATTCTTAGAAATGTTACAAATTTACAATTAGTTCAGATCAAAGATCCAATGTCCTCATGATTTAGAGCAATTAAGGTACACAAATATTTGGATAATTATAGAGAGAATTAAAATAATTTAGTAATATTTCACCCCTCAAATTAACCAGCATTTAAAATAAAATAATATTAGATAAGCCCCATAAAATCAATTTTAAATTTAGTAATAAAAGTTCTAAAAATATGTATTTAATTTATTATCTTATGGTCTTCTTATATTTATTTTACATTTTTCATAAACTCCTCAAAGGGCAATTTTATAATTTTTATTTGATAAGTTTTTTGCTTTATTGATTGTCCCTTTTTTTTTTTTTGAAACAAAAGCTTCTCTGACATGTGTCTCTTAAATTAATAATTTAACCTAAAAAGTAGAAAATTTTCTAGTTTAGTTGGTACTTGGTACTAATCCTCTTTACTCCTAAAACTCTCCCTATTGCCCAATGCATTATGCATGTGACTCTTTAGTGGCCCAATCAAAATTTTAAATTTAGGAAAAAAAATATGAAAAATATAAATCTCAAATTTAGAGTATGATAAAAATTCTATGATGTACATAATTGAAAGAAAATTTAAAAATAAAAATTTTATGTCGTAAAATTTTAAGGGTATTAATAAATGATTCGACTCTATTAATTTTTTGTATGGAGCTTAGGTTGAAAATTTAGACCTGATTATTTTTTGCACTGGATTGGGGTTGACATAAAGGCTGAAACTAATCCGATTATAATTCAGGTTCATGTTAGATGGGTCGGGTTCTAGTTAAATCCGTTACTTTTGGGTTAAACAAACAGCGTTGATCTAAAAATTACACGATCTATTATCTATATGATGTATGAGTCAAATTAGTTTGGTTCGGATTAATCAGGTTGACTTGAATATCATCGAATCAATTTGATAAAAAGGTCACTATCTCTCTCTCTTAAAAAATGATATTAAAAATAGATGTTGGCTTCATAATTATAATAAAATTTATATTGTAATATAAATTGTATTAAGATTGACTTAAAAGGGGAATACAACTAATCACACATTTATATTCTAATGTAAAATTTTTCCCTCCTTGTTTGCTCTAAAATGGGCCAAATTTTGGGTTAGACATATTTGTCCAAATAATAACAAAATTATAAATAAAAAACTTTTCCAAAAAAAAAAAATTGAATGCATGTTTAGAAAATTAATGTTATAAAATCCACAAAAATAATTCAATTTCTCTCATATTTAAAATAAATTCATATTATTCTTCAAAATTAGAATCACATCACTCTCACATTTGGATATTCTAGCACGCCACATTAATTACAAAGAAAATACTATGTCAAATTATTCAATTGTAATATCTAATATGCATCAGGATGAGCTTCAAAGTCTTTAAATTTGTACTGAAATTAGTGTTGTATAAGATATCCCGAATTATACTAATTTTAATATAAATTTAAGAGCTTTGAAGTTCATACTAATATATTTTATACCAAAATACTTTAATATATTTTTAATTAAAAATAGTCTATAATTTTAATAAAGAGATTTATTATAATAAATAAACAAATTAAGATAAAAAGGAATTCATAATATTTCACCAAAAATTGTTTGTAGAAACTTATGAAATTTCTTCAAAGAAGTTCCTTGAAATAAAAATCTTTGTATAGACTTTATAGGGAGGGGTCTCCCAAGTAGTTAATTACAATGAATGATTGGTCCACAAAGAAAGGACATAAGGAAACAATCAACTTGGAGAAAGGGTAGGCTGCGAATCAATGGGGAAATAAAACAAAAGCTAAGTTATCAATGAGAGAAGATAAGCATTTGGTGTGGCTCCCATTTCCAAAAAGAACTACTTCTGCCCTCTTCTGTCCTCTTCCTTGGGATCTCTCTCTCTCTCTCTCTCCCCTCTTTCTCTCTCTAACTCTCTCTCTCTCTCTCTCTCTAACTCTCTCTCTCTCTCTTTCTCTCTCATGCCCACTTTTCTGTAATTCCATTTGCTACATAACTGCATTTAAACCAAGTTTTCCTCTTCTGCTCAGCACAGCTAAGATTTTGATCATTATCATCATCAGTTCTGTCCAAAATATTTAAAATATACTTTATAAATCTCCATTCTACATTCAATGCTATTGAATGTTGTCTTAGATGTGAAATTGATTTTATGTATTTAAAAAAAAAAGTCTAATATTAGTTTTCTACTTTGATTAATCTATCTACTCTCAATCACTCATATTGAAATCACACATAAATTCATTTGATTGCTTGCAAATAAAAAATTTCACTTAATTCTTATATATTTACATATTCAATACTCGAATTTTTATATTTATTTATATAAGAATATAACCTTAAATTATATAAAAATTTTCATTAATATTATCTTATTTTTATTGATAAATCACATGAATTTTGATCTGATTTAGACACTAAAATGTTATAGAAATAAATATAAAGATATAAGTGGTAGATATGTAATAAGAATTTAGTGATATGTATATAAATCTACCTAATTAAAAAAATTAAATTTTTAAAAGAATAATAATTTTCTTTTCATGCATTTTAAGTGTGAAGTGAAATCTTCAAGAACTTCGAAGGTGTATTTATAGTTTAAAATCAACATTAATTTTTAAAGATGCGCTTTTTAATCCCAAATAATCAAATAAGCACAAAGCCTACTTTTCATAAACTTATCTTCAATAGATCCATAATGATTATCTCAATCCCTATTAGATAGCAAGGAGTTCAAACAATTACATGGGATCATACCAATAATTATGTTTCAATTCAAGGGCATTTCTATTCTCACACACATTCATTCTCTTCCTCTTCTTTTTTTTCAATCTATGAATTCTTTCAATCATCAAAAGGATTTCGATCCGTACCACCATTATTCTCTCTTTGCCAAAAGATTTCTCTGGTTTCTCGAGCATCATACAATCTTTAGCTCGATCGAATTCTCTTCTTGGCATCAGAGCGCATTGTGCCGGCAGATGAATCGCCGTCGGAACAGGACTCGATAGATTTGGCGAAGGAGGAGGAGAGGTCAGCGTAAAGGTCAACGACTCGCTTGATATTGTTGTTTAGCTCTCTGATGAGACCGACATTGCGGCTGAGGTTGTCGGGGATCTTGGATTCATGATTCTGATTGATTTCTTGGATGAGAAGGCGATTCTGATCCAAGATGTTCTGAACTTGAACAAAACTCTTCTGAAAATTCTGAACAACTTTGTTCTCAATATGATTTCCATTGCCAGTGCCTGAGAATGTGCCTCCTCCCTCCATTCTTATGAGTTGAAGCTTGTTCAGTTCCCCTCTAATGGAGTTAAAAGTAGATCTGAAAGAAAGATAAGAGAATTGAAGATTTCTACCAAAGAAAGGGGACTTTAGATGTAAGCCATCTTTATGTTTACATAAAGTGAATTGAAAAATCTTTAAGCTAGCAAAATCAAATAAGAAAAGGGCAATGCTTCATAACTGCTATGTTATGTGGAAGATGACTTTGGCATATGAAAATGCCAAAATCACTCTTTTTATTGCAATGGATTGTTTCTTTTGTTGAAATCAGATTGGGAGACAATTTGACAAATAAGACAATCCTCTCTCCCATTAGAATGGACTAGATATGATATACTTCATAAAAGAGGAAAAGGAGTTATGAGAGTATGAGAAAATGATTAGTCAAAATTATTTATTTTTAACAGATGTTCATGATGTTAACAAAGTATTAGACTGACATATAATCCTCATAAGTAAAGCAAGAGTGGCCTACTTTGATCTTGTTTTTATTTAGGAATTGGAAATAAAAATAAAAAAGTAGAGAGAGAGAGAGAGAGAGAAGAATATATTATTCTTTTGAACACAAGCATTAGAAACAAGAAAGTGGAGAACTGGGCTTCAATGTCTTCCTTTTTTTCAGAGGTAACAGATAACATCACAGTTTTTGTGAATAATAAGACAAAAGCTGATCTTGGCTTTTGGAGTGAGCAAATTTATACAAAAACACTCTTTGCTTTCTTCTTTGGTTTCCTAAAAGACTCAAAAGAAGAAAGAAGATAAACTTTTCCTTTCATGAATTTCCAACCAAATTAATCTCAAATTAGACAATACCCCAATATACAAAGCCTTAAACTAATGACCTGTATGCTCTCAACCAGGATTCGTTTGGGACAATTTTTTTATTATTTTCTGAAGCAAATTCTCAGTATAAAATTTTTTTCAAAACAACAAAAAAACAGTAGTCAAAAGCTGTCCCAAACGAAGCTAAGTAAAAGAAAAACATTGTTAAGATTGGATGAAGGAGAACAGAGGCAAGCTGAGTGATTCGGATTCGAACGCAGTAACTTACTAATTTCTAACAAATTGTAATTTGATGGTTTCCTCTCACAATAAAAAGGAAAAAAAGATTGGTTGAAGTCTTTTCCACACAATTGATGGAACAATAAAGCTGATTCAACTGAAACTGGAAAAATCTCACGATTCTCACGATTTCTATGTATTTTTTAGAGCTAAGAAATAAACACCATATCAGAAATCTCACATCCATTACCTAATAAGAAGAGATTACACCACTGATGAACCATTAGGATCTATTGTGTTGCAAAGAACAAGCAGAAATGAGCACAAAAAGAGCTAAAACTGAGCTCCTTCCATGAACTAAACAAAAATGAGAAAACAAACAAAAAAGCAAGGTTTTGATTCCAAATTCCTCACAATCTTCAAAAACAACAAATACCCATTTTCCAGAAGAGATCCACAGAAAGACTATGGATCGTTTTTTGTTTCTATCAACAGTAAAAAAATTTCCCAGAAAACTAGAAAAGAGAATCAGAAATCAAAAGAGCAACTTTTTTTTCACCTTGGAAGTCTCAAACATTTCTCCGGCGTCGAGGGAGGAGAAGAAAAGAAGCAAAGATCCTTTATTTCGCTGGTTTTGCAGGATTCTGGATGAGAGGTACCAAAGGGCTCCTAAAACTGAGAGATTTAAAAACCAACAAAAAAAAAAAACAGATTTTTGCTGCGCTGGAAAAGGGGCGGTGGTCTTTTTTTAATTGGGTACTGTGTGTGCTCACCTCTCTGAGCTTAAGAGACCTTTAACCAGACTTTCCGAGGATGGAATAAGAAAAAAAAATCAAAATATTCTCTTTTAATTTTTATCTGAATAATTTTTAATAATTAATCAGAAAAGTTAGTTAAAGGTTAATAAGAATCTTATTACAATGGATTAAAGTATAATTAAAAAACCAATCTTATTAGTAAAAAACTAATCCTCTTTTTAAGACCAACATAGTAAAGATAATTAGTATTTAATAGATGATTAAAATCTATGAAGTTAGACTTTGCTTCTTTCTTCATAGCATTGCATTAGCGAGACATAATTAATGAAAGCTTCATCTCTAAAATTCAAATTCATCATCACTATAATCTATTTTAAACTTTTTTTGGGGCAAAGTGAGTTCTAGAATTCAGCCCATGAAGATTTTCAAATTTATTTCCAATCAGTGCATTACGAATTCCTGCGTAATCCATTTTAATTCAAAAAATTAATTGAACGCTAAGAACGTCATCAACATTAATAGCATCATCATTAATTTTATTAATAATTGAGAGTGTGCATTTCGCCGATTTGATTAGTTTAATTTGAAGATTAGAAAAATCAGTTTATTTTTGTTTTAAAATTTAAAAAAGTAAATAGGTCGAAATATTTTTCAAATTGAATTAGGTCAAACCAAACTGTAGTTCAATTCTATTCTAGATAAAGAAAAATCTGGATAAAACAAAATGTAATTAGTGTTAATGATGAATCTAATTATTATTAGCTTGTATTACAACAACGATAACGACAACAACAAATTTTGATCTCACTATGTGGGATTGGCTACATGAATCCTTTCTCTCCATTGGGCCCTGTTAAAAGTTAAATTCTCATTTAAATCTAATAAAGAAATATCATTTCTAATATTTTCCAACTAAGTCTTTTTAGACCTACCTCTACCTTTCTTAACATAAGTCAAATCTAACACATCTATTTTTTTAATCGGGTCATCGAAAGGTCACCGTTTTATGTGACCAAACTATCTAAGGTGACTCTCTCTAATCTTATCTTCCATTGGAAATACTTCAACCTTTTCACGTATATATTCATTTCGTATCCTATCTCGAAGAGTAAAGCCACCCATCCACCTGAGCATTCTCATCTCTGCAACACTTAACTTAATATTATACTTCTCTTTTAATGACCAACATTCTGCACTATAAAGCATTGCAGGTCTAACCACCATCTTATGAAATTTTCTCTTAAGTTTAAGGTGAACTTTTCTACTAAAATATACATATTATTAGCTTAAGTAGTATGTATTAAAAATAATATCAATTAATTTTTACTAAACTTTATAATTTTTTAAATTTTATAATTTTATCATATGAATAAATAAATAATATTCATATGACCACACTACCATATTTATCTTATCTATCCATCTCATTCATTGATCTTTTTACAATTTATTGTGCATGTCTAACATAAATAAGTCTATAATTAAGATTTGAGTGTTATATATATAATTATCCTTATTTATAATCACAAAAGAGTATAACCAAATTATTTTTCATAATTCCATTTAAAATATGAGCATTTAATAAATTTTCTTTTAATTTTCAAATTATTATTTTAAAAATCTTGGCATGAATTTCATTATCTTTTTCTTCCAATATTTCAATTCAATATTAGGATATTTTAATATAATAATTTCATTGCATTATTACTAAGATATTAAATAATAAATGCAAGACATTTATTGCTTTATAAGTCTGCATTAAATGATTGACGCTTTTGTTGACAAATAAAAATTATGTTAGGATATTCTAATATAAATTATATCAAAATATATTTAAAATTTATTAGATTTACTTTAAGATTGGTACAATATAAATTCATGAGCCCTAATCTTAAAGCAAGTATTGATCTGTTTTGAGAAGAATACAATACAAATTATTTATGTGTTGCATTTATCTCAAAACATATCAAAGAGAGAAATAATTTAAATATAAGCAATTATATAATAAAATGGCAAAAAAATTTTAAAAATTAGTAATAATTGACACCCTTAGCCTCGATAGCCATCTGCTATAATCTTTGGTATTTTAATGCACTTGAAATATATTATAATAAATAAAAAATATTTCAACAATTCATTTTTCTATATTACATAATTTAAATTATTATGTATTTCTAAATTATGTATATTTTTAAATATCTAATTAAATAATTTCTTATTAATATTTATATTATATTCATCTCAAAATAAAATTAATAATTATAAATTCATATAAATCAAAAGTGGAATAGCTTTATTTTATCTTGGGGTAAGGGCACCCGATGTTTCGGACTCTTTCTCAAAGCCTTATTTGCCAGAGCACAAAAATCTACTGTGGCCATCCTGTGGCTGCCTCTTGGCCACACAACAGGGGTGTAAACAAGTCGAGTCGAGTCGAGTATCTGCCTTATCAAGCCTGGCTCGTTTAACCCTTAATTAGCTCGACCTCGAGTTCGAGCTCATTTAGTAAGCTGGAGATCGACTCGTTTAGAAAACACCAAGCTCGAGCTTGACTCGAAAGCTTGAGCTCGTTCGAAAAGCTCGAGCTTGAGATCGAGCTCGATTAAAAAGATCGAACTCGAGCTCATTTAGTTGGCTTGATTCTTTAATTGTAAACCAAAATTTTCAATTTTTTTTTTTGGATTTTTTTCTAACACTTAATTAAAATTTGTTTTCAATCATAAAAAATAACATAACTATTCATTAAATATCCACAACTATAACTTTTAATTTCTTTTTTAAAAAAAATTTAAGTTATAGAAGAAATCAATATATTGTGAGCAATTATCTTTCTTTAAAAAATTTTATTTAAAAATTTAATCAATATCAAGTGCAGTTAAGTACTGTTGTGGACTTAAATATACGCGGCGATAGAGTTTAAATTTCCGTCTCAGCGTTGTACGTATATCCAGCACACAAACAGAAGAATGAAAGAACACCAGGATTTTTACGTGGAAAACCCTGGAAAGAGAAAAAACCACGGGGCCACGCCCAGTTGAAAGAGTTCCACTAGTGTTGTTTGAAATACACGAGGCTGATTCGTCCTTTAAATTCAGGACGATCAGATTACAATGAGTATCAGTTACAAGGCTAAGCAGAGTTCCGGAGTCACTCGGGTGTCCGGCAGAATTTCGGCGTCACTTGGAAAGAATTCCGGCGTTGCTCAGGCGTCGGGTAGAATTCCGGCGTCGAGCAGAATTTTGGTGTTGCTCGGGCGTTGGGCAGAATTCTGGCGTCCCTCGGGCGTCCGGTGGTGCTCTGACGATGCTCCGGTGGTGTTCCGGCGGTGTTCCGGCGGTGGTCGAGGAGGAGCTATTCCCTCCTAGACTTCTCTTCTCTTCTTCTTCTCCTCTTCTCTTCTTGGCTTGGGTCCCCTCTTAAGAGAAATGAGGGGTTATTTATAATTTTTCTGGAGTGGCATAGCCCGTAAATAGATGAGGGATCAAGGGCAAATAAGGAGTGATCCGGATGAACGACCGATATTAAATCCCTTGATCATGAACCGTTTATCAAGCATTTGAAGATCTTAATGATATCAGAATTCTGCGATCTTGGGCTCGTTGGATTCGTCTCGTCGAGCCGCTCGATTCGACTATAAGCTCGTCAAAATCGGAGACCGTTTGGTAACTCAAATTGCTGTTCGATGCTTCCAACAGCACTTCGGGTACTTGATTTGGGCTCATTTGGGCTCGGATTGAGTCGAATTTGGTGTCGTTGGGTTCGTATTTCCGAGACGCTCAGTTCGACTATAAGCTTGCTGAAATCGGAGTTTAAATGGTCTCCGAATTAATTTTTGAAGTTTCCAACTTGAGTTTTTCCTCGAGATTCGTGCCCGATCAAGATAATTTTTTGGCGATATATCAAGTACAATAAAAATTAGATCAATATAAAAATAGAGCATTCATATCAATGTTAGACCAAATTGCATATCATCACATCATTACAAAAGCAATATCTAACAGAATTGATAAAAAGTTTGATTGTAGTACTCAAACTAAAAATTTAGTAGCATCAACATATGTCAGCCCACAAGTAACCAGCAGAGAAATAATCCAAACATTAGGCCACAGATCAGAAGAAAAACCACGCCAGAAATAGGAAGCTCTGAGAGATGCAGCATAGACACCATAAAAAAGGAAAGAAACATAACCACTAATAACCAACTGGTAAAGAAAATTGCACCAATAAGTAAAATATCAGAGATTAATAACATCCTTGATATGCTGCTAGTTTTTTCACCTTGAGATGAAGCTCCTTTTTAATAATGATGGCAACCATGTCAACGCTCGAATATTAAGAGCCAAATTTTTACACTCAACCGTCACTTTGCTGATTTAAGAAATTAACATAGAAAGAAAAAGGAAGGAGAAGAACTAAAGAAAGAGGAGGAGGAAATAAAACCAGTAAAAGAAAGGAGAAAATACGAAAGGGAAGAAATTACATGGAGTCGGCTCACCACTGCAGTTGCGTGAGAGAGGGCTGGACCTAGGAGGGGTCTTTGCACGGCTCTGTCTCATCTCGGATGGGAGGACAATGGAGGAATTAGGGCGCTAGGGCATGGGCTTCGAGCCTTCGACCTGTCACCTGTTTGGTCGAGCGAGGGAGAAGAGAGACGGGAGGGCACGATACAGCTAGGGCATGAGGAGGCAAAAAAGATTACGAAAAGAGGGTGCGGCGGGCTAGGGTTTTTTCCGCATAACATGTATTATGTGATAAGCTTTTCAATATTCTAAAAATAATTATATATATATATATATAATCGAGTAGCTTGATAAGCTTTTGAGTCTAGTCAGATTGAGCTCGAACTCGAGCTCGTTTATCATTCGAGCTCGATTATAGGCTCGATCTTGATAAGCTTGGCTCGCGAGCTCGTTAACTAGTCGAGTTTGAGCCGGCTCGGCTCACTTACACCCTTGGCTGAGGGTGTAACATCTCAAATATGTGAAATAAATTTTCTTGAAAAATATGAAAATTCTGAATTAGAGCATTTTGGCACTGATTTGGTGAGCGCTGTGGTGCCAGGTCATGAGCAGTATATATATATATATATATCCATGCCTCACCCCACCGACTTCCTCACTTGGTTGTTTGATTAAGAAAAAATTGAAAGCAAGGAAGAAGACAGAGGAGAGAGAAAGATCTTTAGATTATATTTATTAGCCATTCTTATTGCAGATTTTATTCTATTCATTGTAAGTGACTAAGCTCTTAATTTTATTTTTCAATAATTTTAATTTCTATGGACTTTACCTCTCCTAAATCTATTTAAAATGTATTATCTTCTGATTTCATAAACTTTTACCGTACAAGTTTGGATATATTATATATTTGATTATTCTAAACGATTTGATATGATTTTATTATATTTTAAATGAAGTATTGAATGATATCATATACATGATATGATAACTTCATGTGATATCCTACGGATCCATGTGTTTTACTGATTGGGAGTCATAAGGAGTTGGAGATTGATTGGGAGTTATAAAGAGTCAGGGTGATTGATTCATATGATTCAAGGAGAGTTATAAAGAGTACATTAATTGGGAGTCATGAGGGGAGGCTGATTGAGAGTCATAAGTGCAAGGGCAAGATATCCTTAGGATATACTCATTAAATATCTGAATACTAATATCGACACTGCTATGGTCATTGTATTAATATTATGATTGATGCTAATACTATTTACTGTCATTAACACTCTTTAATGTTACTGATCATGATACTAATATTTTCCTATATTAATACTATTGACTATTACTGATATTGTGACTGATAATATAATAGATTGAGATGTGATAAATTATTAAGGATAAATTAATATAGATAATTAGTATAGATATTGATGCATATATATATTTTTATATGATTTATAGCATATTATTCTCTTTTATCTTGTATTGATTTCAGTTATAAGATTTTAATACTTGCTGGGCTATATACTCATTACGTGGTTTTATATGTGTTCAGAAAAAGGTAAAGATTCTATGATATAAGGCTCCAGACAAGACAAAAAATATAATTATGTTTCTTTCTGCTATTCATTGGTAAGCTCTAGTTAAATAGTTAAAATAAAAAGTAGATATAATTCTTTCAATATAGATCCTGGGGCGTTATAGAGAGAGGCGGTACCGTGACATTGAGCTTTCAATTTGGGAGTGGGATTTGAGAGAACCCTATGGCACTTAGCTCTTGGGTTTGAGAAATGGGAGCATATTGAATATTCTATAGGAGTGCAGTGGTGCGGGAGGGTGGTTATTGCGATGCCATGTCAAAATTAGAGTATATATATATACATTTCACCACCACCATACCAGCCCCCTACTAGAAAAGGAAGAAAGGAAGGAGAATGAGAAGAGAAAAAGAGAGGAAAAAGGATAGAGGATTCAGAGGCCAAAGCTTGAGTTTTGTCCGTCAGGTCAGTTAATGATTTTATAGAGCACGGGGTAGATTTTTGAATGCCTATCTTTGATTTCATTTCTAGTAATCTTATGAAAAGATATGATTAAAAACATATATTTTTTAGGTTTTTCGACATTTTCACCGTACAACTTTTAGTATATTACCGTATGCTTTATTCTGAACACTTTAACTACAAATTTAGATTTTCATTTGTTGATTTTCTCTATGCAGATATCTATGTTTATTGAACATATGAGTTGTTTCTGGCCTTCATAATTGTTTTAAAAAAAGTTTAAAATGCAGTTTTAAATATCCCTTTGAAATTCTAATTAAAATGAGAAATGTTCAGTTTGTAGGTTTTCATACATGCAATGTGACTTAATGTTTGTAATTTTGATCATTCATGCATTGCCAAAATCATGTATTAAAGTTATAATTACTTATTGTTGCATTCATATTGCATAATTCATAGCATGACATTGGAGGAGCTTGTATTCTGGAATGTGATAAGTGCAACCTTTAAAATGATATAATGGCCATATATGTTCTATTATGGCTCCATCTACCCTGTGTAGGTGTAAGGAGAATCAGGTGTGGGAGGTTACTATGTTATGTTCTAACCCCTCTTGCTATATACGGATGTGGGAGGCTATAGGGAGTTATAATTGGAAGTGGTGTTACAAGTAGACATTAGGATATGTACATTATACTCATGCATTACATATTCTGATAACCCACTAAATTGAATATAAATGATATTCTGAGCTGGTTTTGCAATACCTTGAACTTCTGTATGGATTATGATGAAATGAGGAAGTCAAGTGCAAGTGAAACTTTGATAACCAATATCTTTTGATATTTCTATGATAGTGAACTGTAAAAATATAAGTGATGACCCTAAAACCAAGTGCGCTTTAATAATTCAAATGAACCATGTTCTGCTAGTACTTTGTTTATACTTTAGCGATTTATGAAATATTTAAATAAATTGTTATTAATATTTTAATGGGATGTTGATATCTATAATTGGCTTGTGAAAGGAGTCCATTGAGCTCATTATGCTCACCCTATAATATTCTTTGATGTTCAGAAAAAGGGAAATGCCCAGATGAGTAGAAAAGGACGAGGATAAGGTCGTCTGAGTCAGCTAGTAAGGTATTTTTGTAATCCAATTTTAATTTCTTTTGATTTATAGATTTAATGAAACTTGATTATTATATATGAGCTTTAGAGACATGATATGAAATGATTCTTCAGTTGTTATATTCTATTTGTGGTTGAGTTAAAACTTAGGATTAGGTATTCAATCCTTCCATTAGATCCTATGGCATCACAAAGCTATTTTGGCAATCATTTAGTCAAGATGTTGATGGTTTATACCACATTGCTCAACACTAGATAAATAGTTGTTAGCTTAATTGTACAAGAGAAATTCTTCATAAAGTCTATGCCTTATTTCTATTAAGACCCATTTAAAATAAGCACTACACTGTACCTTTGGTTCATGCTCACTCTTTCTCTATTTTGCATATCTATTTATTTTATAAACCTTCTTTACCTTCTTGACTTTGGATAGCTTAACCAATGTGTATAAGTTGTTCTTTAAAAGAGACTCCATCTCTTGTTTCATGACTACCGCTACTTCACAAAATTTCTTACATGTACAATTTTATTATAGAGAGAGAATTAGGTTATGTGCTTCATTAGCTCAATTTAATTCTAAGTTTCTTGTGATGCTTCTTATCTTTGTTTTGAAATATATGGCTCATCTAATTTAACATGCTCTATAATTGAAATAATTTTTGCAGTAATGCTTGACCTGATTTTTTTATAATATAGATTCATTGAAAATAATATTTTTACTCTCTATAATTCTTTTACTTTTAATATCCCAATATTCATAAGTAAACTTATATTCACTATATATACTAAACTAGCACTTCTAGAATTTTGGATTAAGATTATCTTTGGTGGTCTGATCAACATAGGCATATAATAAGCATATGAAAACTTTCAAATATAAAAAATATATATTATTGTCTTTCTGCACATCTTTAAAATGCATAATGTTGTAGAGATATAACTGAGCTTGATGAGCTAATTAATCAAACTTAAATCAACCTTGGCTTGCCTCATTAGCTCATGAGCCTACATATTTAATAATTGTTAATATAAAATATACATAAAACATGTTAGGATTTAATAGTTTAGTATAAAATTGTTTAGAATATTTAAAAATTATATCACACTCTCTCATATCAAGTGATTACTTATTATTTCTCATAAAATTTCTCATTATTTTTATTATTTTATTATAAGAAATAGTTTAATTAAAATTATTTTTCTCTTTCATAATAAATGGGTTGGCTTGCAAGCCAATTTAGAACTCATAGAATTAAGCTCAAGATGGAGCTCAAATTCAATTAATTAATCAAGTTTAAGTTCAAGCTTGGGGTGACTTTAGCTCGACTCAATTTGTTTACTGCATCTACCCAAAATGCCTTAGTAAGGTTTGCATGCAGTCTTATGCTGATTGCACATTCATTTTGAGTATAATTCATCCTTTTAGGATTTTTGTGGAGTCCTATTTCCCACCATTTTTTGATCGTAGGCATTTAATTATGTCTCTACCTTGTAGATAGTGCCCACCTTGTTGCCCGAGTAATCATCATTGGCTTTCTAAGCATTAATATTGAAAGTCACATATCATTATACAACTAGTTGTTTTAGGAAGATCAACTTTCTCCACAAGTTAGGGATGTGCCTCACTTTGTTCATTTTCCACATATTTTTATTTATTATTTTGATTACCATATCTCCACACACACACACACACACATTATATGACTAGACTTTTCATAGTATCAATATTTATTTGAGCAAACTTGAGACTAGCTTCTATTGTGATTTAACCATTAGTTCCTTTCATGAGAACTTTACCTTTATTGCGCTTATTCTAAGACTTGATCATGCTCTCAACATTTGACATACAATATCATATACTTTAACTTTATCTCATCATTTGAAATCCTCGTTGGTGATAAGATCTATGACATAATTGAGCTTTATGTTAGATGATTCATAAGAACTATTGATGCCTCTTACAACATTATACCAACTCTTGGCCAATGATGGTAACAAATTTAAGACATGAATTTTACCATCAAACTTAATATCACAAAGTTAATTTATCTCATGAATGAGTTGAACTTATTAATGTTATCGATGGCGAAACTTTTTTAAACGTCCCAGGATTAAAATGTGTATTATATATACTTAGTTTATTACAAAGAAATGTTCATACATATTGAAGAATGCCTTCATGGCACATATAATTATGCAAATATTGAAGGTACATTCTTGTTAAGGGTGTTACAAATCTGGTTTTGATGATGACAAACATGTTTCCAGTGTGTTTTGCTTGGCTAATCTGTTTCAGGCACAAAAGACCGCGAGCTACTCAAGCCAACTCAAGATCGGGTCCAAGTGTGTCAAATATATGATTTTTCCTTTTATTGAGTCAATTGTAATGTAACTGATTCCCTAGCTAAGTAACCTTGCACACACACACTCAGGGAGAGAGATTGAGTGAATTAGAGTTTTTGTTAAAATTTTGTTCAGATCGTCCTGGACGATAGTAGCATCGTCCTGGACGATCCAGTTAAAATAGAAACCCTAATTAGGGCGACTAAGTTAAGAGGGTCTGATTAAGCAGATCGTCCTGGACGATCTTTGGATCGTACGGGACGATATGCTCAAATCAGAAATTCCCAGCCGCCAGATTAAGTTAGGCAAGTTTTATTTTAAGTATTTTGGTCTGATCGTCCCGGACGATACGTGTATCGTCCTAGACGATTCACTACAATCATGCCTAAATTAGTCTGGTAATTAAGGAAAGTAATTAATGTTTAAGTGATACGATCACATCGTCCTGGACGATCGCAGGATCGTCCCGGACGATCGTGATCGTCTTGTGCATTTCAGCTGTATGACCCGAACTGTGTTCAGGACGATTTTGGGCCTTTTTGAACTAATCGTACAGGACGATGTCCCAATCGTCCTGGACGATCAAGTCATTTTTTGGTCGTCCAGCACAGATTTCTCTAGACGACCCGAACTGTCTTCTGACGATTTTCCTCAATTTGCACTAATCGTCCCGGACGATCGTAGTATCGTACGGGACGATATGAACAGCTTTTTCTACTGATCGTCCAGAAGAGCCTAATCGTCCAGACTGAATCAGCTGAATTTGAACTGATCGTATAGGACGATCTTCAGATCGTCCTGGACGATCTTGGCCGACCAGTTGAGATTTAGGGCAAATTTTAAGCCCTCCTTTAAAAGAACTTTTTCCAATTTTTGGAAAAATCTTTTGCTACCTTCCTTCCCTGAGAAACCCTAGAGAGAAGAGAGAGTTGGGAGAGAGAGAAGAGATCTTGTGAGGGGGAGTTAGTGAGGGATTCACTAAGGTTGCTCCAAGCACGGATCAGAGTCGTCTTCTCCGCTCGTCGTCTGTCGTCTAGTCGGTGTTCTTCGTGGGAGGATCGTTCGCAAGAAGATCCGGGGTTCTCTGCCCGCTTCAGGTGGAAGCAAAAGGAGTTCGAAGGTTCTCTGCCTGCTTCAGGAGGAAGCGAAAGGAGGTCAGGTTCTCTGCCTCACCGTGTGGTGAAAAGGAGGTGCTTTGTACAGGCTTCTCCGCCTTGCTGTGGGAGCAAAAGGAGAGTCACTTTTGTTTAGTGCAATACCCGGAGGGGAGGCTCCGGGGAGTGGACGTAGGTCAAGTTGACCGAACCACTATAAAATCTGGTTTGCTTTTCTGATTCAGCTTTACACTTTACTTTTCAATATAAACTTTTTGGGTGAATATCGTTGGTTGATCTTTTCGTTATTGTTTACTTGTTTCCGCTGCTAAGTATCGAAAAGATTTTTGTTGTTATCGTGAAATTTTTAAATAACCAATTCACCCCCCCCCCCTCTTGGTTAGCCTCGGGACTAGTTCAGTATGGCTTAACATCCCTTTCGAACTTTCAAGTGGTATCAGAGAGGGATTTAAAATTTAGGTTTAAAAACTTTTGAATTTGATCCATGGCTAACTGTAATAATCGTAATACTGCTGAAGGTTATTCTATTACCAGACCACCGTTGTTTGACAATATTCCTTTTGATTTTTGGAAAACACGCATGTCTACTTTTCTGCAATCTATTGATTATCGCATGTGGATGTTAGTTAAGGACGGATACGAACCACCTTTTCGAATGGTTAACAATGTGAAAACTGAATTGCCGTTTGCTGATTGGACGTTTGATGATCGTGATTTAGCACAGTTGAATGCAAAATGTTTGAACTGTTTCTTTTGTGCTTTGAAATCTGAAGACTATATGCGTGTTTCTACTTGTACAACGGGAAAGGAAATCTGGGATAGGTTATGTATAACATACGAAGGTACAACTGAAGTCAAACAATCTAGGTTAAACATCTTGTTACATGATTATGAACTTTTTTGCATGAAACCTAGTGAGACTATTTCAGAAATGTACACAAGGTTCACTCAGATTGTTACCTCTTTGCATGCTTTAGGTAGAGAACTTACCAACTACGAAAGAGTGAACAAGATTCTTAGATGTTTGCCTGCTTCTTATGATGCTAAGATTACTGCTATTACTGAATCCAAAGATTTAAATACTTACTCTATTGACAGCTTACTTGGATCACTCATTGCTTACGAGCAAGGGGTGAACCAAAGGCAACTTGATGCAGGTGAACGCAAGAAAGAGAAGACAGTGGCACTAAAGGCCAAAGATTCAGATGCTAGCACTTCCGGGTCTGATAGCGATGATGTTGCCTTAATCACAAGGCAATTCAAAAGCTTTCTAAGGAAGAAACATACGAACTATCAGAAGTGGAACAAGGGTAAGTTCAATAAAAACTTTAAGGGTTCATCTGAATCGGTTTGTTTTGAATGCAGGAAGCCTGGACACATTAAGGCTAATTGTCCAACACTTAAAGCTCACCCAAGCAAGGAGAAGAGTGAGGAGAAACCAAAGTTCAGAAAGGACAAGAAGCGGATTCAGAAGGCATTCTGGGCAGACTCTGCATCCGACTCTTCTGAGACTGAAGCTGAAGAGGAGGAAACAAACTTGTGTCTGATGGCGGATGATCACCCTGGTCAGTCGGACCAGGAAGAGGTATGTGAGCTTACTTACGATCAGTTATTTGAAGTTTCTGAAAAGATTCATTCATCGTATAGGAAGCTTAAGAAAACCCATGCTAGTTTGAAATTAGATTATTTGACTTTACAAAAAGAGCATGATTCTGTAGTTAAAGATCATTCCACACTTGATTCCAATCACATGTCTCTGCTTGATGAGTTTGATGAATTGAACAAAAAATATTCTGATTTAGTTTCTGAGCATGATTCTTTGAAAACCACGCATGTTGATTTAGAAAAAGCTTTTAAAGAGTTAGATACAATGGCATGTGAAGTAGAAAGTAACTGTGGCGCTTAAAAATTTGAAATTGCAAGTTTAAAGAAAGAGAATGAGTTTTTGGAAGTAAAAATTAGCGCTTTTGAAAAGAACAAAACACCGCCTACCTTTGAACAGTTTTATGCACCACCACCTTTTAAAAATTCTGTTGCAAGTTCATCAAAGCATGTTTCATACACTACTAGGAAGAGGCACTATCACTCACGATGTTTAGTTAATCCTTTTCCTGGTGTTAGATGTTTTTCATGTGGCATGTTAGGACACATATCACACACTTGTACTGTTCACCGTAGTACACATTGGGTGTGGAGACCCAAACTTCCTGTTTCACAGTACAGCACGCATGCATCGCATTCTTCTTTTCATAAGAAGGAACACAAACCTGTTTGGGTTCCTAAGACTGACATTTGATGATTTTGTAGGTGTGCTCTCACACAAGACCTCGTGAGAGCATGTGGTACCTGGACAGCGGATGTTCTAGACATATGACTGGAGATGCAAATCAGTTCATTTCGCTGGAGGCCAGAGTTGGAGGTAAGGTTACACTTGGAGATAACACCACCAGGAAGGTGGTAGGCACAGGTATGATTGGTGATTCAAAGAATTTTATGATTGATAATATTTTGCTTGTAGATGGACTGAAACACAACTTGCTGAGCATTAGTCAACTCTGCGACAAGGGATACAGCATCAAATTCCTGCCCACTGGCTGCATTTTAAGCTTAAATGATGAAGTTGTTTTGCATGGGCAAAGGATCAACAACGTCTATAAGCTGGATGTAAGTAGCATTAAATCTGATAATTCAATTTGCTTAAAAACTGATGTTGATGAGTCTTGGTTATGGCATAGGAGATTGTGTCATGCCAGTATGAAAACCCTTAGGAGAGTCACCCAAAAGGACTTAGTTAGAGGTGTGCCCAAGCTTAAGTTCACTAAGGATCACCTGTGTGATGCCTGTCAGTTGGGGAAGCAAGTCCAGTCCTTTTTTCACTCAGTTAAGGATATTAGCACCTCTAGACCTTTAGAAGTTCTTCACATGGACCTCTTTGGACCCATTAGCACTGCCAGCTTAGGGGGGAGAGTCTATGGTTTTGTGATTGTTGATGATTATTCAAGGTTCACTTGGGTTAAGTTTTTGTCACACAAATCTGAGTCATTTGATGAGTTTAGATCTTTCTCTACTTGGATTCAGAAGAAGTTAGGATGTGAGATTATTACCATCCATAGTGATCACGGAGGGGAGTTTGAAAATAAAAGATTTGGAAGTTTTTGTGAGAATCATGGGATTAGTCACAATTTTTCAGCTCCTAGGACCCCTCAGCAGAACGGGGTAGCTGAAAGGAAGAACAGGACCTTAGTGGAAGCCGCTAGAGCCATGCTTGCCGAGTATTCACTTCCAAAGTACTTTTGGGCTGAAGCGGTGAACACTGCCTATTATGTGCTGAATAGGGTGAATGTGAGAGTCAAACTGAACAAGACACCTTATGAGATCATTAAGGGTAGAACATCAAATCTGTCCCATCTCCATGTCTTTGGCTGTAAGGTTTTCATTCTGAATAACGGGAAGTCACCCTTAGGAAAATTTGACCCCAAATCTGATGAAGGAGTGTTCTTAGGATATTCAAGTGTGGGGAAATCCTTTAGGATGTTCAATAGGAGGACTTTGGTGGTGGAAGAAATAACCCATGTAGTGTTTGATGAATCTGATCCTAAGGAGTCTAGATCTGAAGTAGAAGATGAAGAGATTGTTGAGGTTACCCAAGGAGTTGGAAATACAAATTTGGAGGAAAGGGTAGAACCTCAAAACTAATTGCCTAGAGATTGGAGATATTCTTCGAGTCATCCTAAAGAACTGATCTTAGGAGACCCTTCTGAAGGTGTTAGGACTAGGCATGGACTTAGGAAGGAAGTAAACCATTCTGCCTTTATCTCAATGACTGAACCCACGAACATCAATCAAGCCTTGTCGGATGAGTTTTGGATTTTAGCTATGCAGGAAGAATTGAATCAATTTGTAAGGAATGATGTTTGAAAGTTAGTAGAAAGACCTAGAAACCAAAGTATTGTGGGAATCAAGTGGGTCTTTAAGAATAAGATGAATGATTCTGGTGTGGTGGTGAGAAATAAGGCAAGATTGGTGGCTAAGGGGTATAATCAGATAGAATGGATAGATTTTGAGGAAACTTTTGCCCCTGTAGCTAGATTGGAAGCCATTAGAGTGCTGCTAGCCTTTGCCTGTTACAAGGGATTTAAGCTGTTTCAAATGGATGTCAAGAGTGCCTTTTTAAATGGGGTAATTAAAGAAGATGTTTTTGTAGAACAACCCCCAGGTTTTGAGAGTTTTCAATATCCAAGTCATGTCTATAAATTAAAAAAGGCCTTATATGGATTGAAACAGGCACCCAGAGCTTGGTATGAGAGGCTTAGCACATTCCTATTAGAAAGAGAGTTTGTTAAGGGGAGCGTAGACACCACCCTTTTTCTGAGGAGAATAGGAGATGACTTACTCATTGTCCAGATCTATGTTGATGATATAATTTTTGGATCTTCTGATAAATATTTATGTGATGAGTTTTCCAAAATGATGAGTAAGGAGTTTGAGATGAGTATGATGGGAGAATTGTCCTACTTTTTGGGGTTTAGCATAAGGCAAACGGATGATGGAACCTTTCTCAATCAATCAAAATACACTAAGGACATTTTGAAGAAATATGAAATGGACAAAGCCAAGCCAATCAATACTCCCATGCCCTCCTCAGTTCAGTTAGATAAGGATTCAAATGGAAAATCTGTTGATCAGAAGAAGTATAGAGGGATAATAGGTTCACTGCTTTACCTGACTGCTAGCCGACCTGATATCATGTTTAGTGTTTGTCTTTGTGCTAGGTTTCAGGCTGATCCTAAAGAGTCCCACCTGACTGCTGTTAAGAGAATTCTTAGATATCTTTTAGGGACCCCAAACCTAGGAATTTGGTACCCTAGGCACAACACCTCTTTTGAGATCATTGGATATTCTGACTCTGACTTTGCGGGGTGTAGGGTGGATAGGAAGAGTACCTCTGGGACTTGTCAATTCATAGGACAGTCGTTAGTCTCCTAGTCCAGTAGAAAACAGAACTCAGTTGCACTTTCCACTGCTGAAGCTGAGTACATTGCCTTAGGAAGTTGTGTGGCCCAAGTTCTTTGGTTGAAACAACAAGTCTTGGATTTAGGAGCACCCGTTGGCACAATTTCTGTTCTGTATGATAATATCAGTGTCATCTGTATCTCTAAGAATCCAATCCAATATTCTAGGACCAAACACATTGACATTAGGCATCACTTCATTAGGGACCATGCTACAAAAGGGGACATTGAGCTACATCATGTAGCAACTGAAAATCAGCTGGCTGACATATTCACTAAACCACTGGCCTTTGACTCATTCAGCATTTTGAGAACCAGATTAGGAGTGATTGATATAAATGCTTGATTCTGATGACTGCTGATTTATGATCTTTCTGATTGGTATTCTGATTTCTGTTAGTTAGGTTTAGTTTTTTGATTTCTGATTTCTGTTAGTTAGTTTTTGCTTTGATTATTTACTTTCAGTTGATTTTATTTCTTCTTCTGATTTTTGTTTTAGCCTTACTGTTAGTTTGATTTGAGTATTTACTTTGATGTGATTTTCTACCTGCTTGTATTCACCAGTTCATATCTTGCACTTACTGTTTTTATGTTTTTCAAAATCTGATCACCGTTCATTATTTCTGAAAATTTGAATTTCTAACTATGAGTTTTTACCTTGTTTTGGTTTGGAAGCTGGTACGCAGTGATTGATTCCACTGAACCTGTTAAAGGGAAGAAATATTGATGATTGTTTCTCTTCCTCTAACTCCTTTACTGGTGTATGATTTCTTTCGAATAAAAATTCTTTTCAAAATTAAAATGTTAGTTTTTGAAATAGAGATTATTTTATCTTCCTACAGTAATCTGCCTCATATCAATAGTATTTTTCAAAGTCTTGAGTCATTAGCTTGATTTTCTAAAAACAAGTGATTGCATTTATCATATGGTGTATGGCTTTTATTTTGTGGATCATTCTTCCTTACCAAGGAGAGTCATCTCCTATGTCTGGAAGATAATCTCATAGCTGAGACTCTTTAATGATCATGAAAAGGAGAAAGCTTATAAAAGATGCGCAGTGCGCCAGATAATTTGAAAAAGAGGCATAAAATGAGCCCAAAACTGAAAAAGATGCGAAATTGCCAAATTGGATACACAAAGTGTATCAAAAATCAAAAGATGCGCAAAACGCCAACCAATTTGAAAAAGAGGCACAAAATGAGCCCAAACCAAGCTTTCTTCCCTTTCAGATTGTTAAATGTCCTAGAAAAATCTGTGCGCCACTTAATATTTTCAAAAGCTTAAGTCTGAAAAATCCTGATTTCTGATTTTTTACTTTGTAACACTATTATATCAGATATTTTTCTGGAACGAGGCTTGAAAGGATCTCTTTTCAAATCTAATGTCGTTTCTTCTGAATCGGATTTTTGTTTGAAAGAGGTTTGCATCGATAAGGTCCCCGGGGTCGGAGTTACGAAAGTTGATTATTTCCAACCTTTTATGGATTTCAGTGCTGTCAATCATCCTGTAATTGGTTTTTGAATTTAAAATCAAGGAAAAATTCTGATTTTCTTGTTTTGTAGTTGTTCTATTTTATGTTTTATTTCAGTGTTCTATTTTTCCCTCCTCCTTTTTGTGATGTCAAAAGGGGGAGTCGGTTGTAGTCGTGTTTGTTTCTATTTTCTGAGTCATGTTTTCTGTATTGTTTTAGCTGTTAAATGAAAATTTAAAAAATGTTTGTTTTGTTTGATCTCCTAGTTTACTTTTATTTTCAGACTACTTTACAAATGTTTGCCATCATCAAAAAGGGGGAGATTGTTGCAAATCTAGTTTTGATGATGACAAACATGTTTCCAGTGTGTTTTACTTGGCTAATCTGTTTCAGGCACAAAAGACCGCGAGCTACTCAAGCCAACTCAAGATCGGGTCCAAGTGTGTCAAATGTATGATTTTTCCTTTTATTGAGTCAATTGTAATGTAACTGATTCCCTAGCTAAGTAACCTTGCACACACACACTCAGGGAGAGAGATTGAGTGAATTAGAGTTTCTGTTAAAATTTTGTTCAGATCGTCCTGGACGATAGTAGCATCGTCCTGGACGATCCAGTTAAAACAGAAACCCTAATTAGGGCGACTAAGTTAAGAGGGTCTGATTAAGCAGATCGTCCTGGACGATCTTTGGATCGTACGGGACGATATGCTCAAATCAAAAATTCCCAGCCGCTAGATTAAGTTAGGCAAATTTTATTTTAAGTATTTTGGTCTGATCGTCCCGGACGATACGTGTATCGTCCTGGACGATTCACTACAATCATGCCTAAATTAGTCTGGTAATTAAGGAAAACAATTAATGTTTAAGTGATACGATCACATCATCCTGAACGATCACAGGATCGTCCCGGACGATCGTGATCGTCTTGTGCATTTCAGCTATACGACCCGAACTGTGTTCAGGACGATTTTGGGCCTTTTTGAACTAATCGTACAGGACGATGTCCCAATCGTCCTGGACGATCAAGTCATTTTTTGGTCGTCCAGCACAGATTTCTCTAGACGACCCGAACTGTCTTCTGACGATTTTCCTCAATTTGCACTAATCGTCTCGGACGATCGTAGTATCGTACGGGACGATATGAACAGCTTTTTCTACTGATCGTCCAGAAGAGCCTAATCGTCCAGACTGAATCAGCTGAATTTGAACTGATCGTACAGGATGATCTTCAGATCGTCCTGGACGATCTTGGCCGACCAGTTGAGATTTAGGGCAAATTTTAAGCCCTCCTTTAAAAGAACTTTTTTCAATTTTTGGAAAAATCTTTTGCTACCTTCCTTCCCTGAGAAACCCTAGAGATAAGAGAGAGTTGGGAGAGAGAGAAGAGATCTTGTGAGGGGGAGTTAGTGAGGGATTCACTAAGGTTGCTCCAAGTACGGATCAGAGTCGTCTTCTCTGCTCGTCGTCTGTCGTCTAGTCGGTGTTCTTCGTGGGAGGATCG
Organism: Dendrobium chrysotoxum; assembly: GCA_019925795.1. Lineage (NCBI taxonomy): Eukaryota > Viridiplantae > Streptophyta > Magnoliopsida > Asparagales > Orchidaceae > Dendrobium > Dendrobium chrysotoxum. The sequence goes on from CM034303.1 coordinate 47,739,287, forward strand.
TTCGCAAGAAGATCCGGGGTTCTCTGCCCGCTTCAGGTGGAAGCAAAAGGAGTTCGAAGGTTCTCTGCCTGCTTCAGGAGGAAGCGAAAGGAGGTCAGGTTCTCTGCCTCACCTTGTGGTGAAAAGGAGGTGCTTTGTACAGGCTTCTCCGCCTTGCTGTGGGAGCAAAAGGAGAGTCACTTTTGTTTAGTGCAATACCCGGAGGGGAGGCTCCGGGGAGTGGACGTAGGTCAAGTTGACCGAACCACTATAAAATCTGGTTTGCTTTTCTGATTCAGCTTTGCACTTTACTTTTCAATATAAACTGCTTGGGTGAATATCGTTGGTTGATCTTTTCGTTATTGTTTACTTGTTTCCGCTGCTAAGTATCGAAAAGATTTTTGTTGTTATCGTGAAATTTTTAAATAACCAATTCACCCCCCCCCCCCTCTTGGTTAGCCTCGGGACTAGTTCAGTAGGGCTTAACATCCCTTTCGAACTTTCAAAGGGATATACGAATAGCCCTTAGAACTTGTCTATCTAGCAATTCCTAATTTTTCTGATGAATTGACAGACTTTACTCATTTCAACTATTGATGGGCCATTCTCTAACGCAAATAATTTTCCATTTGTATCATTGAGAGCCCTAAGTTCTGGTCAACAAACTTATCAGTTTTAATCGTTCATCCTCCAAATTTGGATTTGAAATCTTTATGACCTTAAACTCTATTATTAGTTATTAGGATAATTATAAAATTGTAAGAAAAATTAAATGAAGATAATATAATAAATATATCATTGATTGAAAATATAAGACACATGTTTATGTAGTTCTATGAGATTTAGTTATATTTAATTGTAAAGAGATTAAATATCCTACTAAGCTTAAAAGAGAGGTATATCAAAGATAGAAACATTTCTTTCTCTTTATCAATAACTAAGAGGAGAATGAGCATGTTAATCCCTATTTTTAATACTTAGGAGAAGAAAGAATTTCTTGGCTTACTAAACTTTTTAATACTATTTTGAAGACTAAAAAGAAGCCAGATGAGTGGAGAATGAGCATGTTAATCCCTATTTTTAAGAATAAAGGTGATGCACAAGATTGTGCAAATTATAGAGGAATTAAGTTAATGTGTCATACTTTAAAACTATGGGAACGAGTTATGGAGCATAGGTTGCGGCGTGATACTAATGTTTCTCAAAATCAATTTGGATTCATGCCGGGTAGGTCTACTATGGAAGCCATACATTTATTAAGAGGTTTGATGGAGAAATATAGAGAGAATAAGGAGGATTTACATATGATATTTATTGATTTAGAAAAAGCATATGATAAAGTTCCAAGAGAAGTGCTATGGAGAGTTCTTGAAAAGAAAGGAGTTAATAACTCTTATATTCAAATCATTAAAGATATGTATGCAGAAGCTATTACTTGTGTTCAAACACAAGGTGGTTTGACCAAGTATTACCCTATTTCGGTTGGATTACATCAAGGATTAGCCTTAAGCCTATATCTTTTTGCTTTAGTCATGGATGTTCTCACTAGACATTTGCAAGAGGATGTACCTTGGTGTATGCTTTTTGTTGATGATATTCTTCTTGTTGATAAGACTAGAGAGGGAGTTGAAGGTAAACTAGAATTATGGAGGTCAACCTTACAGTCTAAAGGTTTCCGCTTGAGTAGATCTAAAACAGAATATATGGAGTGTAATTTTAGTAATAATAGACCTAGTGAGGGGATTGTGACTTTGGGCGATCAAGTCATTAATAAGAGTACACGTTTTAGATATCTTGGATCTATTGTTCAAAGTGATGGTGAAATAGATGGGGATATTATCAGCAAAATCCAAATTGGATGGTTGAAATGGAGGAATGCATCGGGCTTATTGTGTGATAGAAAAGTATCCCTCAAACTTAAGGGAAAATTCTATAAGATGGTGGTGAGACCTGCAATGCTTTATGGTGCTGAATATTGGCCATTAAAAGAGAAGCATAATTCTAAGTTAAGTGTTGCAGAGATGAGGATGCTCATGTGGATGAGTAGCTTTACCCTTAGAGATAGGATACGAAATGAGCATATTCATGAAAAGGTTGGAGTAGCTCCAGTGGAAGATAAGATTAGAGAGAGTCGCCTTAGATGGTTTGGTCACATAAAACGGCGACCTCCCGATGACCCGGTCAGGAAAGTGGAGGTCTTAGATTTGACTTATATTAAGAAAGGTAGAGGTAGACCTAAAAAGGCTTGGTTAGAAAATATTAGAAATGATCTTTCTTTATTAGATTTAAACGAGAATTTGACTTTTAACATGACACAATGGAGAAAAAGGATTCATGTAGCCGACCCCACGTAGTAGGATAAAGGCTTGATGTTGTTGTTGTTGTTGTATCAATAACTAAGAGGAAACAAAACTACCTATTATAAAAATGAGGGTTGAACATGGAAAAGAATATGCTTTTGTTACTAATATCACTCTCCTCATTCTGTGCTGTGAATGATTCTCCCTGTCATGGTTGAAAGATACTCTTTTCGATTGAAACCAAAACTAGCATTATCTTTGATATTTTTCTTGAAAAAGCAAAATATCTTCTTCATGCAAGCCCCCAAAACTCCTCCATTTATTCTCTCTTAGTAGACAACCCCTCTCCCCCTTCTCGTTCTCCATTCTCATTATTTTCTTGTGATTATGATATGCCTAACTATTTTTTTAATAATGACAACAATGAGTACATTTGTAAACATAATTTATTACAAGATTCCATAAAAATATTATGTCTTTCAAAATTAATAAAAAAATCTCACAAAATCTCTCAAAGTCACTAACGATTTCTTCAAGGTCTTTATATTATACAAAATCTCCAAAATATTCTTATAACTTGCAAAATAAATTAGCCAAAGATTTGCATTTAAACATAAAATTCAATCATATCTTATGAAAATTTTATTAAGAAAAGGAAATAAAAAACTACCTCCACATGATTAACAACTTTAAGCCAACAAACAAACTAAATATAATTTTCACTCTATTAGAAGACTTGGAATATCTCATGAGTTTATTACAAACCTTGGAAGTTTAGAGTCAATTTTGAAATCCTTTGACTTCAAATATCATAAACTTTATAGTTGATAAGTTATGATTTTTTTTTACCAAAATTGATTAACGGGCCGGGTTCGGGTCATTTGGATTGCTAGTGGGTCAAGTTTAGGTTGATGTTTTTGATATGTTTATTAAACGGGTTGGATTCTGGTTGATTGATTTTGGGTCGAACCCGAATCCGACCCGCCAAGTCATTTTGACACCTCTACCTAAGATTACTTAATGCTTTGGAGGTGCTCAATAATACTTTTGATAAAAGAGTTAAGCTTTAGTTCTATTCTTTTTAATCAAGATTTTAAAAGAATTTGACCCACCCTGAATATATTCAAAGGAACAATTGAGCTCAAAAGGATTTTAGAGTACATGAAAGTAAATCTAAAGAAGGTAAACATAATATAATCAAGATTTCATGGTTCAATCTTCCTCTGTTATTAGACGCTAAGCTATGTAGTTAATAAGATATTTGATTGAACATAAACTAAGATTTTTTATATTAGAAATAATGAATTATATCATCTAAAGTAACCTAATGGACTCAAAGCCATGAAAGAAACACATACTTCTTAGATTTTTTATCAATCATAGTTATTATTATTATTATTATTATTATTATTATTATTATTATTATTATTATTACTATGTGTTCAATGATTGATTAATTGTCCATGCTCATATTTATCTTAATTAAATTTTTTTATTAATCATAGCTAATTTTTTAATTATGAATAACTAAATGACTAATTAATCAATAAATACTTAATTATCATAACTTAATAATAAAATATCAATCAATCTTAAATTAATCTAAATAAATAATTTATTACTAATTTTAAGTTAATAACTTATAAGATATTTATCATAACTAAACTAAGCTTTTTAAATTAGGGTTCCATGAGCTAACTTAAATCAAACTTAGAAGCACTTCTAATAAAAAAAAAGGTGTTTACATTATTATATAAATTAGTGCCCAAAAATACATCATTTGATGCTTAAAAACAACACCTAAGTTTTGTTTGGTACAACTTTCTTATTGTTTTTTAAAGCAGTTTTTTAGTACAAAATTTTTTAAACTAAAAATTTGTGTACTAAAAGCTGCTTTGAAAAGCAATAAAAAACTGTCCCAAACGAAACCTTAAATACCAACCAAATAACCACTAAGAGAATCCTTTTGGTCTTCAATCTTACTAACAATGCTCTATATTGATGACTTGCTCCATCTTTTCTCTTTATTTATTGAGGCCTTTTGAGCTAAAAAGGATTCCAACCTAAACTCAAAAGCTTCCCATTGGGCTTTCCCTCTTTAGTTTTCCCTTTTGTGTTTTTAATTGCTTCTCCCACCACACTTCTTCTACATCATGGAATAGATAGATAGTTTCTTCTTTACACGCCATATCAGCTAATGTTAACACGTGTTATTTAAGTGTGGGAGCTTTTTAATTTTTATGATGAGATGCCACGTGGAGCGATATTAGGATATGGTGGAAAGCTTGGTGAAAAAAAATAATATTTTATTTCCACCTTCTACTTAGAGTTGATTAATGAGGGAGGGAATCAAATCAACATATGATATGTCATAGTTAGATAGAGATGCTTTATTTTGAATGTGATGAGCTGACAATGCTTATAAATAAAATAAAAAGATATGACGGTTAAAACAAAAATAAAGATATGATATAAAAAATCATCTTATATATAATTTATTATTTATAGGACTGAATCAACCGCTACGTAGTATCTTATTCAAAGTTGTTAACTTTTTAAATTTTTTTAGTATTATTAGCTCAAGTGTCTCGATAATCACAGTTCGCTGTGAAAAAGATCGAATATAATCCATCAAAGATTCCATGAGTCACTTAAGCGAAATGAGTCCTACTATGGACGATTAGGGTTTCAAATGATGATGTTGATCATGGAGTGAGCATTGAAGTTAGAGTAACAAATATGCAATTGATGATGTCGACTTTGTAACGAGAATCAAAATTGTTTATGCAAGCCATGATATTGGCTAAGCTTGTTTAATTCTTATTGAGCTTGAGCTCCAGCTCAGGAGGTCGAGCTCATTTATTGAGCTTGAGCTCATTTACTGAGCTCAAACTTGTTTTGTTAAAAAATTATGAGATTTGAGCTCGGCTCGATTACTCGAGCTAGTTTGAAAAGGGAGCTTGACTTGAGAAATAATTAGAAATGTTTGACATATATTTTATTATATTATTATGAGATTAATTTTGAAATATTTTTTTTATTTATATAAAGGGCTCAACTAGCTTTCTGAGCTGAGCAAGACTGAGCTCGAGTATAGGTTGGAGCTCGAACTTGTGCTCCATAAACTTATTTTGCGATCTCATTAATAAGTGGAGTTCGAGTTGAAACAACTCACTTTGGGGGCTATAAAGAAAAATATGAAGACATTCACGCCCACGTGTCAATTGGAAGCATCGCGCCAACAACATGAAACCGACCAGAGTCCGTTTCATTACTATTGTCCGCACCATCAAGCATTTGTGAAACGGTGGAAGCAGGTCCCACACAGAGAATCTGTTCATCCTAAGTGGTGCTCTCCCATTGGCCAATCCACCACCAGGTCTTGGCAGACGACTTCTCGCATGCGGAAAAGAAGCTGTCAATCTACAATAACACCCTCAAATCTTTAAACATTTTTCTATCCTATCAGTCCAAAAATTCAATGGCTTGGGAGCTTTCCATAAAACGCAACATCAATCGCTACTTCTATAAAACGCAACATCAATCACTACTTCTATGTCAAAGGAACAAAAAATAATTATATTACTATGTTATTATATATGAATGAAGATATTATTGAACTAAAAAGATAGTTGCCAAAGGAATTTGACATAAAAAATTTTTAGGATGTGAATCCATCGCAACAAAACCATAGTACATTAAGTATTTTCTATTCACAATGTATTGAAAAGTTATTAAAAACTTTAAAAATGTGAAAAATAAATATTATAAGCCGCTTATTAGCCACTTCAAATTGTTTTAAAACCATAAGAGGAGTATTGGAGAAACTCTTATGTGAATCTCGTCTGTATATAATGATTTGTGTAAAAATGGATATTGCATGAATAGTAAGAGAAGTCAAACAAATACGCGTTTAATTTGATAAAAAAAAAAGTTGGGAAGTTATGAAATGAATATTATGATATCTAAAAGGTATATTAATTATTCTCTTAAATTTAAAAGAAATGATGAATTTTTATAGCTAATTGATTTGGATTTAGGAGGAGGCATGGACATAAGCAGAAGTGTTTCCAAATAAATCTACACTTTTAGTGACACCACCATAAATTAGATATCATATTAGAAGATGGTGGCCCTAATGAACTAAAAATATTATAAATAATTATAAAATAAATATATAAAAATTTTAAAAATTCTGAACAGAAGCACTGCGGCGCAGTGCTTACGGGCACAACGGCACTGGGAAAGCGCCACCACTGCACTGAGCTCTCTGAAATTTCTGAAAATAATTTAGCACAGCAATGCTGTGGCGCAGTGCTATTTTACATGCTGTGCTGTGTTGCTGAGTCATTAGAGCATCCCGGCGCTAAACTCTGAAAATATTTTTTTAATATAATTTCTCAACTCAGTCATTCCCCTTCCCCTTCATTTCATAAATGGCTATGTAAGAGAAGAAAGAGGAGTTGAGAAGGGGAGAGAGAGAAGAGAGAAAAGTTGCTTCAAGAAATTTCTATCCATCGCTTGAGTTAGAAAAAGTCTTTTGATCGTTGTAGGTAACCCAAATCCGATTTCTATTTTTAATGATTTTAATTTCTCAAATTTTATCTCCCTTGAAATTGATTGAAATATATTCTCTATCATTTTAATGATTTTTTAGCGTGTAACTTCTGATATATGATAGATAATGTCCTCCTGAGTATTTTGACTAAGAGTGTCAATTTTGGGTCACGGGTCAGGTTCGGGTCGAACTCGAAATTGACCCGGCACTATTCGGGTCAACCCGAACCCAACCCGTTCTTGCAAACGGGTCGATTTTTAGGACCCGAACCCGACCTGCTTTGGGTCCGGGTCAACCCGACCCGACCTGAATGACCCGGTGCCAACAAAAAACAGCTAGTTTTCGGGTCCAAAAACGGGTCAATCTCTGCTTTTCGGGTCAAAATCGGGTCAAAAACGGGTCAACCTCGAATTGTCGGTTCAAAGAGAGTTTTTGGGTCAAAATGGGTCAATTTCAGGTCAACGGGTCAACCCGAACCCGACCCGATTTTTGAAACGAGTCAAATTCTTGAACCTGAACCCGACCCGTTTCAGGTTCGGGTCAACCCAAACCCAAAATTTTCGGGTCGGGTTTTCAGGTCGGGTCCAATATTGACACCCCTAATTTTGAATAGTTGATATTAAAATTTCACCTTGTGGTTTTCGTTATATGCTATTTTAATTGAAATAGATAATACAACGTTAATTATAATATGGTTAAGAAGCAGTGTACTACATTTAGACATGGAATATATGACATGCATCAATTTACTGTTCATTTAGGTCAACATACATTTTAGGCATACTAAGGCATACTAATGAGTGTATTGATAATTGCATAAAATATTTCTATGACATTCGTTATCATGCTCTATATGATGTAATATATGTGAGGACGAGCATGAAAGGCTGGCTAGAAATGGTTGAATGATTCAAGTAGCTTGAAGATATGTTATCTTTTACATGAGGATGGGCTAATTGGCTTTTTTTTAAAAATAAAAGGTTTATGGTGTAATCTCAATGATATAAAAAAGAGAGGCATAAGGAGATTGATTGATATGATATAATATACTGACGGACATAAAGTGATAACTTCTTACATGAAAGCCATCTGATTGACTTGTGATATGTGATATAAGACTGATTCCTATAAACATGATAGTTATGATTGAAATTGATTCCTGTAAGGTTGGCCTGCAAAACTGGATATAGGAAAAATACTTTAGGTAGCCAGGTGTCTTATTTGTCTTATATTGCTTACATGGATACATTGCTTGCATATGCATATAATAAAAGCATATATGGTAGATTGCACATATGACATGATATAATATGATCTACACATGGATACAGGTACATGATAAGACTGATATAAGGACATACGATATATATATATATATATATATATCACATACTATGAATTATATGATATACATAATATATTGCACTGACAATGGGTAGACTGCATTAGCATAAAACATGGCATGTATGCATAACATAGACACTATATGACATGCATATGATAATAACATGTGTATAGGCTTCCTAAATGGATATGCAAACCAAACTATTTTGTAACTGAAAGGTATAGAAATAGTAGAACGTATTGAGTCTTTATTTCATCACTGATCATTGCTTATGAGATATATAGTTATATCGATTATTATTGCTCATACAACATAATACTTTTCACAATGACTACATGCTTTTATAATTACATGTTTATATTAATATTGATCGAATGATTACATGCATAATATGTCTACTTTCTTGCATTGATTTCAGTTATAGGTTCTGTTAACCTACTGAGTTGATAACTTATTTCATAATTTTACATGTTTTCCAGGAAAGGGACATGATCCAATAAAGTGAGGCAGATCATGATTCAGGTTTCTCTTTTGTTTTTATATTTTGTTTTATTCTTTCATAATTAGGAGTAAAATGATAGGTTGATTAATGTATTGATGGAACTTCTGATTATTGTATATGATTTTTGAGGAATGAGTATAGTTTTATATTTTTATGTATATGATTATTAGTTGCTTTCGTTAGATTGAATTATGTTGATAAATTATTAGTAGATATGTTAGTTCAATTAGGAGTTAAAATAAGCAACTCTTCCAAATTTGATCTTGGAGCGTGATAGTGGACTATCAACTGCACAAGCTGAATATGTAGCTATCAATAAGCCAACAAAGAGATCTAAAAGAACTGAGCATATCACAAGAAGAAACCACACACTTAATAATAGCCAAGCACCATTCATTTGATAGAAAATGTCATTGTTCACTCTTCAATTAAATACATACAACTTAAGTTACATTAAATTTTGAAGTTCACTTAAATGAGATGCTCTATAACTCAACGAGATCAAGGAGTAGAAAATCTCATTAACATGCTCATAAAAACTATCTATTAGAAACTCAAAGCCTTACAAAGCCTTAGCTAACCCCAAGGAAAGAGATGTTCAAATATCGACCATAATGTAATTACATCAAAATATTTATCCTCAAATAGGAAGCTATCAATAATATGGAACCAAATTTTCATCTATATGAAATCTTCACAATACATGATTAAATCTTTTACTTAAGTATAAATCATTCACTAATCCATTTTTAGGGCTATAAAAATATTTTGGTGATCTTGTATTGATGTAATGAACTTGAAGAGAAAATTTGTTTATTTTATGATATCTAATAAGATTTAATTAACTTTTAAAGATTTTGTAATATTTTATGGATCTAATAATAACTTCTATCTCCAACTCATTCATTATTAACACTACAAATAAAACCTTAGAATGAAAGATTTGACATCATACAACCACAAGAATAAAGAGAAGAAGAAGAAAGGCTATCAATAGATGATGGTGCTCCATCTCTACTATTGACATAAAGAAAATGATATATTTATCGTTATCTTTAACTTTGCTTGAAAAGAACTCCCGACACAACCTTCTTGTAAAGCTTAGTAATTATTTAGATCTCGTTTGGAACAGCTTTCTTACTACTTTCTAAAGCAGAATTTTCAAGTTCATAAAATTTTTATACTAAAAAGCTGCTTTAATAAACAGTAAGAAAATAATCCCAAACGAAGTCTTAATCTCAATATGATCATTCACTTAAATAGATTTCAATATTTACAAAAATTTATGCATCATTAATTCATAATCTCAATGTACATTTACTTTTTGCTCAAATTTTGATTATTATCATTTGATTAAGTAAAAAAAGTCTTGTTCTCAAGATAATAAGGAAACTATGATTTTGGAGTACTTCAATAAAAAAAATAAAGACAGTTGACATCCATAATAAGAAAGCTTTGTTTGAAGCTAAAGCAATGGATGCTCAATGCTTGATCTATTTGGCACCATGCCAAATGCTCTATAAAGGATATCTACCCTTATTATCAAAGTGTTATATAGTTTACTCTTCTTGATATCCACCTATAAGATGAGAGCATATGTAAGGATGTGAACTTGAGCTTCATTTGGAACAATTTTTTTATTATTTTTGTGATAAAAAAATAATTAGTGAGATAATAATATGTATTTAGAAGGTGCAATCTGAATTCGCGCCAACCCTTTTATAGTAGGCCAAAATGGTTAGCACAAACTCACCTCACCCAAATACGTCCAATCTAATTTGTTTATTATAGGATCCGTGCAATTTTTTGAATTAACACAACCAAATTAACAACCTAATAATATAATGTTTTAACAATTAAAATCCAAACTCGACCCGAATAATAATCGATCAAATTTAAATTGATTTCAGATTATTTAAGTCAATCCGAATATGACTCAAATAATAATCAACTCCATAATTTAAACCCAAACATGAACCCCAATTTTTTGGAACAACTTTCTTATAGCTTTCATCAATATAAAAAATCATGCAATAAAAATTATACAAGTAAATAAATAAATTCATCAATATAAAAAATCAGATTAAACCAAATGCACAAATTAAGGTTTCATTTGGAACAACTTTCTTACAGCTTTCTAAAGCAATTTTTTAGTATAAAATTTTATTAAACTAAAAATTTTTATGCTAAAAAACCGCTTTAAAAAGCAATAAGAAAGTTTTCCCAAACAAAACCTAAGGGTCTATCAGGGACAGCTTTTTCATTATTTTGCTTTTCAGACAACAATCACAATTTCTTTTGGTCACTATTTTTTCATTATTTTTCAAAATTTTCCGTGATAAAAAGCTACTTTTTGCAACAAAAATAGTTAAAGTTGCTTTCCCCATCACAATATTACAACCAACTTTATAAAATATTACAGTTGTCCTAAACAAACTCTAAGAATGAGGTTTTCTATCAGAATTCAAAGAAGATTTAATGCATACAATTTTATTCACAGTACAGAATCTATTTCCACAGTTCAGATTTGTGACCCACAAATCATAATAAAGATTATAGAAACCAGATGATCATACACAAATAATTTAAAAAAAAAAACCAGAAAGAAGATGCTGCTGATACAAGTTCCAGCTATAGAAGGGTCCCTTTGCCCCTATGGACCTGTGGTGCTATTACTGTACAATCACAGCTTAGGTGTGTCATAGATCTTCAAACACTATAAGACAGATTTTGGTTTATAGAACCAATCAAAGAATATCATTGAAATTTTTATTATTATTGCTCACAACCAATCATTATAATAGCTGCATGATTGAGCAATGGAGAAGCAGAATAAATAATAGAAATATTAGCTGTAAGTGCAGATTCATCATCTGAAACCTATGTGATACAGTGATGTATGATTAAGATTTCGTTTGGGAAGACTTTTTTACTGCTTTTTAGAATAACTTTTTAGTATAAAATTAAAAATTTTATACTAAAAAGCTGCTTCAAGAAACAGTAAGAAAGTCATCCCAAATGAAACCTAAAAGAGAGTAATAACTACAATGATAAAAGTAGCTTTGGCTGTAGTCGATCCAATGCATAGAGACATGAAAAATAACAAAAGAATCAGCAGGAATTTATAGGAAAGCCTGATATTGCTATAGGACAGATACAGAAAAGTTTAGGACAACAGAATAGTTCCAACATTAATGCTATCTAACTCTCAACTTCTCTTGCCTTTAGGCATGGGTGAAGAATGATAGCGCTGAGATTGTACAGTAATTATGAAATGAAATTAGTATACTTTCATAAAAAAAAATGAGTTGTTTCATAAATCATTGCATATTATCATGAAATCATACAAAATAATGTCACAAAAAATGATAGTTTTAAGCATACTTCTCATGTAAAGAAAAAAAATGATTTTTTATTAAAAGTATTAAAAATCAGTCCACCGCCACTCCCCCTCATCTCTTCCTCTTAAGCTCTCTCCTTCATTTATTGGAGATGTTGAGCCACATAGGCAAATTGATAGAAATTAGAAGGTTTATCACCATTGTGGACCATGGCATCAAGCTCTCCTTCTCCTACTTCAAAAAATGATAAAAACAATTGAAAGATCTACAATGGATTCCTCCACAAAAGAGCAAGGAAAGCAAGACAATGGAAACAAGAAACTAGATGAGTGATTAAGGAACTAGAGATAAAGTATGACAGACTTGAAAATTGATAGATAGACAATCGAAGCACCTGGGAACTAAGTTATAAAAACTAAGTGCTATAGAAAAAGAGGAAGGATTTGGCATTGGGGGTATATCAAAGCATGGAGAAAAAATGGGAGACTTACTGAGAAGAGTTTAAGGTTTCCATTTCTTCTCAAAATGAGGGAAATCAGATGATGGCAAGATAGGAATCTTAAATCTAAGGCACAAAAAATGATAAATAGTCTTAAGATGACTGATTTCTCTGTAATCTTTGATTATACCATCATTAGAAAACTCAGTATTATCAATATTCTACTTATAGTACCTAAGTATAGAGAAAAAATGGTAAATGAATGAACAACTGAAGAACCTATGCACTTGCAAGAAGTTTTGAAATAAGCAGGGCAGTAGACCTATCTTATTAAGGTTTCGTTTGGGATAGCTTTCTTACTGCTTTCTAAAACAATTTTTTTGTATAAAATATTTTAGAACTAGAACTTTTGGTACTAAAAAACTGCTTTAGATAACAGTAAGAAAGCTGTCCCAAATCAAGCCTAAATAGAATTCAAAAATAAAGTATACAAGAAAATTGTGCCAAAACATACTACTAAAAAGCCATGGATCCGCCCAAAATTAGTCCAAGAAACAAAGTTCAACTTAAAGATTTATAAAAAAACAGAAGAAAGCTCTAATAGAGGGAAGGAGATTCAGTTTGTTCCTCGCACATTCCTGGAATGAAAATCCTTAACATGATTGAATCCAAAGTCCAAACTCTTACAAAGCACATTTGATCTTTTAACTAATGGGAACAACCAACACATGAATACCAAATAACTCTGTTCAAAATGGCTGAGTACCTTTTTTAATATCTTTCATTATTTGGAGTTGGATAACAAAAAATCAACCACTTTATTATGCCTTTTTTAGTATTTATATTCTGAAAAAATAGATCCAACGAAAGATGGCTTGACAAAATCAAAATGTGAGCGTCACCATCTGTATGCTGCAAGCTTGAGATAGCTTTACCATTAGGAAGAAATTTAAAGTAGTCAATCCAATTAGAAGTTGAAGAATAATTCAATATTGTGCGCAGGAAATAAAAAAGAAAGGGCTTATTTGATATCATTTTTGTTTTTCAGAAAAAAAATTTTGTTTAGTTTATTTTTTATTTTATTTTTAAAAACGAATGCATGTATAAAAATTCAAAAAAAATAAAAGATATTCACCACCACTACCACTAGCTTCCACAATCGGCTATAACTACCACTATTACCTACAACCACCGCCATCACCTTAACCTCGCCAGCAACCACCACCGCCACCTCCACTGTATAAATAAACAAAGAATATATTTTAAAATATCAAACATGTTTCATTTCTTATCAAAATATAAAAAAAATAAAATAAAACAAAAATGATCTCAAATGACCCCTAAACAAAATAGGAAGACAATAGTGGATCCCATTGTCAAAGACTATTGGAGCATTTAAATTAATTAACGACTTACCTATTAACAATGACAAAATGTGGTTGAATATATGATAGTTTTTTTTAAAGTAAAAATGACTATCTTAAATTTGACAAAACCATGAAAGAAAGATATAAGCAACCAAGACATAATCCCTGGTGTCTTCAACATTGATGAAAGTCCCTTGAGAAATAACAATTAGGGATGCAGAAAAATCATGAGATATTTGGTTAAAACATTTTTGAAGGTCTTAATAGATCCATTACTGAGCCCACCAGGCTTGAAGTCCATGATAGAAACAGGATCAACCATTTCGAGACATGCTAAATAAGAGGACAAGAAATGCAGCCAATAGAATTCTAAGTGAGGTAAATATCAAATAAAATTTGGGTCAGATTTAATAAAATTCTGTCATTCTTGATAAATTTAACTGTCAATTGGGCTCAGAGTAGAAGAAAGTAGAGCACCTGTCACTATGCATAAATCATATTGATGATGTTCACAATTCTCATATTTTAGGATTAAGAATTAATTCAACAGAAGGCTAATATTCCGATCAACAATGCAGATAAGGCCCAAGGCAAAACACCGCTTGCCTTGATGCCCAATGAGCCCCATAGCCCCACTAACCACAAAAGCCAATGATGCCTTACCGTACAGCAGAGGTGAGCCTGAATTCCTGCTCATGTCTGCAAAAACTTTTCAAAGCAATGAGATTATGAAAAAAGACGGTGTGATTAATGATTTTCATATCAAACACATAGTTGTACTCAATGCTTTATATCGGAAAAAAAAAAGCCTTGTGTATTCAGTATTTGCTTCCACTTTGGGTGAGGTAAGGTATTATCTGTATATATCAAATAATTTCCATAAATCTGAAACATTTATTCTGAAAATTAAAGAAATAAAGAACACCACACTTCTAAATTCATATATAATAGGACCTGCCACTGCAACAACGCTAACTAACATTGCAAACCTAAACCAGAGCTAAACATCCTTCACTGAGAGGTCGAAAGATATTGCTCCTTTCAATTATAAGATTTGCTAAGATTCAAAATAGAACACTCAAAGAAACAAGAGATAAACTAACTAGAAGTGATCATCGTCCTTCAGCATTCCTAATCTTTGTAGCAAACCATTCTTTCCAATCCTCAACCTTCTCGTCCCCGTTTACCACCTGCATAAGCCAAAATCATCAGTATGTTCGTTCAAGGTTATTAAGACATCAATGCTATCTCGATAACAATATTAATCAAATAAAGCTCAAAATGAACACATAAGCAAAATAGCCGATGGTGATGGCGGCGGTTGCAGGTAACAGTGTTGTTTATCAATTACAACGCGTCAGATTTTAATGAACACATAGCTCAAAATGGTTGGTTAGAATGGCGCCAACCTCAAGTAGAGGGTGAAGGGTTTAACTTTAAGCCAACGACCTATCTATTAGAGATAAAGGGCATAATCACTATACATAACTTCAACAGTCAATATTAAATGACATATTTTATTTACGATGATAAATGATAATTACGCATCTTTCTTTTTGTCATATATTTGATCATTTTATATCCTAATATTCATATGTTCACAGATTTGTGTGACATCTAAATGTCAATAAAATAAGGTTGAAGTGTCATTAGGAAATTGTTATTTAAAAATTACCTCAACCCAAACAGATGATATCTTCAAATAATATAATATTATAAAACATATGTCAAAGATTTGGCAATCCGGTGGGCTAAAAGTGCCTAGCATCTGCCACGGCTCTAAGTGATATTGACAAAAATGAATACGTTTAATAAGAAGTATACACCATTAATGTTTTTTTCTGCATCTATAAGAAAGAACTTGTAAAGCTAAGCCCAACTTGCCCAATGTCCAAACCAGGTCAACTGGGCCTATTTAAACTCTAACTTATTATAACCTTTGTAAACGTAATGCAAAGAAGGGTTAGGATTTCTTAGTAGGGAAATATCAAATGGATCACTGAAATCAACCTCAAATATCAATCCTTTCGTTGGAACTGCATCAAGTGCCTCCACACATATACCAGCAGCATCTTCTTTGCTGAGTCTTCCCTTCGATGCTACACCCTATAAAAACACCGAACGTATTTCCTGAGAGATGTTAAGCTTTGCAAGTAAGCCTTCAAATAATTCTTACATTGTCAGAAGACACATGGAAGGAAACATAGAAATGCCAAGGAAACGCAACAATGCAACTATTGGATGCAAAAGCCTTCTATAATAGACAAATTTCCTTGTGTTATACATTTCTGACTAGTAGTTACATGTACTAAGGCAAATGGAAAATAAGAAAATGCTTTTTATACTGCAAGTCCAGGTCTGCTGAGTTCTATAACATTCATCCTATAGTTATATCCAAGATTTCAAAACTGTATGGGAGAGAATTGGTTTAGTATGTTATTTCAACATTTATGTGGTAAAAATATTAGGAGAGCATCTAATAAGAAACATATGAAGTCAAAGAAAAATAATTACAATAGCCAGTATATTGATGAGTATGCCAAATAATAATCATAAAATAATTATAATAATCCACAAATTGAAAAGGTGATAGTATTAATGCATTGGATTACTGAGGTGACATGAATTAAATAAGAAAAGTGGAAAACTGATGGTTTCAATGAAATATTTATGGAGGTAAAAATAATAGAAATGAAATTAATGGAGATTGATTTTTCCACATTGTGAATCCTAGTTCATCCTCTTACTATCATATATAGATAGTGGATCATTAGTAATATTTTAGATGTCTGAGACCTATGCAACAAGTTCTAATTTGATTTACTTGCTTTAACTCCAGCCTGATATTTAAAAATATGTTCATAAATTATAATAGCTGCTCAAAATGTTGCAACAGTGCATGTCCCAAACAAAAGAAGTATAGCATATAGAGAGCGTGAAGGACATAATCATGATGCCTGTGAAAGCTAGCATTCATCACTTCTAGGAGGTTTAAAATCTAAGATTCTAAGATTTATGAAAATAGCCAATAGTAACATGGTGATAATTCAACCGACGATTCCTCAATAATTCTCATAATGGCTTTCCGACCACAATCCCTCATCCATAGCTGAACCTCCCCTCCAATGGCATTGATCCCTACTGGGTAAAGCTATGCCCACCAACTTCTTTCACAAAATCAACTTACACAAAACAAACTAAATCTCATGTTTCCTTGAGTTCAAATACTTCATCATTTGATGACTGATTTTTCATTTATTCTGAGGCCATTATAATGCAGTTCTAGTTCAAGGTTTACAGTCGTAGTCAAAAACACAAACTCACTGCAGTCAATCTTTTAATTTTAAGACAATTGAGTAATGATAGTTAGGCAGACTCTATCAACCAGAGTCAGCCTAACGAGTTTGTATATGTTCTACAAAAATACAATCATACTATACAGGCATCAAAACATAAGATACATTCAAGCATTCGTACCTTATTACAAAAATTATTGTATGACTTGAACGGCCAAATCTTCAATGGATTTCCATGTCAAATGTAACTGGCGTTCTTGTTATCATGCCGTATGCAGACAACATCGTTAAGGTACTAAAATGTCTCTATGATCTTTCAAATTGTATCAGCACATCATAGCTCGATGTTTAAGTAATAGGTAATTAAGGAAAATCAATAAGGTTTTATTAATTATATTGAGCTTTATAATTATAATGGCCTAAATATGAAAAAGTACTACGATTTTATGCAAGTTAGGTTCAATTTTTAATAGGATAAAAAATGACTTTGCAGATAATTTTGATAAAGAAAGCCTACAATTTTTTAGAAGATAAAAATTTCGCGAGCGCGCGCGTGAGAGTTCACCAACTTTTTTCACAAGAGTGATATATTGACTAGGTTAAATATTTATAACTCACCCAATTAGTTAAAACGTTTTGAAGGTAAACCCCATGTAGAGTAAATACATATAAGCATAAGTTTTGTTTACAACTGGCGCACGTGTGCGCGCGTGCGCGCGCATAAAAGATTTCACCAACTTCTTTCACAAGAGTGATATATTGACTAGGTTAAATATTTATAACTCACCCAATTAGTTAAAATGTTTTTAAGGTAAACCTCATGTAGAGTAAATACATATAAGCATTTACAACTAGTGCAAAGCACCTGATGTTAGGTATTTGTATAGTTTTGGTAGAAGCATAAAAATTTTAAATGCTTGACTTTCAAATGTTTATTGATATGTCAATTGCTCCATATCTAGATGTATGTGAATGTCTTCATAATAAATGAAATTTTTATATTAGTGGCTCTTTTATAATATTGGAAGTTATATGAAACGGAAAAAATTAGTTTCAAATTGTTATAAAAGAATAGAAGACAGGTTGAGCTCCAAATTTCCATCTGGCCATTTGTTACTGTCTCGACACTCCAAGTTCTTGAGCGGAGTTGTGACACCCACCATAGGCAATTACTAATGATGATTATCCTGTTGTTGGGGGTAATGGTTGTTGAGAAAAACAAATCAAGAAAGAAGAGATCTTGAATTTTTGCACCTTCTCAAACACCCATCGGCTCCACTTGACCTGCTGGTCACCTCTTTTGCAATCTCCCTCACCTGGACCCGTCGGCCAGCAACACCTGGTTGTTTCCACCGTTGCTACTCGTGGTTGTCTGGGCTGAGAGAGACAGTAGCTTCGTGTTGTCTCCACAGAGAGAGAGAGAGAGAGAGGAATGAGGGGAGAGAGAGAGAGAGCTCACTATTTTGGACAGAAAATATGGACATGATTCTTATTATGCATTCACTTTTTGAAAAAATACAAGGCACCCTATTTATACTAAAACAACCCTTAGGGACAAAAAGATAAAAAGCCTAAAACAAAGAATTAAACTAAAAACAGAAATAACATGCCAAATAAGAACTAATATCTAACAATCTCCACCTTGGCTCTTGATTTGAAATGTGGTCAACATCCAATGCTATGATTTCTCCCTTACCATCCTTAACAAGTTTAAACAATGCTGAATCTTATGATTTGGAAGAGCTTTGGTCAACACATCATATGCATTATCTTCTGTAGATACCTTCACAATTTCCACCACACTATTTGACACAATTTCTTTGAGAAAGTGAAACTTGATGTCAATGAGTTTAGTCCTTTCATGAAACATGGAGTTCTTAGATAAGAACACAGCACTTTGATTGTCATAAAGAATCTTCACCGATTTTGAAATAGGATGGACTAACTCTGTCAACAAGCCTTTGAGCCAAATAGCCCCTTCATTGCATCGGGTGCAGCCATGTACTCAGCTTCACTGGTAGATAAGGCCACAACAGGTTGTAGCTTGCACTTCCAACTCACAATATTTTCATATGCATTAAATATGTAACCAGTGAGAGATCTTCTAATGTCATTACATCCTGCAAAATCTGAATCAATATATCCAAAGAGGACATCTTCATTCAATTCTGATTTTGTAAACTTCAAACCCAAATCTTTGGCTCCATTGAGGTAACTAAACACCCACTTTGCTGCCTCCCAATAAGACTTCCCTGTATCAGCCAAAAACCTTGAAATGACACTAAGAGGATAGGTTGTAGCTTGCACTTCCAACTCACAATATTTTCATATGCATTGAATATGTAACCAGTGAGAGATCTTCTAATGTCATTACATCCTGCAAAATCTGAATCAACATATCCAAAGAGGACATCTTCATTCAATTCTGATTTTGTAAACTTCAAACCCAAATCTTTGGCTCCATTGAGGTAACTAAGCACCCACTTTGTTGCCTCCCAATGAGACTTTCCTGTATCAGCCAAAAACCTTGAAATGGCACTAAGAGGATAGACAAAATCCGGCCTACAATAAATCATAGTATACATGATGCTTCCCACGACATTCTGATAAGGAACCGTGCTCATGTATGCCTTTTCTTCTTCCTCCTTAGAACTTTGATCCTTGCTAAGCTTGAAATGAGATGCAAAAGAAGTTGAAACAGATTTTGACAATTCCATGTTGTATCTTTTCACCACACTATCAATGTAGGAGCTCTGAGATAGCACTAACTCTTGACTTCCCTTCTTCATCTCAATTTCCATACGAAGGATCTTTCTAGAAGCCCCAAGATCCTTCATATCAAACTTATCCTTTAGCAATTCCTTCATCCTTTGAATCTCCTTCATGTTTGAGCTAGCCAACAACATATCATCAACATAAAGAAGTAAATAAATGGCACTACTTAACTTCATTTGCCTTCAAGTAAACACATGCATCATGTCTACTCCTTTTGAAGACAACATTAAGCATGAAGGTGTCAAACTTTTGATACCACATCTTTGGAGATTGCTTCAATCCATATAGGGAACGTCTTAGCAAGCAAACCAAGCTTTCCTTCCCAATTTCAACAAACCTTTCCGGTTATTCCATATAGTCTCCTCTAATTCTCCATGTAAGAATGCGGTTTTGACATCCAATTGCTCAAGATGCATGTCCATTTGGACAACCAAAGAAAGGAGCACATGAATTGATGTGTGCCTTACAACTGGTGAGAAGATTTCTTCATAATCCACCCCCTTTTATTTAGTGAACCCCCTTGATACAAGCCTAACCTTGTAACTAGGCTTATCTTCAACACCAACCACTTCCTTTCTTTTAAATAGCCACCTATAAGTGACTAGCTTCTTCTCCCTTGGCTTCTCCACCAAATCCCAAATGTGATTCTTCCTTAAAGAGGCCGTCTCCTCTTCCATAGCAAACTGCCATTCACTTCTCTCCTCACACCTCATCACTTCCTTGTATGAGGTAGGTTCATCACATTGCATAGAATCTGCTAAGAGAGCATAAGAAATCACAACAGCAAATCCATACCTTTGAGGAGCCTTGATTATACGCTAAGGTTTGTCCCTTGCCAGCCCATAACTCCTTTGCAACTCCTCAATGGATTCCTCCTTGATTTTTTTCATTTTCAGCAGCAATAACACCTTCATGATTATTGTCCAACACTTCTAATTCTACATGATGTTGTTGTCCTGAACTTGAACCAGCCCTTGGACAACTTCCAACAGATGTATGAACTTTTGTTTCATCCATAGGAACGTGCTGAACCTTTTTAGGAACAAGATCAGCCATCTCATGCTCATTAAAAATGACATCCCTGCTGATTATGCACCTAGGATGTCCTAGTTCCAAGCACCAAAGTCTATAGCCCTTCACATTTTCAGGATAGCCTATGAAAATGCATTTAATTGCCCTTGGTTCCAGTTTTTCTTGCTTGATGTGTGCATATGATATACATCCAAACACCCTCAACTCCTTATAATATGCTAGCTGTCCACTCCACATCTCTTGAGGAGTTTTTAAGTCAATTGCATTTGAAGGGCACCTATTGATGAGGAATGCAGCCGTGCTAACTGTCTCTACCCAAAATGACTTAGGAAGCCTTGCATTGTCCAATATACACCTTACCCTCTCCAGAATTGAACCTTTCGGCCAGCCCATTAAGTTGAGGAGTGTGTCTCACAGTTAGGTGTCTTGCTATGCCATGTACCTTGCAAAACTCCTTGAACTCATTGGAGCAAAACTCCAATCCATTATTAGTTCTAAGCTTTTTAACCTTCTTCCCTACTTGATTCTCCACAAGAACCTTTCATTCCTTGAATTTATCCAAGGCTTCATTCTTGCCTTTTAAAAAAAAACCAAAAGCTTTCTAGAATAATTATCAACTAGAGAAAGAAAGTACCTTGCTCCTCCATGAGATTCATGCTTGGTTGGCCCCCACAAATTAGCATGTAGATAATCCAAAACTCCCTTGGAATCATGTCTTGCATTTGAAAATTTCAGCCTTCTTGTTTTTGCCAACTATACAATGCTCATAAAAGTCAATCTCCTTGGGCTTCAAGCTCCCAAATGCTCCTTGCTTCTGCAGCTCCTCCATTCCTATTCGGCTAACATGTCCCAGACTTTGGTGCCATAACATAGTCTATCAACTTGAGAACTCACCAAGCTAGCTTATCCACTAATCAATATTTTGCCTTGCAATGTGTATGCACTATTCATCCTCACACCTTTGAGTATAACAAGTGAACCCTTGCACACATTGAGACTTCCTCTATCACACTTAAATGAGTAGCCATATTTATCAAATTCTCCCAAAGAAATTAGATTTCTTTTAAGTTCAGATACATATCTCACTTGCTTGAGAACCCTCTCCAATCCATCATGGAGCTTCAACTGAATGTTGTCTTGCCCTTGAATCTTGCATAATTCGTTGTTCCCTAAGAACACCAAACCTCATTCCTTCTCTTCCAACTCTTCAAACCACCTACGGTTTGGACACATGTGGTAAAAGCACCCAGAATTAAGTATCCACTCCTTGCTAGGCTCGGTATTTGAGGTTACAAGGGTATCTGAACTTTCATACATTTCCTCCACACATGAGGCATCTCTACTACTCCTTTCTTTGTCTTGATGTTTGTTCTTCAATTTCGGGCATTGTCTTTTGAAGTGATCTTCCTTGTGACAAAAGAAGCACTTCACCTTGCCTTTAGACTTGAATCTAATATGGTTCTTAGCTTTAGACTCCTTTTTCTTGGGTCTACCTCTCACGACACGGGCATCAACCGCCCATTCATGCTTCACCTCAACCACCCTTTGAATCTCCTTGGAGTTGAGTGCAGTCTTGACTTCCACCATAGCAAGAGTCTCCTTCCCATACAACAAAGTGTCCACAAAATGCTCAAACCTAGAAGGTAATGAGCTTAGTAGAATGATTGCTTGATCTTCATCTTCAATCTTCACTCCTATGCTTTTCAAATCCAGGATAATCTGATTGAATTCATCCAAGTGCTTGTTCAAAGGCTTGGAATCATTCATTTGCAAGGTGCACACCTTCTTCTCAAGGTAAAGCCTACTGGCTAGAAAGCTTTTGAGATATAGAGATTCCAATTTTTTCCAAATCTCTATAGTCGTTCCGTCATCTGCAACCTCTCTTAGAACTTCATTTCCTAGGCACAAAAAGATTGCACTATGTGCATTATTAATGCACATCCCTGTGCAATCTTTCTTCTATCCTCAAGATCCTTTTCTCCGATAGGGCTGCATCAAGACCTTGATGAACTAGAAGAACCTTCATCTTCAACCTCCATAGGCTAAAATCATTGAGACCTGAGAATTTCCCAATTTCAAGCTTAGCCATGGACATCTTCCTTCAAGAATGTTGCTGCCAGCCGTTCAGATCAGCTGCTGTCCACAAAACAGCCAAAAGAAAAATTGCCAAGAAAGCTTCCACCGCCGGTCACCCTTCTTTCTTCCACCCGCTGTGCGCAAGGCAACCTGCTGTCCACAGAAAAACAGCCCAGAAAAGCCTTTCTTCCACCTGCTGTCAAGGGAAAAACAACCAAGAAAATTTACACTCCTGCTGTCCAGGGAAAAACAGACTAGGAAACTTCCCCTGCACCTGCTGTTTACCCAAAAACAGGCAAGAAACTCCACTTCTTGAGTTCAAGAAACACCTTCCTCCTTCCCATTGATCTTTTTTGACCAAGCTCTGATATCACTTGTTGAGAAACACAAACCAAGAAAGAAGAGATCTTGAATTCCTGCACCTTCTTCTCCAGCACCCACCAGCTCCACTAGACCTGTTGGTCACCTCTTCTGCAATCTCCCTCACCTGGACCCACCGGCCAGCAACACCTGGTTGTTTCCACCATTGCTACTTGTTGCTATCTAGGACAAGAGAGAGACAGCAGCTTCATGCTGTCTCCACCAAAACAGAGAGAAGGGAAAGAGCTCACTGTTTTGGACAAAAAATCTGGACAGAATTCTTATTATGCATTCTATTTTTTGAAACAATACAAGGCACCCATATTTATACTAAAATAACCCTTAGCGGCAAAAAGGTAAAAAGCCTAAAACAAAGGCTTAAACTAAAAACAGAAATAACATGTCAAATAAGAACCAATATCTAACGATGGTGATGGTGATCCTGATTCCTGATGAGTTGCCTCTAACGTTAGTAATTCTAACATAAAAATATGTGGGAAAACAAAAGGAGACAAGCTGAGGACCAGGACTCTTATCCCTCTAACAACCTTAGAGGATGAATGGGGAGC
Source organism: Dendrobium chrysotoxum (assembly GCA_019925795.1). NCBI lineage: Eukaryota > Viridiplantae > Streptophyta > Magnoliopsida > Asparagales > Orchidaceae > Dendrobium > Dendrobium chrysotoxum. Next base: position 47,763,226 of record CM034303.1, read on the forward strand.
ACAAGGTGAAGGAGATTCCACAACGATTGAAATCCTATGAGTAGGAGCGCCCATGGGGAAAGCATCACAAAGAGGTAATTCCTAAGGTGCATTCGGCATAATGGATGGAATGGATATGGAGGAATGATTCAGAAATAGAGGAAATGAGAAGACATGATGAAAGAGATAAGATGAAGAATAAAAATTAATAAGTGGTAAACTAGATCAAAGCAGCATAGCAACTACCCTAGGCGCCAAGGCCAAAAATGGCATAATTTTCTACACTAAGTAGATAGCGCCCCACAGCAGAAACACGAACATCTGGCGCACAAGATCATAGGCGCACGAGGGTGTGAACACTTTAGTACAGGGGGCGATCGGATCAAAGCATGGAAATGATGCAAAGAATCAAAGTGAACTATATGCTTAGGCATCGGGCTTGAGCACGTCCCAGAATGAGAAACTGGGAGAGAATTGAGCGAAGAGGAGAGCACAAGGGCGATTGCAAGAGACCACCTGTAGAGCCATGCAAGAGAGGATCACTAAAGAGAGCAAGGATTGAAGCGAGCGTGGAGGAGTGCCCGCAAATGACCACGAAGAGGCAAGGATGCACTAGCAAAGGACACCCACTAGGGAAAAAGATAAGAGTTTCTAAATTTGGTACATCAAACTTAATTAAAATATAATAAGGATAATGATACCTTCATAATTAATTAGGTCTTAAGCTTCTATATGAATAATGATGAATCAATGAAGAATTCATGCATCCCAAATTTTCGCTTCCTGATTCTCTTGCTTTGAGTATTTGGCAGCCGACTGTCATGAGCATTCAACATCATTCGGTATTCATTATCAATTACACTAGTATTATTTTCTATTTCCTAGAATTTTCCACAATTCCACCATGTATCTTGCATCACTTTTAACAAAAAGGATGCATCTCCAAACATGGAAAGATGGGCAAAAAAAAAAGATTCATGAACAGTGAGGAAAACCTCATCAAAGCAGAAACCTTGCTTGCCACCTTGAACATCCTGCAGCAATCCAGCCTTTACTATAGTGTAAGGGATCCCAGAAGAAATAACCACCTCCTCATCCCTCTCCGCAAACTCCCTCGACTTCTTCTTTATGATGGCTTGAAATACCCCAGCACCTTTATAAACATCCAACTGCAACCTTAAGGAGACATGAATTGTTAGTCAAGGGATTGGCTGCCAGATCTAACATACAAAAAATATAAGATGAAGGTAAGGCGAGAACCTGAGATAGAAGAATAACATGCTGCACACCTTTCATTCGCCCAGCATCACTGAAGAAACCATCCTGCAAATATGTCATTATAATCTGAATGAACTTAGAGGTGAAGCCTTGATGTAAAATTAGTGTGGGAGTAGACAAGCAGTTTGAGGCATCGAAATTCACTGAGATACTAATAGCAAGCATTTTGCATTAATGTGCTTAATAGTAGAATACATGAAATAAACAACTGCACAAAAACGGCTGGGCATATGCTGAAAATGCAGCATATTCCTTAGATTCCCTAGGCATGAAAGAAAAAAGATTAAACAAAATTCAGTCTCCATGCTTGATATTTTGTCCTACAACAGCATAATGACACATAAACATCTGAATGAACATTTAGAGAAAAACTTCCTCTTGGACAATAAGGACATTAAGAGACTATTAAATAAGTTACTTGATGTGCTTCTTAGCAGCTGTTTTCAGGGGAAGAATTCAAAAAATAATTCATGGAGCTACATGAAAAAGCTCCAAGTAAACAAATAACTTCTTCTTGGATACTGGAGTTTGAAAAATTATAGGAGAGCATTCCTCAGAACGCTGCTTCACTGCTTTTCAGGTGCAGCAATCGAATGTTAAAGCATGGAGTTGCATGTATGGCTGTCAAGTGGAGGCTCATAGCATAAAAATCACCATTGTATATATGTACAAATCTGCATGAATAACATAGGCGTCTAGAAAATCGGCATTGACAATTTAATTGCAGAAAAAAATATGCATTGACAATTGTAAATCGTTGAAGGCACGCTCAATGGATTTCATTGACCTGAGTTCTCCTTTCTTAGAATATTAACAATTGGATCCATAACTGTTGAAATTAACTAAAATCAACAGCTAAGGTTCCTATAAAAGGTAATGTGCCATAGATTAACATACAAACAAAGAAAGCAATGAGCCGCAAATTCATATGCTAAATTAGGAAGGACAAAGGCCACACGTTGCTCCCAGGCCAGCAGAATTGAAAGGCTGCAAGGGGCCACGGATTCATATGTTGAACAAGGAAAGAAGAGTGTTAGTAGAAGGAAAATTGAAAGGCTGCAAGGGGCAGATTACAAGCATGCCCGAAAAAGTAATTTTTAAATTTTAAATTATTGTAATTGCTTCTTAGAAATTATACAGTTTCCAATTATTTTCTAGGCACCTTTGCGTATAAGAACCCTTTAGATGAATTAAAAAAAAACAAGTTTCCAAGCCACTTTTTCTACGTGGTATCAGAGTGAAGTTAGGATCCTATTTCCAACCTTTTATTTTTTCCCTTCTCCTATTCTCATTCTCTTCTCCATGTCTAGAATTTTTTACCTCACAAAAAAGTGGATCAACATGAATAGTGAAAACCAAACTAATGCTATCAAAGGAGAATTATAAGGATTATAAACATCTTTTCATTTGAATGGAATAAACTACGCAAAGTGATCTCATATTGTGAAGACTTTTTTGAAACAACAACAAGCCTTTATCTCGGGGTCGGCTACATGAATCATTTTTCTCCATTGTGTATCGTTAAGAGTCAAATTCTCATTTAAATCTAATAAAGAAAGGTCATTCTAATATTTTCTAACCAAGACTTTTTAGGTCTACCTCTACCTTTCTTAACATAAGCTAAATCTAATACATCTACTCTCCTAACCGGGTCATCAGAAGGCCATCGTTTTATGTGACCAAACCATCTAAGGCAACTCTCTCTAATATTATCTTCCACTGGAACTACTCCAACCATTTCACGTATATGCTCATTTCATATCTTGTCTCTAAGAGTAAAGCCATACATCATCCTCATCTCTGCAACACTTAACTTAATATTATGCTTCTCTTTTAATGACCAATATTCTGCATCATAAAGCATTGCAAGTCTCACCACCACCTTATAGAATTTTCCCTTATGTTTGAGAGGGAATTTTCTATCACACAACAAACCCAATGCATTTTCACTTCAACCATCCAACTTGAATTCTACTAATAATATCCCCATATATTTCACTATCACTCCGAACAATAGACCCAAGATATCTAAAACAAGTACTCTTATTAATGACTTGATCACCCAAAGTCACAAACCCCCAACTAAATTTATTACTGCTAAAATTGCACTCCATATATTCGGTTTTAGATCTACTCAAACGAAAACCTTTAGACTCTAAGGTTGAACTCCATAATCCAAGTTTACCTTCAACTCCCTCTCTAGTCTTATCAACAAGAAGAATATCATCAGCAAAAAGCATACACTTTTTTGTTTCAATGCAAAGAATATGTATTGGTTAGAATTAGATTACTGTCAATATCTCAAGATGAAGTGTGGTAATGATGTAGTGGCTCCAAAATAATATATAGAAAGAAAAAATGGTTTTTAAGTTCCTTAAATGACTCAATGTTGCATTTGACAAAATTTGCATTCAAATCTTAGGCAAAGAGAACAAACCATCCCTAAATGAGATTTTTTTCTCTTGTACGAGGTGAAGTATGAAGAATGATGATAATGCTTGACACGCCCACCTCTGAAGTGTCAACCATGGCAACAATAGAAACTCAAGGGATTTATTGTCACTAGCCCCTCAAAACAAAGGACAAAAATCAAACCTCAAGAGCAACCTACATTGCAATCATTGCAAGAAGAAATGGTACATCTAAGGAAATTGTTGGAAACTCCATGAAACCCTCAATGCCATAATGGGTACAAAGAAAGCCAACCAAAAAAAAAGGTAAACTTATTTCATAGAACCAAAAGGGATCAACTCAAAAAGAAATAGACAAACAGTATCTTTCTCAACTCCATAGAAAAGCCATATGGGTCATGATTTCTAACTAAAATGATAAAATTTATAATCCTTGTACTTTTAATGCCTAAACTAGATCGTTAAAAACCTAAATAATAGATACATGAAGTATAGATCACTAGTGTTATTAAAAGCGCGTTTAGGAACAAAGTAAATCAAAGACCTAGCCCTATGCATCGCTTGCCTATGAAGCGCAAGCTTGCAACAAAATACATGTGTTACACTGATTCGCTACATGGCATCATAGTATTAAGCGCTTGACTCCTGCTAAAAATAAAATTCCAATTTAGATTTCATGATGCAGCTCAACATCTATCACAATAACTAAACACAATCTTTAACTCTATCTCATTCTTTTTCATAACATTAAGTCATTATTTTGCGCATTAAAGCAAAAACATTTGACAACAGTTACTTAATTTTACACTTCTCTATTGCCTTGGCGCTATTGTTTTGTACTTCAGCACTATTATTTTAGTTTCAGTACTTTGACTTTCCATTAACACTGTTGTTTTGCTTACAGTATTAAATTAGCTTTTGTTTATTTGTTCGCAGGTTTTGGAGCCTGAGCAGATTGGAGCCTGTTTGGAGTTTTGTTAAGTTTTAGTTTGTAGTTTAGTTAAGTTTTGTTTGTAGTTAGTTGAGTTTTGTTTATTTGGAGATTTTAATTGATTACATTTTAAATTAATCAATTCATCATTTTTTTCAGTTTATCTTGTTTTAAAATTAAGATTTAATTATAAATCAAAATTTTTAATTAATCAAATTTTTTAATACTCTCCAATTGATTTTAAAAATGGCATCCAAATTATTTTTAAACGTTCTCAAATATCACTCGATCATTTAATTGATTAATTAAATACTTTTTTAAATTAATCTTCTTCTTTTTTTAAATTAAAAATGCTCTACAAATGTTCTCCAAAGATTATCATTTTTTTAGAAAATTCGACAGCCTTCCGACGCCACCTCCTCGCGAGGGGAGGTTGAGACGACACTTGCAGTTAGTCTTCCCGACCAGAACGAAAATACAATGGCGCGAAGTCTTCAATTTCAAAATCTCCGACCAGATCGAAGATGCAACGGCGCAAGGTATTCAATTTAAGAATTCTTGGTCAGATCAAAGATACCATGGCGCAGGTCTTCAATTCAAATGTACCTGTTGCTTTATAATTTATTTACTAAAATTTTTCTAGAAATTGTGGCAGCGTTTCGACGCCCCCTCCCCTTGAAGGGAGATTAAAACGGCACTTGTCATTAGTTTTTCTCAGCCGGATCAAAGGTACAACGACGCAAAGTCTTTAATTTCAAAATCTTCCCGGCCGAATCGAAGATACAACGGCGCGAGGTCTTCAATTTAAGCATTCCTAGCCGAATCAAAAATACATCGTCACGAGGTTTTCGATTCAAATGTACATGTTGCTTGTTATTATTATTATTATTATAAAATATCTTCCTGCCAACTCTTTATATTCACAGGCAGTTGTAGGCTTTGTTGGGAATTATACAAGAGTAGAGACGAGAACTTTCTGCACTTACAATTGGAGAAGACAGAAGCAAAATCGATCGTGAGGAAGGACTAGTTCATGGCAGATACATAGGAGTGCGACGTGAGTGAATTGCACGACTAGTCTCGTAGGTGGAATCGCGTGCACGAAGACAGGCGCTCGAGAGCACGTACAGGCAGTGCGTATGTTCAATCGTAGTGGATTGGTGGGCATGTGTGGGAGACGCGAGCTATAGGGGGTCACAACGTTAGGTTGAAGCGAGCCTGTTGATGCGGGGTGTGCAGGTTAGGTCACGCATGAGCGTGAGGCACGAGAGGTGGAGCCAAACTCGAGGACGGGCGGGCTGCGCGTGGGTCAGATCGCGCAAAGGCGGAGACGCGGGCTTGGAATCGGCCTACGTAGACAGAGGACGGGCCGGCTGCGAGTCTGCTATAGACGAACACTGGCGAAAGCAAAAGCAGGGACATAAAGGTTGGATCGAAAGCACGAAGAAAGTGAGAACAAGCCGTCGAGATCACAAGCAGAACAGGAGTCTAAGTTTTTTTTTTTTTTTTTTCCTCTATTTTTATATTATGTTAATGGTTGTGTTGTCTCTGAAGCATTTCACCTATTCAATCATTTTCTGAAGCGGTGCACCTGTTTAATTTTCTCGTTTCTTTTTTTTTTTAATTTAGTCAAACAAATTGCCTCCCAACAAATTTGTTGAGTGAATTTCATGCAATGAATTCGTTGCAGGCATTGATTGTATGATTTTCATCGTCCCTCTTTTTTTTCTTCAGGTTACGATGTTTGACTAGAACAAGCCCCGTTCACTACCCAGTTCTGAACCCTCAAAGGGGTGGAGGGAAACAGACAGTATGATCTTTTCTAGTCAGCTTATATTTAGGATCGATTGTCTTGGCATCAAGAGATGCTAGTTAACTGGGATAATTATGACGGACTTTTTATTCGCTCTCCTCGCATGGCTATTTTTGACTCAGATCTTCCAACCGAGCATGATCCTGTAGACTGGACTATCACTCTCAAATTACATCATAGTGACTGCCTCCTTGGAGTGGATTGTCTAAGGTCTGAGTTATAGTGATCAGGATTCAAGATATTCTATAACTAGCAACACACTTTGCAGATAGCACATGCGCCATTAGACTGCTAAGTTCCCACTTACTGCATCACAAGACTAAGGAGAAGCACTGTGATCTTGTATTTGATAGTCCACTTCAGTCTTTGAGTGGCTACACTTGGTGGGCTCGTTATATACTCAGAGTACATCAGAGAGCACTCAGACAGTCAAGAGTTTACGAGGCTATTTATGTTTATTTATTTGATTATAGTTGTTTGTCGTTTTCTTAGCTCTAGGGTATAATTGAGTACTGGGATGGTAATAAGAATACCTGTTGGAGGAACAAACGAGAAGACCATCACGCTTTGAAATTTACAAAAAATAATAAACAAATGTAAAATTATATTAATGATCAAAATTCACACTACAAAAAATCTAACACATATCACACTTCGCAAATATTCAATAACACACATAATAACACCAAACAAAATAAAAACAAAATTATGGATAGATCACACAAAATGAAGATCCAAGCACCACATCACTGTAAGGAGACTCGCCACTATAAATAGTCATCAAGCGATCAAGAATTGTAAAGTAATTGTAGAATACACATCCAATAAACACACATAAGAATTGACAAAAAAAGCTGAAATTTTATTTCAATATTAAATTTTCATTGATTTTTACAGGCCATAGGAGTACTATATATAGCTCGTGAAGGATATAAAATAAGAAATTCCTTAAGATTGTCTTAGATCCCATTAAAAACTATAATTTTAATTATTGCAGCATTGAAATAACATAAATTAGTATTAGGTTTCATAATTTCCAAACAATACATTAATAAAAAGAAAAAAATCAACTCCTAGTTACTGCAACAATCGAGCACTTCACGGCTCCGAGAGTGTAGCGATCAGTGATTTCTTCAAGAAGGAGATTCCGATCTTGTAGCAGAAACTGCAAGAAAAAAACTTTGACGATTTTAGCAATCATCAATTCTATAAGACTCGCTTAACTATGGGAGAAGACGTATAAAAGGACAACTAAGGAAAGCACTAGAAAGGAAATAGTATATGTGAAATTCTACAGAATAGAAAACCCTGAAAGCTAGAGATAGGACTATTCATGATATTGATTGAATTGGGAATGCCAATAGTTGTTACTTGTTAGCCAAACCTAAAGAGAGTCAAAATTTTAGAGAACAGAGGTCATTCTTAATAAGATCAACATTATTGGCATGTTTTAGCATTAAACTAAAACAAAAATGCAATGAGAAGAAAAATAAAATAAAATGCAATTTACACATGCTCTTATTAAAGTTCACTTTATATGCTTCTGATGAGTGTACACTTTTATAGTTCTAACACACAGTCCCAAAAAGTTCTTCTTGACCAAGTACTCCAGGTTGTCGTATAAGTGAAGGGTATTTTTGATATTTAGAGAATTTTTAACAAAATTGTGATGGAGGGATACCATTGAAGCGCATGATCAAAGACATAAACTCAATTGATGAGTTTTTTAAAATGTGAACTAATGTGAATTGACTCCTTAATAACTTTTGTTGCATGCCGGAATATTCACGGCAGTAGAGATAGAAAAAGGTTTAACATCTTAGTTTTGCACGAAATCTAACACACACACACAGATAAGAGAGGGAAGTGCTAGAATCATAAGAGACCCCAAATTTTTTATGTGAAAAACTTAAGAAATGGGCAAAACTACAGGGCCTGGCCAAGTTGAAATAATTATTCTAGTGGTTGTCATTAACTACAAATGATGTCCTTCCCTCGGTGAATGCAATGGCATAATATAACAAATATATATTGTATTGAGCATATTATATTGTTAGTGCTGGAAGAATCCAATGGTATGAGAATTATTCTTAAGAGATTGTTAGCCTATTTGTTTGGTCAGAGGGAGCGTAGTCGGGCGACGGAGGTCAATGAAATCATAGTCGGGCGATAGAGATCGTTGAGACCGTAATCGAGCGAAGGAGGGCAGGGGAGTCGTAATCGGGTGACGAAAGTTAGAGGGACCGTACTCACATGACAGAGGTCAAAGGGACCGTAGTCGAGCGATGATGATTAAAGGGGTTGTAGTTGGCACGTGACTAAAGTTGAGGGTCCGTAACGACAAGCGACAGAGGTTGATGGGATCGTAATCGAGCGACAGTAGTTAGAGGGATCGTAGTTAAGCGACGGAGTCCGGAGGGATCGTAGTCGGGCGATGGTGGTTGGAGGGACCGTAGTCGGGCGACAGCATTTCGATGATTGTCAACCAATGAAAGTTCAATGGCGAAGGTTGGTAGGCAAAAGTCCAGCGGTGTAGCTGAGAGGAGGTTCGACAGCAACCGACGGGTGGAGGTCTAACAACTGGGTCGGGCTGAGGTCTGACAACAACAACCAGGCAACAAGCGTTCGTCGATGGTGGTGCTTCAGTGGAGCTCTAGGATTCTTCAAAACTAAGAGCTCTCTTCCCTCTCTAGCCAAGGGTCCACGCTCCCCCTCATGTGGGAGTGGGGGGTCTATTTATAATTTTTTTGGAGTGGCATGCCCCATAAATAAGGAGAAATTTTAGAGCATATCCGAAGCACTCCATCGAACAGCCTGTATTGATTCCCTCAATCATAAATCATTTCTTCAGCATTTATGTGCCTAAATAGTGTTGGAATCAAGCGATCTTAGGATCATCGGATTCGTCTCATAGAGTAGCTCGATTAGACTATAAGCATGTCTAATTTGAAAATCATTTGGTCATCCAATTAATATCCTAAAGCTTCAAAATATGCATAAAGCACTTCATTTTGGGCCTATTTGGGCTCGGATTTGACCGATTTTAGTGTCGTTGGGTTCATCTCGTCAAGGCATTCAGTTCAACTATAAGTTTGCTTAAATCAGAGTTCAAATGGTCCTAAATTTAATTTTGGAAGTTTTCAATTCAAATATGCATCCAGATTCGTGCCCGATCAAGATGATTTTTGGTGATGTATCAACTTTATATGCTAGAAGGTTGGCGTAAATTTAGGGAATCTAAATAAAGCAACTTTTAGGTGGGACAATGCATGCATTTTCTTCTCATAGGGACAATTTACAGGCCATCTCAAATAACTTTGTAGTCTAGAGTGACAGAGCTTGGAACCGATTTGACCACAATTTACTTGAATGTGGTACTATTCCCTAGAATCCATTTTCAAGGAAGCAAATAAACACGTGTAATATTTATTAATTTCAGAAGACAGCAGATAGTAAGGGAAGCATGCATTTGCAATTAATATAAGTGGAGGAAAAATTCTGATTAGAGAGTGGAAGAGGAGACAGAATAGGGAGAGAGCAGATTTTGAGGGGAAAAGATAGAGAGAATGAGGAAGATAAAGGGTATGTAGGGGAAAAGAGGGAAAGTGGCATAAACGGGATGAGAGAGACAAATACGAGAGATGTGAGAGAAACAAAGAATGAGATGGAATGTGAAAGAAGAGAGTGATGAGGACGGAAAAGGGGAATAAAAGGAGAGCAAAGATCCAGAGGTAGCGCAATAGCCAAAAGGAACTTTTTCTCAATTTGTCAGTTCCATTCCAGATCCAAATAAGCCTATTTGTGGTAGATAAAGCCCCTTGGATAAACAATACGAAAAGTGACAGTCCTATGCAACTGAAAACACATGAACAAAAAATAAATGAGTAAAGGTTATCATAAAATATATTCATGCTATTTAGACTCGTGCCAATGGAGTCAATCAAGTTGCAATGGTCATGGCATGGTGCCAACAGAGCTATGTCCTATAACTTGGCTCATAGTTTACATCACATAAGGATAATGAACATCACATGCTTCCTAGAAATGCAAGTGCTTTATGATCTCCTCCCATGTAGGTTGTTTTTTTCACAGAAGGAAATAGCAACCATAAGATTTTTTATACTGAGGGGAACCTTTATGATGCAACTTATATTTCCGTATTTATTAATTTTGGATTTCTACTGACTACAACTTTCAGGTTATCCGCAACATCAGAGATTACTAAATCTCTTATATTACATTTGCAGTCTTCAAATCATATTAATCGGACCACAAGTCTATGGTTCAAGTGGGGTTTGTTTAGCAGTAAGCTGCAGAGAAATTTATATCGACTTGTAAACTTTAATTAAACACAAGACTGCATTCGCATTATAATATCGATATATAGTAGATTAACAATACATAAGGCGTCTACCTTTTAAATCTCAACATTCTGCAAGACTACGCATTAACAATGACAAACAATCCAGAAAACTAACAGCATCTTAAAGTGCTCATATTTGACAGTAAAGTTGCAGAGCATTATGTTGAAAGAATACCATGGTGCAAAAAATAATAAACAGTAAAAAGAAAGAATTGTAAGATGAACGATTACATGGAAAATGCAAAAATTACCACCCAAGTTTTCTTACATTTGCCGGACAGATTATTGCACGAACACCCCTCAAGGCCTTTGAAAGGAAGGACATATTACTCAAGTCTCCAACAAGTGCCTTCGTGTTAACAGCGGCAAGGAAATTTAGCGGTCAAGGAGGAAATTTTAGATTCTTCATCAGAAAAAGAATCAACTTCTGGAATCATTGATTGTAACAAAATGAACATTAAAGAAGGTACTAAGAGATGATGGTCACCTCGACATACGTTCCAAAAGCATCAACGGAAGCCTTTTTATCCTTAAACAATGCTTTTACTCGAGCCCGCTTAACAACCAGTGATAGGATTACCATCTACGAAGCTAGCAATCACATCTTTTTATGGTAGTGCTAACAAGAAAATGCCATAATGTTACATGGTAAGGTATCATAAGGATAACTTTATTTTTAACTTTTCAAAAACTTTGAGATCAAAGAAAACATCCTATGTTAGTTCAGATTGCTTTTTAAACTAGTTCTCATATGTAATGATTTTATCTGTGGGTAAAAAATAGTGATTAGTATCAATCAAGTAGATTTATTAAAAAAGAAGAAAAATAAATTTAAAAAAGAGAGAGAGAGAGAGAGGGAAGCTAGCATGATTGCCAGAAACGTTATGCCACATGGCCAATCTCAGAACAGTCCTTTAGCGCCACATGTAAATTAAATCCATCCGGAGGTTCAATTTACTCATCACCCTAACTGGAATATCTGAAACTTGACTTTTATATATCTCTTCGTGCTAAAAGCATGACTTAAGAATTGCACCCTACATCCCACACAATTAGCATTCCAACCATACGCACCCCAAACTAAAAAAATTAACTCCCAACTATTTTCTTGGGCCTAATATTGACAATATTTTAAAGAAAGCGGCAATTAGTTAACAAAATTAATGTGTGCAGCCACCTCACGTGAGAGGGTGCAGTGCAGCAATGTACAGAATAGCATAAATAGCAACTCGTTATCACATCAAGCACTACAGGGCTGCTACAACTTAAAGATCACAATGATATGGCTGTTGCGCTATGCTTGGTTAAACAATTTAAATGTTTCATAATTACCATAAGCATTTATTTTCTTTCTAATGGGAATAACATTAAGACCCCCATATTTTGTGCAAAAATCAAAACTACATCCCTTACCAGCTAGAAGAGTTTCTTAGAAAAATATTACTGATGGACAGGATAATGGACACCTAGGCCTCAGACTAAGTCGAATTTTAACTCAACACTTCAGCAGCACAAGATTCTTATTAATTTTTTCTTTGGAAATTCTAATACCAAAATTGGACTGACTTTTTGAAAATTTCACTTTGTGTATTATATGGTTGCATTTGAAAAAAAAAAAAAATAGATGACATAGTATTAATCCATGAGTGCATGTAGATAAATATCATGATGTAATAGAGAAAATTAGAACTTTAACCAATACAGACCTTGATAGAAAAAGATTAAAAATAAGGACCATGCATAAGGCTTCACACTAATGCAGGATCTAGGTAAAGGTTGATGTGTGCAACCTTACTCCTTGCATTCTAAAGAGGTTGTTTCCGCAATTCATACCCACGCCATCTAGATCATTGAGAAAACTTAGAAAGGTATAATAATCAGCACCTGACCAATTTCACTTTCACCATTTGTCACCAACACTGCATCTCGAACTTCTCCCATTTCTAACAATTAAATAGGTACAAAATCAAATATTTGAATTTCTTTCCAATAGAAGAACTTCAATTTTCTCTTACCAGGAGACTCACTATCCTCGTCTTCGGGTCCAACCTCTTTTGGGAGGATGTCTGATGCCCCATACCACTTCCTCAACTTGGGTCCACCTAAAAGTAGCTTTTTTATTAATGAAGTTTCACTTGTAGCCAACTTATCAACAAAATGTGTCATATTAAAGGCAATCAAAATAGTAAGGGCCCTGGCTAACTGGATAATAGTAATAATAGAGTTATCCATCTGTCAGCAAGAACTCTACACGCTCTTTGAAGAAAAATATGCTAAACAGTAAACACACATGAAAATTAAAGTGTATTACATGATATATACAACTGTCTGTAGGAATGCGCATGGAAAGAGCAAAAAACATAACTTCCTTGGATAAGTAGACTACATGATTTGTTTTAGAGAAATTAATATCACAAGCAGCAAGCAACAAAAATAAAGGGAAAATGAGGATTTGACATTAAAGAGTTTGTATAAGGCTAATGGTGATGATGATAATAATGACGAGGCCGATGATGAAGTAGAGCAGTTAATTTATGTTATAATGTGAACTCTACTAGCTTTAATGAAAAGAAAATGAAGTAGATAGTGTCTACAATGTTTAGAATTGTATCAATGAAGAAAAGGCCTATGTGCGTGTTAAAGATGATTCAGATCAGCATGGAAAGAAGAATATTCAGGATTATTCTAACTAGTAAAAAGGGCATAGCCACAGATATCTCCAGTAAAACAGATTGGGAAAGACATTTACAACAATGCAAATATTGGACGACCACCTTCCCCCCACCCGACCCCCCCAACCCCCCCACCCCCCAAAAGCAAGTTATCATTTTTGGATCTACCATGATGGACAAAATTAATAATGCTCATGCTCTTCAGAAACTTATTTTTTGGTTATCAATTACGCCTCCTAAAGGGTAATATTTACCGTTTGCACCAACATCTGGCAACTCGCACTAATGAAAACCACAAAAGTAATCACCAGGACACAAAAACTCTAGCAAGATCATTTATGTATCTCTCAAGTGAAACAACATCGCAAATCAGCAAAGTTTATGCAATTACCAAAAATGGAATACGGCATCATACCCTAAAACTTTATAATGAGTTTTTTTTTTTGGACTTTTGAGCCCATTAAGGCAAACTAGCACGCATACCACATATATAAGCTTCGAACTCAAGACAAAATACAAGACCTCTTGCAACCAACGGATCAAGATGAGCTGCGTTTATATTGCATATAAGTGTATTGAACAAACATAGCTTCATCGTCACTACTAAGTCTAGTAAAAAACAATGTTTCCGTTTGGCATGCATGCGAAATCTACTCCAATGCGGTCGGAGGTGTCTGGACCGGTGCTAGGGTTTTAATTATTCAATCCCGATTAAGCAAATATGAACACGAATAGATTTGCATCACAATCTTACCTTCGATGTAGTCAAGAATGCGATCTGTGAAGCCGGATTCTTTCTTCTTGGAGGAGTGGCAGATGAGAAAGGGACGGAGAGAAGAAAGTGCAAAGGAGGAAAGGGAGAAACTGCTAGAGTGAAGAATGGGGATACGTGATGGAGAAGACGGCGAAGAGAGGTGCAAGCTGGCTATTGAATGATCGGCGCCTTTCATGGTTTCAATTGCCGAGAGAGGTCGATAGAGGAAAAAAGAAGCCATAGCTGACTGATCTCTGTAAAGGGAGGCAAAGTGGTCTAGATAAGGCGGGATAACGGAGAGCGTGCAAAAACAAATTTAATACTGGTCATATATTTGGGTTTTATTTACGGATTCTTCGATTGATTAAAAAACCAAGGAATAATCGGACCGGTCAATGAGTGGTTTAACCGTTTAAGTTTTGAATCTAGGTTGAATTAAAGTTGAACGAAATGGAATAATAAATATTAAAATTATTTAAATATAATAAAAATTAGGTAATAATTAAAATTTTAATGAAAAATATATAATTATTTTGATTAAAACTCATAAGCAAATTCGATTAAAGCTCAAAATAAAGCTTACTAAAAATCTCGATTAACCATTAATATTAATATATGTATATTAATATTACAAATATAATTATAATATAATATATAAATTTTCTTACTATGAAAAAAATTTATGTTCCTTGATATATCATCAAAAAATTATCATGATCGGGAATGAATCTTGACGCAAAATAAAGGTGGAAACTACAAAAATCAAATCGGAAATCATCTGAATTTCAATTTCAGCAAACTTATAGTCGAACTGAAGGTCTCGAAAATACGAACCCAACAACACCAAATTCAACTCAATCTGAGCCCAAATGAGTCCAAATCAATGACCAGAAGCGTATTTGGAGGGTTCAAACTATAATTTGGATTACCAAACTGTTTCTGAACGTGACATGCTTATAGTCGAATTGAGCACTTGACGAAACGAATCCAACGAGCCCAATATCTTCAAATTATGATATCATTAAGGCCTTCAAATGCTCAATAAACAATCCATGATCAAAGGATTCAACTTCGGTTGTCCATTCGAACCACTCCCAATTTACTCTTGATCTTCTTTTATTTACTGGACATGCCACTCTCAGAAAACTATAAATAGATCCCTCATTTCTCATGAGGGGGGATCCAAGTAAGAAGAGAAGAGAAGGAGCCAAAGAAGAGAAGAAGAAAGAGAGTTCTCTTGCCACCTAGCTCCTCCTTAACCATCGTCTGGACTTCCGCCAGACCACCGTCTGACGCCGGACTTTCGACGAACCACCGACTAACGCCGGATTTCCACCCGACCAACCAACATCGTCGGATTCTCGTTCTCCGTTTGTAATTGGTTTTCAATCCGAGAGTTGATTATTGTAATCTGATCGTCCTCAATTTCAGGGACAAGTCAGCCTCTTGTAACATAAGCAAACACTAGTGGAATCCTTTGAACTGGGCGTGGCCTCGTGATTTTTACCTTTCCAGGGTTTTTCACGTAAAAATCATCGTATTCTTTCATTTTCTGTTTGTATGCTGAATATCCGTACAACGTTGAGATGAAAATTTCTAACTCTAACGCTACGTATATTCTAGCCCGCAATAGTTTGGTGCCGTCTGTGGGAAACAATCCCATAATTATAAGTATTTCTTCCATTGCCAACAGGCATAGTAATCCATCTTGGGAGCCTCCCGCTCCAACATCCACCAATCCAGGAATCAGTCTATGAATCATGGACGTCAATTATCTGCCTCTTTTTATCCTGGGGGGGGGGGGGCAAAACGCTGCTGGAAAATGAACTTCAGGACTTTCCCTAGAAGAACGTATCTGAAAGATGGAAGAATCTCAAAATGAGATCCTTCAACTCCTGAAAGAGACTCGACAACCAGTGCTAGCACCACAGGAGGAGGTTCTTCTCCCTCGAGATCCACCACTAGCTGAAGGTGTTCAACTCGAACATCTTCACGCAGAGATTCCTCTTCCTTCGCCAAGGAGGCATCCACAATCACATCAAGATAACAAACTTGTTGACACAAAAAGTTATACCCATCCTTCGCACACAGGTCAGCAACCTCGCATTCCTCCGGACATTCCTGAGGACTTAGCCCGACAGCATATTATTGTGCTCCCTCGCAATGCCCTACATCATGAACTGCGATGATTGGTCAGAGAAGAGTTCCCTGTGGGAGGTGTAAGGCAACCTCTTCGTCAGTGGGACTTCTAGGAGTCATCACCCCTAACGGACACCATTCTTCAGCACCCCATTCCGGCAGGATTTAAATTACCGAGCATCAATTCCTATGACGAGACATTCGACTCCTACAAGCAAATCGATCACTATAGAATCATTATGCATATCCAGTGAGCCTCAGATGCTCTCCTCTGCCAGGTCTTTTTGCCACTCTCAAAGGCCAAGCTCGAAAGTGGTTCTATTCACTTTCAACCGGAACGATCCCTTCATTCGTTAAATTGGCCAAAGTATTCATCAAACAATTTGTTGTCAATCGAAGAATTACTAAGGATTTTTCTCAACTCTCTGGGATCTACCAAAATGAAGAAAAATCGATGGAGGAGTATTTTCAACAATTTTTCACAGAGGCTCGACAAATTCTAGGAATATATGCTGAATTGCTGAGAGGAGTTTTTTTTGGAGGCCTCTGTCTTGGCCCCTTTTATTCGGTACTCATGCGAGACACAGTTCATTCATATACCGACCTGATCCATCATGTGGAGGCGTAAATTTCTGCAGATAAAGTTATAAATGCTCATAAAAAGTAATTTGAGCAACCTTCCAAAAAGTGAAAAAATGCTCATATAATGGATAACTCATTCTCGTAGCAAAACAAATAAGGAAAGAATAAATTGCCTCATAAACCCCCATTAACATAACATAAGCTTCGACAAGAAGAGGAGTATACACTACTCAATGCATCTTGAGCCAATATACTGATGGTCATTCAAAATCAAGAAAATGTTATGTGGCCTAATACTTTAAAGTCGAATATGAGAAATCGGGATCAATTCTGTCATTTCCACCGTAGTTGTGGGCACACCACTAAAGCCTGTAAGCCTCTCAAAAATAAAATTGAGAGACTTATCCAACGAGGCTACCTTTGATAGTTCATTCAAAATTTACTTGCTCGAGATGATGCTCGTTTCATTAGGGGAAAAATTAACAACAGGAAAGACAACCATTGAATAATATTCAAATGGTTTGTGAGATTAAATAGCCATGCAATTTGAGTCTTTGTGTTAGTAATATTACTAGTTATGTGCCATCGTGTATCTCTTCTTTGATAAATGGGGTGTTACTCTAATGTCTATAGTTTTTTCTTCCAATTTAAATGACTTATTATCCCTATATATATCTCTTATGTACTGCATGTAATGTAACTCTTATATCCCTAAGTCATACTAGGGACTTATTGTATTATCTTATATAATATAGTAATATGTTGTTCACTCTGTTATGATATTATCTCCTTTAAAAAGGATAAAAATTGATAATAAAAAACTAACGATGAATATAATCTCTTTAGTCATGATTTGAGAAATAAGCAATCTTTATTATGTCTCAATCATTGGATGATCAATCCCAGGGGGATTCGATCCGACCTCTTCCATATATGTCATCATCATCGAGTATAGCTCTCACATACAACCTCAGATAGGTCAAACATCCTATGAGTATGTTAATCAAATCATAAAATTCTTGATTTAAGAAATACATAATATTTATTGTGTCTCAATCACTAGATGATCAATTCTAAAGGGATTTGATCTGACCTGAGACATATAGGTTAACGTCATCAAGCAGAGCTCTGATATATAACCTTGGATAGGTCAAACATCATAGGAGGATGTCAATCAAATCATAAAATCCTTGATTCAAGAAATACATAATCTTTATTGTGTCTCAATCACTGGATGATCAATCTCAGAGGGATTCGATCCGACCTCTTCCATATAGGTTAACATCATCGAGCAAAGCTCTAACAAATAACCTCAGATAGGTCACACATCCCTGGTGGATTCTCTCAACCTCTTTCATATAGGTTAACGTCATCGAGCAGGGCTCTGACATATAACTGTGGACCTCCGAAAGAACACCGTCGTACGGGGGAATAGAATATAGAGGGTATGACCGTAATATCCTGGAGGACAAAACAATCATAGGCCTTTGTACTCTTCGTAAGCATGTCAATGGGAGGTCAGATTAGATTATACATATGATTAACTATTAGGGATAGCGACTCTCACCTACACACCTCGATGGGTAATAATATGCATGACCTGATCAGAGTTATGGGTTTCCCCCACTCGATACATCAGCTTGAATAGGATTTATTTGATGGTGAAATTTGGTTTCCCACGGGCGTAAGCCCCCGTGGTTAATTATATCTCAAGCCAGGGCCTGAGAAGACTTCTCGATTAAGGACTCTATATTATTCTCTCATATGGGAATGTCACATATGGAGGAGATTAGAAAGTTCCTACTCAAAGGGAAAGGAAAGGGCTCAACTTAGCTTAGTCAACATACACGGCTCACATCAACATCCAGAGAGACTAAGGTGATGAGAAAAAATTAGAGAAATGAAATAAACAATACACTTAGAGCATACATGAGAGAAGGATAAAGGTGGCGTCATCCATGTGATGTGGATATGCAGGATTTCTAGTCTTTGAAAGATAAAGGACTTATCCACCGATGAGGCATACTACGGGACACCGATAGTAGTAGCCTTGAACCCTAAATCTAAAGTGGATTTACTGTTCAACATATAACACTAACACCCGTGTCCTAGCCAATGCATTCTGGACTTATATCTTGCCCGAAAAAGAAAGCCAGCTAACCACCTAGTCGTATAAAATTCATATTATCCAATCTTTATGAAAGATAGGTGAGAGGCTGAGTTTTTGGAAGTAAGGCCGAAGTCTAAAGAGTTTCCTAATTGGCCTTGGACTTATGTAGGGTGAATGCTTCTAGAGCTAATGCAATTAAAATTTTAATTTAATTGGTCTCTATTGCGATGCATGCTAATTAAAGCTTCCAAATCAAGTATGCATGGAATTTAAAAAAGGTTTATAAAAATAATTTTTAGAAGTAGACTAAACTCCCCAGCTCCAGCACCTCATCCTCATAGGTTAAATTATTTGGGCTCTACCTGCAGGCGGAGAAGTGTCTTAAGCAAAGGAGGAGAGAAATGTAATAATATGCATGCGACCCTAGACGATTCTGGCTATTCCCTAGGTCGTTAAGTTTCTATGTTATTTAGTTCTTAAAATTTTAAATATTAGTTATGAGTTTAAAATTTTTATTCCTAAAGAGCCTAGTGAAATCAAGCCAAGCATATGCAAGAAAGAAACCTAAAAAAACATGCAATTTCTACTACGCAATCAAAATAAACACATCAATCAAAATAAAATATTAACCAAAGTAAAAAAAGTGTCTAAAGTCTATGGCAAGTGCTATATAAGTATAACCCAGGGTCTGCAGAAAAGTAATGGTGGTCAGGCTCCACAGACAAAATCATGGATTCTAATCCTACTGAATGATACAAGTCTTAAAAGTAAGACATTTTATCTTCAAATCTTCATCTTTAATGTATTTATATGGATCGTCTTCCTTCGGATTAGTTCCTTTCGGTCTTCATAAGGTTAGCCCTCCAGAAGGGTACCCAAATGAATAAGAAATTCCCTACAAAGGGCCTTTCTTTTTCTCTTTGGATACCTAGTATTTGAAATGCCCTACTTTTGAGGACTTTCACAAGTCGAATCAAATTACATCATAAAAAAAAAAATATAGACTCTCCTGCATGGTTATCCTAAGCAATTAATATAAAACAACCCAAGCAGTTATATATGAAAATAAAATACTCATGCCAACCACATTTGGCCATGTTCTTATTTATTTGAGGGCTAAGCATTTAAAGCACCTGTAGCAATTATATTTATGATTTATTTTAGCTCTCAGTTATTTTGGCACTGCTTGAGCATGGCCATATACATAAGATTAAATTAGTATAAATCATCACTAGCCTAGGGATAGATTGAACGCATAATCAATCACATCATAGATAAGGATAGTATAGTAATAAAATAAATAATCACAGCAAATCAATTCAACTAGTACACGTGCCACATGAAAGAGTGTCACATCATAGGAACATAAAAAAATAAAACACCGGCCTAACCTAGAGCTTGAAGTGGTGCCCTAGAAAATAATTCTACGTCTATGTAATAGGTTATGTGGCTTTGGGTAGGTCCTATATTAGACAGTTAGTTCAAGTTACTTTGTCTTTGGGTTCATTGGAGGTCGAAAAGGGAAGTTTAGATTGAGGATTAAATATTAGTGGATTAGGGTCCATTTTAGTTAATTAAGTTGGTTGATTAATTTTAATGTTTAGGGAAATATTCTTTGAAGTTTAAGTTGCATTAACAGGTTTTAGAAGGTCTAAGGTCATCCTACCTGCTAGGTTAAAAAGGGTCCAAAAGGTCACTTTTAAAACTTCCAAAAGGTCTATATACGAGCATTTTTAGTAAATATTAGACCTTACAAGGAGTAATTAGACATTGAGTTTACTGGATTTACAGTTTTCTACGCAAAGTTATAATTTTTAGAAGTTTTAAGCCCTAGTTATTAAACTACGGTTGACCAGAGAGTTGAATTTTTTATTTAGGTTGATATCTAGAAAGTTAATATTTTTAATAAATACTAGATTTTAATTAGAGTTGAATGCCTTTTAGTTTACTTAATTTGAATTTTTTTTAAATTAATTATGACTTTTCAAAATTTGGGTATTAAAAGTCTTTTAGATTTGAGTTTAATTTGTTCATATCTTTTAAATCTGAGATTTTTTAGAAAGTGATTAATGGATTGATTAGTGTTAATTCAAGTGTATCATTCAAATTTTACTTTTTAATGATTATATATGTTGATTATAGCTTGATTACAGGTTAGGTGTCTTTATACATTTGGACTAGGATTATTAGTGATTTTTATTGATTAATTATTAATAAATTATGGCATATTAATCTTAGGATAATGTCTCACTAAGTTTTCTATATTATATATTTATATCCTAAAGGGAGCATGCATCCTAAGTCTATATTTTCTATGACTCGGTCCTTAGTTTTTATTCTTAAGTGTCACTAGTGTTGTAGGGGATGAAAAGAGGTTTGTTTCTAACCCTTTAGACATTCATATGTGTAGATGGGTTTAGAGATCTAAAAATAAATAAAAGCAATCTAATGAAATTGAAGTTGCTACATGGTCCTAAGGTTGGGAAGCCTGCAACCATAGGAGCTCCTAAGGAGTTTTCTAAGTTTTAAGAAACTCACTACACCGAGGGCTATGACTTAGTGGTATCGCCCGTAGCACCCCCATCAGAATGAATGGGGGCGACTGATACTCGGATCCGATTGTCCAAGCTCCTTTATCTATTTTTCCTGGGAGTTCTTTATCCTTTGCCCTCCAAAAGTCCCTCGCAAAAGAACAAAGAAAAGACAGAATATTGGATGAGAGCAAGTTAATGTTCAATATGCAAATAATCAGAATAAAATGCAATTAAATAAAAACATACCTTTCCTCGGGCTTTGACACTAGCTTGATTGTTTGCTCTTTAGGACTTTTCGAATATCAGAAACTTTCCAATATTGTTACAAAAAATGGTTTTTATTTATTATTTTTAAAGTACGTAAGCATTTCATTGCTAGGCGTGTCTTCTCAAAGCCCAAACATGCCTTCGACACATCCTTCACTCTAATTCATCATTTAAGCCAAATGCAAATAAGAGGAAGGAAATATCGATGTTATTTTAATCTTCCCACGTTTAAAGAAAGCGCTCGAAATACTTAACACAATTACCCATATCACTTCCCATATAAAACTCAAAGTAGCAAAGAAGAAAACCAGTCCTGAAATCAAGGCCCAAATAAGTCTTTCAACTTTAAACCCAAATATGCTTCCACTCCATATTCTTTTTTAACTTATTTTCGGAATCAAATGCAAAAAAGCGAAAGAAACTCACCCATGAAGAGAGAATTAAAAGAGCCCTTTAGCATCGAGCTTCTCAGGTATAAAACCATTCACAAAATCTCTAATCCCCAAAATAACTTATGGGACCTTCCGAACAAAGCAACACATTGTTTGATTTGAAATATATAGTTTTGAAAAAAGGTTTAATTTTCTTTGGGAAAATATTTAATTTCTGGTATCTTAATTTTATAATCGAACACTTATTATGAATGATATATTACCTCGAAAGGTGATCATATCGTTCCCTAATAGGTTCAGATTACAAATCTTTGAATTTATTCTGATTATCATAGCCAAACTCAAGGAGAAACAACATACGATCTCGAAAGATCGAAATAATATTTAATCCAATGTTAGACTATAATAATCAGAATAAGAGATCATTAATTTCATGATCAAAATTATAATAATAGAACGACATATCCATCCGGAGAAAGAAAATATCGCTCATTATTAATCATTTGAAAATGACAATAATGATCGTTATATTTGATTTTCCTAAAGATAATCAATTAAAGATTTTTAAAACTTAATTTTGAAAATCAGGTCTAAGTTTCTAAATCTCCTATAAGTGCAAGCCATCGTAGTTAATTATATCGTAAGAAACCAGAAAATTTCTTACGAATACTCTCGATTAAAATAGCGATACGAATTTCATTTGGAATTCAAAGCTTGATATCAAAGAAGGTTCATGGACTAGAAATTCAACAGGGATTAGTTTAAAAATGAACACTTATTTCTAGAGTCAAAGGAAGAAGAGTAAGAGGTGTTTTGAGATTCTGAATTACTTCAGAAACACCTCAAACTATCCTAAGTGTTGGGCTTGAATTATATTGAAAGAGATTTAATATTTGAGTGGTCAATTTTATTAGAAAGTAGGAATTAGATTCCCGGAAGGTTGAGGTCTTAGGATTGAAGATCAGCCTCAAAACCTAAGTCTAAATTGGGTACTGAAAATCAGTGACCCAGAACCTAGCTAATGCAATGTAATCCTGGACTTACCCCAGCCTGGATTGGGGAGCTATCTAAACCACCTAAGCGCTTCAAAACCATGAGTCTGGTCTTTTATGAAAGAGTGCTAGGAATATTGATTAAGATTGATTTAAAGAATTGGGGTCGACATCTAGAGCAGATCCTAATTGACCCCTTAACATATGTTGGCTATAATGCTTAAGCTAAGAATGCAATTAAAGATTTAGACTCAAATTTAATTTGTATCTAATGCAATGCATGCTAGTTCACTCGATTAAATGCTTAAATTAATATGTAGCAGTTTTAAAATCAGGCTTAAAAATAAGTTTTATCCTAGAGATTGCACAACATCCCCTTGGACAGAACTGCACCCTAATAGGTCAGGTGGTCTGCCAAAACCCATAGACGGGGAGGTGCCTAACAAGGTAGAGAAAAGTTAATATGAATGCATGAAAAACTCCAGGCGAGTCCGGGCTTACTTCTTAAAATCGTTAGAGTTTCTATCTGAGCCTAAAGTTTTTAAATTTTAGTTAAAGTAGAAATAGTTCATGATCGTACCCTCACGAGCCTCTGATCGAATTTCAGGCTAAACCAAATACGACATGCAAGATCGCCAAATAAACTACTAAAAGCATGTGGGTCCTTAATCGCAATCAACATCAAACAATCAATATTTAATTAAATCAATTAAATTAAAACTCAAATTGAAAGTCCATAGGCAAGTGCCTTTTAATTATACAACTCAGGGTCTGTAGGAAAAGTAAAGTGGCCAGGTACCACTGACAATAACCCGGATTCTACTCATATGATTCAAGTGACTTTAAGATTTAAGATTCTTCTCGTTCTTTACTTCTTCATCTTTTTGGAACTCCTTGGATCGTCGGGTCCAGGTATCCAAATAAAAAGAAACTCCCTCTGAATAAAGGTGTTATCTTTCCTCTTTGGATATTCTAAAAGTCATCCTAATTTGGATCTCCAAATGGAGAGGAACTCTCCCCTAAGGGATGTTCCTTCCTCTTTGGATTCCATATTGGATGCTTAACATCTCAATCTCAAAGCACTTAACATTTACAACTCAAATATCATCTCAAATTACATTAATTAAAATTAAAAAAATCTAGACTCGATCCTGCATGGTTATCCTAATAATCAGCAGTTATGTAAACATCCCAAGCAGTTAATTAAAAATGCTCAAACCAGCCACACTTGGCCATGCTCTTTTAATTTTAAAGGGGGACTTAAGCAATTTTCTGGAGCACCTGTGCAATTTAATAATTATGATTTTGCCCCCTTTAATTTATGCCCTGTATGAGCATGGCCACCTGCATAAGATTGGATTAGTACAAATAGTTCCTAACCTAGGGGTAGATCTAACGCACAATCAATCATATCACAGAATGCAGTAAATAAATAAACAATCAAAGTAATTCTACTACTAGCAAACAACATGCAGTGAAAGCTCGAAAACCTGGCACACAGCAGAAAAATAAACACTGGCCTAGCCTAAGACTAGAGTTGGTTGTCCTAGCAAACTATCTAGAGTGTGTGTAAGAGGCTATGTGGGTTTGATATGTCTTAAGTAGGATTATTAGTTAAAGTTGTTCGATGTTCTGGTTGGTTGAGAGGCTTAAAGGAGTTTTAATTTGAGTTTAAATCTTAATGACTTGAAATTGATTTTAAAATTAGTTTTAATTATTTGTTGGATACCATCTTTGTTGCACACCGAGGCCGTGAAGTTTATTTCACCTTTCTTGGGGCTAATTTAATAGTCTCGTAGGCCTGGGTTACCTAGTGGTATCCGGTATGATTAAATAATTTGAGTTTGATTAAGGTTTGAAGATTGATTAATTTTTGATTAAATTTGATTGGTTGCTGGTTTTAAAGTTAAGTTGATGTTTTCTGGCATTTTTTATGATTTATTGAATTTTGGAATTTTCTGGATTATTTTAATGATTTAATTCAAGGGTCAAAAGTTGACTTTTTGATTTAAAGTATTTTCTGAAAAGTTAATATTTTATTAAAATACTAGACCTTAATACAATCAGTTAGATAATAAGTATGCTAAAATTGGATTTTTCTATATTTTATTATGAAGGTTTGAAGTTTTGACTTGATTTTGAACTAGGTTTGACCAAAAGTTGACTTTTTCAAATTTGATTGATTTCTGGAAACTTAATATTTTTGATAAATATTAAACCTTAAGATGAGTCATATGCCTTTGAGTTTGCTCAATTTGGAGTTCATTTGAATTAGTTATGAATTTTTGAAGTTTTGAGTATTTATTGAATTTTCAAAATTAGTTTAATTAAGGCCCTTTTTATGATTTGAATCCAAATGACCTCCAAACTCCTTTAAATCAACTCCAAAGGTCAGGAATGACCTAAGGAGTGATTTCCAAGTGTTTGAAAGATTTCTGAAATTTTTAATTATTTTTAATTAATTTAATTAATTAAATATTGAATTTTAATTAAACTTAAATTAAACTTAATTTTGAAGTCTAGTCAAGGGGCTTTTATTTTTCACTGATTAAGGGTTCAATTCTGGTCAGTTTGAGGTATTATTTAAACATTTTGGATTTAAATTTGATTTATTATATTTTCTGGAAGGTTTTAAGGCTTAATTAAGGGTTAAATTTGATTAAGTTAATTTAGGGGCTTAATGACTTCAAAATTCAGTGGGATATTTTTCTAGAGCTGAGAGTGTCACTATATTTAAGTGTTCAAAGTTTCAAGTCAAAAGAAAGTGAATCCTAATTATCAAAAATATTCTAAGTTCTCTAAATCAAGTCCTTAATTATTGTCTTTAACGATGTCATTAGGTTTCATGGGTTTAAATCAATGTTTGCACTAACCCTTGACTAACATGTATATAAGCATGCATAAATACACATAAACACAATCAAATCCTAGATCTAGGAGAATCCCAAGACTAAGTGTTGTGTGCACCTACCCATGCAATACTTTAAAATTTAATTGAAATGATTAACAAAGTGATTAGTGAATAATTAGAACATCATTATTCACTAATCATTCCTCCACAAATCCCATTCATGTACTCAACCTATGCTTAAAGTTTCAAAAGGATCTCTCAAATATTTAAAGGTTTAATATATATATATATTTAAAATAGTTTTAAAACAAATATATATATGTATGTAACATTATATATAAAATATAGGTTTTAAAATAAAATAAATTAAAAATATTGTTAAAATAATTTTCAAAAGATTTGAGAGATCTTCAGGCCTTTTGAAGTAATTTGAGAATAACCTTTAAAACTTTTAAATATTTAATATAATATTTGATTAACTATGAATTACATATTTTAAATAATTGGTTACGGGATCAAAATCATTGAAAGATACATATATATTAAATATTTAAAATCAAATTTAATTTTAAAATTTCCAAATTATCTTCTTTCAGATTAATTAAAATATTTTAAATAATATTTGAAAACTTAAAAAAAATATTTAAATTAACGTTAATCAAGTATTACTTAAATATTAAGAAGAATTCAAATTATTTAAAAAAATTGAACTTAATTAAAATTCAAAATAAAATATGTTAAATAATATCAATAAGTATTTAAATTATTTTGTAGAATAGAATTTTAAATTCTGGAAATATTTTGACTTGATTTAATGAATTATTAATCAAAATGACTAATATTTAAATGTTTTAAATAATTTCTAATATATTAAATATTTCAACTTAATTTTAATTTTTAAAATAAAGGGCTTGAAAAACCAAACAATTTGATATAAAATACAAAATTTTCTGATTTATAATTAATTTGTTATGATCTTTTTGAAATTATCTGATTTTAAAATAATTAAAATTAATTAAAACTAAACTAATCTTAATTTGGCGGCGGCTAAGCCACGTAGCATGCTGTGGCTGGCGGAACCAAAACGCGGAGGCAATCATTGCTGGCGGTGCAATCATTGCGCGGCCAATAATGATTGGGCAATCAATGAACCGCGGGTCCGGCTCACCTAACCATGTCAGCCCGTAATACGGGCCGTTGGATGTCTCACTGTTTGAAATGAATGGATCTGATGCAGTCGGACGGGAGATCAAATGATTAGGGCGGATCCGCGGTCGGACAGAACCGCAGATTAATGTGATCTGGACCGTTGATCAGATGATCAACGGTCCAAAAAACGTACATTCGCAGTTAACTGCGAATTAATGCCCTAGAAGCAAATTTTGCTTCGTTCTCCCAAACCCGACGGTCAAAATTCATGAAATTTTAAACTTAGATTAGGTTTATGAACATAATCAATGTGCAGCGCTTGGCTTGGCTTGAATCGAGCTTAATAAAAAGCTAATTAAACTAGAGTGTCTTAATCTAGGGTCTAGGATTATACCTTGTACAATCGATGGATTTGAGTGAACTCAGGCTCTCTGAATTTGTAGTTTGTCCAGGTGTAGTTCTCCAGAAGACTTCTCGAGCTGGAAATGACCAGATCGACCACTTTCCAAACTAGACGAGCTTTAACTTGAGCTCGCCGGAAGGGTTTGACTGGTGAGATTTAAGTTGGAATGGGTGGAGAGATTCTTGGAAAGCTCAATGAATAGGGGTTTTTGGTTTTAGAAGCTGAAGGCTAGTGAGAGAATGATAAGGATCGAATGAGAGCCTTTCTAAGGGTTTTCCCCTATTCAAACTGCTCCAGATCAAATAGAAGGCTAGGATTAGTTTGGCTAGACTCCAGATGAATGCCAAGTGTCCCTAGGGTGGTTGGGAGCAATAGGAATCAAAGAACATAGAGGACAATGACATGGAAAGCTCATTTTGGCCTCATATGGAGCTTGGGACCATTTCCTCTAGCTTAAGCCTAATCCAGGTATCAAAGCAAGTTTAAGAAGCTTCTAGATGAAGATTAGGATTACTGGAGTGGTCTTGAATGGAATAGGTTAGCTTTAGGATTAATTTGCCCCTCTTTAAGCCATGAAATGACATATGTTGATTGTTTGACTAGTCAAACAGTCAAATAACTGCTGAGGCGCAATCAAGGAGGCTTTAAGTTAATTTGGAAAGAGCTTAAGGCCAAAGTCTTGAGGTTTGAATGCATACATATGCATGAGAGGGAGTTTGACCAAATATTATAGGTGTGATTTGGTCAATGCCACTTGGGTTTGCCTAACCTAATGGTTTGAATAGGTCCAAATCATGAGATGAATTAGTTTTGAAAGCTCAATGAAGTTTTGGAGATTTGATAAGGTTCAAATGGCTTAAAATGACCTCATGTAATGAAAGGATCTTATGTTGACTGGGTTTGACCAAGTCAAGTTTATGTGATTTGACTCAAGGTAGGCTTATCATGATTTGAGGCATTAAATGGAATATGATTGAGGGTTTAAAGATCTTTATTTGAGTAAATGGGTTGGAATAACCCACTTGAACCCTTAAGAGATATTTTAGTCAACTTAGGTTGACTCAGTCAACTAAGTTGACCCAAGGGGTGGGTCCAGGCTCAACAAGTTTGAAATGACATAATAGATCTGGTAGGGGTGATTTCAGGGTTCAAATGGGTCTTTTAGATTAAATGACCTATTTAGGCCTTTAATGGGCCTAATGGGTCAACTAGGTTGACTTGGTCAACTAGGTTGACCCAGAGTCAGGGATTGGGTTCAATCAGTTCAGAATGATATTCTGAGTCCACTGGTGATAGTTTCAAGGTCTGGAGAAGTTATTTGGTCAAAATGACATGTTTGGGTCCTTAACGGGCCTTTAGGTCAACCCTAGTTGACTTGGTCAACCAGGTGAGTCCAGGGTCTGGGAATGGGCTCAATAGATTTCAAATGACATTTGGAGACCAATGGAGGTGGTCCCAAGGTCAGAGGAGGTCATTTGGTCAAAATGACCTATTTTGACCCTAAAGGGCCTGTTTGGTCAACCTGGTTGACTTGGTCAACTAAATTGACTCAGGGGCTAATTTTGGGTCAAACAAGTTTGGTTTGATGATTGAAACTTGCTGAAGGTGGTTACATTTGATTTGGAACTCATTTGGTTCAAATGACCATTTAGACCCCATAGGGGTATTTTGGTCATTTTGACCTCTGGTCAACTAGGGGTCAAATTGAGTCCAACAAAATGCAGTTTAATGTTCAATAAATCAGGATTAAGGGTCTAGAAGTCATTGGAGGCTTCAGAGAAAGCTCCAAGGTCAAAATCCACTGGGTGCAAGGTCCAGTGGCATAGATTGTAAATATTTGAAGGTTTTACAGCCTTTGAATTTCAATTCAGTTTCTGGGATTAGAGACCTTAGAATGAGCTCAAATTTAGAGGATTGTCTCTAGAGACATGTCACATCAATATGGAACTGATAGACCCTGAATCAGAGGTCATTTGATTGGGTTTTGAAATATTCAAAGATTCACTAGAAAAGGCTTTCAGGACTTAGACCTTTGGCCTTGGAATTTGATCTAGATTTTTGGTTTTGAGCTGGATTTTGAGTTTGAATGATAGGGTTTGAACTATCTAAACCATTTATAATCATTTGGGTGATTGTAAATGATTAGATAGGATTAAAGTCAGGTCAGAGGCTGTAACAGCTGGATTTGAATTGTTTAAAGATTAGGATTGATTAGGGATTTGATCTGATTTGAATCTAGAATGACCTAAGGCCCAAGTTGATCTAGGATTTAGAATAGGTCTAAGATTTGGGTAAATCCTAAGGTTGGGATAGATTTAGGGTTAGGATAGATTTATGATCTAGGTTGATCTGGAGTTTGAATGGATTTGAGGCCTGGATAGATCTAAGGTCTAGGAGAATCCTAAGACCTAGATTGATCTAGGGAAATCTTGGGGTCTAGAGTAGATGCTAGGGTTTGAAATCTAGGAAGATCCTAAAGTTTAGAAGTCTTAGGGTTTGGATTCTAGAAGAGTCTTAGGATCTAGAGTAAATCCTAAAGTCTAAACTCTAGGGAGATCCTAGGGTCTAGATAGATCTTAAGATCTAGATGGATCTGGAAGAATCCTAGGCCCTAAATAGATCTCAGAGGATAGAGCCTAAAAGGATCCTAGGATTTAAATTAGCCTGGGATTTGATTGAACTAAGTTTTAAATTAATATGGGATTAAAATTGATTTGAATCTGGATTGAGCTAAGATCAGGTTGATCCTAGGGTCAAGATTAATTTGAAGGAATCCTAGGGTCTAGAGTAGATCCTAGGGATTGAAGTCTAAGAAGATCCTATGATCTAGAGTCTGGCAGAATCCTAGGGTCTAGAATAGGTCCTAGGGTTTATGGTCTAGAAGAGTCTTAGGATCTAGAAGAATCCTAGGATCTAGGTTCTAAGAGGATCCTAAGGTTTAGAATGATCCTAATATCTAAAATCTAGGAAAAATTCTAGGACCTAGAATAGTCTGAAAATTATATTGATGTGAGATCAGGATTGATTTGAAACTGGATTGATCTAGGATCATATTGATCTTAGAGTCAGAATTGATCCTATGGGTTAGAAAGATCCTAAGGTCTGGATTGATCCTACTAACCTCATACAAAAATGAGGTCAACAAATGGACCCCCAATATGTGTAATAGAATATAGTTCTATTGCACATATTGGCATTGACCGAATAAAATGATTAAGTCTGGAGTTTTGATCTTAAGGGAATGAGAAGCCTATCCCTGGGGAATCGGAGTTTGAATAGATACTAGGGTAGTGCTGGGGACAGCGTGCTCTATCACTAGTAGATCTGGTCCTAAGGGAAGAAACATCTAACCCTAAGGAAAAAAGATCTGGATGATCGTATAGGAAGGAAGAACTCCTAACTATAGATGATCAAATTGAAATTTGATACTAGGGTAGTGCCATGAGGGGCGCACTCTACTACTAGTAGATCTATTCCTAAGGGAAGGAAAATCCTAACCTTAAAGAAAAGAACTTTTATTTTGAAATTGAAATTGAATACAGGATGGTGCCACAGGGGACTTATTCCATCGTTGGGGAGTCTGATCCTAAGAGAAGGAGAAGAGCCTACCCTAAGGAAAAGAGAACTGGATGATCTCGTAGGAATAGAGCATTGATTCCTATAAAAGATCAGACTTGAAGTTTGAGTTTTGAAACTAGGATGGTGCCGCAGAGGGCGTTATCCATCAATGGTATATCTAATCCTAAGGAAAGAAAGCACGATGACTCACATCTATTCTTAAGGAAAAGAAGACTGGAGGACCCTGAGGGAAGGTAGTATTGCTTCCCACAGAAGGTTGGATCTGGATTTTAAATATAGGATGGTGCCATAGAGGGCGTGCTCCACCACTAGAAGATCTAATCCTAAGGAAAGAAAGTACGATGACTCACATCTGACCTTAAGGAAAAAAAACTGAAAGATTCTGTGAGAAGGAAGCATTGCTTCACACAGAATCAGGTTTGGAGTGATCGTATGTAAATGAAACTTGCTTCACATAGAAGATTGAGTCTGGTTGATCATGTATATAGGAAACTTGCTCTATATAGAGGATCGGGTCAGGAATGATCGTATATAGAGGAAACTTACTCTATACAGGGGATCGAGTCTGGAATGATCGTATATAGAGGAAACTTGCTCTATATAGAGGATCGAGTCTGGAATGATCGTATATAGAGGAAACTTGCTTTATATAGAGGATCGAGTTTGGAATGATCGTATGTGAAGGAAACTTGCTTCACACAGAGGATCGGATCTGGATAATCATATGTAGAGGAAACTTGCTCTATATAGGGGATCAAGTCCGGGATGATCGTATGTGAAGGAAACTTACTTCACACAGAGGATCGGGTCAGGATGATCGTATATAGAGGAAACTTACTATATACAGGGGATCGAGTCAGGAATGATCGTATATACAGGAAACTTTCTCTATATAAAGGATTGAGTCTGGAATGATCGTATGTGAAGGAAACTTACTTCACACAGAGGCTCGAATCTGGATAATCATATGTGAAGGAAACTTGCTCTACATAGGGGATTAAGTCTGGGATGATCGTATGTGAAGGAAACTTACTTCACACAGAGGATCGGGTCAGGATGATCGTATATAGAAGAAACTTGCTCTATACAGGGGATCAAGTCAGGAATGATCGTATATAGAGGAAACTTGCTCTATACAGGGGATCGAGTCTAGAATGATCGTATATAGAGGAAACTTGCTCTATATAGAGGATCGAGTCTGGAATGATCGTATATAGAGGAAATTGCTCTATATAGAGGATCGAGTCTGAAATGATCATATGTGAAGGAAACTCGCTTCACATAGAGGATCGGATTTGAATTTTGAAATTAGGATGGTGCTGTAAAAAAAATATTATCCATCACTAAAGGATCTAATCTCAAGGTAAAAAAGCGTAGTAACTTATATCTAGCCTTAAGAGAAGAGAACTAGAATTTTAAAATGAAAAACTTGAACAAGACTGAGTTGAAAAAGATTCAAAATTTGAAAATTTTATTGATTTGAAATTCAAGATACATCAAACATAGTATTTCTTCAGGAATCGCCCATTTACAGGAAGCATTGGGTGATTTCCTTTACAATCCACTAGTTGATACGAGCCTCCTTCGTAGACTATTTTTACTACGAAGGGTCCTTCCCAGGTTGGTTCAAACTTCCCGCCGAGCTTTCGGTGGGCTAAGATAGGCCTATGAAGAACCAAGACCAAGTCGCCTACTTGGAAGGTTCTAGGTCGCACTAACTTATCATGAGATTGAATCATTCTAGCTTTATAGAGTTCTAGATTTTACTGGGCTTGGAGACGACGTTCTTCAAGACCCTCAAGTTCTTCAAGTCGAAGTTGTGCATTCTGTTCTGTTGTGATCTGATTCTGGACTGCAGTTCTGAGGGAAGGGATTTGAATTTCCAGAGAGAGTACGGCCTCAGACCCATACACTCGTGCAAATGGTGTGGATTGGGTCGGGGTTCGATATGTAGTCCTATAGGCCCACAAAGCTTCCACCAACCTCTCATCCCACTGACGTTTATTATCATCCAGGGTCTTTTTGAGGATTTATATCAGGGTTTTATTGAAGGCCTCAGCCAATCTATTAGCCCGTGGGTAATAGATCGTTGAGTATCTCCAATCAATACCGTGGCGATTTGCAAAATTATTGATTTTTGTAGACTTGAAAGCGAACCCATTATCGGATATGATTCTGCGAGGCACGCCGAATCGATATACGATATGGTCACAAAAGAATTTCATTACATGATGTGATGTTACATATCTTAGTGGGACTGCTTCTGTCCACTTTGAAAAGTAATCAATCGCTGCTAAGATGAAGCGATGACCCCTTAAAGAAGGAGGGTCAATTGGCTCGACAATATCCGTGCCCCAACTTTCGAAGGGCCACGAAGCTATCGTAGGTTGCAATACATTAGGCGGCTGATGTAAGACCACACCATGAACCTGGCATTGATGATAATATTTTGCAATTTTCATGCAATCGTCAATCATCGTAGGTCAGAAGTAACCAAGTCTTTTGATTTTCATCTTCATCTTAAGACCCGATTGATGAGCACCGCACAATCTAGCATGGACTTCGTTAACGATCTTCAGGGCTTCTCATTTATCTAAATAACGGAGCCACATTTGATCGAATGATCGTCGGTACAACATATCATTGTCTAGTGCATATAATAGGGCACGTTTCTTGATTTGATTGGCAAGAGACCTGTCGTGGGGAAGCTTGCCTTCTTACAGATACTTGATTATTGGTTGTCTCCAATCTTCTTCTTCATTAACTGCTGAAGATGTAGAAAGGACCTGGGAAGATTGATTATTGAGGTACTCCATGTCTATAGGGGACAGGACTTGACGACCCTGAACTTCTATAGGGATGAAGTCTTCTTCTAGGCAAGCAAATTCCTTTGTAAGCTTTGCTAGGGCATCCGTCGAGGAATTGCTTCCACGAGGAACCCTATACATAGTTATAATGGAAATTTTCTCAAGCAAGTGCATTATGTATTGGTGATATTTCAGGAGCTTAGGATTTAAGACCTTATAGGTCCCTGCAACTTGGTTGATCACCAATTGAGAGTCACTATAGATCTTAATCTCTTTAATCTCCATTAAGATTGCAAGTTCCAAGCCAGTTATCAAAGCTTCATATTCAGCCTCGTTGTTCGTACAAGGTTCTGATAAATGGTAGGAAAAATGCATCATTCCCTTATCTGGTGTTATGAAAACCAGACCGACTCCGGCTTTTTCAGGAATAGTAGATTATGGTGTTTTGCCCCGTTGGGAGGACACTGCACTATCAAAATACATTTCCCAGGTTTGAGTATTGGATTCCTCAAAACTCATGATTTGCTCGTCAGGTAAATCATCGTTTAGAGGAGATTCTGCAAGTAGCGGATGTGCCACAAGGAAGTCGGCGATGGCCTGCCCTTTCACAGCACGTAGGGGAATGAAAGTAATTTCAAATTGCAGCAATATCATAGACCAACGAGCCAGATGTCCTGACAATGTGGGCTGGGTCATAAGATATTACAGGGGGTTGACACTGGAAATCAAACTGACTTGATGAGAAAGCATATAATGTCTTAGTTTTTGTGCTGCAAAGACTAAGGCAAGGTAATGTTTCTCAATTGAAGGATAACGGATTTTCGTTGGAAGTAATCTCCGACTCAGGTAGTAGAGAGCATTCTCTTTCCCATAATCATTGATTTGAGCTAGAAGGGCCCCAAGAGATTTGTCAAGGGATGCAGTGTAAAGTATTAAGGGTCTCCCAGGAATGGGGGCTGCCAAAACTGGCGGATTTGTCAGGTATTGTTTGATATTTTCGAAAGCGTTTTGACATTTATCATCCCAAATAAATTTGGTGTCCTTTTTAGCCAGGACAGAGAATGGTTGACATCTTTCAGAAAGATTAGAAATGAATCTTCTTATATACGCCAGTTTACCTTTGAGAGATCTCAATTGAGTGAGACTCTTGGGAGGCGGCATATTTAAGATAGCTTCAATTTTGGCAGGATCAATTTCGATTCCGCGGTGCCTGACTACGAAACCTAAGAATTTCCCTGATGTGATGCCGAAGGCGCACTTCAAGGGATTCATTTTAAGGTCATAGCGGCGCAACCACTCGAAGACAGTTTTAAGTCATAAAGATGAGCCTCTTTCACTCTTCTCTTGACAACTAAATCATCGATGTAATATTCGAATTGATTATTTATTAAGTCATCAAAGATATGAGTCATGGCCCGCTGGTAGGTTGCACCAGCATTTTTGAGGCCAAAGGGCATCACTTTATAACAAAAGATCCCTATAGGACTTCTGAATGCAGTGTTTCTCTCATCTTCTGGGGTCATCTTGATTTGATTATAACCAGACGAGCCATCCATAAAGGAGAAAATGACGTGCGAAGAGGCAATGTCCACCATGAGTTCTGGGATTGGCAAAGGAAATTCATCCTTAGGACATGCCTTATTCAGGTCTCTATAGTCTACACAGACTCGGATTTGACCGTTCTTCTTTCGAACTGGCATGATGCTAGATACCCAAGAAGGATATTGCTCTTCTCGAATAAATTCAGCCTATGTAAACTTCTTGACTTCAGAAATGACTTGTTGTTCGATCTCCACACACATGCGTCGTGGAGCTTGCTTAACAGGAATGGCATCTTGCCGGATTCCAAGTTTATGAACTGCTACGTCAGCGGACAACCCTGACATTTCATCGTATGTCCAAGTGAAGCAATCCTTAAACTCGGATAAAAGTTGAATTAGATCCTTAGACTCATCCTCACTCAACAAAGAACTTATGAAAGTAGGGCGAGGGTCATCCTCTGTTCCTAAGGTTGATTTCTTTAAGTTCATCGATTGTTGATTTAATTTCTTCTTCGAATTCAGGGGGTGCATCCCAAACCTAAAGTTTGTCAGAATCATCTAAAGTCTCCAAATAAAGTCTATCGAATGAATCAATAATTTCAATAGGGACATTTTTAAATTCAGGACGACTAGTTATCATTAAACAAAATTCGTCATCGTCAAATGATCTAACGGTACCAAAACCGATACCACTGGTCCAATATTTATTAAATTTTGAATTCCAAAGACTTTCGTGGTATCTAGCCTAACCCTTAGTCCATTGACTCGGAGCAAAACCATTAGAGATAAGAGATTTAATATCAGCAGGAAAGTAGCCAAAAGGTAATTCCATTAATTCATTGAAATTTGCCTCCTCAAGGATTACATTATCTTCATTCCTTGAGGAGGAAGAGTCAGGGAAGAACTTCTGGACTTTTTTTACTTCTCCATCTAAGTTAGGGGCATCCTTAATTACTAACCCTGAGACCCTGTCAGCAGACAGTGGGGTTAAGGTTAAGGATTCAACCGTTCTATTAAGCTTTTCATACAGACTCAATTCAGGCTCATCACTTTGAACTTTTAATTTTGTACCCTCCTAGTCGCTATCTGATTCTAAAGTGAGATCAAACTTTGGAGGAGGATTGATTTTTGTATAGTCAAAAGTAAATCTAACACCCCTTTTTCTTGAGTCTTCATCAGAACTTGTTTCAAGTTCGATGTAGATCGAGAAATTTCTCTTCTCAACTGAAGGGCGGCCTCGACTGCGTGCTCGTTGGGCCATCCTCCCACCTCTTTGAGGTAAAATGTTTGGAAGCTTAAAGATCACACGCTCGACGTCGTCTTCGCTACTTGAGTTTTGTTTCTTTTGATTTTTGACTTTTTCTTTTCTTAATCTTTGAATGGCTTTTGAACTTTGACTTTCTGCTTTTTCCTCCTTGATGTTGATCTCTACCTTAGAACAAGTAGTGGACCCTTTAGGTACGTAGTACGCCGCATCCTCGTAGATCTCAATCTCGTAAATAGAGAATGGTTGCAGATCACCCTTAATTTTAAACTCAACGCCATCTCGTTGGTACTTGATCCATTGATGTAGGGTAGAAGGAACCTTCCTATACTCATGGATCCAGGGCCTTCCTAGGAGCGCGTTAAAGGATGTCGTCGAATCAATTATATGAAATTTCACTTCAGTTTTCAATTCTCCTATCTCTAGAAGAAGGGTAACTGAACGTAAAGCTTTCTCGCCCTTTTCATTGAACCCGCGAAGCACTAACTTGTCAGTTGAGAGCTTGGTAGTATCAATTCTAAGGTATATGAGATTCTTTATGTTCATCACGTTGACTGATGCACCCGGATCAATGAGAACTCTTGATAACTTAAACTTGCCCACATTTACGGTGATGTAAAGTGGATGATTGTGGTCAGCAGTTCCAAGGAATAAATCTTCGTCAGAGAAGGTAACCCCAGGGATTTCCTTAAAGTATAAAGCTTCTTCCTTGGCAGTTGAAGCTAATTGAGCTAAGCAAATCTCTGGGTCAAGAAGTGCTTTAATTAGAGTCTCCCTCATTTCTTTTGAAAGGACAAGGGCATCATAAATGCTCAATTTGGTGGACAACTTCCTGTGGTGAGCTAAGACATTATAATCAACACTTGGAACATTAATATTGGGACCCGGTGGATTTGAAAGAATTGGAGTTGATTGTTGAGCAGGGATTTGAATTGGATCATCAGAAATAACTTGTTTTCCTTTATCCTGAGGAGGTAGCCTAGGGGGTAAGACCTTACCACCACGTAGTTGTACTTACACGACTTCATCGGAAGAATAAACTACAAGGGAGTCTACGCTCTCCTTAGGCGATTGATTGTCGTTATCTGAGCGAGAGTCCGAATCTGAAAAGTCTATCATGATAGGACTCCCTTGAAAGTTAATTTCAGGGGTTTCA
Organism: Dendrobium chrysotoxum; assembly: GCA_019925795.1. Lineage (NCBI taxonomy): Eukaryota > Viridiplantae > Streptophyta > Magnoliopsida > Asparagales > Orchidaceae > Dendrobium > Dendrobium chrysotoxum. The sequence goes on from CM034303.1 coordinate 47,801,193, forward strand.
CCATCTGATAAGATACCAGATTCATTTCTCTCTTGAAGAGTCAAATCTGGAGTGCTGAGTGTTTGAACTTCTTTATTGATCTCAGCTTATTCTTGATTGTTTTCAACAGAAGAGTCGTTTAAATTTTCATTCTCAACATTAATCGTCAAAATATGAGCAGAAGGATCAGACTTTTTATTCAATTTTTGACCCTTTGTCTTTGATGGGGCAAAGTAAAAGTCAGATAATTTTAGTGGTGACAGAGGTTTTGAGCCACCATCAGCCACTTGTACAGATCTCTCATCAACAAATTTCCTCTCTACAGAAGATTCACTCTTTTCATTTTTATTTAATGCAGTAGCTCCTAAGACTACTGGAGAGAAAATTGTCCCAACGTCCTCCTGCGAAACCTCGAGGTCAACCTCCCAGATTAGGTCACGGGTTCTCATCGGTAACTGTTGAGAAAGATGAAAAGATTTATTAATCGACTTTTTAAATGCCCGGGATAGTGCTATATCCCAACCATCTTCAATGGACAGAGAAAAGTTAGAATTCATACCTGAGATAGATTTGACAGACCCCTGATCCGGATCGACCAGGTACTCCTTTGGAATTATAATGTTACCTTGACGAAAGTTCTTTTCTAGCCAGTCTTTGAAGACAATACAGTCTTTGATTGTGTGGCCTAATATGCAATGGTAGGGGCAAAAAGTTAGATCATCCTTCTTATTTACCTCTTCCGGCTTCTTGGCCTCCAGCAATCGAAAATCTTATTTCTTTTGAAGACTTTTAAAGATCTTTCTCACTGACTCCCTTTTAAATGGATATGTACGAGCCAATCTCTCTTTAAAATAAATCGGATGAGAATCTCTTGTAGGTTGAGAAGTTACCTGAAAAGGTGGAGATTTCTGAGTTTGTTGTATTGGAGGATTACTGGACTGAACATTCATTGGTTTCTTCCCCTTATCAACAGCTGAAACCATTGATGTTCTCTTTTCAAAGGACTTCAATGGTTTGCTAGCTTTCTTTTCCTCAGTAGAATCCTTTAGGAAGGGCATTTTAGAAGCCTCTTCCTGTAGATTACTAGCCTTATTCAGAAGTTTTTCGAAGGTTTTAATAGTAAAACCCTTCAGAAGAAAAGTAATAGGCCCGTGGATATTCTTTAAAAGAATCTCCACTGCATGTTGCTCTTGTAACTGGGGTTCACACTTCATCGAGAGGTTTCGCCACCTCATGATGTACTCAACCAAAGACTCTCCAGGTTTTACACGCTGCTGAGCTCCTGAGAATCTCTTTAAGAATAGACTCTAGAGCTCTGTGAATATTTTCACTGAACTATTAGGTAGATCTGTGTACCACTCAAAATCAATACCGGATAGACTACTCACAAACTGGTGAAAGAGTAGAGCATCTGACCCTTCTATGTTGCAACAGCTCACTCGATAGTGGGCCAGGTGTTGTCTTGGGTTTTCTAACCCACTAAAAACATTGAATGAAGGTGGCACAAAACCTTTAGGATAAGAGACTTAATCATAATCTTCAGGGTAGGGTCTACCCTTTGGAATAGATGTGGTCTCTTGAGAGTGGGCTAAGGCCTCCCTTACATGGGTTTCGATTATCTGGCGGATATCTTTGTCGGCTGGAGAGGTTGGGGAAGCAACTTCTGGAGTTCTAGGACTTGATTCTGTCTTCCTGCTGTGCTCACCCACTGTTTTTGTTGTAGGTTGCAACTGCTCGGTTTGAGACTGTTGAGCTTTTATCATCTGATTCTGCATCTGTTCCATTCTGAGCATCATATGTTCAATCTTGTTCTCCAAACTCTTAATGTATTCATCTTTCTCATTCAACTTGATTGATCCATCAGAGTCTGAATCTACAGCTGCAGAGGCTTCTTCTTTACCAGATCGGTATCTTGAAGGCTCAACATCTTTATTTGATGCTCTAGTTTCAACCATACAGATGTTTCCAGTTGAGTCTTCCTCCATCAAATCATCTGCTTCTGGATCAAATGCTTCAATTGCCTTATTCTTAAGTATATCTCTTATTTACTGTACCATCTCATCGACCGGTCTACCCTCAATTGATTCAATGTCGATTGGTAGGTACCCCTTGTAATTAATCATTTCTTCAAATTCCTCATCTCCTAGCTTGGTGAGGACTTCTTGAATCTTCAGGTCATCGGCAGTAGGTTCTACTACCGACTGATCTAACATCTCTTGATCATCCTCAAGCTCTATCCCCTCCCCTCCGACTGTCCCGGGGTCGGTAGTCACGAGGGTGGCATCCTCAATAGGGTGAGGGATATCTAACTTAATAGGTGACGAAGGAGTTTGACTTGTGGGAACTCCAACATCAATCTGAGGAGAATCCTCACATCCCTGAATAAGGAGTCAAGGGATTTTAACAGGTAACTGAACTGGGACATCTCTGATCTGAATCCCAACAGTTTTGCTTATCTTCATCGGTACATACAGTTCATCCAAAGGTATGGGCCTCTTGCCCTTAACATCAACTAACTGCAGATCTTTAACAATCTCTTTTGACTTGGCTACCACAGGGGCCAACTTTAAAAGTCTTGAAGGGGAAACTGGAGGTCTACCGCTGAGAGGGTGACTCCTACCAGCTCCAGTTAAAACTATCTCCTCTATTTTTATAGTTGGGAGACGAGGCACCCAGTGATATCCATCCACTTAAACTGAAGCGACTGGTTGCTTAACAAACTTTTTATTTCTCCTTACTGGCTGAGGAGTCAGGTTTCTTACTTCAGACTTTTCTTCTTTTAATACTTCTTTTTCAAGCTTATGTGAGATCACCCCTTTCAGGTGTCTCACATACTGTTCTTTTGTCTGGCCTATTTCAGCTACACAGGTATGGATGATGTTCCTCAGCATCCTTGTTCTTAAAGTATTCTTCTCCTTTATGGTCTTCTTGACAGAATAGTCGACCGGGCTAGGTGGAGAGCTAGCAATCCGCGTGACTCTCTCCTCCCCTACAGCAGCTGTGAGGGGGTGAAAACGACTCCCTTTCAGGAGTGGAGAAGAGGCAGGGATAGGCAGCTCCTCAACAGCCTCAGGCTCAACTAAACTCAGAGCCTTCTGTTCAGCTATCTTTCTAGACTTGGTGATTTTCTTTCTTATCCTTCTCAGATAGTTCTTTCTGGCACTCTTGGTGCCAAACAGTGCTCCGGAACTAGAGGATCCTTTTTCAACAGTAGACTTCACCTCAGTCTTCTTGTCCTCATTATGGACTGAGGGTACAGAAGGTGTAAGGGTAGCACCTGCTGCAAGCTCTAACATTGGGGGAAGGTCACTTGTAGCCCTCACAGCTAATTCAACTACTGGACCATTCTCGCCCTCAGCAGCGAGATTGATGATTGTTCTGCCATTCACAGATAATTTCAAAGTCTTGAAGCCCATTCTGAACTGAATAGCACTGCTATGGATTAACCCTTCAACTTGAAGGTCTCGATCAATTGAGAACAGAAGTTTGCCAGCTATTGCAGAAGGTTTGATTGTTTGAAATTTGAAAGAAAAGATTTGGATCAAATTTTTGAATTTGAATTTTGACAAAATTTTTTTTATATTTTATCATATAAATCGAATTATAAGAATTATAATCCGATATATAATGATAAAGTATAGATATCAATTTTGACTTGAAGAAAATTTGAATTCTTGTTGTATATGTTCAACTACAAGAGAATATTATAGAAAATATATAACAACAATGATCTAGATTTGATTTGAAAGGATTTGACTGGAGGTTTGAATTTTTGAAACTTGAAAGATTTTTCTTGAATATTTGAAACCAATAAGTTAAATTTGATATCAACTTTGATAGTTAACAAATTTTAAAAGAAATTAAGAAATTTCAACTCAACTCTCTTACCCCACTGGCTAGGCTAGGGATAAGATGTCAGAGATTTGAATTGATGAAAAGATTGGATCTTTAAACTTGAATTTAGAAATGACTAGGAATTTGTACTATACATACCACACTACAAGAGAATGTTATAGTAGTGCATGTAACAACAAAGATTGACTTTGAATTGAAGGAATTTCAGTGACTCAAAAATTCGACAGTATCTCCCCTTATTTTCGAAACTCGAAGTGTTGAATTTTCATTTAACGCGACGATTTACAAATGTTAGGGAAGATCTTATTGAAATGAACTCGACTCTTTTTATCTTGTCAAAGATAAAATGTCAGAATTCAAGGATTTGAGGGATACTGAATTTAGACATTAGATTGGAGTTGTCAATGTTAATCTACAAAAAGTATTGTATAAGAACATATAACAAATGACGATTAAAATTGAATAAATCGAATTGATGTTTTTGAAAACTCGAATTTTCGGCAGCACCTCCCCTTATTTTTGAAACTCGAGGTATTGAATTTGCATTCAACTCAACAGTTTATAAATTTTAGGGAAGAGCTAGGGAAAACAACTTGACTCTTTTTATTTCAAAAGAGTGATTTATAATGAAATGTTAAAGATTGATTTAACCAAAAAAATTTGAAGAAATATTGCATATATTAAACTACAATAATTATTATAGAGAAGTATATAGCAATACAATTTAGACTTGAATGATTTTGAAAGGATATTTAAAAATTTTGAAAATCCGGCGGCATCTCCCCTTATTTTTTGAAACTCGAAGTATTGAGCGTGTGTTCAACATAACGGTTCACAAATTGTAAGAGGGAGATTCTAAAAAATCAATCCGACTCTTTCATTCCGACGAATGATTCGGAATAAAATGTCAAAGATTGAAACAACTGGAGAAATTGAAAGTACATTGGCTATATACAACTACAATCATTATTGTAGAAATATATAGTTGCAATGATTATTATAATTTGAAATGGATGTTGAAAATTTTGAAATTTTGGCAGCATCTCCCCTTATTTTTGAAACTCGAAGTGTTGAACGTGTGTTCAACATAACGGTTTACAAAAATTTTAAATAGGGAGACACTACAAAGCTAACCCGACTCTTTCATTCCGACGAGTGATTCGGGATTGAAATGTCGAAGGTTAGATTAACCAGAAGATTTCAAGCTTTGAATTAAATTTGGAAGAGAAGTCTATATCCTATCATACATATTGAACTATAAGAATTGTAATCCTATATGTAATGACAAGATATGAGAATCAATTATGATTTGAAAAAGATAAAATTTTGCTAGACATTTGAAACTATGATTTTGAAGTTAGAGAATTTTCTGTAAATTGTGAAACTTAACACGCTATAATTTATTTGGATGCAAGTTTGTAACATATACACGAAGTCTTTGAAAAGCTTGGCCTGACTCTTGCTCTACCAATGAACTTGGAGGAAAAATGTCAAAGCCCAGCTTGAAGAGAGGTTTCCTACACTCACCTCTCTTTTCACATGTCTTAATTGAGTTAGCCACACTCACCCGATAGAGAAATGGGTAGAGGGACCGACGGAAGAAAGGTAGTTAAAACTACCGATGTAATAAAATTCTTAGCGCTATTGAAGATGGAGAGAGAGATTATCCCAAGTGGAGTCGTCATTTTTTGTTTGATTTGAAAAATATAGTTTTGAAAAAAGGTTTAATTTTTTTTGAGAAAATATTTAATTTCTGGAATCTTAATTTTATAATCGAACACTTATTATGAATGATATATTACCTCGAAAGATGATCATATCGTTCCCTAATAGGTTTATATTATAAATCTTTGAATTTATTCTGATTATCGTAGCCAAACTCAAGGAGAAACAACAAACGATCTCGAAAGATCGAAATAATGTTTAATCCAAAGTTAGACTATAATAATCAGAATAAGAGATCATTAATTTCATGATCAAAATTATAATAATATAACGACATATCAATTCGGAGAAAGAAAATATCGCTCATTATTAATCATTTGAAAATGACGATAATGATCGTTATATTTGATTTTCCCAAAGATAATCAATTAAATATTTTGAAAACTTAATTTTGAAAATCAGGTCTGGGTTTCTAAATCTCCTACGAGCGTAAGCCCTCGTAGTTAATTACATCGTAAGAAACCAAAAAATTTCTTACGAATACTCTCGATTAAAATAGCGATACGAATTTCATTTGGAATTCAAAACTTGATATCAAAGAAGGTTCAGGGACTAGAAATTCAACAGGGATTAGTTCAAAAATGAACACTTATTTTTAGAGTCAAAGGAAATTTTGAATTACTTCAGAAACACCTCAAACTATCCTAAGTGTTGGGCTTGAATTATATTGAAAGAGATTTAATGTTTGAGTGATCAATTTTATTAGAAAGTGAGAATTAGATTCTAGGAAGGTTGAGGTCTTAGGATTGAAGATCTGCCTCAGAACCTAAGTCTAAATTAGGTACTGAAAATCAGTGACCCAGAACCTAGCTAATGCAATGTAATCCTGGACTTACCCCGGCCTGGTTTGGGGAGCCAGTTAAACCACCTAAGCGCTTCAAAACCATGAGTCTGGTCTTTTATGAAAGAGTGCTAGGAATATTGATTAAGATTGGTTTAAAGAATTGGGGTCGACATCTAGAGCAGATCTTAATTGACCCCTTAACATTTGTTGGGTATAATACTTAAGCTAAGAATGCAATTAAAGATTTAGACTCAAATTTAATTTGTATCTAATGCAATGCATGCTAGTTGACTCGATTAAATGCTTAAATTAATATGTAGCAGTTTTAAAATCAGGCTTAAAAATAGATTTTATCCTAGAGATTGCACAACATCCCCTTGGACAGAACTGCACCCTAATAGGTCGGGTGGTCTGCCAAAACCCGCAGGCGGGGAGGTGCCTAACAAGGTAGAGAAAAGTTAATATGAATGCATGAAAAACTCCCGGCGAGTCCGGGCCTACTTCTTAAAATCGTTAGAGTTTCTATCTAAGCCTAAAGTTTTTAAATTTTAGTTAAAGTAGAAATAGTTCATGACCGTACCCTCACGAGCCTCCGATCGGATTCTAGGCTAAACCAAATACGACATGCAAGATCACCAAATAAACTACTAAAAGCATGTGGGTCATTAATCACAATCAACATCAAACAATTAATATTTAATTAAATCAATTAAATTAAAACTCAAATTGAAAGTCCATAGGCAAGTGCCTTTTAATTATGCAACCCAGAGTCTGTAGGAAAAGTAAAGTGGCCGTGTACCACTGACAACAACCCGAATTCTACTCCTAAGATTCAAGTGATTTTGAGATTTGAGATTCTTCTCATTCTTCACTTCTTCATCTTCTTGGAACTCGTTGGATCGTCGGGTCCAGGTATCCAAATGAAAAGAAACTCCCCCTGAATAGGGGTGTTATCTTTCCTCTTTGGATATTCTAAAAGTCATCCTAATTTGGATCTCCAAATAGAGAGGAACTCTCCCCTAAGGGATGTTCCTTCCTCTTTGGATTCCAAATTGGATGCTAAACATCTCAATCTCAAAGTGAAAGTGCGAATAGGTTGTTAGACCTATTGCTTACGTCCCTAGGCTAACCAAGAAGGGGGGTGAATTGGTACTTTTTTTTAAAAAAATTACTCTTGATATTTTGGAAAATTTTAAAGCTAATCGTACAGTACGATATAACTTCGTACAGTACAAATAGAGATAAGTTTGGCTCTTTTTTTCAAACACAGAAATTCAACCACAAAGAAAATAAACTGTAGAAAAATAAAAATGCGGAAAATAAACAGTGAACAGAGAACACCAGAATTTATAGTGGTTCGGTCAAAACATGTCCTACATCCACTCCCTAGAGACTCCTTCTCTAGGTATTGCACTAAACTCAAGTGACTCTCCTTTTGCCCCCACAGCAAGGCGGAGAAGCCTTTATAAATTCTCTTCCACCAACCCTGATGCGACAGAGAACCGTCGTCCTTTTCACTTTCCAAGTGCGGCAGAGAACCGTTGTCCTTTTCACCCTCCAAGCGCAGCAGAGAACCGTCGTCCTTTTCACCCTCTAAGTGCGGCAGAGAACCGGAATCCTCTCGAACAATACTCTTGCAAAAGCCTCCAAGGAACTAGGAAGATGCTTGAAGAATAAGTAAAAGAAATCATCTCAATTGGATAATCTTGTGAATCTCCTCACAATTCTCTCTTGAAAGATCTCTCAAAACTCACTCTCAAATAATCTCCCATTCACTCTCCTTTCACTTCCCAAAAGAATTTTCGCAGAAGGATTTTTTCTTTAGTCAGTTTTGAGTCATTTTTATACTTGGGATAGAAAAAATCGTCCAAAAACTGAAATTTCAAATTAAGTCCGTGCCGATCGTCCCGTACGATCGACGATCGTACTGTACGAATAGTTCAAAAATATTGAACGATCCGTCCCATACGAACAATGAGACGAATCGAATAGAGAGCTTCATACGAACATATCGTCCCGTACGAACCCTTGGTTGAATCGAACAGAGAGCTTCGTACGAACTGTTCGTCCCGTACGAACCCTTGGATGAATCGAATAGAGAGCTTCATACGAACTATTCGTCCCGTATGAACCCTTGGACAAACCCAATTTTAAGCAGTTCGTACAGCAAAACTCATGTACGAATAGTATTCGTACTGTACGAGCATGCCTTAGAAAAAATTTTCTTGGCATGTGGGTTCTTTTTGGAGGACATATTCTACAGATCGTCCCGTACGATATCAAATCGTACTATACGATCAGTTTAAAAAATTAAACTTTTTACTCCCCCATTATGTGTGTGTACACAGTTATCCAACTTATAATCACACTCTCTCAGACTCAAAAAAAAAATTTATAGACTTCATTTACAGTGGACAAGTGAACTTGAAGTCTTCAACAATCAAGAGTGTGAATTTCCTGAAAAATACTTTAGTACACACAACAAAAACTCAAATATATGTTAGAAGATGAATTAGACAAACGATAAGCTTTTGTAATCATCAAAAATATATACTTGAATTAGAATTCACATGAACAAACCGATTCACCCAAATCAAAATAATCTCCCCCTTTTTGATGATGGCAAAATAACTATTGTTTGAAATGAAATACATAAAAATAGATCTTCTGACATCCACTAAATGTACTCCCTTAAATAAAAGATCTACACTCCCCCTAAATAAAAGATCCCTAAAGTTCCCTAAAGTTCCCCTAAAGAATTGACTTATCCTATCCCTAAGCTCCCCCTAAAGACTAATCAAGATATATGGGGATAGAGAATTTAACATGGAATACACAAGGGAAGGGAATGAAAGAGTGTAGAAATGATAACACAAGCACATGCCAAAAAATAGTACAAAAAGAGACAAACAAACAAACAAATAACACAAAACATGCACATAACATAAGTCAAACAAAAAAATAGCACAAAAAGAGAAACAAACAAACAAATAACACAAAACATGCACATAACATAAGTCAAACAAAATAGCACATAACATGCACATAACATAAGTCAAACAATAAAGCTCTCTCCCTTTTGCCAATAGCAAAAATGACACTTAAAAATAGTTGAGAAGTGGAAAAATGTTAAATGAAGTTTAAGTACAATATTCAATTGAGATGCAAAAAATTAAAGACTCAAAAGTGTTAGATTGCATAGTATGTTAAGGAGAAGAAAATTTGATCTAAAGTAGTAATGTATTAGACATATTAGTAGTCTCAATTTTTATACAAAAGATGAGATAACATTACCAAAATTCTAAGTGTAAAGTGACAATTATTGATTAGTGAAAATAGAGAAAAAAAATGCTAAAGGAAAGAATATTTGACGACTTTGCACATCTTTTCAAAATATAGGCTAATTTTGTACCTTATTAAAATTTGGCGACATTGCGCATATTTTATTGGATGACACACTTTGTGTGTCTTTTCATATTTGGCGACATTACGCATCTTTTCTTGTATGGCACATTTTGTGCATCTTTTCAAGCTTTGCTTTGAATGTAAGATTCTTTTCAAGAACATTATCTCTTAGTCACAAATACAATAATAAACACAAAGATATAGAATGTGAGAATAATGTTAAAACATCAAAAATACACAAATTTAAACTAAATAATACATGTCTAAATAAGATTAAGTAAGATCTTCTAATCCACACCAAAACATAACGAAATCTAAAAAATTTAAAAAAATTAAAGTTATGCGTAGTATTTTCTATTATAATATAAACTCAATTAACATTCTAGATCATTAATCAACTATAGTCAAGTGAATAAAAAAAATATCCAGTCACTAACATAAAAGGATAAGCACAGAAACACTAGAACATTTCATTACTAATTATTTGAAAACATACAACATAGCAAGTTTTACATTGAGGCACCATCTCATCATAAAAAAAACTTGCTAACATTTCCAAACATAAACTTGACAAAACATAAAACAGCCTAAAAATTGATAAAGAGAAACACAATCACATTCAAGCCAAACCATAACAAAGCGAGCTAGAACTGAGAAGGACCCTGATCCGAAGGAGGTGGTGGAGCACCAAACAACGCAAAATAGCTGTTAAGAGTAGCAATATTAGTGTTTACAGCATCAAACTGATCATCCTGTCTCTTCAAATAAGCATCCATGTCATCAAACCTTTTATCCATTCTAATAAAACGTTGGACCATGTTTTGATAGAAATTCTGTGATGGTCCAGATGCAGTTGAGGGTGCACCTGAAGGAGCAGAAGCAGAAGGAGGCTCATCATTTGAGCTGTCAGCTGTACCCTCTTTCCCAAATAATGCTCTAAAGGAAGCATCAGTGAAGTACAGTGGGAGTTCAGAAGGACCAGAAGGATGAACTAGGTTGTATTTCCTCTCTAGGATGTAACACACAACATGTCCTAAACTAATATTTTTCTTCCTCTTCACACTAGCCAAACCAATATCAGAAAGATAGTAGATATAGTCTAAGATCAGTTGGGCTTCATCTATAGGTTGGCCAGTCATAATAAGAAATATGGTTGAAGAAAAAAGTGGAGTCATATTAACCTGATCTCCTGCTTTAGGAATGATTGATGTCCTAAGCACATGTTGAATTATCCTAGCATTTTGATTCAATGTATCTACCCGGGAGATATGTGTGGGTGTGCTTACACCTCTAAGAACTCGGTTAATTTCCGACCAACCATTTTCAAGTCTTGTTGAGAAGGTATGAGCTCTAGTCCCTTGAGTTCTAAGATGAACATATTCCCCTAGATCCTCCTTAGTTATCACTACTTTTTGCTTAAGGACAAAAGAAGAAATGACTGTGTGATCCTGGTTAAAGGTCATGTTAGCAAGGAACACATGAAACATATCCTTATTGAAAGCATAGATCAAGGTCAAGAAAAAAAATGGGTCGAGTCAAAGAGGGGCATAACTGCAAAATGTATATTTTCCTGCAATAGTATGAGGGAAGGAGTAACCTTAGATGCAGCATACCTAAGGTATGCTTTCTCATTCTCATCACTAAGAAAGTTCTCATACTAGTTCCTTCTAGACGCAGGACCCCTAGCCACCCGTGCTCTTTTTCCACTGCCTGACATCTTCTCTCAAGGCTCTAAAAGGTTCTAGATAGAAAGTGAAATGAAAGAAAATGACCCGCCTTTATATAGAAAAAACCTGTGATCGTACTGTACGAATCCTGTTCATACAAGACGAACCTTACTTCGTCCGGGACGAATAAAAGTTTGTCTGGGATGACCGAAAGCAATCAAAATGAAACAGTTTTTTATAAACTGCTCGTTCCGATGCATCTTTTCGTACAGGCTTTTTGACTTCCTGATCGTACAAACGATGACGTGTTCGTCCGGGATGATCAAAAAATTTAAGATCGCTCAGGCGACGATTAGGTTCGTCCCTCACGTGAAACGATATGTGGATCGTACAGACAAATGAAGTATTCATACGTACGATCACCAATAATAACTGATGCTAACCGTGTTTCCTCCCAGTTCATACAGACGAAGTATAGGTATGATATTGTAATCATACGGTGCGATACGATATCGTACAGTACGAATAGACACTAAAAACTCCCATCACTTCAAGATTTACATGCTTTCAACATTCAATCATGGAACAAAAATCACAACAGAAATTTTTGATTTTTCCCTCCTTTATATATATATATATATATATAAACATCCAATGAACAAACTAACAAATACAAATAAAAAATATATTTATAGAATTTTTAATTAAGCATTAAGATCTATCACACCTAGCCTTGTCCTTAACATGCTAAATGTGTCAAAGGCTAAAGGTTTTGTGAAAATATCTGCATGCTGATCTTTAGTAGCGACATGATGTAGTTCAATTTCTCTTTTTGCTATATGATCTCTTATAAAATGATGTCTTATATCAATATGCTTGGTTCTAGAATGTTGAATAAGATTTTTTGAAATATAAATGGCACTAGTGTTGTCACAAAATATTGGAATGGTGCCAACTATAAATCCTAAGTCACTCAATTGTTGTTTCAACCACAGCACCTGTGCTACACAACTCCCTAAGGCAATGTATTCTGCTTCAGCTGTAGAAAATACTACTGAATTTTGTTTTCTACTGGACCAAGATACTAATGAATTTCCAATGAATTGACATGTTCCAGAAGTACTTTTTCTATCCACCCTATAGCCTGCAAAATCTGAATCTGAGTATCCAATAATTTCAAAAGAAGAATTGTTCTTAGGATACCAAATTCCTAAATTTTGAGTTCCCAAAAGTTATCTTAAGATTCTTTTTACTGCTGTCAAATGTGATTCTTTTGGATCAGCTTGAAATCTAGCATATAAGTAAACACTAAACATAATGTCAGGTCTGCTAGCAGTCAAATAAAGCAAAGATCCAATTATTCCTCTAAATGTCTTTTGATCAACAGATTTTCCCTTAGAATCCTTATCTAATAGGACTGAGGAACTCATGGGTGTAGTGACTGATTTAGCATTATCTATTTCATACTTGTTGAGGATTTCCTTCACATATTTAGATTGACAAAGAAAGGTTCCTTCCTCATTTTGCTTTATGCTAAAGTCAAGAAAATAACTCAAATTATCCATCAAACTCATCTCAAATTCACTACTCATTATTTTTAAAAATTCATCACATAGAGCTTTATCAGTTGATCCAAAAATAATATCATCCACATATATTTGTACAATGAGTATTTCATTTTCAAGTCTTTTCAAAAACAGAGTGGTGTCCACACTTCCTTTAACAAATGATCCGTTTAATAAGAAAGTGCTTAACCTCTCATACCATGCTCTAGGTACCTATTTTAATCTATATAATGCCTTTTTTAATTTGAAAATAAAATTAGGGTATTTAGAATTTTCAAAACCAGGAGGTTGCTCAACATAAACATCCTCTTCTATCACCCCATTTAGAAAGGCACTCTTGACATCCATCTGATACAATTTAAAATCTTTAAAACATGCAAAGGCTAACAAAACTCTTATTGATTAAAGTCTTGCTACAGGGATAAATGTCTCCTCAAAATCAATTCATTCAATTTGATTATACCCCTTAGCTACTAATCTAGTCTTATTTCTCACAACTACTCCTGAATCATTCATCTTATTTTTGAACACCCACTTAGTCCCAACTACACTTTGATCTTTTGGCCTTCCAATTAACTCCCAAACATCATTCCTCTTGAATTGATTCAACTCCTCTTGCATGGCCAAAATCTAAAATTCATCCAAAAGTACTTGTTCTATGTTTGTGGGTTTTATCATTGAAATAAATACTGAATGATTTACTTCTTTCCTCAAACCATGCCTAGTCCTAACTCCTTCACTTGGTTCACCTAAAATCAACTCTTTAGGATGACTCCTTACAAATTTCTATTCTCTAGGCAATTGGTTTTCCTCTTCTTTTTAAACCCTTTCTTCAACTTTTTAATCTTTAAGTTTTTGGGTTATCACCTCAACCTCATTTTCATCCAACTTAGACCCTTTACTATCATAGAATTCATCAAAAAAAAAGTGTGGTCTCTTCAACTACCAATATTCTCTTATTAAAAACTCTATAGAATTTTTTAACACTTGAATATCCCAGAAAGATTCTTTCATCTGATTTCGGATCAAATTTTCCTAGAAGAGTTTTATCGTTATTATGTATGAACACTTTACATCCAAAAATATGTAGATGCGAGAGGTTGGGACTTCTACCTTTAAGAAGTTCATAGGGTGTCTTATTCAATTTAGACCTTATGTACACCCTATTCAACACATAACATGCTGTACTAACTGCTTAAGTCCAAAAATATTTAGGAAGTGAATATTCTGCCAACATGGCCCTAGCAGTTTTAACTAATGTCCTATTCTTTCTTTCTACAACTCCATTCTGTTGAGGTGTCCTAGGAGCTGAGAAGTTGTGTTCAGTTCCAAGAGATTTGCAAAAATCATTAAACATTTCATTTTCAAATTCTCCCCCATGATCACTTTGGATACTAACTATTTCAAAACAAAATTTCCTCTGAATTCAAGTGGCAAAATCTCTGAACTCTTCAAATGATTCACTCTTATGGTTCAAAAATTTAATCCAGGTGAATCTAGTATAGTCATCCACAATAACATACCCAAATCTTTTTCCTCCTAAACTTAAGGTACTAACAGGTCCAAATAAATCCATATGAAGAATTTCTAAGGGCTTGATAGTCCTAATTTTCTTGATCGAATTGAAAGATGATCTCACTTATTTTCCTAGTTGACATGCATCACACAAATGATCTTTAGTAAAATCTAATTTAGGTACTCCTCTAACTAGTTGCTTTTGAGTGATTTTCCTAAGATTTTTCATGCTAGCATGAAAAAGCCTTCTATGCCACAACCATGATTCATCAGATACAGTTTTCAAACACAAAGCAGTAGATGGTTTAACAGAATTAAAATCTAGCATGTAAATATTGTTAACCCTATCACCATTCAAAACAACAGTTCTATTTAGACTAATAACACAACTTGTAGGTAAAAACTTTATATGATAGCCCTTGTCACATAATTGACTAATACTCAACAGATTGTGTTTCAAACCTTCAACCAACAATATATTCTCAATAACAAAATTTTCGGAATTTCCAATTATACCTGTACCTACCACTCTCTTGGTGGTATTATCTCCAAGCATCACCTTGCCTCCATTCCTGGCTTCCAGCAATATAAATTGTTTCGTATTTCCGATCATATGCTTTGAGCATCCGCTGTCCAGGTACCAAATACTCTCACGAGGTCTTCTGTGAGAGCGTTCCTGCAAAATGATCAAACGTTAGTCTTGAGAACCCAAATAAGTTTGGGTTCACCTTTTGACAATTTTAAACCAGATATATGTGTGATATGCTGTGATTTATGCACCTTAGGTCTCCACACTAAATGTGTTCTAAATTTTAAAGTACAGGTATGAGAAATATGTCCTAAACTACCACAAGAAAAATACTTTATCCCTAGAAAGGGATTCACCAATCTATTCTTCCTAAAAATTTTCTTTTTAGATCTTGAGTCAATGTTCTTGTGGTAAAATTCATGAAGCTCTTCAAGTTTAGGTGGTATTTTATTTTCCTTAAGTGCTTTAATCTGAACTTTAAGATAAGCATTAACACTTTCTAAAATTGAATTGTCAATTTTTAACTCATGCTCTCTAGAATCCGATTCATCCATAAAGGTCTTAAAATCATTTTCAAGTTTAGCATTTAATGATTTTAAAAGATTATGCTGTTTATTTAAATCATCATACTTATCCAACAAAGTCATGTGGTTGCTGTCAATTAATGCATGATCTTTTTTAAGGATCTCATAATCTTTCTGCAGCTCTATATAATCTAAATTTAACTTAGCGTGCAGTTTCTTAAGTTTCCTATATGCAGAGTGTATGCGCTCAGAAACTTCAAATAATTCTTCATAGCTTAAATCACATACCTCATCCTCATCTGAATGGTTGAGATTATCAGCCATTAAGCACAAATTGGTAACTTCCTCTTCTGGTGCTGTTTCTGATGAATCTGAAGCTGAGTCCGCCCAGAAAGCTCGTTGTACTCTCTTTTTACCCCTTCTATCATTTGGTTTCTCCTCAATCTTCTCCTTGCTAGGATTTCTTTTGAGATTGGGGCATTCTGTCTTGATGTGTCCTGGCTTCCTACACTCATAAAAAATAACTTCATTAGAAGCCTTAACATTCTTCTGGAACTTATCTTTGTTCCAATGCTGGCGTCTTCTCTGCTTCCTTTTTAGGAAACTTCTAAATTGCCTCATCATCAGGGCAATATCCTTTTCGTCCTCAGGTAGTGACTGATCACTTTCAGAGTCGTCCACCTTTAAAGCAATATTCTTCTCCTTTCGCTTCTCACCTGCATCAATCTGTCTTTGAGTCACCGATTGCTCGTAACAATTAGTGATCCAAGAAGATTATCAACAAAATAAACATTCAAATCTTTAGATTCTGTTATTGCAGTTATCTTTGCATCATATGCAGAAGGTAAACAATGTAATATCTTGTTAACTTTCTCTGTATTCATCAATTCCCTACCTAAAGCATGCAATGAAGTGGCTATGTGTGTAAAACGAGTGTACATGTCAGAAATTGATTCATTCTGTTTCATGTGAAAAAATTCATAGTCGTGTAAGAAAATGTTCAATCTAGTTTGTTTCACTTCATTCGTACCTTCATATGTGATGCAAAGCCTATCCCAAAATTTTTTCCTGATTTATAGGTAGACACATGTATGTAATCTTCTGACTTTAAAGCACAAAAGAAATTATTCAAACACTCAGCATTCAGTTGAGCTAATTCACGTTCTTCTACAGTCCAATTTGCAAAAGTTGTTTAAACTCTAATACCTTCTACAATCCTAGTAGGTTCAGTATAACCATCCTGAACTAACATCCACATGCGATAGTCAAGTGATTGCAGAAAAGTAGACATGCGAGTTTTTCAAAAATCAAAGGGGATATTATCAAATAACGGTGGTCTAGTGATCGAGTATCCTTCCATAGTATTTCTATTTCCAAAATTAGCCATGATCGAAATTTTAAAAAGTATTTAAAACAGTTATTTTTGAAATTGGCTCTGATACCACTTGAAAGGGCGAATAGGTTGTTGGACCTATTGCTTACGTCCCTAGGCTAACCAAGAGGGGGGGTGAATTGGTACTTTTTAAAAAAAAACCACTCTTGATATTTTGGAAATTTTTAAAACTAATCGCACAGTACGATATAACTTCGTACAGTACAAACAGAGATAAGTTTGGCTCTTTTGTTCAAACGCAGAAATTCAACCACAAAGAAAATAAACTGCAGAAAAATAAAAATGCAGAAAATAAATAGTGAACAGAGAACACCAGAATTTATAGAGGTTCGGTCAAAACACGACCTACATCCACTCACTAGAGACTCCTTCTCTAGGTATTGTACTAAACTCAAGTGACTCTCCTTTTGTCCCCACAGCAAGGCGGAGAAGCCTTTACAAACTCTCTTCCACCAACCCTGATGCGGCAGAGAACCGTCATCCTTTTCACTTTTCAAGTACGGAAGAGAACTGTTGACCTTTTCACCATCCAAGTGCGGCAGAGAACCGTCATCCTTTTCACCCTCCAAGTGCGGCAGAGAACCAGAATCCTCTCGAACAATACTCTTGCAAAAGCCTCCAAGGAACTAGAAAAATGCTTGAAGAACAAGTAAAAGAAATTCTCTCAATTAGATAACCTTGTGAATCTCCTCACAATTCTCTCTTGAAAGATCTCTCAAAACTCACTCTCAAACACTCTCCCAATCACTCTCCTTTTACTTCCCAAAAGAATTTTCACAGAAGAATTTTTTCTTCAGTCAGTTTTGAGTCATTTTTATACTTGGGACAGAAAAAAACCGTCCAAAATTTGAAATTTCAAGTTAAGTCCGTGCCGATCGTCCCGTACGATTGACGATCGTACTATACGAATAGTTCAAAAATATTGAACGATATGTCCCGTACGAACAATGAGACGAATCGAACAGAGAGCTTCATACGAACATATCGTCCCGTACGAACCCTTGGATGAATCGAACAGAGAGCTTCGTACGAACTGTTCGTCCCGTACGAACCCTTGGACAAATCGAACAGAGAGCTTCGTACGAACTGTTCATCCCGTATGAACCCTTGGATGAATCGAACAGAGAGCTTCATACGAACTATTCGTCCAGTACGAACCCTTGGACGAACCCAATTTTAAGCAGTTTGTACAGCAAAACTCATGTACGAATAGTAATCGTACTGTACGAGCATGCCTTAGAAAAAATTTTCTTGGCATGTGGGTTCTTTTTGGAGGACATATTCTACAGATCGTCCCATACGATATCAAATCGTATTGTACGATCAGTTTAAAAATTTAAACTTTTTTCTCCCCCATTGTATGTGTGTGCACAATTATCCAACTTACAATCACACTCTCTCAAACTCAAGAAAAAGAAAATTTACAGACTTCATTTACAGTGGATAAGTGAACTTGAAGTGTTCAATAATCTAGAGTGTGAATTTCCTGAACAATACTTTAGTACACACAACAAAAACTCAAATATATGTTAGAAGATGAATTAGACAAATAATAAGCTTTTGAAATCATCAAAAATATAAACTTGGATTAGAATTCACATGAACAAACCGATTCACCCAAATCACAACACAAAGCACTTAACATTTATAACTCAAATATAATCTCAAATTACATTAATTAAAATTAAAAAAAATCTAGACTCGATCCTGCATGGTTATCCTAATAATCAGCAGTTATGTAAACATCCCAAGCAGTTAATATATTTAAAAATTAAAAATGCTCAAACCAGCCACACTTGGCCATGCTCTTTTAATTTTAAAGGGGGAGGGGACTTAAGTAATTTTCTGGAGCACTCGTGCAATTTAATAATTATGATTTTGCCACCTTTAATTTATGTCCTATATGAGCATGGCCACCTGCATAAGATTGGATTAGTACAAATCATTCCTAACCTAGGGGTAGATCTAACGCACAATCAATCATATCACAGAATGTAGTAAATAAATAAACAATCACAGCAATTCTACTACTAGCAAACAACATGCAGTGAAAGCTCGAAAACCTGGCACACAGTAGAAAAATAAATACCGGCCTAACCTAAGACTAGAGTTGGTTGTCCTAGTAAACCATCTAGAGTATGTGTAAGAGGCTATGTGGGTTTGATATGTCTTAAGTAGGATTATTAGTTAAAGTTGTTCGATGTTCTGGTTGGTTGAGAGGCTTAAAGGAGTTTTAATTTGAGTTTAAATCTTAATGACTTAAAATTAATTTTAAAATTAGTTTTAATTATTTGTTGGATACCACCTTTGTTGCACACCGAGGCCGTGAAGTTTATTTCACATTCTTTGGGGCTAATTTAATAGTCTCGTAGGCCTGGGTTATCCAGTGGTATCCTATATGATTAAATGATTTGAGTTTGATTAAGATTTGAAGATTGATTAATTTTTGATTGAATTTGATTGGTTACTGGTTTTAAAGTTAAGTTGATATTTTCTGGCATTTTTGATGATTTATTGAATTTTGGAATTTTCTGGATTATTTTAATGATTTAATTTAAGGGTCAAAAGTTGACTTTTTGTTTTAAAGTATTTTCTAGAAAGTTAATATTTTATTAAAATACTAGACCTTAATACAATCAATTAGATAGTAAGTATGCTGAAATTAGATTTTTTTACATTTTATTATGAAGGTTTGAAGTTTTGACTTAATTTTGAATTTGGTTTGACCAAAACTTGACTTTTTTTAATTTGATTGATTTCTGGAAACTTAATATTTTTGATAAATATTAGACCTTAAGATGAGTCATATGCCTTTAAGTTTGCTCAATTTGGAGTTCCTTTGAATTAGTTATGAATTTTTGAAGTTTTGAGTATTTATTGAATTTTCAAAATTAGTTTAATTAAGGCCCTTTTTATGATTTAAATCCAAATGACCTCCAAACTCCTTTAAATCAACTCCAAAGGTCAGGAATGACCTAAGGAGTGATTTCCAAGTGTTTGAAAGATTTCTGGAATTTTTAAGTATTTTTAATTAATTTAATTAATTAAATATTAAATTTCAAATAAACTTAAATTAAACTTAATTTTGAAGTCTAGTCAAGGGGCTTTTATTTTTCACTAATTAGGGGTTCAATTCTGATCAGTTTGAGGTATTATTCACAAATTTTGGATTTAAATTTGATTTATTATATTTTTTGGAAGGTTTTAAGGCTTAATTAAGGGTTAAATTTGATTAAATTAATTTAGGGGCTTAATGTCTTCAAAATTCAGTGGGATATTTTCCTAGAGCTGAGAGTGTCACTATGTTTAAGTGTTCAAAGTTTCAAGTCAAAAGGAAGTGAAATGATTAACAAATTGATTAGTGAATAATTAGAACATCATTATTCACTAATCATTCCTCCACCAATCCCATTCATGTACTCAACCTATGCTTAAAGTTTCAAAAGAATCTCTCAAATATTTAAAGGTTTAAAATATATATATTATTTTAAAATAGTTTTAAAACAAATATATATGTATGTAACACTATATATAAAATATAGGTTTTAAAATAAAATAAATTAAAAATATTGTTAAAATGATTTTCAAAAGATTTGAGAGATCTTGAGGCTTTTTGAAGTAATTTGAGAACAACCTTTAAAAGTTTAAAATATTTAATATAATATTTGATTAACTATGAATTACATATTTTAAATAATTGGTTACGGGATTAAAATATTTAAATTAACGTTAATCAAGTATTACTTAAATATAAAGAAGAATTCAAATTATTTAAAAAACTTGAACTTAATTAAAATTCAAAATAAAATATGTTAAATAATATCAATAAGTATTTAAATTATTTTGTAGAATAGAATTTTAAATTCTGGAAATATTTTGACTTGATTTAATTAATTATTAATCAAAATGACTAATATTTAAATATTTTAAATAATTTATAATATATTAAATATTTCAACTTAATTTTAATTTTTAAAATAAAGGGCTTGAAAAACCAAACAATTTGATATAAAAGAAAATTTTTTCTGATTTATAATTAATTTGTTATGATTTTTTTTGAAATTATCTGATTTTAAAATAATTAAAATTAATTAAAACTAAACTAATCTTAATTTAGCGGCGGCTAAGCCACGCGGCGTGCTGTGGTTGGCGGAACCAAAACGCGGAGGCAATCATTGCTGGCGGCGCAATCATTGCGGCGCCAGTAATGATTAGGCAATCAGTGAACCGCAGGTCCGGCTCACTTAACCACGTCAGCCCGTAATGCGGGCCGTAGGATGTCTCGCTGTTTGAAATGAACGGATCTGATGCAGTCGGACGGGAGATCAAAAGATTAGGGCGGATCCGCGGTCGAACAGAATCACGGATTAACGTGATCTAGACCGTTGATCAGATGATCAACGGTCCAGAAAACGTACATTCACAGCTAACTACGAATTAACACCCTAGAAGTAAATTTTGCTTCGTTCTCCCAAACCTGACGGTCAAAATTCATGAAAATTTAAACTTAGATTAGGTTTATGAACAAAATCAATGTGGAGCGCTTGGCTTGGCTTGAATCGAGCTTAATAAAAAGCTAATTAAACTAGAGTGTCTTAATCTAGGGTTTAGGATTATACCTTGTACAATCGATGGATTTGAGTGAACTTGAGCTCTCTGAATTTGTAGTTTGTCCAAGTGTAGTTCTCCAGAAGACTTCTCGAGCTGGAAACGACCAGATCGGCCGCTATCCAAATTAGACGAGCTTTAACTTGAGCTCGCTGGAGTTAGCTCGCTGGAAGGGTTTGACCGATGAGATTTAAGTTGGAATGGGTGGAGAGATTCCTAGAAAGCTCAATGGAATAAGGGTTTTTGGTTTTAGAAGCTGAAGGCTAGTGAGAGAATGATAAGGATCGAACGAGAGCCTTTCTAAGGGTTTTCCCCTACTCAAACTGCTCCAGATCAAATAGAAGGCTAGGATTAGTTTGGCTGGACTCCAGATGAATGCCAAGTGTCCCTAGGGTGGTTGGGAGCAGTAGGAATCAAAGGACATAGAGGACAATGACATGGAAAGGTCATTTTGGCCTTATATGGAGCTTGGGACCATTTCCTCTAGCTTAAGCCTAATCCAGGTATCAAAGAAGGTTTAAGAAGCTTCTAGATGAAGATTAGGATTACTGGAGTGGTCTTGAATGGAATGGGTTAGCTTTAGGATTAATTTGCCCCTCTTTAAGCCATGAAATGACTTATGTTGACTGTTTGACTAGTCAAACAGTCAAATAACTGCTGAGGTGGCAGTCAAGGAGGCTTTAAGTTAATTTGGAAAGAGCTTAAGGCCAAAGTCTTGAGGTTTGAATGCATACATATGCATGAGAGGGAGTTTGACCAAATATTATAGGTGTAATTTGGTCAATGCCACTTGGGTTTGCCTAACCCAATGGTTTGAATAGGTCCAAATCATGAGATGAATTAGTTTTGAAAGCTCAATGAAGTTTTGGAGATTTGATAAGGTTCAAATGGCTTAAAATGACTTTATGTAATGAAAGGATCTTATGTTGACTGGGTTTGACCAAGTCAAGTTTATGTGATTTGACTCAAGGTAGGCTTAGCATGATTTGAGGCATTAAATGGAATATGATTGAGGGTTTAAAGATCTTGATTTGAGTAAATGGGTTGGAATAACCCACTTGAACCCTTAAGAGATGTTTTAGTCAACTCAGGTTGACTCAGTCAACTAAGTTGACCCAAGGGGTGGGTCCAGGCTCAATAAGTTTGAAATGACATAATAGATCTGGTAGGGGTGATTTCAGGGTTCAAATGGGTCTTTTAGATCAAATGACCTATTTAGGCCTTTAATGGGCCTAATGGGTCAACTAGGTTGACTTGGTCAACCAAGTTGACCCAGAGTCAAGGATTGGGTTCAACCAGTTCAGAATGATATTCTGAGTCCACTTGTGATGGTTTCAAGGTCTGGAGAAGTTATTTGGTCAAAATGACATGTTTGGGCCCTTAATGGGCCTTTAGGTCAACCCTGTTGAGTTGGTCAACCAGGTGGGTCCAGGGTCTGGGAATGGGCTCAATAGATTTCAAATGACATTTGGATACCAATGGAGGTGGTCCCAAGGTCAGAGGAGGTCATTTGGTGGTCAAAATGACCTATTTTGACTCTAAAGGGCCTATTTGGTCAACCTGGATGACTTGGTCAACAAGATTGACTCAAGGGATGATTTTGGGTCAAAAAAGTTTGATTTGATGATTGAAACTTGCTGAAGGTGGTTGCATTTGATTTGAAACTCATTTGGTACAAATGACCATTTAGACCCCATAGGGGTATTTTGGTCATTTTGACCCCTAGTCAACTAGGGGTCAAATTGAGTAAAAAAAATGTAGTTTAATATTCAATAAATTAGGATTAAGGATCTAGAAGTGATTGGAGGCTTTGGAGAAAGCTCCAAGGTCAAAATACACTGGGTGCAAGGTCCAGTGGCATAGACTGTAAATATTTGAAGGTTTTACAACCATTGATTTCAATTCAGTTTCTGGGGTTAGAGACCTCAGAATGAGCTCAAATTTGGAGGGTTATCTCTAGAGATATGTCACATCAATGTGAAACTGATAGATCCTGAATCAGAGGTCATTTGATAGGGTTTTGAAATATTCAAAGATTCACTAGAAAATGCTTTCAGGACTTAGACCTTTGGCACTGGAATTTGATCTGGATTTTTGGTTTTGAGCTGGATTTTCAGTTTGAATGATAGGGTTTGAACTATCTAAATCATTTATAATCATTTGGGTGATTGTAAATGATTAGATAGGATTAAAGTCAGGTCAAAGGCTGTAACAGCTGGATTTGAATTATTTAAAGATTAGGATTGATTAGGGATTTGATGTGATTTGAATCTAGAATGACCTAAGGCCCAAGTTGATCTAGGATTTAGAATAGGTTTAAGATTTGGGTAAATCCTAAGGTTGGGATAGATTTAGGGTTAGGATAAATCTATGATCTGGGTTGATCTGGAGTTTGAATGGATTTGAGGCCTGGATAGATCTAAGGTCTAGGAGAATCCTAAGACCTAGATTGATCTAGGGAAATCCTGGGGTCTAGAGTAGATCCTAGGGTTTGAAATCTAGGAAGATCCTAAAGTCTAGAAGTCTTAGGGTTTGGATTCTAGAAGAGTCTTAGGATCTAGAGTAAATCCTAAAGTCTAAACTCTAGGGAGATCCTAGGGTCTATATAGATCTTAAGATCTAGATGGATCTGGAAGAATCCTAGGTCCTAAATAGATCTAAGAGGATAGAGCCTAAAAGGATCCTAGGATTTAAATTAGCCTGGGATTTGATTGAACTGAGTTTAAAATTAATATGGGATTAAAATTGATTTGAATCTGGATTGAGCTAAGATCAGGTTGATCCTAGGGTCAAGATTAATTTGAAGGAATCCTAGGGTCTAGAGCAGATCCTAGGGATTGAAGTCTAAGAAGATCCTATGATCTAGAGTCTGGCAGAATCCTAGGGTCTAGAATAGGTCCTAGGGTTTAGGGTCTAGAAGAGTCTTAGGATCTAGAAGAATCCTAAGATCAAGGTTCTAAGAGGATCCTAAGGTTTAGAATGATCCTAATATCTAAAATCTAGGAAAGATTCTAGGACCTAGAATAGTCTAGAAATTATATTGATGTGAGATCAGGATTGATTTGAAATTGGATTGATCTAGGATCATATTGATCTTAGAGTCAGAATTGATCCTAAGGATTAGAAAGATCCTAAGGTCTGGATTGGTCCTACTAACCTCATACAAAAATGAGGTCAACACACATAAAACTTTCACATATGAAATCCACCATGACTTCTTCTTGCGCAAAACGAATGACAAACCTTGTCAACGTGGGATAAATCTATGAAAATTCTCCAAAAAGAAAATTTCGTAAAGCTTTCCATTATACAATATTCACAAAGCATGCATAGGATTTCTCAATGCGAAATAATTCACAAAACTTTTCCAACAGTTCTCAAAATATTATTGCACTAAATCCGTACAAATCTGTACATGAAACATAAAGCACCAAGGATATTTTCCAACACAACTATTAACATGACTCTCCAAATGAGACTCAAACAAGTAAAAGGGAATCAAGTTTCAAGAAAGCATAAAAGCATCTCATCATCCACCATAACTCTTTAGAGTGGAATATGCCTCCAACCCAACTTTGAAGCTAAATTGAAATAAGAGAAAGAATATTTTGATGAAAACTCGTTCTAACTTTCCAACATAAAGTTTCTCAATCCTTTCCAAAGCTCAATGAAAACTACCCAACATAAAGCATGCAACATTGCATTAAATCAACTTGAACCCTCAAACGAATCATAAAGCATACGAAGGTTATCTAATCTTGGTGAGATGCATCAAGCGACCGCAAGTGTATTGTAAGGGAAAGTTACAAGATTTTCATGCTCATTCATTTCTTTGACTCACAAAACGTAAACCCCACAAGCTCCATCCATGCTTAGCAAAAAAAAAAGAAATCTCCAACAAGTTTCTTACTTGAATTTTGCATTACCTTTCGTTTGTGATCATCAATAACAACTCGTGAAGCCTCTACCCATAACAATAAAGTTTATCTCATGA
The DNA here is from genome assembly GCA_019925795.1 of Dendrobium chrysotoxum. NCBI lineage: Eukaryota > Viridiplantae > Streptophyta > Magnoliopsida > Asparagales > Orchidaceae > Dendrobium > Dendrobium chrysotoxum. The sequence goes on from CM034303.1 coordinate 47,826,736, forward strand.
AGATTTATATTCCTCTCTAAAGCCATCATCTTTCCCATTGAATGTGTGGATATGACATTGAAGCATAACGTGCATATATATGTATGTTTGACAAGCACCATGAATTATCCTACCACGCATATGATTCTACAATATAAACATACACATAAGCTTCGCAATGAATTCACAAGCCACTATTTTGAACATATGCAAATAATCAACCTCTTTCCTTTATTGAAACTTCAAGATTCTCCAAAAGCGTAGATAACATGCTAAATACACATCATCATCTTTTTGTTTAAACATGTCTTTTCTTAACGAGCATTATCACAAACATCATACGTGCATGTTTTGATAGGAGATCAAAATGGCTTCTTATGCTTTTCCATAGCTTACACCTAGAATTCTAAGTCATGTGACATGAGTCAAGTGTAAGTTTCACATACCAACGGCATTCTCAAATGATCCAAATCAACCCATTGAAGAGATATACGAATCAACATATGAATCAACACATAAAGAACACAACAAGATATATCCTTCTACAATCATAAGGATGAGAAACAACCATATATTATGCATGCACCAAACTCAAGCCAAATAACTCTTCCCTTTGTTTTATCAATCAAACCACACTTTAAGTAGACAAGGATATGAGAATAGGAAGAGCTATCTAATGGTAAAATTCATAAAATAAAGAAAGCAACACTTACCTAAAATTAGAGAAGAATAGATAACAAGGGAGGGAAAGTAGGAGGAAGGAGAAAAGAATATAGGGAAGGGAATGTGGAAAGAGAGGAAAAAGAAGAAGAAGAAGGGGGAGATGGGGAAGTGATTACTTGCTTTCTTGAGAGAGTAGGCCGACGGTCTGGTTTAGCTTCGCCTTGAGCTCGCGAACGGCCAGGGAAACCAGGGGAGGCTTTAGCTTTTGGAGGTGGAGTCGGATGGGAGCAGGTCCGTCAGGTTCGATCCAGGCAGGTAAAACTGAGAGCGGGAGAGGGATTTCCAAAATCTAGAGGGAGATCGGAGCTTCTGGAGCTCGCAAACAGAGAGGGGATCAGGAGAGGGAATCTTCGGCTCCTGCTTGGATTTCGACCGAAGGGAGAGAGCACGGGACAGGGCAAAGAAAATCTGAGCCTCCTGAATGCTTGTCTCTTCTCCCTAAACCGGAGGTTCACAAGATATCCCACCCAAAGAGGTCGGGAAAGGTATGCGTTAAATGCACATCAATATTGGAGAGGGAAGTCTACCATTTTGAAATCCTTCCATGCGTCGCTGCTCGATGCTTGCCACAGCAACATCAAGCCTTTATCCCACTACGTGGGGTCGGCTACATGAATCCTTTTTCTCCATTGTGTCCTGTTAAAAGTCAAATTCTCATTTAAATCTAATAAAGAAATATCATTTCTAATATTTTCTAACCAAGTCTTTTTAGTTCTACCTCTACCTTTCTTAAAATAAGTCAAATCTAAGACCTCTACTTTTCTAACTAGGTCATCGGGAGGCCGCCATTTTATGTGACCAAACCATCTAAGGCGTCTCTCTCTAATCTTATCATCCACTGGAGCTACTCCAACCTTTTCACGAATATGCTCATTTCGTATCCTATCTCTAAGGGTAAAGCCACTCATCCACCTGAGCATCCTCATCTCTACAACACTTAACTTAGGATTATACTTCTCTTTTAATGGCCAACATTCGACACCATAAAGCATTGCAGGTCTCACCACCATCTTATAGAATTTTCCCTTAAGTTTCAGGGGTACTTTTCTGTCACACAATAAGCCCGATGCATTCCTCTACTTCAACCATCCAACTTGGATTCTGCTGATAATATCCCCATCTATTTCACCATCACTCTAAATAATAGATCCAAGATATCTAAAACGTGTACTCTTATTAATGACTTGATCGCCCAAAGTCACAATCCCCTCCCTAGGTCTATTATTACTAAAATTACACTCCATATACTCCGTTTTAGATCTACTCAAGTGAAAACCTTTAGACTCTAAGGTTGACCTCCACAATTCTAGTTTACCTTCAACTCCCTCTCTAGTCTTATCAACAAGAAGAATATCATCAGCAAAAAGCATACACCAAGGTACATCCTCTTGCAAATTTCTAGTGATAACATCTATGACTAAAGCAAAAAGATATGGGCTTAAGGCTGATCCTTGATGTAATCCAACCGAAAATAGGGAAATACTTAGTCAAACCACCTTGTGTTTGAACACAAGTAATAGCTACTGCATACATATCTTTAATGATTTGAATATAAGCGTTATTAACTCCTTTCTTTTCAAAAACTCTCCATAGCACTTCTCTTGGAACTTTATCATATGCTTTTTCTAAATCAGTAAATATCATATGTAAATCCTCCTTATTCTCTCTATATTTCTCCATCAAACCTCTTAATAAATGTATGGCTTTCATAGTAGACCTACCCGGTATGAATCCAAATTGATTTTGAGAAACATTAGTATCACGCTACAACCTATGCTCCATAACTCGTTCCCATAGTTTTAAAGTATGACACATTAACTTAATTCCTCTATAATTCACACAATCTTGTGCATCACCTTTATTCTTAAAAATAGGGATTAACACACTCATTCTCCACTCATCTGGCATCTTTTTAATCTTCAAAACAATATTAAAAAGCTTAGTAAGCCAAGAAATTCCTTCATCTCCTAAGCATTTCCACACCTCTATTGGAATATCATCAGGTCCAACAGCTTTTCCACCCTTCATTTTCTTTAAAGCCTCTCTAACTTTGATTTTACTAATACGCCGATAAAAATAGAAATCTTTATTTTCATTTAGGGTGCTAAGATCACTACAGTCAATTTTATTTTCAAATTCTTCATTAAAAAGTTTAACAAAATATCTCACCCACCTTTGTTGAATATCATCTTCTAAAAAAAGTACTTTTTGATCTTCATCCTTAATACACTTCACTTGAACTAAATCATTACTACTTTTATCTCTTTGTTTGGCTAACTTATACATATATCTTTCACCCTCCTTAGTATCTAATCGATTATATAAATTACTAAAAGCTAAACTCTTTGTATCGCATATTACTTTCTTAGATTCCTTACCTGCCTCTTTATATACTTTTCAGTTATCAGAATTTTTACAATTAAATCAATTTTTATAACAAATCTCATTATTTTTAATATTTTCTTGCATATTTGGATTCCACCACCAACTATTATTACTATTAGGAGTTTTTCCCTTTGAAACTCCAAGCGCTTCTTTTGCAATATTCTTAATATTATTAGCTACATTTTCCCACATAACATTAGCATCCTCATGCACAGATAAAATCTTAAGATCTAAAATCTTACTCTCAAAAATATTTTTGTTAATATTTTTTAAATGCCCCCATCTAATCCTAGAATATTATTTTACTTTATTTTTTATTTTCAGCCCCATTATCTTCAAGTCCAAAACTAACAAACGATGTAGGATACATAAATTTTTACTCGGAAAAACTTTATAATCTTTACAATCTAAATGATCTAATTTTCTTATAAGAAAATAATCAATCTGAGTTATACTATATCCATTTTTATAAGTAATGAGATGCTCATTCCTTTTCTTAAACAAGGTATTAGCAATTAAAAAGTCATATGCTAAACAAAAATCTAATATGTTCTTACCACCTTCATTTGTCGTTCCAAACCCATGGCCACCATGAATTCTTTTAAAATCATCTACCTCACTACCAACATGTCCATTTAAATCTCCTCCAATAAAAACTCTTTCTTCAAGAGGTATCTTTTGTATTAATAAGTCATTCCAAAATTTTAATTTTGAATCCATATTCAAACCCACTTGAGGAGCATAAGCATTTATAATGTTAACAATCTTAGCATCAACAATAATCTTTAAAGCCATAATTCTATCTCCAATTCTATTAATATTTATAACATTATCCTTAAAACTCTTATCTAAAATCACACCTACACCATTTCTAGTATGACTCCTACCCAAATACCAAAGTTTAAATCCTAAACTATCAATCTCCTTAGCCTTCTCTCCAACCCATTTAGTTTCCTGAATGCACAGAATATTTATCTTCTTATGAATCATAACATCTATTAATTCCATTAATTTTTTTGTAAGGGAACCTATATTCCAAGTTCCTATCCTAATTTTAGTTTCATGGACTAGCTTCTTTGCCCACATTCATCCTTGATGTGGGAACCCTTGCCTATTTAACACTGCACCCGGGCGGCGGTGCAGCGGCCTTTGCACACTTGTCATTGTATTCAGGCCATACAGTGCGTCGCTTCGAGGGGACGCCCTAGCATTAACATAATTTCTTAAAGGATTCATGTCATTATTATTCGACAAGTTTTACGCTGGCTGTTGACTACCTAACGCAACCCTCCACTTTTCTCATCCAGGACTTGGGACCTGGCAATGGCAATGCTCGATGCTTGCCGAACCGTAAAAATCTTTGAACTGCAAGATTTCGACTAAATCGTGGATTCCTTTCAATAATAAACGTCAATGTGATTTCCTATTTTAGGAAATGATTTGAATTAAGAAAGTCAATTATGCTTTAATTAAAATCGAATTACTTTTATTGAGCCATAATTAAGTTTGATCGAATTTAATTAAATTAAACCAGAATCAACACAAATTCTATTTGAATCGAGCTCGATGAGGCTCGATAAATTAATCGAGCCTTATTGAAAACAATTTGGGTCTAATTTGACTCAATTTGAGCTGATGCAATTCGAGCTAATGTGAGCTCGAATTGGACTCGACAGGACTTGATTAAATTAATTAAAGGCCCTCTAGGGCACTTGAATAAAAATTGAGGTCAACAATAACCTCGGATAGGTCACACATCTTGGGTGGATTCTCTCAACTTCTTTTATATTGGTTAACATCATTGAGTGACTCCCTGACATACAACCTCGGATAGCTCATGCATCCTTGTTGGATTCTTTGGACTTCTTCCATATAGGTTAACGTCATCGAGTATAGCTCTAACATACAATCTCGGATAGGTCACACATCCTTGGTGGATTCTCTTGACCTCTTTCATATAGGTTAATATCATCGAGCAGTACTCTAACATACAACCTTGGATAAGGTCATACATCCTTAGAGGATTCTCTCAACCTCCTCCATAGAGGTCAACATCATCAAATAATGCACTTAGTGGACAGCATTCGCTCTAGAAATATTTCATGAAAGCAAGTGGTTAATAAAATCATCACTCATATGAAGACCTTAGCAGGCTAAAATCCTCAAAATAGTACATAGAGCAATATGTCAAAGCATGTCTCAGAGATGCATAAATAATATAATTTTCTCTAGGGGACAGGTTTATTTCAAATGAAAAATAAGTATCAAGCTCATATAATAATCTCAGCTTCATCATTTGAGTTATATAAATCACATCAAGCTCAAGCATACATATATTTTCACAAGAAGATAAAATTAAAGATACAGCAGCATCATTTGCACAGACATCTCTTACAATTTCTTATAAGAAAGATTATAACCTGATCATCATCAAGCTTTCACTCAATTGACATTATTAGTGTATTGCACTACTACTAACACATCACACTACTTCGACCCCTTCAATTAGGGATATCTGATGTCTGCACATGTCAATATGTATACATATTACCTTAGTAAAAGGCAAGTAAACTTCCATCATCATCGGGAATTCACCCGATATCCGCCGTTGATCCTTTACTCCATATCAACTCTCATTGGCTCCTCGCTCAACTACTGATAGCAGCACAACCTCTAACTATTTCCTTTAGCTATCCACCCAACCATCCATCGACATCAGCCTTTCACTCGATCATTGATCGTCGATGGAATTTCGCCCAATCATCGATCACCGCCACACTTTCACCTGGCTGCTGATCGTCGCCAGATTTATGCTCAAACATCATTAAAATTCTCCCCGTCAACTAATAACCTATGGTTCTCCTCCCAAGTACTATTATCGCCAGATCCTCTCAAATTACCCTTGCATACAAGCAGCGATTGATCTTCTTCTATCAATGATTGTGTATTATCTCTCATCATGACCTTTTTAACATAAAAAAGACACACTAAAGCTCAATAGGGGATGTCACCTATCTCAAACAGTGGAATACCTCTACTATAAGAAAAAGACCAGAGGAGAAGAAAAAGTGAAGAGAGAGTGGAAACTCTAACTTCTACACAGGAGAGGGACGCTGAATTTGAGTAGGAAATACCTCCTACCAAAAAAATGTAATGCGTTAAATGTAAGAAAGTTAGAAGAAGAGGGGAAAAAGAGAAGAAAATGCAAAAATTCTAACTTCTACACAAGAGATGGTCGCTGAATTTGAGTAGGGAATTCCACCTACCAAAAACAACAGAATGCCTCAAATGTAAGAAAGTTAAAATAAGAGGGAAAAAGGGAAGAAAAGATAAAATTCTAACTTCTACATAATGAGAGGGGAACTGAACTTAGGTAAGGGATGCCACTTATTAAAAATAGTGGAATGTCTCAACTGTAAAAAAGTCAGAAGGAAAAGGGGGAAGGAGAAGAGGTGCATTTTTTTCCTTGCCCCGAGGGGGGTATTTATAGGTTGAAAAGGGAGGAATTTATTTTAAAAAGGGGGGGGGGGATTTTTGAAAAAGAGAGGGAAAGAACTTTTTAGAAATAATTTTAAATTTTTTACAATTTTCTAAAATTCTTTTGGGGCAAAAAATACCATTTTTGGAATTATTATTAAAAAAAGGGTGGGCCCATCATGAAGAAAAAAAAAGATATATATATATATATATATATAAAGAGGGTTGGCTATGAGCCGCCCCCTCTTTAAAAAAAAGGTGTAGGCCCTACTCGAAAAAAGTAAAAAAAAATAAAAATAATTGCAGCCGGCTGTGCTGTATGGCTCGCACCTAGAAGGGAGAGTCTGAAATGACACGCCGGTGTCGTCGGCGGCGGCCAGCGGCTTGCCGGCCAGCCAATCTGGCTGCTAACACGTGTTCGTGCCCGAATTTTCGGCTTGGATAGTCCAAATCAGACTTTTTTGGGGTCCCCAAATCTATTTTTTGACATTCCGGATTCAATTTTGATACTTTCGGAGCTCAACGGAGCCGCTATAATTAAGTTTGAGCAAAATTAAAATTTTTGGAAAGAAAATTTTTGACATTTTTTGTGATTCGTTCAATTTGAAATACTGAGATAAGTATTTTTGGACTTATGGTGGTTCGACATCCAAAAATAGGAGGGCAACTGATATATTATCAAAAAATTATCATGATTCAGCACGAATCTCGACGCAAAATCAAGTTGGAAACTTCAAAAATCAAATAGGAAACCATATAAACTCCAATTTCAGCAAACTTATAGTCGAACTGAAGGTCTCAAAAATACGAATCCAACGACACCAAATTCAACTCAATCCAAGCCCAAATGAGTCTAACTCAATGACCAAAAGCATATTTTGAGGGTTCAAACTATAATTTAGATTACCAAATAATTTCCAAACATGACATGCTTATAGTTGAATTGAGCAGCTCGACGAGACAAATCCAACAAGCCAATGATCATCAAATTATAATATCATTAAAGTCTTCAAATGCTCAAAAAATGGTCCATGATCAAGGGTTAGTTTCAATATCGGTCGTCCATTCAAACCACTCCCAATTTACCCTTGATCTTCCTCTCATTTACTGGTCATGCCACTCTCAGAAAATTATAAATAGACACCTCATTTTTTGTGAGGGGGGATCCAAGTAAGAAGAGAAGAGAAGGAGCCAAGAAAGAGAAGAAGGAAGAGAGTTCTCTTGCCACCTAGCTCCTCTACCACCGCCTAGACTTTCGTCGGACCACCGCCTGACGCCGAACTTTCATCGGATCACCGACTAACGACAGATTTTTGCCCAACCACCCAACATGGATTTCCAATCTCTGTTTATAATTGGTTTTCAATCTGAAAGTTGATTATTATAATCTGATTATCCTTAATTTTAAGGACGAGTCAGCCTCTTGTAACCTAAGCAAACACTAGTGGAATCCTTTCAACTGGGCGTGGCCCTGTGGTTTTTCCCTTTCTAGGGTTTTCCACGTAAAAATTCTGGTGTTTTTTCATTTTCTATTTGTGTGCTGGATATCCATACAACACTGATACAAAAATTTCTAACTCTATCGCCGTATATATTCTAGCCCGCAATATTCCTAACTTTTATTAATTATATACATTCAAAGCTTAAATTTATAACTCAACTAATTTTATAGTTTGATACTTTAACTCTCATGTAGAATTCTCATAAGTTTTTAATCCTCACATCAGAAAGAAATTTAAAGTGATTCTCTTTATATAAGATAAAGCACAAGTTATAAGTAATAAATAAAGTTGCATGATGTGACAAACTAGCAACTTCTTAAATTTATTTGCATATGTCCCTTTAAATATATATTTAAATTTAAAAAAAAAATAATTGAATAGAAATTTAATATTAAAAATTTTATTCAAATAAAAAAATAAAATATATTGAATCAGCCGTTTCAATCGAATCAGCACCGGTTCAACAATTTTACGATTGAACCGTCGATTCAAACTAATTCTCATCGATTCAATGAGAATCTGATTTTCTAACTGGACAGGACCGACAACTTGATCAATTCTCAGTCGAAAATGTTGAACTAGTTGGTCCGGTCTTATTTTAAAAACATTGAAAAAAATAATGTCAATACTAAGAATACAATTATATTTGATATTTAATTCATTTGAAATGTTTGAAATGGTTTGAATAAGTGTAAAAGAGTATGATTTTTTTTTTTGTACTAAAATAAATACAATGTAATGTAAAATGATGGGCGGTAGTGACTGACGGTTGTAGACGATGGCGGCAGGCAGTGACAGCCAACTACCGTGGTGACGTCAATAGTGGCATACAACGACTGTCATGGCAATTGATTGGCAACAACGTAGTTGAAATTGAGCAAAACTAGGCAAGTTTAAAATATATTAAAAAAACAAATAAGTAAAAGAAATTCACTAGAACTTTACATTGAATTCCTTTTCTATCAATCCAAACACTCAATTTTCATTTTATATTATATTTCTTTTTAAGCAAATTGAATAATCTCTTGAAAATTTTTGACTTATTATCCCTAAAAAATATGTTTAATTATTTTATTATAAATTATTATTTTATTATAAAAACATGGTTCAAAATATTTATATGATCAAGAGAGATGGCCTTCTTTATTTATGATCCATTAATTTGAATTCAAATTTATTGAAATATAACTCAGAAAAGAGTCAAACTACCCTACTGACCTCTCCAACCTCCATTTCTGGAGAAATTATTATGTGCGGAGTTCGGACAGGAAGAACCGTCTGGATTGCTGTGTATTTATTGAGTATTTATTGAGTACTTGTAAATACTCAGCAAATATTCAGTAAATACTCAATAAATCAGCAAATACTTAGCAAATATTCATAAAATATTCAGCAAATACTCACAAAATACTCGACAAATACTCATAAAATACTTGATAAATACTCACAAAATACTCAGTAATACTCACAAATGAGTATTTATTGAGTATTTATAAATACGCAGTAAATTCAGACGGTTCTCCTCATTCAGACACCGCACAGAATAATTTCTCTCATTTCTGACCATCCTCTCCATTGATGCTTCCAGCTCCCGCCAATCGCCTTTCATCAATTACCTACCCAAAAGCACTAAGCCACCTACACCGCAACTAGCCTTGCCAAACCAACTACTGCTTGTAAGCCTCAATCAAGCCTCAATGTCGATGCCTGAGCTACTCTTTTCAATGCTAACTTCCACCTCTTTTTCTCTAATGTTCTCGTCAACAACCTAGTTTGAATATTTGCTACCAAATTATTACAATCCGGGATACTAAGCTTGTGATTTTGATGATAACAAACATTATTGAATTTCTCATTATTTCTCTTAGTATATATATCGCATATATGCTTTTGTGTGTACTAACATTTCAGGTACATCATATATCGTGTAATGAAGATTCAAGATTTAAGACTCAATATAATAGGATGATGTTTGCAAGAGTCTATAATTTTTATTTCTTTATATTTATATTCCTTGAGTCAAAGTCATATAATGGTGCATGCTAACTTTGTGACTGTCCACACATACTGGGTAATGAAAAAATAAATTTTAAATTTTTTGAAGTTTGTTTTGTATGATCCATATCATATTGTATGATTTATTATTTAAAAAATAATTAAAATAGCTAATTGAGTAATTATTATTTCTAAACTAATCGTACTGTATAAAATAGATTGTACATGACAATCAATTTAAAATAAAAACCCTAGCCAACAATCAGATTTAAATAAGTATTTTAATTTTGAAATTTTAAACTAATCATACTATATGAACTCATTCATACTGTAGATATTTAAAATATCACCTAAATTAATTCTCATGATTAGTCAATCAAATTAAAGTTTAATCAATATGGCAGATTATACAGTACGATGTTGATCTTACTAGACGATTGGTAGCGACAAAATTCGATTGTCTCAGGGATCATCCTGGATGAACCTTGATTTATTAAACTAATCATATAGTATGATGCCAATCATATTGGATGATTGGCAAAGATGATATTTGATGGTCCTGTAAGATCGTAAGAAAAATAAACTAATCGTACTGCACAACTGAGTATTGTGTTGTACAATCAGTATACCGTATTTGAACAAACCATACTGTGACTTATCTGTCGTGCTGAATGAACTAGGATTACTTGAACTAATCATATTGTATGATCCCCAATTGTACTGCATGAAGAGAAATGGCTAACTTGAATATTAAGATTAATTTGAGCCTTTATTTAAAATTCATCCCTAATTCGACTTATGGATTCTTTAGCCACTTTTCTTGAGGGAGAACTTCTATGAGAAGGGTTTAGAGTGGGAGAATTGCTTTGGATAGATAAAGGTGAAGTCTTGAGGGAGAAGATTCTTATGGGATAAGAGAGTGTGTGAGAGAGTTTTCTACACTAGGTTGCTCTGTCATATAATACCTTCTTCCACCAAGATCAATGTCTTTGCTTGAGGGAAACTCCGGAAGTGTCCCTTCATCAGAAGGATCCAGTTGCTCCGCTACATTGAGGAGGTGAAAGGGATTCAACTACTATGCCGTACAAGGAAGGTGAAAGGGTCGGCTACTCTTCCGCACCAAGGAGGTGGAAGATATTTGTAAGGGCCTATCTGCCTTGTTGTGGGGGCAGAAGGAGAGCCACTAGTATTAGTACAATACTTGGAGTGGAGGACTCCAAAGAGTGGACTTAGGTCAAGGTTGATCGAACCACTATAAATTTCTAGTGTGTTTGTTCTTATTTTTACTTTTATTTTTTCACATTTTTATTTCTTGCATCTTACCTATTACAAATCTATGATCTATGAGTTTTTACTTTGCATAAATTGAATATTTTATTTTTGCTCAAAAAGAAAAAAAAATTTAGGAATCAAAACAAAAATATATATTTTCTCTTTGCAAGTATTGTTTAAAGTTAGAACAAAGTTTTTGTTTAGAACAGTGTTGTCAAACTATTCTTTAAATTATAAACTTTTCAAATGGATAATTTTTTAAAGGGAGTTTTTAAACACTAATTCACCCCCTCTTGATGTGCATTTGTAGTTCAAGTCAGTCTAGCAACCCACATTTGAATTTTCAATTTGTATTAGAGAGGGTCTCAAAATCAATGTTTTAAAAAGCCTTGAGAAAAAGATCCATGACACGCCTCATCAATAGAAATACTGTGGAGGGTTATTCAATAACCCGTCCACCTTTATTTAATCACATTTCCTTTGATTTTTAAAAAAATTGTATATCTATATTTTTATAATTGATTGATTTTCGTATGTGGCATATGATACAAGAAAGATACTCTGCACTATCTAGATTTGTAAATGATATTAAAGATGAAATACCCTTTAATGAATATAGCAATAAAGATAGAGACCTTACATAACTAAATGCTAAATATCTAAACTTTTTTTTTTGTGCACTTAAATCAAAAGACTATATGAGAGTCTCTACCTGTGTTACTGGCAAGAAAATCTGAGATATGTTATGCATTACTTACGAGGGTAACAATAAAGTTAAATAATCTCATTTAAATATATTATTGCATGATTACAAACTATTTTGCATGAAACCAAATGACAGAATCTATGATGTGTACACTAGATTTATTCAGATAGTGACATCCTTGCATGCTTTAGGTAGAGAACTATCAAACTCTAAAAAAGTTAATGAAATACTTCATTGTCTGCCTGATAGTTTTGATGCAAAATTTACCACAATATGTGAATTGAAATATCTGAATATTTACTCAATTGATAATCTGCTTGCCTCACAAATTGCATACGAACAAAATGTAAGCCAAAGATTGCATGATGCAGGCGAGAAAAGAAAAGAGAAGATCGTGGTTCTGAAGGCCTGTAACCCAAACTATAATAGCTCAGGATCAGATGACAATGATGACATAACCCTTATGACGAGAAAATTCAAAAACTTCTTGAAGCAAAAATAGAAGCACCATGTTGAAAAGTGCAAAGGTAAAGGAGGAAGACTTAATAAAAGTTCATTTGATGTAATTTATTTTGAATGTAGAAAATCTGGATACTTAAGATCTGAATGCCTTAACCTGAAAACTCACCCTACTAAGGAGAAGGGTGAAGAGAAGACAAACATCAAAAAGGGGAATCAAAGGACGTAGAAGGCTTTCCAGACATATTCAACTTCAAACTCTTCATAATATAAACCTGAGGAGGAGGTAACAAATATGTGTTTAATGATTGATAACTCTATTATTAACTCCAATTAGGAAGAGGTATATAAGCTTACCTATGATGATTTATTTTCTATTTCTGAAAAAAAAATACATGAATTATATAGGAAGTTAATGAAACAACATGCAATGTTAAATTTAAAATTTTCTAAATTAGAAAAGGAGCATGATAGTCTTTGAACTGAATACATTGCATTAGATAAAGAGCATGCTTCTTTATTTGATGAATATGATGAACTAAACAAGAAGTATCTTGACTTAAATAAATCTTATGAATCCTTGAAAATCGAGCATGTTGAGCTAGAGGATGCATTTAAGGAATTAGAAATACTTGCAAACAAAGCATACTTTAGTGACCAGGCATTAAAACTTGAAGTTGAAAGATATAAGAGTGCAAATGAGTTTTTGAAAGTGAAAATTCATGCTTTTTAAAATAATAAATCACTGCCTACACTAGCATAATAGATAGCAAAAAAAAAAAACAACATGTATATCATATCCTTAAAAGGAGGTACTACCACTCACATAGGTTTATGAATCCATTTCTGGGTGTTAGGTGCTATTCCTATGGCATGGTAGGACACATAGCCCACACTAGCACTATACACCATAGAAAACATCTAGTGTAGAGGTCAAAGTCATTTGCATCACATCATTGCATGTATTTATCTCATCCATTAAACCATAAGATCATTGCATGTATTTATCTCATCCATTAAACCATAAGATAGAATCCAAACTCACTTGGGATTCTAAATCTAATCATTGATGACTTTATATGGATGCTCTCATAAAAGGACTAGTGAGAGCATGTAGTGCTTGGATAGTGGTTATTCATTGCACATGACTAGAGACTTAAAAGTAATTTATCATGCTAGAGGTCAGGGTAGGAGCCATGGTAACACTGAGAGATAGATTGGTAACTCTAAAAATTTTGTTATAGAAAATGTTTTGTTAGTAGATGGACTAAAATATAATCTGTTTAGCATTAGTCAACTCTATGATAAGGGATTTGATATAAATTTTTTATCTATTAAATGCATGATTAGTCTAGCATTAGTCAACTCTGTGATAAGAGCTTTGATATAAAATTTTTATCTATTAAATGCATGATCAGTCTAAATGAAAAAATTATTTAGAAGGAAAAATGGTGAATAATGTTTACATGTTTGATTTGACTTGTATTAATAATTTAAATACTTTATGTCTCAAATTATTATTGATGAATCGTGGCTATGGCATAGGCGACTATGTCATGCAAGTATGAAAATTCTTAGGAAGATAACTAAAAAAGGCTTAGTTAGAGGCATACCCAAGTTAAATTTCTCTAAGGATCACCTATGTCATATCTGTCAATTAAGAGAATAATTCAAATCATCATTTCATTACATTAAGGACATCACCATCTCTAGACCACTAGAAATCTTGCATATAGACTATTTTGCTGCTTGTTTGTTGTCTTGCTGCTCATTTGATGTTGTTGTCAGCTAAAACAATTTGTGGATTGTGGCCTTTATGGTTGGCTTAGTGCTTTGTTGGTTAGTTTTATAATTGGGTTGTGATGAAAACTATTGTGAAGTTACACAACAGTAACAACACAGATAGTTTGATGTAACCAGGATCAATTTGATAAATATATACATGTATTATGCCAAAATTTAGTGTGCTCATCAATATATGCATGTATTATGCCAAAATACATGTTAGGTCAGATGAATAGTAAATTAATGCATATCACATATCTCATGTCCAGATGCAATTCACTAGCTCCTGATTATTTTGTACTTAATATTATTCTACTCATTTTAAATAATATGACATATATGCAAAACTAACAAAAAAATTAATATGATTGTATCAAAATATTAAGAATGATGATATATACCACATATCAAAAGTTATATGATGAAAATTAACTAAAATGGGAGATATTATATTTTTATCAAATTCAGGAGGGAATAAATATTCAAAGCTCAAAATTATTAAAAACAGACATAGGGTTAAGGTTATCTACCACAATTGGAATACTTTTCCTAACAAGAGCGATGGAAAATGTTAGGCTCAAACCCCACTTTCTCTCTCCTCCTCTCTCTCCTATTATCCTCACCTCACTCACCCGACTTTGCATGAGAATGGAAGAGGGGATGGTGGGGTGAGGTATTCTATTATAAATGTTTTTATATATTTTATTTAAAAATAAAATTTCAAACCTAGCACTCCAGCATTCACAACCCATATGTCGCAGTACTCACTCAAAATCAAGAAAACCTGAGAGCTTGGTGTCATAGTGCCCAATAAGCTCACCGATGTTGTGCTCCCTCATACAATTTTTAAGAATTTAGTGAAATTAAACTCAAGACTATTACAGCAAATGTCGAGTTTGAAAACATTCGATGGCACTAGGGCAAGGAGGACGAATTTGGATAGGTGTCATCGAATGATTATTTTAAACCATCTACAAATATGATTAACATTCGATAAGCATATCAGTTATATATGCCAAAATATTCAAAGCAAGGGAGTAATAAGCAGTGAATGCCATCAAATATAAATGATACCCTTCCCCATAAATAAGGAAGGGGTTGATCAGCATTAATAAATATGAATTGTGGATTATTGATTCCATTGTGGAAGTTAAAAGCATCTTAAGTCATTGAAGTGTCTTCAATAAATAATTTATAGTCTATTCATTAAACCTCCTTTGAGGAGAGGAGACAAGAGACTACAATGTCTACTATAAATATTGGTTTTAACATTGAGAGTATGAGTTAGTGTCGACAACTTACATTGTCCTTCTTAGTGATGGCATGCATAGATGTTATTGGCGATGACATATGATGAAGTTAGTGGGAATTGAAGTTGGTGATGATGTTGTGCATCAACTTTATAGGTAATAGTATGCATTAGTATTATTATCGCTAATGGGTGATGCAAATGGTGGGCGTTGATAGTCTAGCGAGATTGTAATTGGATGACTAAGGACAGGAGATCATAATCAGACAAAGTTGGCAAGAAGATCACAATCAACAAAAATCATCAAAAGAGTATAATTGCATGATTGTTGTCAGTGGATTGTAGTCAGGTGATGATGATTGGACGACAGTGGTTAGGCGACGGTGGTCGAGATAATGTGGTTAGGCGATGATATCCTTGAGATAGCACTCAGGAAACAATGGCAGAGTAATGTCAGAAAGACAACAACTGCTAAGCTATGGCGGTCCGACATTGATTTTACCATTGCTATGTGGCAATTATTTATACCGCAACTTGTTTTATCAATTTGTAGTAGTTGAAATGATAGCTTATTGCAGCGATTTTAAATCGCCACTTACTACAAAAATTAGAATCATTGATGTATCTTGAACTATATTAAACCACTAAGCACCTTGCCCCCATATGTGTGAGGTCCTAATTCTAGCCATCCCTATTCCATCCTCAGTGTCTAGCCATTCCTATTCCAACCTTTATTGTTCCCTCTCGTAGCTTAGCCATGACACATCTTCTCCTCAATCTCCTTTGATGTTCTCATTTGAACGTCATTTCACCAAACTATCACCACATCTTCCTTATTTCTTGATGGTCTCATTAGAATATCTTTTTTTTTTCATCTTTGAATTTAATAGCTGCTACTTGCATTGATCGCCTTTCAAATTTACATTTTCTTCTTGATCTTTCTTGTTATTCTTTTTTTGATTCCCAGATCAATATAAAGAAACTATCTCGCTTGTTTACTTCTCTCTCTTTGCCAAATGACTACTCGATACTTTTATATGCATCAGTTTTTATAAATTATGGTTGTGATTTTTCTTAGTTCTATGATTGATTGATTACCATGTAAATATCTTTCTAAAACTTCTCATTAATTTATTAGTATACAAGCATCCTTTAGTTCCTAGTGCTTTCTAGGGAAAAAATCTTATAAAGAAAGCCACAATGAAAGGAATGATAGATTTTCATTAATAATTTGTCTAAGATTTGTTTGCCTAATAAAGATGAGGAAAAAAATCAATTAGTTATCAAGGCAAGATATTCTTTCAGGGCATTTTTCACAATGATTAACTCTTGATGGAGAAGTAATGATGAAGCTATTAAAAAAAAACTACCATTGACTTATTTATCTTTGTGTACAAACTGCCCCTAGTTTTGTAATTTAAATTATATTATTCCATGTGTATTATGATTTGTGTTGTGGTACAGTTCACTTGCATTTCAAAGGTCTTTCAAGTATTTTAATTTTACCATGTTTTTGGATTTAATGACAAAGGAGCATTTGAACTATTAATATGATTCCATGTCATTGTTGTTGTTGTTGGAGTTAATTACTACATGTTGTTACTAATATGATTACATTGCAAAGCAAATTAATAATATGCTTTTTAAATTGTTGCTCCTCATGTAGTGATTTGAATTGCCATGAAAATCTATCTATAAAAAAAATTTCCCAGTCGCTGCAAAATCGCTACGAAAGAGCTTTATAGCTGATATAAAATGCTATGATCTTGTAGCGGTTTCAATATTGTTATTAACTTTTTGTTTTTGGCGGTGAAAAACTATTGTGAATGTCTTTTCTTATACATATACGATTTGATCGAGCCTACCCCAATTACTTGGAAGGACATTATTTGTAATCAATGATATACACTCGTGGAATTATTTCAATTAAGCCTAACCCCATCATTTATTCTCTTTTTAGTGTTTTCCACACACACAAAAAAAAAATTATGTCTCCTATGAGTTGCTCTTATAATTTTTTTTAATCTGCATACATACAAAATTCAAACTTTTTCTACCACCCTAAAAATTTTAACAAGTGACATCTATATAAGTTAAGAGCAGCTCTCAAGAAATATAGAATTTATTTCTTAATAAGTATAAAAAAGGAAAAAGCCATGGGTATGATCCAGTCCAAATGAAAACACCTATGTGGATCATATATTTCAAATGATGTTATTCCTTGTAATTTGAGAATGAATTAAAATAATATAGTGAGAATGAACTCTAGAAGTAATTTTCATGATGAAAGTAGGAAAAGCCTTAAGAATTTGGATTTACTAATGAATGATGGAGTGTAGTCATCTTGATCACCCTTCTCAAAATAGAGAACACTTGGTGATAAAAAAGGGATGTCACACATCAACGATTAATTGACATTAGGTGTTATTCATTGGCTAGATGCCAATTTTTTGTGACTAGGAGCTTCATATATTATGATAGTTTGTTATTTATTTGGTTGTTATCTTTATATAATGAGAGATTGATTCCAAAGCACCATTATGATGTCACTCCTTGAATCTAAAGGACAATACGCCCAACAACTTTGGCACATGATAAAAGAATTCATATTAACTCATGAAATAAACATTAAGATTCAATATATATATATATATATATATATATATATATATATATATATATATTTCATATGTAGGAGAAAATCATTCATTATTAACTAAACCAAATAAAAAAAACCCTAAACCAACCCTATCACACCTGAGCTCCTCAATAGGCACTGGTTTATCTCTGACAATATTTTACTAAACTTGATGACTATGCTCACCATGATGTGCCTCCATTTGCACTAAGGGAAATCTCCCTCTCAGTCTCTCTCATATTGTTCTCCATCTTTGTGTCCTTCCTCTATCTATAAAAGAAAGCTAATCACAAGCCCGTTTTCTCCCTTAAAGCCCTTAGCCTTACATCCTTCAATTAAGAACTAAAAAATCATATGCCTATTCCCTTGAAGCATCAATCATCAGAGAACTTCTAGGTAACCTCATTTTCTTCTTCCTTTGTTTTAACTCCCAAAACATCTATCAATTTAAATTATTAGTTATTTTTAGTGTTAGATTTAAGTTTTTTTTATAAATTTTGTTATTTAAATAAACTATTTGATTAAATAAAAAAATTAATGATTAATTTCATAATGATAATAATTAGCCTAGGTTGACTATTAGGCAACATTTGTCGATTAAGTTGCACGCACATTAACTAACTATTAAATTTTAATGCCTCTATATGTGTATTTGTGATTAATTGAGAGGTTTCATTATTTAGGGTTTTCAAAATAATATTTCTTTATAATTCCTTGCTAATTTCAACATATTTGTGGACTTTAGATCTGAATATCTTGAGTTATATAACTTTAATTTATTTGAGTGTAAGTATATCATTATTTGGAGCACTATCATTGATGCTTCTAATAGATTCTTTATATAATTAATAGATTGCTAGTTGAAGCTTTCACATCCAATTGTGCTTTACAACTAACCAAAATTTTAATTTTTAATTAAATAATTAATAAAATTTAGAATTTAGATTTTAAAAATAGTTTATTAATTTATTATTATTTTTTTTATGTAAATAGAAATGAATGTGAACTTTTAAATTTAAGTATAATTAAATTTCTTTAAAAATTATGTTTTTTTTTGCTTATATAGTATAAATAAAAATTAAATTGCTATTTTTAGACCATTCTTTCTAATTACATTAATCCATTATGTCATTTGATTAGATTTAAATTAAATATAATGAGTTTAGTTGGACTCCAATTAAGGTATTAATATATGATTGAGTCTTCTTATAGTTGTGTGGGACAAAGTTGGATGATTGATATAGACCTACGGTTGAATTGACCAAAAATTGAAGCACTCCATGCTCTATGTTCGTGCAATAAGAAAGGATGTGAGCTTATGTATTATGGCCATGGGAATTTATGAGTTCTTCAATGACTTTTTACCATTAGCAAACTAAGGTTTCGTTTGGGACAGCTTTCTTACTATTTTTTAAAGTAATTTTTTAGTTAAAAAAATTCTACTTCAACACATTTTTGAACTAAAAAGTTGCTTTAGAAAATAAAAAGAAAGTCTTCCCAAACAAACCCTAAATGATAAATTATTACTTGAATTTGGTAAAAGCTCTAATGCTTCTCTAAGACTTCATTTGTGACAACTTTCTTATTGTTTTAAAAATAATTTTTTAGTATAAGAATTTCTTGTAAAAAATTTTATACTAAAAACCTATTTAAAAAAAAAATAGTAATAAAGTTGTCCCAAATTAAGTCTAAGATGAATGTTGATGTTAGAGAGACACCTATATAAGGTAAATACCTAGATGAGTTAGATCCAAATTTTCATATACCATGGACGGGTCGATCTGACCCGAAGTACCGAACGGTTCAAATTGAGAACGGCTTAAACCGGTTTGGGCTCCCGCACCACTCGCTATATATATATATATACATATTTTCCTCCCGCTCCACATTCTCGGCTGTAATGATCTAGGGTTTCTTGGAGCCTTAGTGGGCGGCAGAATCAAGGGGCTATTTCCCTTCTCCTCTTCGCTGCGGCAGGGTTTTCCTGTTCCAGTTTCTCCTCTCTTTGTAAATTTACTCTTCGAATCCACTGAATCTTCGTATACCTTGCATCTTCAAATCTTTTTCTAGTTATAGCATTTCATCAAAAGCATTTGGCGTATTTTATCGGCTCTGTCTACTCGCCAGAATCCATGGAAGCATTAGTTCGCTTCATTTACTTCTTTTTAGAATATATCGTGCTCTGATTACCAAAGATTTTCTGGTTTCGTTTTGCGATCCATTGGATCTTGCTACGATATATTTGCAGGAGTTATGTATCGGTGCTTTGCTTTATCGGCGTGCATTTGTGACCGAGCGTTCCCTGCTAAATTGACTGTAAGGGAGAATGGACTTTTGGGTTATTTTGCTTTATTCGATTACTCAACAATCTTTCTCCCCATATTCTTTTTGTAGATCCGGAGCTCTAATTTCTGTGATCTAGCGATAATGTTTTCAAGAAATTGATTTTGTTTTAATTTTTCTTTCACTGAGTTGATGGATTTTATTTCACTTGATTTGATTCAGTTTCTACTAAAATGTATTGATGAGTGCAGGACTGTGTGTATCGGCTCTTGCTCATATAATGCAATCTTAACCGAAAGTATCTCCTGCAAAATTGATTATGGTGAAAGTGGGCAGTTGGGTTTCGCTTATTTGTGAGGATCTCAACAATCATTTTCTTCATATTTTTGCTGTTTAATTAAAATTTCTGTTCATTGTTTGGAAGTACTTGAGTAAAGAAGATTTTGGAGTCAGTTAAGTTGGATGCTAGGGTTGAGATTGAATGTTTATTGATCTTTCTAGGTTAAAAGTTAGGACTTTAATTTTGGGCTTATTTTTTTAAGGGGCTGTTTGGCAACAATTAGGATTTAATTTTAGTGTGATTTAGTTGTAAATTCTGTAAATTCAGATTTAGTAAATTTGAAGTGTATTAAATTTAAAAAATTATTTGGTATGACATATGTTCCTGATAAATTCTAAAATATTGTTTGACAATAGATTTTAGGAGTTAAGAGTGGTTAGTTCATTAAAATTTAAATTTAATTTATATTTCAATTTTAATATGTATTTAAAATAATAATTATCTATTAATTTTAATAATAATAATTAAATTATAATTATAAATAATATAATTAGAGATTAGGTTTATAATTAAATGATTTAGTTAATTATTTAAACAGTGTTAAATTTGAAGAATATTATTAAATTTCTAATTAATTACTCAAGTCTTCTATTTATTCTGATTAATTATTTATTATTTTATATACTTCTTATTAATTGTTATTTAATATTAATAATTTAATTATTATTTTACATAATTAATTATTGGATTATTAACTCTAAAGTTACTTAATTAGTTAATAATTAAGACTTTTTTTAAAAAATAATTTTAAGTATGTAATAAATAAATTAATTAATTATTAATATTCCTATTATATCAATTAAATTAAATTAATTTCTAATTTAATTGATAGGCCTTCTAGGATTTGCTTTTCAACTTCACCATTTCTTCCTTCAAGTGATTCTTATGGAGAAAATATTTTGTGGGGAGTCTTATCGGCCCGATTTACTCGGCTCAGATGTTCATTATTCTGTTTAAATATAGATTTTAGGGTTGACATTTTTTTTAATAAAAATAATCGTGAAAGTTTCGTTATATATAAGATTTTAGTTTAATAAATCTTTGATATTTGTTGAGAAAGAAAAATCAGAAAGAGATGATGAAGATAAAAAATGATTTGGATGATGTTCTTTCTTGGAGTTGATGATATGTCTACTGAATGTGAAATCTGAAAAGAAGTATTCAAATGCAAGAAGAGGGAAGAATTGAAGTTGAAAGAGTTGTAGTTTGAAAGAACAAATTGTGGTTGTAAGGAAAAATAGAGAGTTTCGCTTGTTTATTCTTAAATTTAGTGTAATAAATTTTTTTTTTACTTCAGTTTATGCTAGTAATATTTTGACACTACTAAATGTGTATGAAATCTTTTTTTTGATCATATAAAGCACTGTGCTTTAACTATTGTTAATTGAGGCCTAGTTCGGTTCTGCTCGGTTCTGCGTTTTTTGTGCTTATTCCTTTTTAAAGTAATAAATTTTATTTTTCTTTACTGTTTGGTTCGTCAAACCTCGTTTTCAATAACATAATTTTTATCATTTTTCTGTTATTTTGAAAAAGCTTTTTATATATGTTTCTCTCTTAGAAAATTCCTTTTTTCGAATCGATGTTTCTTAAAATTACATTTTACAAAAGTACCAAATAACCAAACGAAGCTTGAGTTTTTGTTGCATTTTTTATGCGCTTTTATTATACTTTTGTTATGTTTTTGTTGCGTATAAGTGTTGACAGTCCAATATAAAGCCGACCAGCTTAGTCAATTTGTTTTCGAATTTTTTAGAACGACACGTTGGGTTATTTATTGACCCCCTAGAGGAAATAGCCATCGGAAATTTTTGTTCTACGATTTTCAGAGTTAATGAATCGAAATATAAAATTTAATAAAAAAATCGTTAAGAATTTGTTAAAATCCTTTTTTTTTATGTTTGCATATTTTATTTCATTCAGAAATAATGAAATTTTGTAGGAAAACAAGGAATCCATCCAGACTAAAATGAGTTAGTACTCTTATTCTTCAATTATCGATGGAAGTATAAAGGTCGTACTAAATATTTTTACTTCTTTTGAAAAGTATGAGATTCTTTTTTTCTTATAAAATTTCATTATTATCATTAATATTTTGTAAAGATACCCTTTTTGCATGATTTGTTATAATATCTCAAAAAATCTATAAAATTAAGTTTCAAATGTTTCAATTATTTTTCCAGATTACAATAACCTGAATGTTTTAAAAATTTTTTGGTTTGATTTGGTTTAATTATATTTCAAAAAAAACAATAAAAGAAAGGGGGTCATAATGTTTATATTCAAATCATTAAAATCATTAAAGATATATATACATGAGCTATTATTTGTGTACACAAGTGGTTTGATCAAGTATTTTCCCATTTTAGTTGGATTACATTAAAGATCAGCTTTAAGCTCATATCTTTTTGTTTTAGTCATGGATGATCTCACTAGATAATCGTAAGAGGATGTATCTTGGTGTATGCTTTTTGTTGATGATATTCTTCTTATTGATAAGACTAGAGAGGGAGTTGAATGTATTTGAATTATGGAGGTTAACCTTAGAGTCTAAATGTTTTCGTTTGAGTATTTCTAAAATAGAATATATATAGTGTAATTTTAGTAGTATAGGCATAGTGAGGAGATTGTGACTTTGGGCGATCAAGTCATTAATAAGAGTACATTTTTTAGATATACTGGATTTATTATTTAGAGTGATGGGGAAATTGATGGGGATATTATTTGCAGAATTTAAGTTGGATGGTTGAAGTGGAGGAATGCGTTGGGCTTGTTGTGTGATAGAAAAGCCCCCCTCACTCAAACTTAAGGGAAAATTTTATAAGATGGTGGTGAGACTTGCAATGCTTTATGGTGCTGAATGTTGGCCATTAAAAGAGAAGCATAATACTAGTTAAGTGTTGCAAGATGAGAATGCTCAGGTGGATGAGTGGCTTTATCATTCGAGATGTGATACGAAATGAGCATATACATGAAAAGGTTGGAGTAGCTCCAATGGAAGATAAGAATGGAGAGAGTCGCCTTAGATGGTTTGGTCACATAAAACGGCGGCCTTCTGATGACTCAGGAAAGCAGATGTATTATAATTAATTTATGTTAAGAAAGGTAGATGTAGACCTAAAAAGACTTGGTTTGATAATATTAGAAATGATCTTCTTTATTAGATTTAAAAAAGAATTTGACTTTTAACTGGACATAATGGAGAAAAAGGATTCATGTAGCCGATCCCACGTAGTGAGATAAAGGCTTGGGTAGTCAACCCCATTCAAACCACTCCCAACATGCCCTTGATCTCCTTTTTATTTATTGGCCATGCCATTATTAAAAAAATATAAATATATCTTTTATTTCTCATAAAAAAGGGACCCAAGCAGGGAAGATAAGGAAGAGAGATAAATTATAGTTCTTTTATCACCAGACTCCTTCTCGACCACCGTTGAACCATCGACTGTCGTCTGATTGATGTCGAATTTTTGCTCGGCCCACCAACTGATGTTGGATTTTCGCTCGACCACCGATAGATGTCGAATTTAGAGTTCTCTTGTCATTAGACTCCTCTGTCGCTGGATTACGGTCTTTCCGACCTCCGTCACCATGCAATAGTCTTTCTGACCAATGTTGCCCATTGACTATAGTTTTTCTGACCTCCGTCGTCATACTACGATCCTTCTGACCTCCGTCGCCAGATAATGATCTTTTAGACCTCCGTCACCAGCCGACTATGGTCCTTTCCACCACTATCACTTGACTACGCTCTTTTTGATCTCCGTTGCCCGCCGATTATGATTCTACCGACTAAATAAACATGTCAATACTAATTCTTTTAATTCGTATCATGTAATGCAATTTATATTATATATATTTACAACATCAAATTAAGGCCTTCCCTCCAAGGAAGAACCGAATTTGTAATTGACAGCAAAAATTAATGAATTTATTTAAATTGGGCCAAGCCTCGTGGGTTTTTTTTAAGGGATTTTCACATAAAAACATTAGTGTCTCTTATGAACGTTATATCCTCTCTTTTATCTGATTGTGTGCTAGATCTTCATATAAAATTAAGACGTTAAACTTTATATTTTTTTATCGCCACATATATTTTAGGACGTAACAGTTTTGGGCTATCTGTGGGAATATTGTTCCTAATTAGGGGCAACTATTACTCCAATCTCAAAAGATCGTTCATGTCAACGTCTTGACATCAATCATTAATGCGCTAATTTAATGAGAATCATATGTGAATTAGGGGCAACCTTGACTGTAGTCATTGTCAAGAAGATTTCTTTAACATTTTTAACTTTAAGTTGATATTTTGGAAAATTATTTTTCATAAAGCTTCTAGAAAATGTAAGAATGCTTCTGATAATTTGCAAGTTTTATATAATCCCTAGTTGAATTTCTACTCCTTAGGCAAGGATTTAATCTCAACCTCAAAAAGATAATAATGATCTAAAGATATATCATTCTTTACCTTTAATTTGGGATACACCCATCATTTGCCCCCTCCCAATCAAGGTATACTAAATCCAAAGGGAATTTGATTCGACTTCTTCCATATATGTTAATGACATCAAACAGTTCTTTGACTAGCAATCTCAGATATGTCAAACATCATATGAGGATATCAATCAAATCTCAAAATTCTTGATTCAAGAAATACATAATCTTTATTGTGTATTAATCACTAGATGATTAATCTTAGGGGGATTTGATCCGACCTCTTCTACATAAGTTAATGTCATCGAGCAACGCTTTAACACACAATCTCAGATATGTCATACATTCTTGGTGGATTCTCTCGATCTTTTTCATACATGTTAACATCATCGAGCAATGTGCTGGCAAACAACTTCGAACATGTCGAACATTCTTTATAAATTTCTTTTCACGTCATCGAGTAATGCTCTAACAAATCCCAATAAAGACTCACCTATGAGATAGCCTCAAAGGAAAGTTAATAGTAGATAAGGTCATCACTAAAAAGACTTCATGAGAGTAAGTGATTGATATGATCATCACTTATTTAAATATCTTAGAAGGCTAAAAAGCCTCAAAAAGTACAATTATATAAAGACTTTAGCAGGTTAAAAAGTCTTAAAAAGGTGCATAAACAATTTAGTTTTTCTCTGGGGGATAAATTTATTTTAAATGAAAAACAAACATCGAGCTCATACAATAATCTCAAATTCATATAAAATATCATTGGAGTTACATAACAAAACTTTATATCAGGTTTGAGTGCACTTTTATTTTTCACAAAAAGTTGAAGTTAAAATTATATCGATATTATCTATGCAAGTTAATGTCATCAAGCAGCAAATAACTTTAAAAAGGTTAAAATATCTTTGGTGGATTCTATTGACCTCTTCTCTGCTACATATTGATGCATCTCCTACAACTTCTTCAAAAAAAGATTATAACATAATCATCATCTGACCTCCACTTAATTGACATGGTTGGTGTATAGCCGAATAACTGACAGGGCACACTACGTCGACCCCTTCCATCAAGGATGTCTAATGTCCGTACACGTCAGTATGAATACATATTGCCTTTAGTAGAATACAACTTGACCACCGCCATCATCGACCCTTTGCCTAATGTTTGTCGTCGGTCCTTAACTTCATATCAGCCATCATCAGCTTCTCACTTAATTACTATTAGCAATACACCCTCTAACTATCTCCTTCAGCTCTCCACTCGACCATTAATCGCCATCAGACTTCCACCCGATCGTCAATCGTCGTCCGACTTTCACTCAAACATCATCAAAATTCTTCCCATTTACTGATAATCATTGATTCTCTTCCTGACTACTATTACCGTCAGATCTTCTCAAATCACCATCGAATACAAGAGATAATTAATCTTCATATATCAAAGGGAAGTCTATTGAGAGAGTAAACTCTCATCATGATTTGTTCTACACAAAAGAGATGCACTGAAGCTTGATAGGGGATGTCACCTATCTCAGACAGTGCAATGCCTCTAATATAAGAAAAAAAATAGAGGAAAAGAAAATAGGAGAAAATTCCTTCTACACAAAAGAGAGGAACTGAAACTTGATAGGGGATGTCACCTATTTCAAAAAGTAGAATGCCTATAATGAAGAAGAAAATCAGAAAAGAAGATAATAAAAGGAGGAGAAAGTTCTTTCTAAACGAAAGAGGGGCACTGGGGCATTGAAGCTTGATAGGGGATGTCACATATCTCAGATAGTGGAATGCCTTTAATGTAAGAAAAAAATTAGATTAGAAGAAAAAGGAAGGAGGAGAAAGTTCCTTCTATACTAAAGAGGGACACTAAATTTTGATGGAGGATGCCACATATCAAAAATAATGAAAAGCCTCTAAAGTAAGAAGGAAGAAGGGAGAAGGAGAAGATGAGTAATTTTTTTCCATGCCTTAGGGGAGTATTTATAGATGAAAAATGAGAAGAAATATTTTACAAGAATAAGAATATTCTAAGAATATTTCGAGAATAAGAATATTCCAAGGATTATTCTTAAAAAAATCTTTGCAAATATAAATATATAGACCTCAAAAAGCTAGCGGCCGGCAACTTCGACCGCCAATTTGCATCCGGGCCTAATTTTTTGCCTGGACAGTTCAAAATGAACATTTTTTAGATCCCTGGAATCGTTTTTCAACGTTCCAGATAGGGGTGTCAATTCGGGTCAACGGGTCAGGTTCGGGTCAAACCCGACTTGACCCGATCGTAAACGGGTCAACCCGAACCCGTTACTGTAAACGGGTCAGGTTTTCTAACCTGGACCCGACCCGCACTGGTTACCGGGTTGACCCGACCTGACCCGTGACCCGTTTGAAAAATGCGAACCTGAAGCCGTTGAGTCACGGACGCGCGGTAGACCCGGGTGAGGCCTAAGGCCAGCGCAGGGCGAGGGGTCGTGGAGTCGCCTCAGTCCAGGACGCGCGTAGTCGCGGAAGGCGGAATCGCGGTCCACTACCGTTGTCGCATGTGCGGTCGGACACTCAGACGTGAAGTCGCGAATGCGGCACTACAGCAGATGGTGGCACTGCGCCACTGTCTCTAAACCCTACGCGTCTAGTGGCTAAGGGACGGTTCGGACGGCACTGCGCCGCTGTGCGAGACTGCCGAGATGGCTTGACCCACGGATTGGACTCGCGGACGTGACTAACCGGGTCAGTTCGGGTTGACCCACGGGTTTTCGGGTCAACTCGAACCCGACTCGTTTTTCAAACGGGTCGGAAATTCGAACCCGAACCCGACCCGTTTTACAAACGGGTTGACCCAAACCCGAATTTTTTCGGGTCGGGTTTCGGGTCGTGTCATTTTTTGACACCCATAGTTCCAGATTCAATTTTGACACGTTCGGAGCTTAATGGAGCTTTTATTCTCAATTTTGAGCAATTTTAAATATTTTGGAGAGCAAATTTTTAATAATTTTTGCTCCAATTAACGTGCTAACTTTAGGATATCCTCAATAAATATCTTGATAGTGCACAAATCTTGAGGAAAAATTGATTTGAAAGCTTCCGAAATTAAATTTATGATTATACAAACTCTAATTTCAGTAAACTTATAGTCGAACTGAACGTTTTAAAAAGACGAACCCAACGACACCAAATTCGACTCAATTCAAGCCCAAGTGGGGCCAAATCGAAGGCCCAAAATGCATTTGGAAGGTTCAAACTATAAATTGGATGATAAAATGATTTTCAAACATGACATGCTTATAATTGAATCGAACATCTAGACAAGACGAATCCAACGAGCCAAATATCATCAAATTTTGATATCATTAAGACATTCAACTGCCTAGTAAACGATCCATTATTAAGGGGATCAAATCGGCTGTCCATTCAAACCACTTCCAACATACCCTCGATCTCCCTCCTATTTACTGGTCATGCCACCCTCATGGAAAGGGGACCCAAGCAATGAAGAGAAGGAAGAGAGAGAAATTAGAATTCTCTTGTCACCAAACTCTTTTGACCACCATCGGTCCACCGACCGTCATCCAATTGACATCGAATTTTTGCTTGGCCCAACGACTAGCATCGGACTTTCGCAGGCCATGAATGATATTGAATTTTCTCCTGGCTACCGACTAACATCGAATTTCTGCCCGACCACCGGCTGACGTCGCACTTCTGCCCGGCCACCGGCTATTACCGGACTTACTCCCAGCCACCGATTATCGTCGGACTTCCCCTCAATAACTGACGCCAGACAATGGTCTTTCTGACCACTATCGCTCGCCGACTACGGTCCTTCCGACCTCGATCGCCAGACAACGATCTTTCTGACCACTATCGCCCGCCGACTATGGTCCTTCCAACCTTCGTCACTAGATAACAGTCTTTCTAACCTCTATTGCCCGCCGACTATGGTCCTTCTGACCTCCGTCGCCAGATTACGGTCCTTACGACCTCCATCACCAGACAACGGTCTTTTTGACCATTATCGCCCGCCGACTATAGTCCTTTTGACATTCGTCCCTAGACAACAATTTTTCTTACCATTGTCGTCCGCGGACTACGATCTTCCGAGCTTCGTCTCCAGATTACGGTCATTCCGACCTCTGTCACCAGACAACGATCTTTCTTACCATTGTCGCCCTTCGACTACGATCCTTTCAACCTCTATTGCTAGACAATAGTCTTTCTGACCATTGTCACACGTCGACTACGGTCCTTCCAACCTCCGTCGCTAGATTACGATCCTTCCGACCTCCATCGCTAGATTACGATCCTTCCGACCTCCGTCACTAGATAACAGTCTTTCTTACTACTGTCGCCCGTCGACTACGGTCCTTCTGACCTTGTCGCTAGACAACGGTCTTTCTGACCTCCGTTGTTGACTACGATCCTTTTGACCACCATCATTCAATTATAATTTTTCTGACCTCCGTCATCCGCCGACTAAACAAACATGTTAAAATACTGATTCTTTTAATTCCCACCATATAATACGTCTTATATGATGTATATTTAAAATATCAAACTAAAGCCTTTCTCTCAAGGAAGGATCTCATTTATAATTGATTGCAAACACTATTTGATTCACTTACACTAGTCCAGGCCCCATGGTCCCCCCCCCCCCCCCTCCTTTTTTGGTGTTTTCATGTAAAAACTCTGGTGTCTCTGAGGAACGGCACACCTTCTCTTTAATATAATTATGTGCTTGATCTTCATACAAAATTAAGATGCTACGCTTTATATTTCTCTACCGCCGTGAATATTTTAGGACGCAACAATTATAATTTACTTAGCATTTCTGTTTCAACCAATCAAATATCAAACTTTTCAAAATCCATACATTCACTTTACTTTTGCACTTATTTTACTTCTAATCAAATAGTCCCTATATTTTAGAGTATTCATTATAGTAGAGAAAAAATTATTTAATGCTTGATTTCGTATGAAGATTCAAGTGAAAAATGTGAGCATTATACATTTTAATTATCAAATCACTTTATCCCTACACAAACTTTATTCTTAAACCATAAAGTTTGATGTCTTGCACAAGACCAAAAATATGTTAAAAATCAAACAAAAAATAACATTTCAATACAATCAAACCATTCAACACTTTCAGTAACTTCAGATTCACCACCATGACAAGGAAGATAATACTCTGTACACTGAGAAACTTTCTCATAGATAGCGACTTTATAACATATTAGAAATCAACAAAATAATAATAATAATGAAATCTTCATACATTGCCTCATTTTATATTGTAACATGGTTGTTAAAAATCACATCTTTGATCCATCGGGTTGACCCGAAGAGCAGGTTGAACCTGTTAATTGACATGTTTCAGCTGCAGCTTCAAAAGCACCTCTTTGGCCTGCTTTGTGGCGGGTAGATTCTGCATCATGGAATGCTGTGGTCATTTTGCTGCAGAATCTGGAGAGAATTAGAGACCAACATGAAGAACAAGCTTGAGAAAGTTGTGATGAACTTTCAGTTTGTGTTTCGATGTCTGGAATTTGATCAAGAGAAGGTTCAAATAGCTCAAATAAATGATTCTAGATTTAGGCTTCATTTGGTTCTTCCTCTTCTTTTGTAAAAGATAGGAGAATAGAATTTTCTAACAGAGAAGCAAATATCAAAAAACTTTTCAAAACAGTAGAAAAATGAAGTTCGCTAAAAAGCATTTCTATAGAAGTGTCCCATCCAAATAACAACCAAAAAATAATTTTGCCGTTTTTAAACAAAAAAGAAAAAAAAAATGCTGAAACAAACGAGGCCTTATAATAAACCAAAAGATTGTTCATATTTCATTTGGGTCCATTTTGGGGCTCCTGCAATTATCTTTGCAGAAGAACATGAGATCCTGTAGTACTTGAACAGTGTCAATTCATCAGTAACATTTTTCTTTAGATTAAAGAAAAATGAAAGATAAAAGAAGGAATTTTGAACCAATTGCTTCCTATTCTTTCAAAACTCTCAATATTTGCATGTAAAGGCAATCATTTTAAGATAGTATTTTTGCTATATATTTATTAACGTAGGAGTATATAAGATCACTACCTTTTTCCATAGGGTCATCTTTGAAATTCAGTCTGCTGTCCCGTACATATTGCTGCAGGAAGAGCTGAATAGTTCTCCAATACCGATCTCCAGCAGAGAACCATGTATCCATATGCATTCCATCAGGAAAATCAAAAAATAAGCACTGGTTGTTGTGTTCAGTTGCTTTATCATACAGCACCCTCATGTGCGATGGAGGAACCAACTCATCTTTCAATCCAGACAGAAACAGAATGGGTTGCTTGATCTACACATGCCAACAAAGAAAAAAGAATTGCTGAAGATTGTCCCTTAGAGCCGTTAAATTACTTTGGGATGAGTGTCATACAATGCCCAGTCAGATTCACCCCCAAGAAAATCATCATAAGAGAGAAGAAAGAAAATTTTGCTTTTGAAAAGCTGTTTTTCGAAAAATACTTTTGAAACTGCGGCTTAACAAAGCTTTAAAAAAAAAAAATAAACTACTCCAAATAAAGCCTGACTCAAATATTCTGCAAGCCTGGTGCTAAGGCATCATGGAACAAAAAATTCAGAAGCAGTTTAGTCATTGTTCCTTGCTAGAGCCTCATATATTTGGCCAGAAGGCCAATTATTAAATCGAAATTCCCAGAACTACTCCAGACTTGGCCCTGAAACCTAATTAAAGCATCTCATATAATCCCTGGCTAAGACGCCATGTTGCTGAAATTCTTGAAACCAGTTTAGGCTTTGCTCTGAAAATCCTTGGTTAATGCCTACAACATAAAGCTTCAGAACTAGAACTTCAATCAACAATTTGAAAACAAGGATCCATGTTGAAATTCCTAGATCTGGTCTAGTCGCAGATCAATTATCTTGCTTCAATTACAAATCGAAGATCAAGGCCTCAGATAAATTGACAGAATAAAGGTTGCACCAGCTTCGAGCCTAAGGCTTAACACTAAAAATCTCCTGTTTGAGCTCAGCTCGTGTTCAGGTTTGAGCTTAGTTCATTTTAGGCTTGTCGAGCCTCTTATTGAGCGGCTCGTTTAACGAGCCGAGCCTGGCCGCTCACAAATTTTTTTTTTTTTTAAATCGAGCAGTTTGCCGACCGACTGCCTGAATTGTCGGGTCCGTCTGTCAGGGGAAGAAGATTTCTTAATAGACCCGACCGACCCCGTCGCCAGCTTTCAAATGCACTCCCACTATATTTTATTATATAGAGCAAAATCATGTTGCTTTTCACGGTGTGAGACTAAACCAACCGTTTTCCCCCCTAGATTCAAGAGCGGGAGTCGGGAGCGGATAGCGGAAGGTGAGAAAAAATGAAAAATGGAGCGGGAATTTAAAAATAAAATATTAAATATTTAAATTAGTAAAATTAATTTAATAATATTTATTTTCAAAACTCTAATCGAGCTTCTTAACGAGCTTGTTTGCGAGTTTTAAGTAATACTGTTTGTGAATATAAACGAACAGAACGCCAAGTTGTTCAAACTCGTTTATATAGCTATCGAGTATTTATCAAAAGTGTTCAAACTCGTTCGTTTACCTTATCAAACGAACATAAACGGGCCCTTATCGAGCCGAGCCACGAGCAGCTCGTCAAACGCTCGGTTCATTTACAGCCCTAGCTAGAATAATAGACTTCATTCTAGCAATCCTACTTTAGCTTCATAAACTGCATGTTGAGCCCTCCACATCAAACCAAGCGAAAAGAGACGAAAATCGGCGATCCAAGCAACGCGCACGTCGACACATCACTTAAAGGGTCAAACGACATCCAATTGCCAAACGAATTGTGCCGTTGCAATCAGGACGTCGAAATCGCCTAAGTGGGAACCCCTCGCAGTCGAATCGGACAAGATCGATCAAAAGGGACGATCAACATCAAAAATTGACGCGCGACGTCACCCAAACGACATCTAATAGCAAAACGGATTTCGTTGTTGCGTCTAGAACATCATCAATATCCAAGAACGATCATCAATTTGCTCAATTAAGATCGTACGACAAAATCGGCATGCATCTCGAGGCGACACCCAACCCGAGAAAATTGACGCGCGACATCGCTTGAACGACGTCCGAACGCGAAACGGACTTCTCCGTTGCATTCGGGGCGTCGTCAATACCCAAAAGTGATAGTCAATTTGAGCAATTAAAGTCGAGCAAGGAAATCAATGCGGGTCACGAGGCAACAACGCGCAAATCGAGAAAATTGACGCGCGACATTGCCCAAAAGATGTTAGATCACAAAACGGACTTCGTTGTTGCGTCCGGAACGTTGTCAATACTCAAAAATCTCTGCCAATTTGTTTAATGAAAGTTGCGTGATGAAATCAATGCGGGTCTCGAGGCAACGCATGCAAACCGAGGAAATTGACGCACGACGTCCGATCGTGAAATGGACTTCGCCGTTGCGTCCAGAATGTTAACATTACTCAATATCAACTATAATTTTTCCCAACGAAAGTCATGCGTGCAAATCGAGGCGAGTTCCGAGGAGTTTACGCGCAAATTGAGGAGATTGTGCGCAAATCGAGGCGATTTTGGGTGATTGGCCTATTTCTGCTATTTTGGAATTTAACAATAATAATAATATTATTATTATTAATTTAATCAAATGAAAAGGTAAAAAAAAAATCAGATCGCATTAAATGCTAACCTCGTATCGTCTATGCGAAATCGCTGAAAATCCACTGAAGCTCCAATGTTATGCTCTATTCTTCGATCAAATCCCATGAAATCCTCGCATTGGACGTCGCTTTAGCCTCGAACAACGACGAAGCCTCATCATTAAATCAAAATGAAAGTTCGTTTTTCTACTTCGTCTTCCACACACGTTTGCACCTCCTCACGACTCCTCAACCAGCCCTACTCCTCTTCCCTCCGTTCATGATACCTGTGTCAATCCTGATTGCAAGCCTCATTGGCCTTCCGATCCCACTCCAGCAGCTGAGAGCTAGATCCGGCCGAATCTCTTCAACCCATCAACCTATTCGATCTCCTTCAGTTGCACGTCAGCCCACGAGATCCTCCGATTACAGGCCCTAACCGATCTGCTTTCCCTGAATCAAGGTCTGCGGAGCTCAAGTCTGGTAGCCAAATAGAAGATTCAAACTTTTCTTAGTTTACTCCACTAGAACCAATAATGCCCTCGATCTCTGAGCTCCCAATCATTGTCGAGCTTGAGAATGACTCCATCGCTGGAAACCGTAAGCTGAGGCGTCGGAGGCGTAAAAGGAAGAAAAGGAAGGTGACGACAGAGCAAATTCTTACGTGCATGAGTGGGCATTCAGTCACTTCGAACCCTCCGATGACAGCGCCGGACGTGTCCTCTTTGAGCTCCACTTGCATTCGAAGTTTAGCGATGGGTTCTTATCACCGACAGCGCTCGTGGAGAGAGCTCATAGGAATGGGGCTTTGAGAAAAGGAGGGTCCTGAAGATCAGTCAAATTTTGCTTCATTCATAGTAATGGATATGTGCAGTTAGATGATATTTTTGTTGAGGGTAACGCAAACTTCTGCTCTGACGCGCACTTAAGTAATTGCTCATTGGAGAAATCTTACTACTATCAACAGACAAATTTCTCTGGATTGCATGTTCCTAGAATCACAGTGTATTATTGATTATAGCATCTTTTGGGGCTGCATTTTAGAGCGCCTGAATGTTTGAGGCCTCCCTTAGAATCTGAAAGCAGAAATGAATATACTAGTTCGGCTACTGATAATTGACTACGGATGAAGGGAAGGCTTCTCCCAAGGAACGGCTTTGCTTTGAGATATTATAGCAGGCTGAGAGAAGAGATCCACTTGTAGGAGAAGCTTCTGTTCTTTGGCAATGGCTGAGGAATCCATCAAATGAATGTCAAACTACTCTGTACAACAATATTTCCCTGCTATGCATAGTGGGTCATGGTGGCATGGGGAAGACAGCTATCTTGCAACGATTCTATAAAGATGAAATGATAAAGGAATTTGATCTCAATGTGAATCTGTGTTTCCAACAACTTTGATGTGAATCGAGTCATTGCAAATATGTCGGTATCTCTAAAAAAATAAAAGGGTTTTGTTGGCAGACATTTGATACACTTCAAAAAGAATCTCTCAAGTCGGAAGTAAAGTCCAAGAAGTTCTCACCTGTGCTAGATGATATTTGGGATGATGATAAAGGAAAAAAAGGAGGGAGAAAATAAAAAAAATGAAAAATAAAAAATGTTCATGCAGTCGCCATCATCATCGTCACTCGTCGCGAAGGTATAAAGCTCTAAAACTCAAAATCCTACATTCGACGTTCGCGGCGCACCGGAAAACCGCCTATACACGCTTTTCTCTAGCGTGGTGGGAAGGGATCCCAGTGCGGCGTCTACGGCGATGCCTCGTAGCGTGGCGGAGATACTTATAAGTACCCTTGAGCGCTCAAGTGGCGTGGTGGGAAAAAGAAAATTACACATTTCAAACAGGTACCTCGAAGACTCATACATGCTCTCGTAGCGTGGTGGGATTAAGGAAATACGACCGCGGTGTCATCCGACACATACCGTACATGCTTTTCTCTAGCGTGACGGGACGCCCAGACTCCTGAAATTTCTCCTACACAAGAGAGACGCCGGGAGGATGCCAAAATTCACAGCAAGCAGAGGACCTGACTTGAACAAATGACAAAGGACTGGATTTGGACAACAGGGGACTTATGAACTTAAACTTCAACACAATGAACAATCAATAAGAATTTGATTTGAATAATAACAGAAAGAACTCAAAAAGACAATAGAGAATTGAGTCTTAAACTTAAAAAACTTGTAATCATGCAAATGATAGGTGACGATTCGAAGAACTCAAATGAACCCTAAAGAACTTGAACTTGAATGGAGCACATGGAACCAGACTTTGGTTTGACGAATGAGCAATCAAAATCTAGACGCTCAATGAACGAATCCTGATCATTCAAATGGATATAAGTAAACAACTAATGATTTGTGGTGGACTAGGGGAAATTCTGACATCTCACCCGCGAGCAATAATTAACATGAATGTGTAGCTTGATTGCCAGTGAGGTTGCAAAATCTTCAGACTACATATGAACGATATGAAGCGTAGCGTCCACATTAATAAGCTTGCAAGTCTATGCGAAGAACCTGAAATCATCAATGGGGTAGACTCCTACTGAATGTGTTGACTCATCAGAAAACTCTCGACGAATGTGTCGACAATACGAGCAATGGACTTGTGATGCTATTGTCTCCCTACAACTATTTCCAACTAGCTCGTAAGTATGTGTAGCAGTTCCCACGAGCACTGACAGGCAGTAATAATAGCCAATGAGTTGTAGATGTGATAGTCTTCCTACACAAAACATCAGACAGCCTGCAAACAACAATTTACCTACAACCATATATGAAGATTGTAGCATGGCTAAAGTTGAAGGAAGAAGTTTATGATGGAAAGAGTCCACTCACCACCAACAACAATTAGCTAACAAATAAATGCACTAGTTTGCTTGTGAATGACAACAATGTATAGTCTATGAATCTAATAGCCTCCCTACGACCAATATCCACCAACTTGCGAATACATGCCACAGCCCCTACGAACGCTAAGAAATGAGCTAGTGAACATAGCAACTTGCAAGTTAATGTGCATGAGAAAATCAATGGCAAATGTAGAAGAACTGCAATAAATGCAAATACATACGGTCCTTGCAGAAGACCCATCGTAGAAAACCTATCACGTACACAAAGTGCCATCCATGAACAAATACGTAAGATCTTTGGTAAATGCAAGCTCCTACGGGTCGTTGTAGGGGGCTCGCAACATATACAACATATTGTCTACGAGCGAATACAGAAGGGCTACGACAAATGCAAGCTTCTATAAGCTGTCAAATAGCGCCAACGAATCCGCAACATCCATGCAAGAAGATAGAAAGCATTTATAAATTCCACTGAAGCATGACGCCACGCCATCGGATCTGCAACATCCATGCAAACAGACAGAAGGCGTTTACGGGTTTCTACATAGAGCGTTATGTACACCCAAGTGCTGATCATTCGCATGATCGATCAACATAAAATATTCAAAAAATGCCTCCCTAAATACTCGCATGGGCCCCGGCAAGCGTGTTGTATTTACACACGTGACGACTGAGGATGCTGCACGGGTCAACAAACGAACCTAAGTTCGAGTCTGATCCTTCTATGCGAGTAGATATTAGTTGCCACAGCTCGAACTATAAAACAAATATACAGTTGTTTTAATACGTATCCATATTAGGCCTTTAAGGCCTATAACCAAGAAAATTTATTGACAAAGACCTAAAGCCGGCAACGAAGCCTATTATCTGTCAGCAATTAGATAGAGTCAACAATGTTCAATAAATAACATTCAAAAATACCCTCTAAATATCTGTATGAGCCCGGGCGAGCGTATATTTACACACGTGAAGTCTGAGGATACTGCGCGGGTCAAGAAATAAACTGAAGTTCAAGTCCAATTCTCCACCTTGATAGGACGGGAGTCGACATGACTTGAACCAATGAACAAGTATACGGTCGCGGTGTTGACTGAGATATTTGTTCTATACGTTCATGTTAGGCATTAAGACCGATAATTAGAAAAATTCATTAAACAAAAGTATACAGCCGACTTGAACCCGATCCTCTATCAGCAGCAAACAGAGTCGACAAGGTTCAATCAACAGAATATAATTCCCCATAAATACCTCAATGATGGCCGTGTTGAACATAGATCTCAACCGGAGGGATTCACAAACACTTAAAATGCCACCCATCAAATGCCCATGAAAGCTCAAAACTCCAAAAAAATCATCAAGATTCAAAATATTTAAAATTGAAATTAACCATCAAACACTTAAAGCAAAACTCATCCACCCTCCGCAACAGTTTGCCGATGTTGATAAATTTAAAAATACATTTCAGCTCACAAATAGCATGTCTAGTCAAGAATATCACTAGGATTCATTCTCAAACAGTCTCTTGCCAGTAAAGACGTGGCATATGTCCTCTAACCGGCGATGGCCCGGGACCAAATGCTGCTATTATACACCAAATACCACGTATCTCTATGTATTTGTTCGATGACTAGCCTTAATCGAAAGTTCTCTTTTATGATCGAGAGGGGTAATTAACTATAGGGGCTTGCGCTTATAGGAAACTAAAACTCAGATCTAAAGTCCTCACAAAATGAGGCGAAATCTCTATGTAGTGTCTTATCCTCAAACCCAATCTGCCTTCTGAAAATTTACCCTGGAACCTAATTCGTTAAAACTCCTCCGAAAGAGGGGCGCGAATTTTCAGAGCCCACACTGCATAACATCAGTTAAGGTCTTAAACAAAATAACCAGTTTAAGATTATATTTGGATAGTATGGAGCCTGGAGCCAGGCTTTCATGTTATTTATATTTTTACTTAGTTTTTACTCGAATGCTTTGGCTTTAATTTATTACAATTTTTGGGCTAAGGTCATACACACAAAATGACAGAATAACAGATATTCCGCTATCCTGGAGCTAAGGCCGCATGCTGCTAAAGTCTACAGGGGGTGGAACTATTTTCTGCCATAACACAAGCTGGTTTATGGTACAACATGTTTTTGCAAACCTGTAGTTGACGCATACAACATAAATTACATAAATAAATATCCATCCAGTCAGTCCAGAGCCAACCCTCTATCTTTTTGAAATCTTCAAAAGCAGCCTAGGCTTCACTCTGATAATCTTGCAAGTTGCGTCAGCTTCACAATGTTGCTACAAATTTTATGCTAAAAGCTTAAAAACATAAAATAACAGTAGAATTATATCATTTTTTCAGACTGTAGCCAAGGCTCCATGATGTTGAAATCTTCTACTCTAGGCTTTGCTCCAAAAATTCTGCTTCAGTGATCTGTTACAGACCATATTTAAACTAAAGCCTTAAACACAAACAATTTGATTAATATCCTGATTTGCCTGACAACTTAGGTAAAGGCTCCATGTTGTTAGAATTCCTAGAGGCAGTCAAGACTGACTGTAAAATGTCATCTGGGCATACAAATACTTGTAATGAGTTAAGGCTCTAAAACTTGCTCTAGTCTGGGCAAGGCCTCAAAAAGGACGAAGGTCCTGATTGTTTGAGGAGAATTCATATTCTCATTATTTCTTTGTTTGGAATGCTAAGGCTCCATGTTGTCAAAATCTCTTGAAAAAGCCAAGGCTTGCTCTCAAAATGAGTAACACCTCTCGACTTTTAATCTTTGGGAAGCTCATTAGATGAGATAACTCATTTTTGCTAACAAAGATATCTCAAATCACAACCATGTGAATCAAGGTTTTCTAAAACCAAAGATTGTTAAGCTGATAAATTTTGGGTGACCAAAATATGAGATTCTTACAAGATAAACTAGTACTTCCGAAAACCTATTCTCAAGAGTTTCAAACCTAGCAAGTCTTCTCTGAATGATTTAGTCAAGCGATTTCCTCAATTGAGAGTGCTCTCTAGATGGCAGTAGTAATCAATTATGGGTGCTTGTGCTAAAAGGAAGTCTCAATCCCTAAGTTTAAATAAACTTTAATTCAATGTTAGGTAAATGTGGTTAACTACATCCAACATACCTCAACAGAAAAACAAATAAGTAAAATAAAAACTTTCTCGAGCTCCTCTCCAGAGTTTGTTGGTCTCTTTCTTGAGCTATCATTTACCGCACAGCTTTCTGAAGAAAACACGTTTACTTTTATGATCCAAACAGCAACAAAGTTTTACAAATTGCAAAAATGAAGCATTCCAAGCCTAATTATAATGAATCATTTCAATATCAATCATTGTTAAATTGCTTGGAAGCCAAATCTTACGCTTGTGATAGATGCTGTAATAACTAATTAATGTAAAAAATAATGAAAATATGAATTTTCCTTTATCTTATTAATGAAATGGCACAAGGACAATGCCGAAGATCCATAACTCACCTCCCCAATGACATCAATTGTACTCCACGGTGATCGTACAAGAGAATTAAGAACTTTTGGGCCTTTTGACCCCCTGCCTCCTATAAACCATTTCAGAAACGGAAGCATAATTCCAGCCATGTCCAATATTGAGGTGAAGGTGTTTTCCAAAATAAGAGCAGAGATCTGCAAAATGAGAAAAGAAATGCTGAGACCAATAAACAGAATCATACATGCCCTGGACTACAAATGTATCTTTTAGCAGGAGAATCATCCTAGTCCAAAGTGGTTCAAAGTTGAAGAAATGGAATCAAAGAAAACTATTTTCGTTAGAGCAACTCAGAAGTAATATGAAATCCATAATCACTTTTTTCCGGAGTAAGACAATGATAAGTAAGTTCCTTATCAAACCAAATAAAATAAAAAATCCTTCTTGTTTGGTGCAAGCTTTTTACCATACATTAATCTTTTAATATCAATCAGGTATTGGAACAAAAGTCAAATGCTTTGAAATTTTGGTACAGCATACACTAATAAATCAAGTACAAGGCAGTACACCGACAAATCCGTATGAGAAAATGACCAAAATAGTCGACCGACTCTTTATGAAAGATCAAAATGATGTCCATTAAAGGACCATTTTGGCCCCTCAAGTTTTTAAAAAGAATCAAAATAATCCCATTGTGGGACTGTTCTGGTTCCTCGTTTAAGGAGTCGAGGGACCAAAATGGCCATTTAATATAATTGGAGTCCATTTTGGTCTTTCATAAAAAATCAATGGACCATTTTAGTCCTTTTTCTCAAATCCATATATGTATCAAACACCAAATAAAAGATTGTGACGATCAAACTGGTATAAAAAATAAACTACAGATAGTGAAGATCTTGCTCTATCTTGTGCATTTGAAAGCCAGTCATTCCAACTAGTGTTAAAAATAAGATGCTCAATGGCATAAAGCAAGTTCGTTGAAGCAAAAACTCATTGCATAAACTACATTAAAAATAAATATTAAAATACAAGCACCAATGATGAGGACATCGAAAGATCAACGGCTACGATCTGGAGTTTAATTTATTTTTGATGTGCCTTGTGTACTAGTTTATTTTATATTTCTGTTTTTCCCATTTTACCCCTAAGGGTGGTCATGTGGTGTTGTAGCCCGAAGGGCGTTTTAGTCTTTGTTTCTTTTCTTTTCATGAGGCCTATTTATAGGCTAGCTCTCTTGTATTTTGGATGATGAATGAATATTAATGAAAAATCAGCTTTCTTGTTCTTGATCTCTTTGTGAGTTCTTGAGAGGAGAAACCCTAGGAGAAGGTCACGCATCACCCGTCAGCCGCCGATGGATTCCGGGACTCGCGGTTAGTATTCATAGTATTTTCTTCTTCCCCATCCCTTGGTCATCACCCCGGCCACCTATCCCAATTCCCATAAGCCGCCGAACCTTTCCTCCCTCCACTTCCCCCATGTCCTAGCCCCTCCCCTTCCCCTCCGCCGGCTACAAGCCTCAACCGTCGGCCTCACCTTTTCTCCACCGCCGTCCAAGCAGCCCCTACGTCATTCCCGTTCCATCCCTCCACCTCCATAGACGCCGGCCTCCTTCCTCCCCCACCCAACCTCCGGCCACCAACATCTCCTCCCAAATTCCGCCAAAATTCCCCACTTTCCTTATTTAGTTCAACCCTGATTTGGACAGAAGTTGAATTCAAATTCAATTGAATTCAAATTTCAAATCATTTCCCTAAATACTAAACATCTTTTGAGAAAGGATCCACACTTAATTCAATTAATCAAATCTGCATTAATTGATTAATTAAAACTTAGGTCCAAATACATTGAACCTAGACATCATTTCCTTTTTCTCTCACCTGACCGAAATTCCCATGACCCCACCTAATTAGATTCCTTCCATATGGGAGGCTCTTCCCATTGGAATTAATTTAAATTCCCCTCTTTCTCTCCTACCCGCCCCTCTCCCTCTTCCCCTCTAGTATATTCTTTCCTAAAAACAGCCCCCTCACATTGGGAAAGTTCTTTAAATAGAGTCAATCTATTTTGAATTTAAATTAAGAGAGATATGAGCAATAATTCTCTTTTTAATTTAATCAGCTTTAATTTAGGAAACTAATTAAAGCCCCCTTAACTCCCTCTCCCTCCTTGATGCCGCAGGGCACCCCTCTCTCCAATTGAGTTTGGGATCTAATTAACTTACCACATAAGCAAGCAAATCAATCCCAAGGTTATTCCTGCTGCCATTCACAGATTCCCTAGAATATTTCTATAGTTCCCTGGTTCCAGAGATTTGGAAGTCTGAGATTTTTCCCCGCCAAGCTATTGCTCAGGCTTCTGGGCAAGTCTGTGATCTGTCCAAGGATTCCTAGCCTTACAAGCTATTTTCCCTGACCATCCAGCTGCTGTCCAGCATTCCAGGATGGTGTAATTTGCTGTCCAGAATTTCGGAGTCAAGAAAACTGCTGCCCAGCATCCCGGAGGGCCAAAAGCTGCTGTCCGGAATCCGCCCCAGGCCGCCTGCTTGCTGTCCAAAGACTCCAACAAGGATTTGTTGCTGTCCAGCCGCCCAAGAAGCTGCCAGTTGCTATCTACTTCCTCTCAAACCTGCAGACTACCACTAGAGCTTCGTAGAACTTCTTTCTTTAGGTAAACTCTCCCTCCTAGCCTTTTATTTTCCTAGTTTACTCCTCGTTTGTGATTATTGTGGAGTCATGAAGATAATGTTAATTCTCATCCGCTATAACTTAGTAAATTAGATAATTAAGTGAGTGGATTCTTATAGTAACTAAACTTATTGTTAGTTTAGGGATTATTGTTGAAAACTAATCATGTATGCAACGTTATATTAAATTG
Source organism: Dendrobium chrysotoxum (assembly GCA_019925795.1). Lineage (NCBI taxonomy): Eukaryota > Viridiplantae > Streptophyta > Magnoliopsida > Asparagales > Orchidaceae > Dendrobium > Dendrobium chrysotoxum. The sequence continues at coordinate 47,869,811 of CM034303.1, forward strand.
ACTGTTTTACGATCTTTTAACTCACATGCATGTGATTTAGCCTAAGCTTGTATCACCGTTCTTTGTGTTTTATTTTGTCGTTCAAAATCACTATAAGGATATAATTATTGTGCTCTAAATATTAAGCGTGCAAATTCATTAAGTAACTCATCTTTGCATGTACGTTCTACATCAATCAACCTTATCAAAAGAATATAAATACAAAAAAGTGTCTAATAGAGCCTTGCTGAATAGATCAATTTCAAAACCAATGATAGATTATAATTTATACATAACATAAAATATGCAGCATGAATATCATTTGCATTGAGAATCCATATGAAATGAAAAGGATGATCCTAGCAATATGTTGGCCATACTTTAGGGACCACTTTGATATGCATAACGCATATAAAATTATTCTAAAAAGAAATATAATGTTTTCAACTGGATAATTCTCAAACAGCCCATATTCAATTGATTGATGCAGTATCACTCTATCGATATAATGTTGCATAGGTTAGACATTTATGATGAATCATTACATCCATTAGCATGGCGCTGTGAGGTATATCCATCTTAATTCAGTTGATAAAGGTATTCGTCTGGTCCATGACAAATCAAGGAACACATACATACATAAATTCTTGTAAGAAATGATGTCAGCACATAAAATAACACTGCTTAAATTTAGCTCAACCTTTGAGAGGAAGTTATATCAACTTTTGTTTTTTAAGGATAGAAACCTATCACAAATATTTTATTAATAAAAAAGTAGAACACAAAGCTGATTATAGATATGTAGGCATGAGACCCGTTATGGATAAGAACAGCCAAATGCTACTAACAGATCCAATTCTACGCAAAGAGCTAGTGAAGTATTTCAGCTTCTAATGAACAATTACATGTAATTCTATTGAAATACCTTATCAGGATTGTTCCATGCAAGCACTGAACCAACTGCACCACCTAAAGATCTTCCAAAAATAACTATTCTAGACGAGTCCACATCGTTTCTGTTACATAAATGGTCCAATGCTGCCTAGGCACAATGGAAACAGGAGCAATGCCAACATGTAACTAAACAAAGAATAACTAGAATGTATATATTAAAAGATATGAATGGATAGCAGACATGCAGCATCTAAGCAAACCTGAGCATCCTTTGTTATTCCGTGTTGAGATGGATAGCCATCACTTGCCCCATACCTATTTTCAATGAAAATTTACATGCATTTTCAAATGTCTAATATCAATGATAAAATTGGTTAAAACAAGTAGAGATAAAGAACTATTTGGAAAACATAAATATCATTTATCAAAGAAATGTACCCTCGATATGACAGCATAAACACATTGCAATGCAGTTTTTGCATCATGATCCGGACAAATTCAAGACGATGGGCAATATCTAGAGTATGTCATTAAAAATCAACAACAAAGTTCTATCCAGGTGCAATAGCTAAACTTTTTCAATAGATAAATGGTTTGAATTTAACTAATTTCAGGATACTGCCAGCATTTTCTTGGAAGAAGAGAATTGTCGGACCTGTGGATAAGAATAATTATAAGAAGCTGCTAACTTGCAAAACATCCAATAATAACGTCAATAAGTTTATATATGAAAAATAAATGCTTAATCATGAACAAAAATCAATTCTAAGCCAGTTGCACGGCATCAAGATTGTCACATTTTTTCTCATAAAATGTGCAAATCTCTCAGAGGACAAGTGCAAGACAACCAATATGCTCCATAAAAATTCATTACGCAGCAACTTATAAACGAAAAAAATGTATATAGAGTAACGTGATTATTAAACAACACTACTTCCTACATAACTTGATAACAACAAGAACAATAAAAATAGATAAGAAAAATTCTGAAAGCACGGAAGAAATACATAAGCTCCCATAACATTAGAAGCATAGATTTGTGTTCTTCAAAATTACATCATCAAGAATAAAAAAATGTAAGAATTATTGCAAAAGCTAATGTCCCCATGCAATAGATATTGGACGACATCCAATTGGCCAGGATAGAGGCTTTTAAAGACGCAATATACAGTTTCCTTAAAATAAATGAACTTCAAAACATAAAGTTTCAACAAGAGAGTATTAGTTACAAAGATTATTATGGTTATGTGAATCTCAAAGAATTGCAATTTTGATTTGTAAAGGACACCAGTGGAAAGCTGCTACTGTGTTACACCTCTTCATATACATGTATGTAAATTCAGTGTTACCAAAAATAACAATAACAACAAGCCTTTATCACATTACGTGGAGTCGGCTACATGAATCCTTTTTATTCATTGTGTTCCATTAAAAGTCAAATTCTCATTTAAATCTAATAAACAAAGGTTATTTATAATACTTTCTAACCAAATCTTTTTAGGTCTATCTTTATATTTCTTAACATAGGTTAGATCTAATACATTTACTCTCCTAATTGGGCCATCGGAGGCTATTGCTTTATGTAACCAAACCATCTAAAGGCGACTCTCTCTAATCTTACCTGCCATTGGAACTAAATAAAGCAATACCCAATTGACTTGGCACAGTCACAAACAAATCTAGCTATATTGCTCATATTTAAGAAGTTGCAATTCCAAAAGTTAAATAGAAATAGGGTAAAGTGAAGCTTTAAACCAATTTAGGGATCTTACTCCTCTTGAAAACTATTTTACAAAGATTTATATGCCCGCATATGGCAATCGGATAACTGATTTTAAGACTTTAAGCTGGAAAAGACAAAATAAGAACCACTAACCATAACTTTTACAGGTAAGAAAACCAAAGGTATGAGAGATATGATCATCTTGAGACACTATTATTAAAGGGTAAAGCATTTGACCGATCAACCTCCCTAAGCAACATAGTTTAACTATGTTAAAGGGTAAAGCATTTGGCCAAGTTAGTTTGAGCTACTGAAGCTAAAAACAAAAAAAATGAAATCAATGATCGGCTCCTAAGATTTTAAACCAAAAAATGTCCCGTATAAAACTAATTGAAATTAGCCAATTTAATCTATTTCTGACAGCATTTCAGTCCCACAGCTCAGGTGGATCAGACAGACCTAAAGCTAAAGCCAATTACTGAAATAAAGGATCCGTTCCAAAGATTTTAAAACCACAAAAACGCCCCCTATAAACTTAACAAAATTAGCCAACTCAATCTAATTCAGAAACCGATTTTCAGTTCCACGGTCAGGTGGATCACAGTTAAAGACCTAAAAGAAAGCAATCTATCCCTGGAGAGAAAATAAGCACCCCAAGAAAATAGATGGATATATAGCTAAAAATTTAGCCATAACATACATGGTGGCTTAACATTAGCTGAGGCTAGAATTGGATATCTGATTTAGAAATGTACAAAACATACTGACCCATTAATTTTACATGTACATACAAGGAAAGCATTGTAATGAACATCAACAATGTAAGGAGTTAATTAGCAAACTACAAACAGGAGTTTGTTTTTCATACAAATCAGCATTGTGAATTGTCAACCAATAACAAAATAGCTAAGCCTATATTTTATTACTCTAGCTTGCAAAGTAAATCCTGTCAAACTTCACAACTTCCTTTCACCAAAGCTTTCACCATTCTCACCAAAGTGCACATACATAGTTAATCATGAATACTAAGTTAGGTGTACTGTCGTAGTCAAGGTCAAGAATAAAACAGGTTTATATATATATATATATATTAGAGAAGTAGGAGTGCACACATGAGAGATGAAATGGTATGAAGCTGTTGTTTAAGAATATGCTAGTTACCCATTCCACACTATTTTTATCAAAACTATAATCATAAAAGCATTCCACAAATGTAAAACTATTAGCCAAGATAGACATTATTATAAAAAATAGGATAAGAAACCTGATTAAGTTAGATAGCAGAAAAAATAACTCCATAATTCTTAGTTCATAATACAGTTTAGCCATAAATAGCTTAAGTACACCATATGATTAAACAACACATCCAAGATTATCCAAAGAAAATAGTGAATATCAAACAAACTTCAGGTAGGCTCGCATCTGGATTGAAAGTTTGAGGATAACCAACCAAATAAAAAATTATTTGAAAACTGTGTGAAATGGCATTACAGTACAACCTTTTGTATAATTGAAAAACGAATAATACCCACTTGACCCAACCAAATATTTCTTCTGCACCTAACCAGCAAAACAGAAAATCAGAAATAGCATCTACTGATTCGTTAATGAGCAGTATTGAAAGAAATATTCTGAAAAAGATTTTTTTTGTCAAGGTAAAAAAAACTCTAGGATCCATTTGTAGTTTGTGCAGTGATCAAAGAAAATCAAAGTAGGGTCTGACACACCAAGATTAAAACTCATTTTCAACACTCAAATATTCGTTCAATCTTAACTCATTAACACGAGCTTCTTAAGGAACTGAACACAGATTGTTGGTGAGCAACAAGCTTATCAACAACCCTACCTATTGGAGAGTTTCAATCACTTAATATTTTTGTGCCAACATATTTTTTTAACTATTTAATATGATATTAGACCAATTACTCTCAAGTACTTTAACAAAAGGCTCATTTGACAGCTATAAGTTAAAAAGAAAAAAAATTGTATTTTGAGAGATGGCTAAAATTTTTAGATCCACCATTTGGCTCGATGTAGTTATAAATCAATATTAATTTCAAATTTCATAAACCTTCCCAAAACTGAAATGTCATGACTTCCTTTAACAAAAGGCTCCTTTTCACGAATAAAATGAGTACAAATGAAATCATCATTTTCTTAGCTAAATTTTCTCTCCACGAAAAAAAAAAAAACTAGCCCTAAGAACAGCATCCAAAATCAACCTCGCGCACAATATGCCGCAAAACCCTCAGCTAGCAACAAAATTCGATCTTCAAATCACTCCTTCAAAGAAATTAACCTTTCCGAGGAGACAACACAGCAACATACATAAATAGATGAAAATAATATGAATTAAGAGATAAATCGAAACCCTAGTACCTAAAACAGGAGGAGAGTGTTTCAGAAACCAAGCGTGAAGTCGAACTCCATCAGAAGAACGAAGCCAAACGTCCTCATAGTCGAGGTGGAAACGAGAAGGCGTGATGGTATAGGCGCGGGAGAGACCGGGCAACACCGGCACATAGACAAGTCGCTCCTGGAAAGCTACCAACGTGGCCATTCCGACCACGGCGATCCCACCAGCACCGTACGCCAGCGCCTTCATCCACGAAGTCATTGCTTCGTCCACCGAGCTTCTGCGCCTCAGCTCCGTTGCTGAATTCCGTCAAACAGCTGGTGAGGAACGTCGCATCTCGCGTGGGAGGTGGAACATCTTCAACCGGTTATGGCGGCACTATTGATTCTTTACAAACGGCAATCTATTGCATGCCCAAAATTTTATTTTTTTTTCTTATCTAAATGTCATTTAGCATTAAAATTTTGCTTAGAGTTTGTTAATAATAGATATCAAATGTAAAATATTTAATAAAATATAAAATAATTATTGTGTGTTCAAATATTTTTAATAGATTGAGCTTATTATCTCACTATTGAACAAAATTTTCTCGCACATAAATAAGTTAAAGCTGACTAAGTAAAAGCTTAAGAATGAAAAAAAAATGAATCTTTGTAAACATGTCACCATTGTTAGTCGAGTATTATAGATGATGCATTTTCTCATAACTTGAGATAATGTTAATATCATCTAGTATATATGGGTTTATGTAGCTTTTGTTGGCAATGCACCAATGGCCTTTTATCAAGCTCGGCTCTGACCCCAACCCAATACACTCCATTCGCTTTTGTGTATGGGTAAGATGTTGTTCTCCCCTTGGAAATACAAATTCCTTCATTGAGGACCGCCATACAAATTCAAATTACAACTGAATAGAATGTACAACTCTGATTAAAGAGCTTGAAGGCCATGAAGAATGTCGTCTCCAAGCTCAACAAAATGTAGAACTATATAAAGCGTGAATGGTTCAAGCTCATGATAAGTTAGTGTAACTTATAACTTTTCAAGTAGGAGACTTGGTCTTAGTTCTTCGAAAGCCCATCTTAGCCCATCAAAAAATCGGTGGGAAATTTGAACCAACATGGGAGGGACCCTTTGTTGTTTAGATAGTCTACGAGGGGGGCTCCTACTAGTTAGTTGATTGTAAAGGAAATTACCTGATGCTTCCTATCAACAGGCGTTTCCTCAAGAAATATTATGCTTGATGTAATCTGAATTTGTAATCAATGAAAAATCTTCAATTTTGAATCTTATCATATCCGTTTATCTGAACCAAAAACACCAAAAATCAAAATCAAATCCTGGTTAGATATATTTTATTAAATCCCAGAGGTTTAGGTAGACTATCTCATTGGCTAGTTCCCTTAGTTGTGAGTTTCCCGTGCTTTCTATCTAGGTTAGTCATTGAACACCAAAAATCAAAATCAAATTCTGGTTAGATAAATTTTACCAAATCTAGAGGTTTAGGTAGACTATCTCCTTGGCTACTTCCTCTAGTTAGATGTGAGTCCCCGTGCTTTCTATCTATGTTAGTTATTGAACACCAAAAATCAAAATCAAATCCTAGTTAGATGGATTTTACTAAATCTTTGAGGTTTAGGTAAAATATCGCGTTGGCTAGTTCCCCTAGTTAGATGTGAGTTTGCGTACTTTCTATATAGGGTAGTCATTGAACACCAAAAATCAAAATTAAATCCTGGTTAGATAGATTATACCAAATCCTAGAGGTTTAGGTAGACTATCTCCTTGGCTAGTTCTCTTAGTTAGATATGAGTCCTTGTGCTTTCTTTTTTTTTTTTAATGAAAAAAATATTTTATTAAATATTATATTAAATTAATTTAAATATGATATAATTCTGAAAAAAAAATTAATAATATAATTCTAAAAACTTTATAATATTATATTTAAATACTAGTTAATCATACCCATATGAGTCCCCGTGCTTTCTTGCTATAGTCATTGAACATCAAAAGAAATCCAATCTTTTAGAAATAGGAATGAGTCCTCGAGCTTCCTATCTCCTAGGATCTTAACTGAGTGGGTGTTGGATTAAACCTGTTGGTCCCCTTCATGACTTTGTTATCCATAGTGTCTTCTGGTTAGGTGTGAGACCCCGTGCTTCTTTTCCTTAGACCTATAGGTAAATCAAATTCAAAAATATGTCTATTAGGTATAAGTCCCTGATGGCATCCTTTAGACCCTAGCTTAGGTGTTGTCTCTCTTCGAAACTCAAAATCCAAATCCGATCTCTTTTGAGATTCATCCAATCGATCCACGCCAATATGTGCAGTATAACTTTATTCTACTATACATACTGGGGATCCATTTGTTGACCTCATTCTTGCATGGGGTTCATCAATCAAATTCAAATTCAAAACCAAATCTAAAATATCAAACCAAAAAAATCAAGGCCAAAAGCTTATGTTCTATAACCCTTTTTTGAGTGATTTTTCAATCACCTCAAAATCAAACCAAAAGACCTCCGATTTATGATTTGTCAGTTAAATATTGATTAATGTCTTTAAGGTCCCAATTCAAGATCTCTAACCCCAAAAACTCAATTGAAATTCAAAGACTATAAAACCTTTAAATATTTACAACCCATGCCACTATACTTTGAATATTGTGGAATTTGACCTTTAAACCTTCCCCAAAACCTTTGAAAATATTCATAATCATCTTCATGACATGTTAAACCTAAAATTGAATATTTAGTGGACCCTTCTTAACCCAAAGTTAACCATGGGCCCACTTGACCCCAAAGCCCCTAAGGGGCAAAGTTGAAGTTTTCTCTAAACTTCAATTTGGCTCATTCTAACCAACCTTTGAAAACTCATCCAATACATTCCAAATATCATTTGGAGTGTATTGGTTCAAAACTCAAGTCTTGGTTTGGCCTGATTAACCAAGTCAACTATGGTTAACCAAAATGCCCCTTAAGGGCCCAAACATGCATTTAATGCAGGGAGACCTTATCATTGCATAGAACCACCTCCATTGGGTCCAAAATATCATTTTCAACCTTTTTTCTCTAACCCCAACTCTTAATTTGACCTGGTTGACTAGATCAACTCTGAATCATAACCATTAGGTCTAGTGCACTGCCTAGCTCAGTGCTCTAACCATTTGACCTCAATCATGCTTAAATCTCTTCACTAGGAATCCCATACATAACCTCAACAATCACTAGCTCCTGATCCAATGATTAACCCAATTTGACCATATTGAGCTAGCTCAACTGATCATACACTTCAATCATCTCTATTTTAACTCCAAATCAATTTTGATTTTCATCAAACTCCTGTGATCAATCCTCCGAGTGAATTGAGTTTGCCTGGTCACCTTGACCTAGTCATTAGTTGACTTGGTCAACTGAGCCAAACTTGGTCAAACTTGACCTATTTGGGTCAAATCATCACATGCAATCAAATCAACCCACAAACCTCACCAATCATTCAAGACCACTTCATTATATGGTGTGAACATCTCCCAATCCACCATGAGTCAAACAACCATGAGTTTGACTTGCTTGCTTGAACCACCAACGTGAGTTAATTATATTATTGATAGCCAGCCTTTCTTACTTTTATTACGAATGCCACATTCATTTATATGAAATGCAATCTAATATGCAATATCTATAAAATACAATAAAATCTATATATTATCTTATAGCTTCAAAAAATTATAATTTTCATATCACCCATTATAAATCGATAATATTATAGTTAAAATGTTCATAAAATATATATCTATCGATCATATATAAAAAGTTACACAGTAAAAATTTGATAAATCAAGAAAAAATGTATTTTTATTAATTTAGGAGAGAAGAAATTCATCAAACTCAAAATCATTGAAAACTAAATTGAGATTTGAGTTACTTACAACGATTAGAAGAATTTTCTGAACAATATTGATGAATAAAAATGCCAGAATCCACTTCTCTCTCCTCCCTCTCTCTTCCTTCCTCTCCCTCTCCCTTTCCTTCTCACGCATGGAAGCCGGTCGTCGATGAGGGGAGTGAGCGAAGGGTGGGTGGATATATATATATATATATACAACGCTCAAATCTAGTGCTGCATGTTAAATCGACAATTATTATAGAACAGAGACTCAAGCACTATAGTGGTAATTTCTGGTGCTGCTGTGCTCCAGACCCCAATGCCTTGGCGCTAAAAAGTACAACACTTTTATGCTGCAATTCAAATAAAAATTCATTTTTTTACACATTTCATTTTTGGGGTTTTTACAATGATGCTCCAACCCAGCACGGCTACGCTGCATGCTGAATCCAAAATTACTATAGAATTCAACCTTTAACGCTGCAACGATAATTTCTGGCACTACTACACTCTTAAGCACAGTATCACAGTGCTCATAAGTACAACACCACAATGCTCTTGTTCAAATAAAAATTAATATTTTCTTTTTAAAATTATTTTCCTAATTATTAGGTTGTTACAAAAATCCACCATCATAGTTATATGGAAGGGTCCTTATGAAAGGATTCAATCTTGCCTACCACATTTGATTGGTCATAGAGTTTGTTGTGACGCCCCAAGATCTAAAGGAATAATTAAATTCCTAAACCTAAATTTCTCAACCAAAATAGGATACACTAGAGCCATTCAAGTAATCCAAAATAATTTGAATAATAAAGGAACATTCAAAATTTTATTTCCAACTTCTCTAATTCATTTTTGGGCTTTCGTATCTTAAATTTAAAACATTCTTAATGATAGGAAGAGAGTCTTACTAATTCTGAAGCTACGAGCATCACATCTGCTACCCTCACTATTCTAGCAAACTCATCCTCCACGTTGAAGTAGTCCACATGCTCCATCCATAAGGTCGTTAGCGCCACCAAAAGACTCGTCAAGTCTAATCCTATTGGCAAACTTGCCTTTGTCCGCTTGCTCGTGTGAACTCGACACAAGAGGAGTTGCCCCAAAGGCCGAGGAGTTACATAGACAAGCAACTGTCATCCTCATCACCTACCAGAGCATGACACATATCCAGTACAGTCCTTATAATGAGTCATTTATATTGACCTTGTTTTTTATTGAACTTGGGTCAAGGGGGTTGACTTGGTTAAATTGACCAAGCCAGACCCTAAGACCACTCCCATTGGGTTTAGTCGGTCAAACTAAGTCTGTTGGGCCTAGACCCAGGTCCTAGGTCAACCTGGTTGACCAGGTCAACATAGGTTGACCAAACTAGCCCAAATCACCCTTATTTAAGTTTCAATCAATTCTAAAACCTCTCTTGCCCAATCCCTCACCCATTTGGACTTGATTGACCATGTTGACTAGGTCAACTCATGGCTTGGTCAACCCAAGCCTAATTTGGTCAAATTTGACCTATTTAGGTCACATTCATCACCCCATTTGCATTTAAACCCTTCCAAATCTCCCCTTGACCCAAACTACGGCCAAGGAGGCTTATTTCCCTCCTAATTAGCCCTAGAAGGGATCCTAGCTGTCCATCATAGGGTTAGGACTATAAATAGGAGTCTTAGGGCTTCTTTAAAGGGATCTGGCATTATTTCTCTTCCCAAGCCTCCTCAAGCCCGAGACTTCTCGTGTGTGAGCTCCCTTAGTCTCCCTCCACCTTTCCCAAGCTAAACCCACCGGCCAAAGCTAGCCGGCAGTGAGATCTTCGGCAAACCGAGGCTAAACTCCTTCCTAAGCGATTTGCCGTCGATCTAGTGCGTTTTGAAATGCAATTTCTTCTACAAAAAGGAGCGTGGACAGTCTACAAGTGCAACAAGCCCAATATCTCCTAAATCTATTCATTGGATTAGGTAAAATCTCAAACCCTAGCTTAGGACACTTAGGGTTAAATAACTTTTCACATAACACCTTTAGACCTTGATTTTGGTCCCCCATGAATGCTCTTCATGTGTAGGTATTGTGTTTAATATTTTATTTAATTTAATTCATCCTATCGAGAGAACAAAGCGAAAGATGGTTTTAGGGTTTGGTTTACGTAACCCGAGCGTTACGTAAGATCCGGACCGTTGATCGCACGATCAACTGTTCAGATCCATTCGTTCTGCGGCGTTTGTTCCACTGCAGATCTGATCCCGCGGTCATCCGCTCCGTCCGGCTTGATCTGAGCCGTTGATTCGTTTTAGTGAAGGATCAGACGGACGCGGAGAGTTGCCTATGTGGCTAAGTGATGCCGCGTCCGTGGCAATCATTGGCGACGGCGCAATCATCGCGCCACTAGTCAATGATTGCCGTTGGTTTGGGGCAACCAATCAGAAGCCGCCACGTATATTCTCGCCGCCGTTTTATTTAAAATTAATTTTAAAATTATTTTTAAATCCTTTTTAATTCAGAATTCTTCAAATAATTATTTAAAATTATTTTTAAATCCAAAAATACATATAATATATAAAAATTTTCGGAATTTAATAACCTTTAGTTTAAAATTAAAATTATTTTAAAATATATTATATATTTTAAATTATTTTAAAAACTCTTATTTTTAAGTATTTAATTAATATTTAATTTAATATTATATTAACTATTTTTTTAAAAAAATTAAAAATTTCATATTAAAATATTTTAAATAATTAAATGATTATTTTGAAATATATTAATTTGAAATTGAATTAATTTAGGATATATTTTATATTTTAAATAAATTTATAATACTTTTTAAATTTATAATAATTTTTATTTATTTATTTCAGCCCGCTACAATCATATTAGCCACCAAATATATAGACCAAACATTAAAGCTAGCAGACTTTGTCCCCAAATCAGACAAGCCATACTGTATCCAATAGTTTGGCTTACAATTATTGTCAAAGATTCCTCCAATTTAGCAAGTTAGCACTCATAATAAACTTTTTTATTTTACAAATAAAATCATATTAGATTAGGGTTCTTAAATGATCACTAATCTCTTGAAATTAAAATTGGCTACACCTAAAAGTATGATGATCGAGATTTACGTGATAAATAGCTGGTGAGCTAAGCTAGATGAGCTAACGAGCAAAGTTTGAGCTAGTTGCAGCTTGACTCGTTAGCTTGTAAAACATTCTTAGATGATATTAAAATTCTTAAATTTAAAAATAAAATTATTAAAATATTTTTATACGATTGATTACTTATCATTATCCTCTAATTTTTATTTCACTGAAAATAAATTTATTTTATCTTTTTCATAATAAATGAATTAGCTTATGAGTCAACTTCAACTTATAAAATTGAGCTCGAGCTGAATTCTTGTTGATTCAATTTATCAAATTTGAACTTAAATTGAGAAAGAATCAAATAAGACTCAACTTATTTACACCCTCAGCCTCAGGCTTCATTTGTGATTGATTTCTTATTGTTTTATAAAGCTGCTGTTGAGAAAGTAATTTTTTAAAAGCTATTATAAAAAATAGCTTTCATATTTTGAAAGTAACGGAAAAAAAAAATGAATAAATAGAAATTATTATTAAGATCTGAAAAGAAAAGCCCCAATTGAACCCTTAATTACACCTTAGCTTTTCATTTGTTGCTTTATAGCCACTCCATAGGTGGCTCATTGCATTTAGTATAATAGGTCAAACAGAAAGCTTAACAGGTAAGTTACTTAGGTGGAGAAAAGGACAAATGTGTAATAAATGAATTACTTAATTGACATGTTTGCAAATTCTAGTTTGGTGTAGGTGCACCTTACACCATATATTCACATTAAATTGATTGGGTACAGATAGGGGGTGCAACTGAGTCAAGCTGACTCGTGGGTCGATTTGGGCTCGACTCATTAACGAGCTCAAGAGTCGAATTTATCGAGCTCACCAGTCGAGCTCGAGCAAAATTTCAAGTTCGTTGTATAATCGAGCTCGAGTTTGATCCAACCAAAGCTCGGCTTGATTGCTCACGAGCCGGCTCAGATGCTGGCGAGAATCCCAAATATCGGGCATGATTTGGGAAGGCGGAAGGTGGGAACGTCAAATGTAGGGCAGGAACTCGAGTTTGGATGCGGGACTGAGTTCGAACGAGGGAGTGCACTGAGGAAGTTCGGACTTCGGATGTGGGAGTCAGCGGGATAGAGGTCGGACGCGGTCATGCGAGACAGAGGTCAAACGTGAGATGTAGGACGCAGGTGTGCTGAGATGCGGAAAGCAACGTGACAGAGCTTGTTTCAATGGCACGAGCTGAGCTCGAGCTCGGCTTCAAGCTTTAAATTTGGCTAGCGAGTCGAGCTCGAGTCAGGCCTAACTCAAGCTCAACTCGACTTATTTGCATCCTAGGTAGTGACCGCAAAAATAAGTACTTGCAATTGATTATAAATAAATAATATATATATATTAGGCGTGTTAATTTCGGATTTGTGAATTGAATTTAGGTCTAACTTGAGATTGATTGATCCAAATATGTTTAACCTGAATCTGACCCATCAATCATATGAGTAAAATTTTTTGACTTGACTCGACTAATATGAACCCAGCCCATTTGACCTGTTTATCATATAGATCATTATATCTTTTAATTTTTTAGATAAGCATAACCTATTTAACCAAAATATGACCCATTAAATTAAAATCTGATCCGTTTAATCCCAACTTGAATGATAGTTAAGTCAATTTTAAATTTTCGGGTCAATGTGAACTTGATTTGAAAATTAGTTGGGTCGGGATTTTCAACCTATTAATTTTGGTGTTTTAATGAAACTTTATTAAAAATAAATGTTGATGATTGTGACTATTTTCTTAATAAATGTTAACAATTCTGTTGGATTTAAAATATTTGAATGATTTTTTCATTAAGTCTAAAAGAAGGCGTCAGCGTGCAAGCTTCAAATGCATAAAATTAAACGATATGTACGAATTTTAAATAATTTAATAAATAAAAATTTTTATTTTTTATTTGTGAATTATTATTATTATTATTATTACATTATTAATTTTTTAAAATGATGTGTAATAAATGATAATATTTTAATATTAGATTATCTAAAGAATATGTAATTTTATAATATAAATAGAAATAAAATAATTATCAAATTGAATTTTACAAATAAAGTTTCCAAAATTTTAATTTTTGCATAGTATTAAAAATATGCATTATTGTTCTTAATTTGTATATCTAATATGTGTGAAAAATAGATTAACATAATTATAAAATATTAATCAATTTGACAATTAAAAATTATAACGAATATATAGCATTTAAAAATTTAAAATTTTATCAGAATATTCATATATAAATTATATAAAAACAAACTTTAATCATTAAATTTATAATAATTTTAATATTTTACAACAAATTCAATAACTTTTAAATTCATTTTAATGCAGTTTATATAAAAACTTTTTATTTATTTGTATTAAAATATTAATTATAGATTATAATAAATAAATGGTTTTTTAAAAAATTAAGCTATTAAAACAATTTTATCAAAATATTTAGTAATAAATTAAATCAGGATGGACCTAAAAATCATTAAATTTTCTATTATTATTATAACAAATTTAATAATTTTTAAGTTTATTCTAATATAATTTATATTAGAATACCTTAACGTAATTTAGTTTCAAAAATAATAAGGTATGAGAAAATTTTGATTTATTTTGATTATAATATTAATTATTATTTGGTAATTAGAAATTAAATGAATAAATACAATTTACAAATAAAAATAACTGAAATTTTATCAAAATATTTAAATATAAATTATAACAAAATTTCCCCAAAAAAAAAAAAATATAAAATAGTCCTTAAAATCATTAAATCCACATTAATTTCATAACAAATTCAATAACTCTTACATTAATTATAATACAATTTATATCATAATACTTTAAAATAATTTATTTTTAAAAATTAGAAGATGAAAATACTTTGATTTGTTTGTAATATAATATTAAATTAGAAATTATAAGGAATAAATACCATTCGAAAATAAAAAAATAACTAAAATTATCTAAATATTTATATATAAGTTATATGATAAAAGGGCTTAAAAATCGTTAAAATCAAAATAATAACAAATCCAATAACTTTATATTCATTTAATATAATTTATATTGAAATATTTTATCATAATTTATTCTTAAAAATAATAAAACATGAGAAAAATAGTTATTTATCTATATTATAATATTAGTAATAATTTAATGCAATACTATTGAGATAGATAGTGAAAGCTTCCTATATACAACAATAAATTTTTTTTATAATATTAGTATTACTTAGAAAATATACATAGTAATAATCAGATGCAATAACAACAACAGTAAGAACAAGCCTTTGTCTGCCTACATTAAATTTTTTAAAAGTATTTTTAAGGTTCCGTTTGGGACGACTTTCTTACTGTTTCTTAAGGTTATTTTCAAGCACAAAAATTAAAAAATTTTGTACTGAAAAATCACTTTAATAAGCAATAAGAAAGCCGTCCCCAACGAAGCCTAAGTCTCTTCATATTTCTTAATATAAGCCAGATCTAATACATCTACTCTCCTAATAAGCTCATCGACAGGAATGTCAATAAATAACCTAAACTGACAACCAGATCAGACCCAACTCTAAAAATCCGGATTTGAGTTGAGCCGTTTAATGAATATGTCAAGTTCGAGTCATTCTTTCCAACCCGTTTATCAAACAGGTCGGATTCAAGTTGATCCATCAACACGTTCAATATTTTTTCTTCAATTTCTTTTTTTGTTGGTATATTCTTCTTTTCTTATATATATATTATTTAAGAAGTTAACAAAAATATTTTTTTATTAAAATAGGTTATCTGGTCGAGTTCAAGTCCACGTTTTGACCAGTTTTTTAAATAGATTAGGTTAAAGTTCAGGTCCTATCAATTTTGAGTTAGACTCAAATTTTGATGAGTTGATCCGTTAACTTATTTTGGAGAAGTTATTCTGTGCGGAGATTGGATGTAGAAAATCGTCCGGAGACAGATCAGAGTGCTCCACATCAGTGATACCGAGTCATAATACCGAGCAAAAAAAATATATCTTTTTTGATACCTCGGCCAGAATGGAAGAAGGATAAAGGAAGGATTTTAATTATTTTAATTTTATTCGCTTTTAAAAAAGTAGGCATAGTTTTTAACGTCAACAAGCGAAAGGAATTAAAAAAAAAGGACTTCCGTACTATGTTAAGTTGAGCAATAAATTTAATTTTTGATATTTATTTTGATCCATTATTGACAGAGAAGAGGAGGAAAGGAGGAGGAAGGAGGATGAGGCAGGAGGAGCCAAGGGGTTCGAGCAAGGGGACATGCTTCACCAAATAGGTCTTTCTCTTCGCATTCATTAGATCCTATGTTCTTCTGCAATTGGGGATTTGTTGTTCTGGCTTTCTCACGGCTTGATCCTGTGATTTCTGGAGATAGTGGGTTTTGTTGCTGGAATGGGGTTTTGGTAGATCGGCTGAGGATGGGAGATAGTGGGTTTTGTTGCTGTGATTTTGTTTTCTGTGGTTGTTGCTTTCTTATGCTGTTGATTTCTTTGAGTTTGGGGCCTTGGTTGTGGTTTTGGCTTTTTTGATGGAGATTTTACGAGTTTACTTGATTCTGAAATGTATTTTTGTTCTGAGAGTGTGATAGCATCGTTTGCTACAGTTCTGGACTTTTAACCAAGTGTATGTGTCCGTGATTTTTGGAGGCGTTGAACTGAAGTAATCTTTAGGTCGAGGGTAGAGGTTTTCTCTCTTGCTTTATCCTATGCATATAGCGAAATGGTCAAAGTACTGCTGTAGTAGTGAACATGCTTTGGAGGAATTTAATTTGGTGTGTGTGCTTGTTGGATGTGTGGGTAGAGGAAGTGAGGAATTAGATGTTGATATATTCTGCTGTGTATATTTTGTGATGGTGTTGTTAGAAGCTTGTTTTCTTCAATATCAATGGATCTGTTGTGCTTAAGTATGAGAGGCTACTTCGGAATCAGCGACCAGTTTGTATGTGGGTGCTGGGTTGTCAGTGGTTGGCCTGTGAAATAGCATTTATTACTAAACATTGTGACTTTTGTTTTTGAATATGATCCAAAACTACTTGTGATATTAAAGATGCTAAGTTGCTAACATAAGAAGCCCATTTAAGTTTTAAGGAATCTGGAGGCCTTATCTGGGTGTCAAATTTTTATGAGGTGCTTAAGTGCACCCTATGACATTAAGCTTCTATTGATCGCCTTGAAGGGATTGAACTGCCAATTCCATGGTGAAGAACAAAGCAAATTTATGGTTCAGGTAAAACCCAAAAACCCTTCTTTTTATTGTCTAAAGTTGACAACCATTAAAGCATAGAAAAAAAAGGGAAGACTTTCTATTTTTGTGCCAGGCCTAACTTTAGAGAAAAAATGACTTACTAGGAAAATAGATGTACCCCATTTAAGATGCGTAGTCGAACTTTATAAACTGTGCACTTTCTTTTTTATCCTCTACGAGTAAAAGAATATGTGAGATCTTCTTAGTTACAGAATTATGCCAACGACATGTTCTCTGAAGCCTCACTGGTTGCAATATTAATAATGCTATCAAATGAATTGGTGTAATATTGATTTCTACCAATATTTTGGGCGTTTTTTTCCATTGAAAACCGTATTTTCTTTGCTTAGTTCAAGTTACTTAGATATAGTATTGGAGAAAGGAGAATAAATATAATCAAGGCACACATTTTTCTTTGTGCTTTTATAGGCCATCCTGTGAGTCAAAGTGTGGGATTAGAGGAGTTGGTAATTTGCCTTTATTGAAATATGGATGTTACAGGTTCTAATCATAGACAGGCTCATTGTTATGCAAGGATGGGGTTGCATATGTGATTTGTTGGGCAAATGTTAAAGCTATATTCATAAGAAGATTTATCATTTAAAGCATCAACATTTAATAGATCCTAAGACTCGTCATGTTTGAGTTATGAATATTTGTAATTTCCTTTGAATGAAAAATAATGCTGGGTAAATGTCAAAAATGATTTATTAATTTGAAATTAATTGGGCAAGCTAAAATGTATTATAAAACCGACAACTGCTATGGTTGAAATGAAAGAATTGCTTAAGAAAAGTATTATTATTGTATCATTGACAAGCTGATCATTTTAATGCATTAAAACAAGGAATACAAATTGTTATTGACTACATGAATAAGTTTGAGGACTTTCTATTGTTTTTTTTTGAATAATTGAAGATCCTAAAATTATGCTAGGTATGGATTTAGTTTAAGGCCCCACATTAATAGTGAAATGACATCGTATTATATTTACTCACTTGAGCATGCTATCCAAATTTTATTAGATTTTGAAGATATGTTGAAATTTCCTAACAATAAAAGAATATCTCTTCCTATTGTATTGGGTTCTAAAATTTCTTCATAGGCTTGTTTTAAGTATCATCAGACTTATCACTATACAAATGTATGTATAATTAGGAGTTTGCATTTTAATGTGGAAGATGTTGATGGAAGTAATTAGGGAGATAATGTCCATAAATTTGATGACAAAATAAGTGATTTTGAAGATGCTTTAATAGAATATTCTTAAATTGTGATGCGGCGTATTATTGCCATACCTAAAATTAGGGGTGTAAACGAGTCGAACCGTATCAAGGATAAGCCTAATCAAGCTCAACTCGTTAATACTTATTGAGCTTGAACTCAAGCTTGAGCTCGACCGAACTCGACTTATTCGAAAATTATTAGGCTTAAGCTCAACTCGATTACTCGTGCTCGTTAGGAAAGCTTACGCTTGGCTCGAGCAATAATTAAAAATGCTTTGTATGTATTTCATTATATTATTTTGAAATTAATTTTGAAATATATTTTAATTTAAATGAGCAGCACAACAAGCTTACGAGTCCAGCCTAGTTGAGCTTGAGCTCGAGTTTGTATAATATACGAGCTCAAGTATATGCTCTTGCTCGAAATCATTACTCGACAATCATGAGCTCGATAAGCTCAAATCATGAGCTTGTTAATGAATCAAGTTTGAGCTGACTTGCAAGCTGACTATGCCCATTTGCACCCTTACCTAAAGTTGAGTATGTCCGAAAAAGAATTCTATATTTTAAACATTAAGCATGATGAAAAATTATGTAAGCTCATGATAGATAGTGGGAGATTTTATGGCTAAATTTATTCAAACTAAAACTTTAAGCATAACTACAACTATAGAAAATAGCATAGGTAAACAAGACAATATTTTTGTTGCACAAAAAATGTTTAGTGCCAATTTAATTTGTAACATATAATGATAAAGTGTGGTGTGATATATTACTTCTTGATGTAACACATTATTTTAGTCGACCATGTTTATATTATTTATATTAAAATGATAATTCTTTAGGACCCTTCATGCGGCTGCACGAGACGTGACCTGACAATGCCTCTCAAATGCATGATTTATGGGACTTTGATAGGGCATATGGTGATTTGATAAGGATTTTGATTTGTATTTTTAAAATAATAATAATAATAATAATAATAATAATAATAATAATAATAATAATAATAATAAAGTTATATTAATTACATATTTAAAAGAGGAGTTAATTGTGTGTTGATTCTTTCCTGCACAATTTATCATTTAACATGCCTCGAATTTCATGTCATCACCTCACATGCTTGCAAATTTGTGTTTCGCTTTTGTCTGGCTACTCATGCAATATGGGTGTTCTTTTTGGATAATCTTGATGTTCCGGGGTCGTTGGTGTAGTCCGTTTCTCGAGCGAGTGATGTTTGAACTACTTTTGAGTGATGGGTCGGTAGTCCATCTTTTTTCCAAGATTGATCAAATTGTGCTAGAGGTTATTTCTGGATAAATTAGATATCAATGACATGCCGATGCATTCCATTTTGCGAACATATGACGTTTGGGTGGTTTCGACTGTGATTGAGATGTTGCAAATGTGTGACATTTGGGTGGTCTCGATTGTGATTGAGGTGTTTCAAACTCGTTTTGCATAATGTCGTGTTAGTTGACCGCCGTTCCTGTTTTCACTCAAATTGATCGGGAGATGCATACTAAGATCAACAATTAGGTTCAAAAACTTAGTTTAAAGTCATGTTGAGGACTAACAAATTCTGATAAAAAGGTTTGAAAGGAAGTTAAGGAGAATTCTTCTGCATCTTACTTCATTCAATCATGCGTGCATGCGGCATGATGAGAAGTTGGAACTGAAGTGTGGTTTTCCATGTTTTTTATGATTGATATGTAGTCTTTTTTTTGGCGTTGACTGATTGGAATTAATTTTTTCTTGGACATTTGCCTACTATTTTGATGCCATTATGGTTTCATCTTTTGTGCTTTCATTAGCAATTTCATTGTCATTGGAATGCACAATTGGGTTCACATTCATGCATGCTTTGTTTTGTATTTTGGCCACATACTTTCCTTTAGGTGCATGTTTTGTAGGTTTGCCTCATTTATGTTTGTATGCGCCAGGATACGACATTTTGGCAACTGCTTGAAATAATATTATTTCACCCCTATTTTATTCATGCCTACACTTGGACTGATCTCATGGGGGAGAACTTCATGCCTTTAAGTACGGGCGTTGTGCATATCATTATTATATTATTTTTGAGTTTGTAGCGTGCAAGGAGTGGCGAGACGTTCATGTTTGTGCTTGTTGGCGAGCTACCAAAGGTTATGCGTAGGGGTGTCAATTTTGGGTCATGGGTCGGGTTTGGGTCGAACCTGAAATTGACTCAGCACTATTCGAATCAACCCGAACCCAACCCATTTTTGCAAACGGGTCAGTTATCCAGGCCCGAACCTGACCCTCTTCGGGTTTGGGTCAACTCGAGGTCTTAAACCTTATTCGATTATTCCGATTTCCCGCACGTGGTTCGGTCCTTCGGCAGCTGCCGCCGGCTAGGAAGCAGCAGCAGCGGTGTACTGCTGCCCAGCCGGCGACATGATAGCTGGCAGGCGAGGCAGGCGACTCGGGTAGGTGACGCGACTCGATGCCGTCTCCCGATGCGATGGCGCGATGCGATGCGACGCGGGCAGCTGGGGCAGGCGGGCTGCGTGGCAGCCGGGGCAGGCAATGCAGGTAGACTCGGGCAGGGGAGGTCAGAGCGGGCAGACGGGTTTTTCAGGGTCATTTCGGGTCATTCCTGGGTTCCCGGGCAACTCGAACCTGACCCGCTTTGGGTTCGGGTCAACCCAAACTCAAAATTTTTGGGTCGGGTTTTCAGGTTGGGTCCAATATTGACACCCCTAGTTATGCGAGTCCATTGCTTTGTTATGCTACTCCTTGTGCATTTAAGGTGTTTTTCTCCTTTTTTTTGCACTTTTTGTGTGTAGTTATGTTGCAATATTTTATTCGCATTTTCAAGTAAATTTTGGATAAATTTCAGCAATGCTTTTATGTCAACCCCTAATGGTGTAGCAAGAAATATGCCGAGTTTTCCCAACACATTAAGAAATGAGTTCATGGATTGCATACAAGCATGAAACTTCTTGACAAGTATATTTGTACCCACCATTCCAAAAATTGATGCGTATGTGCATTTTAGAGTGACTTGCTGGACAAATATATTACAAAATAAAAATTAATCCCCCATCGCATCAATAAAGTTACACGCGGGAGCTTGCTAGTAGGCCAATAAAAAAACACCTTACATACCTTCACTTGGTGTAGTGAGGTATTTGCGATAGGGTGGGAGCAAAATAGAGAGGTGTGCGAGAGACAGGTTGGAGTAAAAGGGGGAGAGCTAGAGTTTTGGGGGCTGTGCAGGCTAGAAAAAATGGTGAGAAAGTTGGCACAAGATAGAAGGAAAAAGGGTGAGGGAAATGAGTGTTTTCATTTTATTTTATCTCTATTTGGGGGGATTGTTAGGGCTTTCAAAATTATTATCATTGTCATCATAATTATTTTATTATTATTTTAAAAATAAGCATCAGTTGCTAATTGCTACCCCATATGAGTGCAATATGACGATCTAATGGGCATTGAAAGACGCTTACCATTAGATTAGATAGGCATGAGGGAAAGGTGGGGGGTTGCCCCCCATAATTGGCGTTTAATTTTTATTTTTGAAAAATATTAACAGGATTATATATATATATATATATATTAACATTTACTTATAACTGAATATATTTAGGGACAAATGTATGCTAAACATGGATTCATTTTTAGAATGGTTAATTGTGTTTGTGCATGTGCGTGCAAATTTGATGTAAATTTTCTGTTAGGCCGGCCCAAGGAGGGCCGGCTGAATCGGTTCATCCAGGACCGGTTCAGGTATATCAAAGGCGGGCCAAGGGTGGGGCGGAACCAGGGAAAGAGAGAGAGAGAGAAGTGGGAGGCGGATGGTGTGATGGGGCCCACACATTAATTAGTGATGGGTTGGAGGGAAAATTTGAAACTAAGGGCTGTTTAGGGAATTAGTAATTGTCCTTTTGCTTTAATTATTTTCTTCTTGCTAGGCTTAGAGCTATCTTGAATTTGGAGGCTGAATTTTAGATCTTGTGTTTTGCTTTTTGGGCTTTAGGCTTTGGCTAGATTTTTGGAGAGTTTAATCTTCCTCTCGAATTGAAGATTCATTGTATTGGGTTGTTTCTTTTCATTCTGCTATTGAATTTCAAGTGTTTCTCCCTGATTTTCCCACTTATTTGGCAAAAAATGCTGTTTACAGCAGGATTTCTGGCAAAAACTGCTATTTACAGCAGAATTTCAGTATGTTGTCCACTATTCTGGGCTGTTTCCTATCAAATTGGCATGGTACCAATGGCGAGACATGAGGCGACCCATTCGGAGCTGGAGGGAGTTCAAGGACTGCTTATTAGAATATTTCCGAACCAATAGGGGAGGATACTTCTATGAGCAGTTTTTCATCCTAACGTAGGAGGGGATCGTGACAGAGTACCGTGATAGGTTCGAGTAACTTGCTAGTAGGCTGGATCGACTCTCAGAGACAGTACTAGAAGGAAATTTTATGAAGGTGCTTAAATCAGAGATTCGAGCAGCAGTTAGGGTAATGAGGCCACGAGACTTGGGGAAGTCATGGAGCTAGCACAGTTGGTGGAGGACCATAAGTATCTAGAGAGGGGGCTAGGGGGAGCAACTCAGGGGGGTCATATTAGGATGACAACCACCTTCTTAGCTCCCAAAGGGCCTTCACCAGGGAGTTTGAGAGAGGTACCAAGGGAGAAAGCTGGAGGAGGGGGGAATTTCAAGAAGCTTACTGAGAAGGAGATACAGGAGAAGAGGGCTAGAGGGTTATGTTTCAGATGTGATGAGAAGTACGTGCCAGGGCATAGGTGTAAAGGATCGAACTCTTCAGGTTCTCACCATCTGTGATGATGAGAAAACTGAAGAGGGAGGTGAGAGCAGGATAGTGGAGGAGGAGGAAGAGAAGTTGTATCTGGATGTTGCAGAAGTCTCTCTAAACTCTGTGGTGGGATTCACCCCGAAGCACACTATGAAAGTGAGGGGAGAAATAGCTGACAGAGGGGTAGTGGTGCTGATCGATAGTGGGGCTACCCACAATTTTATCTCTAATTAGATCGTAAATCTTTTGGGGGTGAAATTAGTGGACACTGGAGGCTATGGAGTGATGGTGGGCATTGGGAAGGTGAAGATGGGTAGAGGAGTTTGTAGGAGAGTAGTGCTGACGATTCAGGGGATTTAGGTGAGGGAAAACTTTCTTCTCTTGGAGCTGGGGAGTATTGATGTCATCCTGGGGATGATGTGGCTGCAGACCTTGGAGGAGACCAAGGTCAATTGGGAAACACTGAGGATGGAACTGGTAGTGGGAGGAAGGTGGATGATGATTCAGGGCGATGCAGGGCTATCCAGGGCAGGAGTATCTCTCAAATCCATGGTCAGGACCATACATGAGGTGGGAGGTGGATATTTGGTGGAATTGCAACACTTGGAGAGGGTCAGTGTGGGGGAAGAGGGAGACATCCCTCTTGCAGTACAATCACTCATACAGCAGTTCAGTGAGGTTTTCCAACCACCTCAAGGCTTACCATCACCCAGAGAGCAGGAGCATGTAATTATTTTGAAGGAGGGGGTGTCACCGATTAGTGTACGACTATACTGCTACCCCCAAATTCAGAAGGATGAGATTGAGAAGCTGATTAGGGAGATGTTGGAAGCGGAGATTATTAGACCAAGTGTGAGTCCTTTCTCTAGTCCAATCTTACTAGTCAAGAAGAAGGATGGGAGCTGGAGGTTTTGTGTGGATCACAGGGTGTTGAATAAGGAGACTGTGCTGGATATGTTCCCCATCTTGGTGATCGATGAACTACTTGATGAGCTGTATGGAGAAGTAGTATTTTCTAAGATGGACTTGAAGTCGGGCTACCATCAAATCAGGATGAAGGAGGAGGATATTCAGAGGACGACCTTCAGGACGCACGAAGGGCACTACGAGTTTTTGGTGATGCCATTTGGGCTCACAAACGCCCCCGCTACCTTCCAGTCAATTGATGAATAGGGTGTTTAAGCCGTACCTCAGGAGGTTTATCTTAGTTTTCTTTGATGACATACTTGTGTATAGCAGGACCGAAGAGTAGCACTTGGAGCATTTAAGGGTAGTCTTTGGAGTTCTATAGGAGCATCAGCTCAGGGCCAACATGAAGAAATGCAGCTTCTCACAGACTAGTGTAGAAGTGGCCTCTACCTAGGACACGTGGTATCTCAGGAAGGGGTGGCAGCATATCTAGCCAAAATTGAAGTAATGTAGAAGTGGCCTCTACCTAGGAACTTGAGAGAGCTAAGGGGTTTCCTAGGATTGACAGGTTACTACCGAAGGTTTGTGAAGAGGTACAACAACATAGCCTTGCCTTTGACAGAGCAGTTAAAGAAGGATAGCTTCTTGTGGGGAGAAGCGGCTACCCAGGCTTTCAAGAAATTTAAGAAGGCAATAACCACAATACCCGTTTTGGCTTTACCAGACTTTAGTTAGACTTTTATGGTGGAGACAGATGCGTCTGGATATGGGTTGGGGGCAGTGTTGATGCAGAATCATAGGCCCATAGCCTACTTCAGTTAGGTGTTGTCAACTAGAGCTAGATTGAAGTCTGTATATGAACAAGAATTGATGGCCATCGTGTTGGCTATTCAGAAGTGGCGACCATACCTGCTGGGACGGCATTTCATCGTCAAGACCTATCAAAAGAGCTTGAAATATCTGTTGGAGCAATGAATGGTGACGGAGGAACATCAAAGGTGGTCTGGCTTTCTCCATTTTCTCCAACCTTGGTCGGTACTTGAGGTGTTTTGCTTCAAAAACACCAAGGATGTGGGCCAAGTGGTTATCATGGGCCGAATATTGGTATAATACATTGTATCACTCAGCTTCTCAGATGACTCTTTTTAAGGTGCTGTATGGAAGGGACCCCCCACACTTGGTGCATTTTGGGCAAGGAAGCACACTAATTTCGTCAGTGGAGCAGTACTTGGAGGAAAGGGATAGGGTGCTAGAGGAACTAAAGAGGCACTTGTTGAGGGCACAACAG
Source organism: Dendrobium chrysotoxum (assembly GCA_019925795.1). Taxonomy (NCBI): domain Eukaryota; kingdom Viridiplantae; phylum Streptophyta; class Magnoliopsida; order Asparagales; family Orchidaceae; genus Dendrobium; species Dendrobium chrysotoxum. Next base: position 47,895,233 of record CM034303.1, read on the forward strand.
ATAATGAAGAAGCAAACAAATACACATAGGAGGGACATCCATTTTGAAGTAGATAAGAGGGTGTTCTTGAAACTGCAACCCTATAGATAGAAGACAGTAGCCCACAGGAGGAATGAGAAATTGGCCCCAAGGTATTTCGGGCCCTACGTGGTAGTGGAAAGGATTGGAGCTGTGGCATACCGGTTGAAGTTACCCCTGACCGTCACCATACACTCAGTATTCCATGTGTCCTAGTTGAGGAAAGCTCTAGGGGAGCATACAGTTAGCACAGAGCTATCGACAACACTGATGGAGGAGTTAGAAGTGATCTTAGAACCGCTGGAGCTAAAGGGGGTGAGATCAGATAAATGGGGGAATAAAGAAGTGCTGATTAAATGGAGGGGCCTTCCAGAATTCGATGCCACTTGGGAACCATATGAGAGGGTGAAGCATCAATTCCCTTCATGTCACCTTGAGAACAAGGTGAGTCTTTGAGAGGGGGGTAATGTTAGGACGACCCAAGGAGGGCCGGCTGAACCGGTCCATCCAGGACTGGTTCAGGTATATCAAAGGCGGGCCAAGGGTGGGGTGGAACTAGGGGATGAGAGAGAGAGAGAAGAGGGGGCGGCTAGTGTGATGGGGCCCACACTAATTAGTGATGGGTTGAAGGGAAAATTTAAAATTAAGGCCTGTTTAGGAAATTAGTAATTGTCCTTTTGCTTTAATTACTTTCTTCTTGCTAGGGTTAGGGTTATCTTGAATTTGGAGGTTGAATTTGGAGAGTTGAATCTTCCTCTCGAATTGAAGATTCATTGTATCGGGTTGTTTCTTTTCATTCTACTATTGAATTTCAAGTGTTTTCTCCTTGATTTTCCCACTGGTTTGGCAAAAACTGCTGTTTACAGCAGGATCTGCTGTTTAGAGTATAATTTCAGTGAAATTCTGCTATGTTGTCCATTATTATGGGCAGTTTCCTATCATTTTCTCTCCTATGCATGACCTGTTTTCATTCTCTCTCCAAACAACGAGAGAAATGGAGGACTTTGATGCTGGCATCGAAGCATTAGTACACAATTTTGGGCCATTTCAAGATGGAGGGCTTTGATATGGGTGTCGATGCATCGGTATGCAATTATGGGCCATTTTGAGATTGTGGATTGGGCCAATCGCTCGCTTGCTCCGATGTCAAATTTGTGGCACTTATATTTAGGTCAACAAAGATGACGTTTCAATCCAAAATTTACCTATACTTAAAAATTTTATTTGGCATGCCACAATAAAAATTTTGATATCAAATGTGTCATATATTTTGGTCAACAGAGACGACCTTTCAATCCAAAATTTACCTATGCTTAAAAATTGTCTTTGGCATGCAACAATAAAAATTCTGATAACGATTTTAAGTGCAACGAATTTTTTAAATTCTACACATTTTTTTTTTCAAAAAAGTAGTGGATGCTACTCACCATGAAAAGATGTCATGCATGAAAACTTGTATGCCATGGTGTTACTTTTTGTCCCTTACTGGCACTTTAAATTGCCTTAAAAAAATATGAATCAACTAGCTAAAAACCATTTATGAAAATGGAGAACTTTCAATCTTGAGAGTGGCTTTTTTGTTAATATTGTTTAAAACTTTATTAATTATTACAAATCATTGTCTTATTAATTCAAATATTCTGATGGTTTCCGTTTGGTTTTTTTGGCCACATGGCAGTCAGTTGAAGATAGCCGCCTATTTGCTTTGTAAAGGTCTGCTTGCAGTAGGAAATGTCCTGTGAGAATCGGAAAGACGCTGAAATGCAAAACATGAACAATAAGGATTCACAACAAAATTTAGTTCAATCAACATGCAACTATCTTAGTAATAGCTTTCCATGGTGGAATTCAGGTGGACATCATATTGTGTTGTACCCTACTACCACTAACTTATATGCGAACGCGAACTCTCTGGCATTAAATCAGATAAAACAAGTTGGAAATCAGAATCTAGAGCAAGAGTCTTCATCAACACAGTCCACTGGACATTCTCATCATGAAGTGTCTGGAAAGAGAGAAGATAACCTCAATGAACGATGTGTCTCAGCACAATCTGGTGCAATTCATGATAAGGCAGATGAAAAAGGTATCTTCTTCCTTCTGTATGGCCTATTTCTCTAAGATAATTCTCTCTGATTCTTTTAATCAAATGAACTAAAATTTTCTTACTTCTCATGTTTGTACTATTTAGCCAATTATAGCTATAGTTTGTATTTCTTTCAGGGTTGAAGTGTTGCATGATTTGTTTTCCATGACTGCTGCAAACTTCTTGAAGCAGCCGCCCATATTTAATTACGTTCTTGAATTTCTTTGAATTGATTTCAAGAATTTGAATTCTCATGTCTTTGATTATGTAGCACCTTTGTCCTGGAGATAATGAAAACTTTCTTGAGTTGACTAGGTTATTTGCTTAATTTCCTGCTTTGCGGGTGTCATGCCCATTTGATGTTTTTTTAGTTTGTTTCATCGTACTTTTGCTTTTTCGTAAGCATCTTGAAATATTTGCGGTATGCTTATTCTCCTTGATGCTGCATCACATTTCATTTTGAGAGTTTCTGGCTTTCTTAGAGTACTCTAGTTCACTTTTAGAGTCTTTGATGTGGCCTCACTCGAATACTCCCTTTCTTCTTTTGCGGCCATCAGATGTGTTCTACTGTTGTTTTAAAGGACCCTGAAAATTCTTTATTAACTAAACATTGTTTTATATAATTTAATGAAACGGCTGTGCTCTAATTAATTTTATGAAGCATTCTGTTTGTTTTAGTGTTTCTGATCGTGGAGCATAAAGAATTGTACAAAAAGGACTGCAGAAGCGGACTTGAATGGTCTTAAGGGGATTCTACTGGCGCTGGTTTTGATGCTTTGGTATACACAAATGTTTATCATTTCATGGGAAAAGTTGCTTGTGCTCTAGATTAGGCAAAAAGGGGTATGATTGTTGGGCAGGATTCATAAATCTGAAATGAATTCATTGATTAAGGGCTATGGTTACAGCTTTTCCTGCCTGGTCCGTTTTGTCAGTGCTGTGCAATTGATATTTCTATTCTATCTGTATAGCAAGAATTAGAAAATTCTAAACCATAATTTTGTGCACAGTGAAAACTTAAGAATGATTAAAATGGATGTGTGCATGTTTTTATGTTAGCTATATGACGTAGTTTTTTTTTTGTTGACTTGTTAATAAGATGTAACCTTGTCTTTTAGGGCATTGAAAGATATAATGTGATAGCATTTTTGGTGTTATAAATTGGACTCTTTTAGTTATATGCAATGACTTTGGTACAAATAACCATTCAGAATTCTTACTCTTTGGTTCGCTTTAGGTGATGAACGCATGCATGAGAAGCTTGAACAGGGTCATCCAAAACAGGTTTTATCAGCAGGGAGCACACAATTCTTCTATGCACCTCAAAAACTTGATTGTAATCAGTCTCTTGTATGTTTTTTTTTAATTATAATCCTTTTGATTTTTCAGGCTTTTAACGCCCACATGGGTACAAATTTGCATGTGTATGGATTGAGTGCCTCTCTGTACCTGTTGTTGATTATTATTATTCTGTTTTTTCCTAGCAGGCTTATCTTCCTTATGCCTATTCGGATGCACACTATGCAGGAGTCATGGCTGCTTATGGTTCTCATGCTGTTGTGAGTTCTTTTTTCGCTGCGATGATTAAATTTTTGCCATGTTTTCTTGTGCGCATTTTGATAAAATTATAGAGGGATCACTGTGGAGTGAAGCTTGTCACATCCATGTTCTGATACAGTGTGCACTTGCTATCGTACAATGATTTTGGGTGAGGCTTTTTTTCCCACATGGGGTGTTGAGTGAATCATATACATCATTTCTAGTATGACTCCTACTTGAATCGTATTAGAAATGGTGCAGGTGTGATAGATAAGAGTTTGAAAGATGATATTGTAGAAATTAATAGAATTGAAAAAAAATATAATTTTAAAGTTTAACATTATTAATATTATAAGGGCTTATGCTTCTCAAATATATTTGGATATGTTTTTAAAATTAAAATTTCGAAATGACATAGGGTTTGTTTGGTTTGAAGTAACAAGGGTGTAAAGTATTCCAAATGCAGGGGTTTTGAAAATATTGGAGTTTGATTTGAAATAAAGCAAATGCAATATAAAATTTTGATGCATTTGAAATTCACTCTCAAGTTTATTTTTGGTGTATTTGGAATTTCTCAGATTTGGGTGTGTTCCAAATACATCATAAATTTATCTACCGCCTGCCGCCAGCTGTCACTACTGTCGGTCGCCCCCACCGGCTTCGACGACCACTGTTGGCCACCACCGCTATTACCAACCACCGACCACGATTGCCATCACCGGCTGCCTCTAACTGCCCGCCGTCAACCACCGTCTGTTGCGGTTGACCACCGCCACCGTTGTCGCCTTTGATGCCGATCACCGCCCACCGCCCACCACAGTTCACCACCACCCATTGCCAGTGTAACAATTCAAAATATGAAAACGTATTTTAAAATAAAAATTTAAATTTTTGTTTGAATTGGAGCGCTTTGACGCTATGCTTGGTAGCGCTTCGTCGCTAGGCTTGAGATCACAGCGGCACCATAATTCGCCTCCGTGGCATTGGAGTCTCCGTCCTATAGTAATTCTGAATTCAATATGCAGCGTTAGGCCATTAATAGTGTTTATATATATTTTTAAATATAAATCCTAAGCACTAAAGTGCCCCTAACTCTGCCACCTCCCCCATTCTCGTGTGGCTTGCTGTGAAAGAAGAGAGGGAAAGGGAAAGAAGAGAGGGAAAGGGAAGGAGAGAGGAAGCCAATTTTAGTCATTTTTGTCTGTTGTTTTAGTTAGAAAAATTTTTTGATCGTTGTAAGTGACATGAATCTCACTCTAGTTTTCAATATTTTTGATTTTGATGAATTTAATCTCTTCTAAATTGATAAGAATGAATTTTCTCATAATTTATTGCATTTTTACCGTGTAACTTTTCGTATATGATAAATATAAATTTCATATACATTTTAATTGTAATATTATTGAATTTCATCATGTAAAATAGAATTTATGATTTCCTGAAGCTTTTGATTATTATATAGATTTTCTTATATTCTATAGATTCAAACATTTCATGTTGTATTTTATGTATATGAAAGAGAGATTGATACAGTTGATATGAAATAAATATAACATGCACATGTAAGCAATAAAAACTGACTGTGAACACTATAATTAATTCGGGTTGGCTGTTAAAATATAATACTTTATGCAAGAGAATGGGTTGATGGACTTTCCTTTAAATAAAAGGTTGGTTGTGTAATCCTGGTTGCAGCCTGTAATCGATTGATCGAATTACACTGATGGGTAGAGGGTAATGACTCTTAAATGATTACTGAAAGCCATTTATGAATTGATTTAAAATAATGAATAATGATTATAAGATAAAGACCGATGACCAATTGGTTGACAGTTGGGGTTAAATTAAAGACCGATGACCATATAGCGACAATTGGGGTGGAAGGATGAAAACACCACATTAAAGTTAGATGTCATGCCTTGCTCTTTATAATTTTATTCATGATTGCATTTATATAATAGTGCGTTGAATTGATTGATAGATAGATTGATATAATATACTAATAGACAATTATATATGACATATGGATTGATTGAAGCATATAGTAGAACCATCAGCATGAAATTGGTCGATAATTGATGTTTGTTTCATTGCAACACCTGTTATAGTTTAATAGACTTTTTATTAATTTTCTTATAGATTGATAGATGTTTTTTGCTTTGTGAGATACTCCTGTTTTACTGATAATATTGATTGATGGATATTGGCTAGTACTGGAGCATACATATTGATTCTTTTGCCTTGCATTGAAGGTAGATTGTGAGTTTGGTTGTTTGCTGAGCTTTGTAAGCTTATTACGTGGTTTTATGTGATTTCAAGTAAATGTAAATAATTTGCGGTTTGAGGCTTAATAGTAATGATAGTTTTGATTTTGTTTTATGTTCTTTGGTTTATATGTATTCTTTTGTAGCCTGTAATGGCTATTGTGTATATTATTTTGGGACTCTGGCTGTAGAATGTAAATATTAACTATAGAAATGTAATGATGCTTTCCTGTTGTTATTGTTTTCTTTAATGCAATTAATCAACTCTAGGTGTCAAATTGATCAGGTTAGAAATGAATGAACATTGGCTGTTATTGAAAATAAGAAAAATGAATAAAGGGAAAGAGGTGAAATTCTTTTACTTTTGATCCCAAGGCATGACAGCTGGCCACCACCAACACTGTCAATCGCTAATCGCCACCGCCAACCACCGGCCGCTGCTGCCACCTCTGATAGCTGCCAGTCGACATCGCCAACCATAGTCGACTACTGCCCTCCACTGTCTGCCATTGCCATCGCTGACCACCAACCATTACTATTGTTAAATCTCAGCCCTTAGTTCCCTTGTTGATCCAACGACTACAAATAGAGATCCGTGGGAAGCCTTCTAGAAGCACATTGAATACCTTCCATAGCTAGATATCTAATTTAGGAAGAATTTTATTTCAGCATTATTCTGTAGTAATTGTATTTCCTCATTAAATCTCTTGTATAGATCTATAAATAGGGAGTATATTGTATAATGAAATATACTTTTTCCCTCTCAAATTCCCGTCTTAACATGGTATCAGAGCGCTAACGGCCTTCATTGCCGTAGAAGAAAGATCGTAGGAAGCCGAAGAAGGAAGAAGAAGTCCGACGCTATCAGGCCGGCTCCAGACGTTGCCGAAGACAGAGGCAGGAGCGACTGACGCGTGCGGAAGTCCGTCTCTAGCTGCGGAAGAAGTTCGCCGCCGTCGTAGAAGAACAAACGCGTGCGGAAGACCGCCCCTAGCCGCGCGCAGCACTCCCGCTCTCGACGTCCGATCCGGCCTCCAGTTCCGCGCGCAGAGGCCGAGTCCGCTAGTTCCGCCGCCGCCTCGTGAAAATCCCCACGCACCGGGTCATCGGAAGTCCGCAGAGCGGCCCAGACCTGTCCGCCAATCGCGCGCCTGCGCCAGGCCAAGCCTTTGCCGCCTGGTCTCCGACCTAGCCGGATCCAGCCCGCATTGTGGTGCTCAATCCGAGCTCTTTGCTCGGTTTGGTTTAGTAAACCGAGGAAAAAAAAAAGCCTTTCGACCTTTATTGTCGAACAGAAAAAGAATTTTTTTTTTTTGGAAGCCTTCATTGCTACCCAATGTCAGAGATTAATTCCTCCCAAAGCATTGATCAAACTGAGGAATCGATGGTGCACCAAGGACAGGGTGATCTCCAAAGCGTGCAACCTTCCTATCGCCTGAATGGGAAGAACTACCTAAAGTGGTCTCAGTTTGTGAAGACCTACTTGAAGGGGAAAGGAAAAATACATCACCTCCTCAAAGGAGGGCCAAAAGAAGAAAATCCTAATTTTGGGGCATGGGATGAAGCAGATTCCATGATCATGTCATGGTTGTGGAATTCCATGACTCCAGAAATTAGCGATACATTTATGTTCCTTTCCACTGCAAAGGACATATGGGATGCTGCCAGACAAACCTTCTCCAAAGCTCGTGATGCGGCTCAAATCTTTGAAATTAAAGTCAAAGTAGGAAGCACAAAGCAAGGGAGCAAAACCGTGACAGAGTATGCCACCCTTCTACAAAATCTATGGCAAGAACTTGATCACTACAGATGCATCGAAACCAGATGTCCGGAAGATGCTGCGATTCTAAAGAACTTTATTGAAAAAGATAGAGTTTATGATTTTCTTGCAGGACTAAATGCAGAATTTGATCAGGTTAGAGTCCAGATTCTCGGCAAAGAGGAGACGCCATCACTTAATGAAACCATCTCTCTCATCCGCGCGGAAGAAAGCCGACGAGGAGTGATGCTAGAACCAAAGGTCATTGAAAGCTCAGCAATGGTGACGAACAAAGAATTATCATGGAAGGAGAAAGGTAAAGACTCCTCAAAATTCAAAGACAAAGACTCACTTTGGTGCAGTTATTGCAAGAAGTCAAGACACACAAAGGAAACGTGCTGGAAAATACATGGAAAGCCCCCCAGTAAGGAGTGGAGTCAAACAAGGAGCACAGCGCATGCCAACAACACTACAAGTCAGCCCAACCTAGAAGTACAGTCCAGCCTTGGAGAACTCAATAAAGAAGATATTGATAAACTGAAACGACTCCTGGTATCCCTTGAAAAACCGAATGCTTCCTCTTCACTTGCACTCTCAGGTAAGTTTCCGATTTCTATTAGTTTAAGTGCCTCTAGAAATCATTTAAAGGAATTATGGATCATTGACTCAGGAGCCACAGATCATATGACCCACTCACCTTCCCATTTCATTAACTATGTCCCTTGCCCAAGCAACAAGAAAATCATCACTGCTGATGGTTCTCTTACCCCGGTAGCAGGGCAAGGAGACATAACATTATCTCCCTCACTCACCCTAAAAAATGTGCTCCACGTACCTCAATTATCCACAAACCTAATCTCAATACAAAAACTTATCAATGACCATAATTGTCAAGCTTTATTTAACCCAACTTATTGCTTATTTCAGGACCAGAGATCGGGGAAGAAGATTGGACTTGCTAAGGAGAAAGCTGGACTATACTACCTGGAAGAACTAAACCAATCTAAAAATAGCTGCTCTATGTTATCCCTAGTTGATAAGAACTCTACTATTTGGCTTCATCATTATAGGTTAGGACACCCATCTTTTGATGTCCTAAGACATATGTATCCACAATTTTTTCAGAAATTATAAAATAAAAATTTTCATTGTGAAACTTGTGAGTTAGCCAAACATAAAAGAACTTCCTTCCCAAATAAGAATGAGAGATGTGATACTCCTTTCTACCTTATTCATAGTGATATATGGGGACCCTCAAAAATCCCCAATATCTCTGGAGCACGCTGGTTTGTATCATTCATTGATGATTGCACGAGAGTCTCTTGGATCTACCTCCTCAAAAATAAATCCGATGTTAGCACAATCCTTCCCATTTTTCATACCATGATCCAAAATCAATTCGGGGTAAAAATAAGGAGATTTCGCTCCGATAATGCTAAAGACTATTTCAACCAAACCCTTTCCTCCTACTTCCAAAATGAAGGAATCATCCATGAGTCCTCCTGTGTTCACACCCCACAACAAAATGGGGTTGCAGAGAGAAAAAATAGTCACCTTCTAGCCCCCACTCGAGCCTTTTTATTCCACTACAATACACCCAAATCCTATTGGGGGGAAGCCCTACTAACTGCAACTTATCTCATAAATCGACTACCTTCAACAGCCCTTGGACTCAAAACTCCAATGGAAATTTTGTCCTCATTTTACCCCGAGTTTCGAACCCATCATAACCTTACACCAAAAATCTTTGGGTGCACTGCCTATGTTCATATTCATAGCCAAAATAGAGGAAAACTAGATCCAAGAGCACTCAAATGCATCTTTGTTGGCTATTCAGCTACCCAAAAAGGGTACAAGTGTTATCATCCACCTACAAGAAAAACCCTTGTCTCTGTTGATGTTACCTTTGATGAACAAAATCCCTATTTTTTCAAGCCTCATCTTCAGGGGGAGACTGAACTTGAGGAAGATGAGGAAAATGAACTAGCACCTCTTGACCTTCCTCCACCACCTCAAAACTAGGATAGGGAAACAAAAGATAAAGCTGTTGTTAGATTTGGGAAGGTGTACTCCAGGCGTACAAGTTCAGATTGTGCTCCAAAGCAGATCCAAGAATCTGAACCATCTCCTGGAAATAAGGTAAGCTCACCACCTCCCTTATATCCCATAACTAACTCTATATCCTTCAACAACTTCTCAACCTCACACAAAAATTTCTTGGTGACACTAGAGGAAATCTATATTCCTAAAAATATTTCTGAGGCCTTATCTAATGAAAATTGGAAAAATGCCATGATAGATGAAATGCAGGCCCTAGAAAAGAACAATACATGGGAGATCATCAATCTACCGATAGGGAAAAAAATGGTCGGCTGTAAATGGGTATTCTCCGTAAAGTACAAAGCTGATGGCACACTGGAAATACAAAGCAAGACTAGTGGCAAAAGGGTACACTCAAACATATGGTATTGACTACCAAGAAACCTTTGCACCTGTAGCCAAGATGAATACCGTCAGAATACTACTCTCACTAGCAGCTAAGTACAACTGGCATCAATTGGATGTAAAGAATGCATTCCTGCATGGGGATTTGGAAGAAGAAATATTTATGGAAATACCACCAGGATTTAAAGAAAAAGCTGAAGGTAACAGGGTGTGCAGATTAAAAAAGGCTCTATATGGGCTAAAACAATCACCAAGGGCCTGGTTCGGAAGATTCTCAAAAATCATGCTTCTTAATGGGTATAAACAAAGTCAAGGGGATCATACATTATTCTTTAAACACTCAGATTCAGGGGGAGTCACAATATTATTAGTATATATGGATGATATTATCTTAACGGGAAATAATGAAGAGGAGAAAGTGAGTTTGAGGAAAAGCCTTACCAAGGAATTTGACATCAAAGAACTTGGTAGACTTAAATACTTTCTCGGAATAGAAGTAGCCCACTCCAGCAAAGGAATCTTCATTTCACAACAGAAATACATTAAAGATCTTCTAAAAGAAATCGGTAAATTAGCTTGTAAACCAGCACCAACACCAGTTGAACCAAATCTTAAACTGGGGGAAGCTAAAGAAGATCTAGATGTAGATAAAGGGTCTTACCAGAGACTTGTAGGGAAATTGATCTACCTCTCCCACACCAGACCAGATATAGCATTTGTCGTAAGCATGGTCAGTCAGTTTATGCAGAATCCAAAACAGGCTCATATGCAAGCGGTAGACAGGATACTACACTACCTTAAGGGAAACCCAGGAAAAGGGATTCTCTTCAGAAGAGATCAAGGAATAACCCTAGAAGCATACACTGATGCTGATTATGCAGGATATCCAGTAGATAGAAGATCTACCTCTGGATACTGCACATTTCTTGGAGGGAACCTAGTTACATGGAGAAGCAAGAAACAAAATGTGGTGGCAAGATCTAGTGCGGAAGCAGAATATAGAGCTATGGCCTTGGGAATATGTGAGTTACTATGGGTCAAGATAATTCTGGAAGACCTAAGGATCAAGTGGAATGATCCCATGAAGCTACATTGTGACAACAAGTCAGCAATCAGCATAGCCCACAATCCAGTCCAGCACGACAGGACCAAGCATATAGAAGTGGACAGACATTTCATTAAAGAAAAAATAGACAATGGTCTAATACATATCAACCATGTATCATCAAAGGATCAACTTGCAGATATCCTTACCAAAGGATTGGACAACTCTGTCTTTCTCAGAATGATTGACAAGCTGGGAATGACAGATCCATATTCCCCAGCTTGAGGGGGAGTGTTAAATCTCAGCCCTTAGTTCCCTCGTTGATCCAACGACTACAAATAGAGATCCGTGGGAAGCCTTCTAGAAGCACATTGAATACCTTCCATAACTAGACATCTAATTTAGGAAGAATTTTATTTCAGCATTATTCTGTAGTAATTGTATTTCCTCATTAAACCTCTTGTATAGATCTATAAATAGGGAGTATATTGTATAATGAAATATACTTTTTCCCTCTCAAATTCCCGTCTTAACAACTATCACCAACCACCTCCAGCCTACCACCACAGTCTCCGTAGACCGCTACCGCTGGCTGCCGCCACCCACAACTGCCGTGTCCACTCACCGTCGTTGACCACCTGTATGACCACTGACTGAGTTACACCCATCAATAGCCTCTTCACATCTGAGCATTCAAGTGGACATAAGTGAACAAGTTACTCAATGCACTACCACTTTATTTGGATTTTACATTACATTCATTTTACTGAAAATCAAATAAAAAAAAAATCTCATGCATTCATTTTACACATCCAAACAAACTTAAAATATTCTTTTACATTACATTTCATTTACACTACATTCCTTTTTCAACCAACCAAATAACCCCTTAAAAGAATTAATATAAATGATACCTATTGAAAAAATAGTTTTTATTGGAGAAGTTAAATGGACATGTTGGTAGAGTGGTAAAAGATTTTAAATGCAGTCATGGTGGCTATGGATCTAGAGCAACTGATAAAGGTGGTAGGATCATATTAAATTTTATTCTAGCTTATGATTTTAAAATTGCTAATAACTTATTTAAGAAAAGAGAGGAGCATTTCATTACTTATAAGAATGGATATAATAAAACTTAGAATTGGATGAGGGTATTAAAAGAACGTTAATAAAAATAGTTTTGAGTGTAAGATTCAAGATTTGGGTTATTTATGAGGAAACTAATGTTATATGAAAAATGTGGCTATTGATATTAATAAATTTTCAAAATATGTGCTCGAAGTATCAAAATGAAAATCTCCTAATAGTAGAAATAGTTGGTGGATGAATCAAAATGTGCAAGAAAAAATAAAAAAAATAAGAAGCTTTGTTATAAAAATTAGTTTAGATGAAAAGCTCAAAAATTTAGGAAAGATATAAATGGGCCTATAGGGAGTCTAAGAAAGCAATTTGTGATGCAAAGAATTAGTTTTTAGTGATTTTTATAATATATTAGAGTTAAGGGGGTGATATATATATATATATATATATATATATATATCTATATATATATATATATATATATATATATATAGAGAGAGAGAGAGAGAGAGAGAGAGAGAGAGAGAGAGAGAGAGAGATTGCGAATTATAATAGAATTAAGTTAATATGTCATACCTTAAAATTATATGAGAGAGTAATTGAGTTTAGGTTACGATGTGATACTAATATTTTTTAAATTCAATTTGGATTCATGCCGGATAGATATACTATGGAAGCTATACAATTGTTGAGAAGTTTGATGGATAAGTATAGAGAAAGTAAGGAGGATTTACATATGATATTTATTAATTTAGAGAAAACATATGATAAAGTTCTAAGAGAAGTGCTTTGAAGAGTTTTAAAGAAGAAAAGAAATAATAATGTTTATATTCAAGTTATTAAGGATTTGTATGCAAGAGATGTTATGTTCAAACACAAGGTGGTTTGACCAAATATTTTTTTATTTCAGTTGGATTACATCAAGGATTAGCTTTAAACCCATATCTTTTTTCTTTAGTCATGGATGTTCTTACTAGACATTTGTAAGAAGATGTACCTTGGTGTATGCTTTTTGCTAATGATATTCTTCTTGTTGATAAGATTAGAGAGATAGAGTTGATGTAAAGCTTGAATTATGGAGATTAACTATATAGTATAAAGGTTTTCATTTGAGTAGATCTAAAATCGAATAAATGGAGTGTAATTTTAGTAGTAATAGATATAGTGAGGGGATTGTGACATTGATTGATCAAGTTATTAAAAATATTTCACGTTTTATATATCTCGTATCTATTGTTTAAAGTGATGGTGAAGTAGATGAGAATATTATTAGTAGAATTCAAGTTGGATGGTTTAAGTGGAGGAATACATTAGGCCTATTGTGTGATAAAAATGTACATCTCAAACTTAAGGGAAAATTTATAAGATGGTGGTGAGACCTGCAATACGCGTAGAATATTTGCCATTAAAAGAAAAGCATGAAATTAAGTTAATTATTGTAGAGATAAGGATGTTTATGTGGATGAGTGGCTTTACACTTAGATGGAATTCAAAACAAATATACATGAAAATTTTGGAGTAGCTCCAGTGGCAGGTAAGATTATTTAGAGAGAGTCACCTTAAATAGTTTTGTCACATAAAACGTTGCCCTTCTGATGACCCTGCTAGGAGAGTAGATGCATTAAATCCGACCTATTTTAAGAAAGGTAGAGCTAGACCTAAAAAGACTTGGTTAGAAAATTTTAAAAATGAAAATTTTTATTAGTTTTAAATGAGAACTTGACTATTAATAAGACAATAGCGAAAAAAAGATTCATGTAGCCGATACCTCCCCATGTGGTGGGAGAAAGGCTTGTTGTTGTTGTAAAATGTTATTTCTCCATATAGACATTATCATTGTATGATTTGACAGTTTGCAATTTTATTAACATTTCTTTATTTTAGGATTTTGCTATGGCTCATTTTTATTAATCTTTAGGGCACATATTAATCTTTAGCATTTTTTTTATTTGCCTATTATTCACACAATAGATGTATGGTTTGCATGAGGATATTCCAAAAACAAAAAGCTACCAAGTAAGAAAATTAGAAGGCTTTTTGTTGATGTGAACAAGAGTTATATGAAATTAAAATGTGGTGATAAGGTGTTAATGTGTCTAAATCTTGAACGTTTTTCATCTGAAACCTTTAATAAATTGAATGCTTAAAGACTTGACCTTTAAAATTTGTGCAACACATTTAAACTAATGCTTACAAAATGGAAATTCCAAGAAACTTTAGTATTAATCCGATGATCAATTTGTCTAATTTGATCTTATTTCATGAGTCTATTGTGATTTAATTATGTAGATTTTGTTCTCTTTTCCATTTTCATTTATACCTTGTGAGTCGATATCCATTACCTTGCTTGATATTTCTTTTCAACTTGTTGGAAGGCTACTTCGTATGATGATACTCTGCCCATTACTGATGGTAGAGAGCTATTTTGATATTTTGAATCTGTTTGTGATGATTCACAAAGCACTTCATAAGAAGCAAAAAACTTATGTCCACGTTTTCCTTATGCATATCAAAAGTTAAATTTGTTGAAGTTAGATTTTTTTCCAGCATGATAGAGTAATGCTCAAGTGCTATTGTATGTGGTGGAATTTGAAGTGTTTTGCTTTGGATAGTGTTTGCAAGGTGGTGGTTAGTTTTATCCTTTGGTTCTTGAATAAAATAGGGGAGTTTGGCTTTACTAGTTGCTTTATTTAGGAGAGCGTTGGTTTATTTGAGCTTGTATTTACGGGGCTTGCGTATGAGGGGGTTTTAGGTTATTGTATTGAGTGAAATTAATTAAAACTTCAATTGAGATCCATATTATATCAACCTTATATTCTAGCTCAAGTTATTATTATATAAATAGTTGATATGTGGCATTTAATTGATGATTTTAACTTGAATAAAATTTTTTGTGCTAATATCAATTTTGTGAGTTCAAGTTGAATGTCTGATTTTTTTGAGTACGATACAAATATAACTAGCTTATTTTAGGAGAAGCTTTCTCATTGTACCAATATGAGGTCATTTTGGATAAATTCATTGTTTGTTATATTACATCTACATAGTAGTGCGCTTGATTTTGAACAAATGGTGACATGTTAGGAGTTTGATTTCTAAAAAGTAATTGGATTTGCTTATTGGTTTTAATTGTTTCCAATGTATTGTTGAAATTATCAAATATTTTTTATTATTTTATTATCCTTTAAACTCTAATATCATTGTTAAATTGGTTGTGATATGTGAATCCTTTAATTTTCTTTGTATGGAAGTATGTTGTATATCATATTAGTTGTATTAGAAATCTAGCATGGGTCGTAGCAAATCATTATCATTACCTTAATTTAGTATATGTATGAATTATGTTTTTATAGGATTGGTTCTAATTAGCATCTTTTAATATTGCGACGTTTATGCTATCCTTATATTTGTTTTCGCTGTTTCCATACATGGTTGTCTTTTCTGCCGCCAATGGGCATTATATTTTACTTTAGATGTTGGTGGTGTGACCATTTAATTTATCGCAACTGCACTCTTCCTTTTAGCTTTGTGTTTATGCAGGGTTTTTGGTTTTCATAATCAGGAAAGAAAAGTGGATTGCAAGGTTGTGAAAATCACACCGGACAACGAATCAGAATAAGGAGAGGTTCATGGTTTGATGATTCGACCGGGGTTAAACCGGATGATATAATTAATATTAATTTTATTTAAAAATAACATAATTGATATAATAATGATATAATCATATCAAATATGTGACAATAAATTAAACAAAATAAACAATTATGAAGCATAAAACATGAATAAATAAAATCTTTTTTTTTTAAATAATATTATGGGTACAAAGACCAAATATAATTGGTTTAGCTCAAACATAGGACTTCATTAACTGGACTATCTACATAACCGCTCAAACAGACCATTCTCGTTCATTCACTACTCAATTATGGGTTTTTTGGATCAAACACATTTAACATTTAAATGGATGCTTGGGTAACCTTCGGCTTTTTAATATAGTTTTGGATTCTGTAGAGACCTACTGGCTCTATGTTTTTACATTGATAGATGTAGTCATAATTAAAGCCTAAAATAAACGTCTAAAGGATTTGGTTTCTCAGTAAGTATGAGGTCTCTTATTTTATCTTTTTAAGATAATAGTCTCAAGTTTCAAGTGAGTCTTCAGCGATTAAAATTTTCCCAATTCATTGCATTGGAGCATTTCCACAAACCCACAGATGGCAATTAGCGGCTTCCTGCATCTTATTTATGGCCGAATCTAAGGATTTTACACGCTTGTTTGTTGTAGTTCCCAAATCATTCACATCAACAATTGAATTCATAACCATTTTAACACTATCTTTCATGGACATGTTGACGTCCACACACGGGACGTTGTAGATCGAGAGACTGACCTGTTCGTGCCCCGATCCAGCCTGAAATTGCGATTGGCTTGTGTTCTCGATTGCAGTTGGCCTAAAAAATCAGGCATTGCTTCATTTTTGTCAGTCTCAAATGTTCGTTTCTACTTGAATTTACGATCTTCCTCATTCTCGTCGCACTTGGCATCTGACATTTCTTTGGTTGAGCTTGCGGAGATGGGATCCTGCTGGTGCTGATCGCAAGCCAGTCGAGTAAAGTAGTCTAAATCAGGTTGGGATGGAGATGAGCGTGGAGAGTTAGAGAAAGCCAGTTTTTTAAAACCGTCGCTGCTTAGCCGGTCCAGCGGTTGGACTGCTGATTTGAAGCGGGTTGCTTCGGTTCGACTGCTGATTTGAAGCGGGTTGCTTCGGTTTCCTATAGAGCCAGTTAAGGGAAAGCATCGAACCTGTCGATTGGCTGGTTCCCGGTTCAACCGGTTGAACTAGTCGGTCCGGTCCGGTTTTAAAACATTGGTGGATTGCTTATTCCTTTATTGATAAAAAATAGAAAATATTAATTGTATATGTTGGTTTATGCCTTAATCATAGTTTGGTTATAATAGATTATATAATGATATTTAATTTTTACACTTCACAAATATAGCCTAGTTTTTCCCGTACATTTTCGCTATTTCAGTTTTCTTAGATCCTCAAACCTCTATGGGCTTTATAAATCAAGGGCCAAGATGAGGCATGTGGGAGCACATGTTTCCCACATCAAACATTCAGTTTGTGCCCTCTAAAAAACAATTTATGTGCCCCATTAAGAATGGCTCCACCATATTCAAAAACCAATTGCAAATTTACAAAAATATTAGAAAAATCTGTATGTCTAACACCGGAATATTTATATTTATATATATAATATTCAAATATCTAAATTACATTAAAAAATATCACTAATATTAACCTTTTTAACAGAGAATATCTTTTCTTACATATTTTTCGATGAGATTTAAACACTGGTGTTATGTAAGTAACTATAAAGATGTAGATGTTAGATATATAACTACATAACAATTTTATAATATATATGCAAATACCCCTTAAAAATTTTGCCATTTTTTCTTCTATGCCAACATTTTGTTTTTCAAACATTCTATTCCTTTTTTTTTTTAATTTTTTTTTATCAAACATTCTATTCCTACTAATTCTTGTGTTATGTATTTGCAATTGACTTGATCAGATTCATCCTCACATGATGGGCGTATCACCTTGCTCTCGTGTCGCATTACCTCATCAGCCGGCAGGAGAAGAACCCATATTTGTCAATGCTAAACAATACAAAGCAATCCTCCGAAGAAGGCAGCATCGTGCAAAGCTAGAGTTTCATAATAAATCTTTAAAAAACCCTCGCAAGGTATTATTCTACTCTTTAATTAATGAAAGATCTGTTACTAGCTGAAATATGAAATGAAACTTCACGTACATTTCATTGGTCTAGCCATATCTTCATGAGTCTCGACATCTTCATGCGATGAAGAGGGCTAGAGGAACTGGTGGAAGATTCCTAAACACCAAGAAGATTCAGGATGCTTCAGGAGTCCATAATTTCTCAGGTTCTGAACCTCTGCAACCTGGCAGAACAGTAGGACTCCATAATGGCGCGGCGACCACTTCGGCCACACCGACATGTTCTGAAATAACGAGCGTTTCAAACAGTGGGGGGCCAGGGGTCATGCTCCATTCTCAAACCCAGCTTGGTTTCACTTCTGATCTACATTCTCATTCTCATTTTCAGAAGACTGTAGTTCTTCATGATGGTTGTGATGGTTTGTTCAACAATGGCACCAAGCTTCGGGTGCCTGTCGCGAGGTAGAGATGGGAGGTCATCTTCACGCCGATCTCCCGGCAATTCATCCTTGGCTTTAGTACTGTTTCCATGAGGCTTAGTCCTTCCTTCTTCCATCGGTGGTTAACTCTTGGAGAATGTGTATAGGACCTTTCTATGTAGTTTTTGGCAAACTTTGTTATCAGTTGGTTGTGAACCAGTGATTGCAAGCGCTTCTTAGTTATATTTGGGACCAACTCTTACTAGTATGTATTGCCTGGTATCTGTAACAGCCAGGGCAATACCCTGGCAAGCATTTTGGGATTAATTCAAGTTTTAATCTGTTCTCTTTTGGCTTTGTTGTTCACCACTTTTTTTTTAGTTATTTTTTAATAAAAATTTTAAAGAAGAATATTAAATATATTCAAAATGTATGTAGATTTTGTGATTTTCTTTATGCTTTTAATTCATAATAGAAAACTACCTTTGATTATAAATAATCTTTCTTTATGCTATTAATTCAATGAAAGGAGAAAAAAAAAAGAGAATTTGTTTAGGATTGATGTAAAACTCATTGAATTTCTTTGAGATTAGTGTAATATATGAGAAATTTATGTTGCTCATCAAAAAATCAATTTAATGGCTATGAGATTCAACTTTCATCTAAATTAAAAATATCTCATAATATTTTGTTGCAAAAATTCTCAAAAAAAAAAAAAAAAAAAAACTCTAATGATCTAAGAAAGGTTAATTACTAAACAAAATTTTAGTAAAAATTAAACTTTTAGAAGCTTAATTATGTGATTAATTAATAGTTAGGTTCCTTAGGGTTAAAATGGTGGGTGTTAAGAGTGTTGACAAGGTAATTGGGAATTTTTTAATAGTTTTAACGTCACCTTATTTAATATTTTAATTTAATATATGTAGTATGGCTTATGAGACATTTCAAAGGTACTTTATTTCCGAAGAAAATGGAGAAACAAATGATGGGCATTTCGAGCTCAATGGCCAAATTTTTATAAAGCAATTTACATATATGTTACAAAATTCTTAATGTACTCAAATATCTGATATCTAAAATTTACTTTTTATTTATATAACATTTAAATCTGTAAATTACATAAAAATATCATTATCATTAATTTATTTGAAGTAAAACACATTTTTTAGTATTTATATTTTGCATGGCCTGAATATAATAACTCGGATGTAGTGTTAAATATGCAAGGGTTCTCATATCATTGACGAATGTGGGCTAAGAAGCTAGTCAATAAACTAAAATTAAAATATGAATTTAGAATATAGGTTTCCTTACAGGCAAATTAATGTAATTAATAGATATTATGATTCATAGGAAGATAAATATTTTATGCATTCAAGAAACTAAATGGGTTGGAGAGAAGACTAAGGAGATTGATAGTTTATGATTTAAACCATGATATTATGGTATGAGTCATATTAGAAATGATGTAAGTGTTATTATAGATAAGAGTTTGAAGCATAATGTTATAAAACTTAATAGAATTGGAGATATAATTATAGCTTTAAAGATTATTATTGATGCTAAGATTATTGATATTATAAGCTCTTATGCTCCTCAAGTAGGTTAATTTAGATATGTATTCAAAATTAAAATTTTAGAATGACATAGAAGAATTAATACAAAAGATGCCTCTCGAAGAAAGAATTTTTATTGGAGGATTTAAATTAATATGTTGGTAGAGAGGTAAATGATTTTAAAAGCATTAACGGTGGCTATGCTTTGGAGCGACTAATGAAGATGATAAGACTATATTAGATTTTTCTTTAGCTTATGGTTTTATAATTGCTAATACCTTATTTAAGAAAAGAGATGAGCATCTCATCACTTATAAGAATGGATATAGTAAAACTCAAATTGATTACTTTCTTATAAGAAAATAGATCGTTTAGATTAAAAAGTTATTCAGAGTGAAAGTTTATGTACCCAACATCGCTTATTAGTTTTGGAATTTAAGATGAAGGGGCATAAAATAAAAAATAAAGTAAATTATTATTCTAGAATTAGATGGGAGCATTTAAAGAATATTAATAAAAATATTTTTGAGAGTAAGGTTTTAGATCTTAAGATTTTATCTGTACATGAGAAAACTAATATTATATGAGAACAAGTAGTTAGTGATATTAAGAATGTTGCAAAAATGTGCTTGGAGTATAAAAAAGAAAAGCTATTAATAGTAAAAATTGTTAGTTGTGGAATCAAAATGTGCAAGAAAAGATAAAAAATAAGAAGATTTGTTATAAAAATTAGTTTAGTTGTAAAAATTCTGAAAATTGGGAAATATATAAAAAGGCTTGTAAGGAGTCTAAGAAAGCAATATGCGATGTAAAGATTTTATCTTTTATATAATGATTTATATAATAGATTAGATGCTAAGGAAGGCAAAAAATATATGTATAAGTTAGCTAAATAAAGATATATAAGTAGTAAGGATTTTATTGAAGTGAAGTGTATTAAAGATGAAGATCAAAAAGTACTTTTATTAGAAGAGGATGTTCAACAAAGGTGGATGTGATGTTTGCTAAACTTTTCAATGAAGATTGTGAGAATGTGATTAACTTTAGTGACCTTAGCACCCTAAATATTTTTAACAAATTTACTTTTAAAATGGCCCATCCTCGCCAACGGCTAACTTGGGCTCTGGCGATTTCCTGTGCGATCTTGGCTTCCACTGTTCCTCCACGCGATTTCCTCTATAGCTTTTGGTTTTTTTTTTCCACCTTTTGGCTTTGTTAGATCCATTTCTTTCGTTCCCTGGCCGCTGGCCCTAGGTCGTTATCCCCTCCTCATGGAGGCGAGTCCGTCCACTGCAGTTCCTGGTGCTTGGGGTTTGCCTCCTTCGGCTCCGATGTCTTTATCCAAATGTTTGATTAATAATGGTGGTTCTATTTCTGCATCGCGATCTTTTCGTGATGTGCTTGCTGGCTCGTCAGGTTTGGAGAAACCTAACTTTTCATTCACCAAATCTATGGTTAGAGGTTTTCCTGCGATTTTGATGTCAGATGATGATATTCTTAAGCTTGCTAGTCCTTATCAATTTACTCTTGTTGGCAAGTTCTCTGTCCGTCAACCGAATCTCGATGCTATTCGAAATTTCTTTGCTAAGCTCAAACTGTCGGGCAACTTTTCCATAGGTTTACTGGATGCTAGGCATGTGTCTATACAACTTTCTAATGACCTTGATTATTGGTAGGGTTTTTGCTAGGAGATCGTATTACATCCTTAACTGTCAAATGAGGTTACTAAAATGGACTCCTTACTTTGATGTTAAAGAAGAATCTCCTATTGTTCCCATTTGGATTTCATTTCCTAGTTTACGCTTACATTTCTTTAATTCCTTTATTCTTCATGCCTTGGGATCGATTTTTGGCAGGCCGCTCCAAACGGACCAAGCCACTGCCTCGTGATCGAGGCCCTCTGTGGCTATAATTCTGGTTGAAGTGGATATCACTAAAAAATATCCTAAAGAGGTTTGGCTTGGTTTTGAAAATTCTGGGTATTTATAAAAAGTTGAATTTGAAAATATTCCAGATTTTTGTTTGCATTGCAAAATTCATGGTCACTCACTTAATGATTGCTATGTTGCTCACCCTCAACTCCGAAAAAATAAGTTGTCGTCTAAGGATGTGGTTGGCCCTAGCAATGGTGAACTGGTTTCCTTGGGAGGTCAGGCTCCTAACAATATTAAGCCTTTGGAAGCCTGTGAAGATGACATAGAGAAGGAGAATGAGACCTTAGACCTATCCGTTAGAAGTGAAGGTGTAGAGAGGAACATAGTTGATGAAGTGAACACAACTCTTGGCAATGGTGAGGATCAAGTGCCTTTAGATATGGGGGAAAAAGAAAAAATGGGGATGACTTAATTATTCTTGACCCGGCGGTTACTCAGGGAGTTGATGAACTTGGGAAGGGCCATCTTGCTGACCCTCAAGATTGTCCTACTGATATTGTTAATGAAGTGACTGAGAAGGTTTGTGACAAAAATTCTGGCATCAATTTGGAAATAGTTCTGGAGAATGAGAATGAGGAGGACAATTATGTGGATTTCAAAGAAGGGGAAGTTGGGCCTTTTCCTCCTCTCACTTTGACGGATTGTCTCAAGGTTCCCAATAATTTTTCTATGTCATCTTCTTTAGTGAAGGCTAATAGTTTTGAGGGAGATTTTTTTGTTGTCTCCAAAAAGAAAGGTAAGAAAAAGTTCAAACGCTTGGTACCACCTCTAGGATCACTAGAGCTTCTAATCTCTCCTCTAATGGTTAAAGCTATTGTGTGGAATATTAGGAGTGTGAGAGGCTCTTTATCTAAGGATAGAGTTAAGAATCTGTGCATGATTCATGGTGTTTCTTTTCTGGTTTTACTTGAACCTTTGATTTCTGTTGATAAGTTGGACTCTGTCCGTACCAAATTGGGCTTTGATAATTCCTTTGCCAACTGTACCAATAAATCTGGATTTTTTGGAAACATTTTATTAGTTTAAATGTTATTGCGGATTTGCCTCAGATGGTTCACACTAATATTTTTGTTAATCAGACTTCCTGTTACGCTTCCTTTGTTTATGCTTCTTGTTATAGGATTGGTAGGAAGGTTCTTTGGGAGCAAATTATTAATTTTTCCACTTCTATCTCTCAGCCTTGGTTTGTTGGTGGGGACTTTAATTGTATTACTAATGTTGATGAGGGAGTTGGAGGTAAATCACCTAGTTTTCATGCTATGAGTGAGTTCAATGATATGATTATGAACAGTAATTTACATGACATTGGTTTTACTGGGAACAATTTTACCTGGAATAAGGGTAATATGTGGCAAAGATTAGATCGCATTTTATTTAATAACTTTTGGATTTCTTCTCACCCTTACACTTATGTTGAGCATCTTACTCGTTCCTTATCTGATCATTCTCCTTTACTTTTAAGTATTAATAACTCTAATATTAATAAAGTGCAACCTTTTAGATTTTAGAACATGTGGCTCCTTCATGAGAATTTTATGGCTACTGTGCAGAGCAATTGGGACGCTCCCTTATTCTCGTCTGATAATGTTTATGGTATGGTCAGACTTTGGCTCAAACTTAAAAGGCTTAAGCAAAAGCTTTCTTGGTGGAACAAATGTGTTTTTAAGAATGTTTTTTCTAATATTTTAAAAGCTGAAAAAGCTATTGATGAAGATGAGTCGAATTACATGCAGGATTCATCTTTTGAGAACTTGACTATTCTTAATGATGCTAAAAATTATTTGTTTAAGCTTCAGGAAAAAAAGAAGCCTATTGGAGACAAAAGGCCGCTTCTAAATTCCTTGTGGAGGGCGACCGTAATACCAATTACTTTCACAGTATTGCCAATCATAACAAAGCTACTAGATTTATCCATAAGGTTACTTCTCCTGATGGTAATGTTATTGAGAATTCTGCTTTGATTGTTGATTCAGGAATTGATTACTTTACTAAAGTTTTTAACTCTAACTTCCAACCGGATTTTAACACTAATTTTTCTTTCATTCCCTCTCTTATTTCTGAGGAGGAGAATATGATGTTAACTAATATTCCTACTGAAGATAAAATCTAGCTTATTGTTAAAAACAGGAACTCCAAAATTCTTGGAATATTATTAAGGAGGACATTATTAATGCTGTGATTGATTTTTTTAGGGGTAAACCTATCCCTAAATTTTTTACTACCACCTCTTTAGCCTTAATTCTGAAGGCTAATAACACCAACTTTTGGAATGATTTCCGTCCTATTAGCTTATGTACTTTCTTCAATAAACTTATGGCTAAAATCTTATCGGGTAGGCTTGCTTTATTGCTTCCCAAAATCATCTCTTTGGAGCAAACGGGGTTTGTGAAAGTTAGGTATATATTCGATAATATTTTACTTGCTCAAGAATTAGTTCATGACCTTAATGCTAAAATCACTGGTGGTAATATTATTTATAAAATTGATATCACCAAAGCATATGACAATCTCAATTGGGAATTTCTCTACACTATTTTAAGACTATTTGGTTTTAATGTGCAAGTTATTAATCTTATTAAGAATATTATTAAGTTTTGTTATTTCTCTATCATTATTAATGGTAAATCTCATAGCTTTTCAAACCTGCTCATGGTATTAGACAAGGAGATCCTCTATCTCCTGCTCTTTTCCTTATTACTGTGGAATTTTTATCTCGTGGTATTAACAATTTGTTTAGGAATCATCCATCCTTATATTTTAAAACTCGTGGTGGGTTTCCCATCACCCATTTGAGCTTTGCAGATGATTTCATTATTTTTTCCAATGGATCCATTAAAATGATGCACATTCTCTTCAAGTTTCTTACATCTTTTCAGCAAGCTAGTGGTTTAATTATCAATCCCTCTAAAAGTTATTTTATACCTGCTAAGTCCATTTCCTCTTCTCGCATCAGTACCATCGAAAGAATTTTTGGCTTAAAAAGGAGGCTTCTTCCTTTAAAATATTTGGGATCTCCTCTCTTCATAGGGAAGAAAAGGTCCCAATTATTTGATGATATTTTTTCTACTATTCATAAGAAACTCTCCTCTTGGGCTTTCAATTTTCTCTCTTATGGTGGTAGGTAGGTCCTTATTAAGCATGTTCTTTGTTCTATTCTGATAAATTTGCTTCATACTTTATGTTCGTCGTCTACTGTTTGCTCTAGATTGGAGACTTTATTTAATAAATTTTTGTGGTGCTCTAAGGGTGGCAACCGTACCATTATTTGGGGGTCTTGGAGCAATTGTTCAGGTTCGATGGATGAGGGTAGATTAAGTTTAAGAACTTTTTCGGATATGGCACCACCTTTAGCCATAAATTGTGGTCCAATTTTAGAGCTCATAAAAGTTTATGAGCCAGATTTATGGTCTCTAAGTATTGTGCTGGGAAACATCCTTTAAACTGTTCTTTTAGACAAGGTGATTCCTCCAATTGGAAAAGACTTTGTAACATTAAATGGGAAGCGGAGAATTTTATTCAATGGGGGCTGGGAACATTTTTTTCTGGCAAGATAAGTGGCTTGGTAATTTTTCTATTAACAATCTCTTATATACTCACTCTATTTCTACTTACAAAGTTAAAGATTTTATTCTTAATGAGAGATGGAACACTTCTTTACTTGCCTACTTTGTGCCCAACACTATTATTAAGTTAATTCTTAATATCTCGATTCATTTGGAGGAAGAGGATTGTATCCTGTTTAACTGCTCCAATGATGGTAAGTTCAACACCAAACAAGTCTGGCATTCTATTAGGCATACTTTACCTAAAAATATACTTTACTTGGCTTACTAGCATGCTAGTATTCCCCCTACTTACTCCTTTCTTATGTGGAGGATTTTGTATGAGTATCTTCCATTGGATTCCATTTTATTGAAGAAAGATTTTTATATTGTCTCTAAGTGCCAGTGCTGCCTTTACATTGAAAACTTGGCTCATGTTTTTGTTCATGGCCCTATTGCCGTGAGAGTTTGGTTTTACTTTGATAAGATGTTCAATGTGTTGTCTACCTCTAAGTATAACTCTATTTTTAATCTTCTGAAAGAGTGGTTTATTCCCATTAAGGGGCATATTAGGAACATTCTCCCTGTCATTATTTGTTGGTTTTTGTGGAATGGTAGGAATGCTTCCAAACATGACAATATTAAGATGGATGCCTCGAGTGTGATTGACAAAATCAAGAATAAAATTTCTCAACTTTATTTTGCCAAGTTAATTACTGCTAGCTCCTTTAAAGGTTTTCTTCATGTGGCCAGTGAATTCGGTTTGGTTTTTAGTCCTTCTAACACTCGTGACAATGATAGGATTATTTTTTGGAAAAAGCCTGTGGAAGGTTGCTTTAAACTCAACACGGATGGGTCCATGAATCATACTAAGGCGGGCTGTGGTGGTCTGATTAGGGATTCTAATGGGTTTCTGATCTTGGCTTTTGTGGGTCCCTCCAAGGCCACCACTGCCATCCATGCTGAGATTGAGGGCCTCTTGTTTGGGATTCAACTCTGTTTGTCTCTTGGTATTACTAAGGTTTGGATTGAGATTGATGCTTTAATTCTGATTCATTATATTAAAAGTAACACCTCTTCTAATCCGACTTATTTTTATATGTTAAGAGACATTAGATACTTGCTCTCTCGCATTACCTATAATATTTCTCATATTTTGAGAGAGGAAAATGCTGCTGCTGACTCTCTGGCTAAAAGTGGTTGTAGGTTGACTGGTTTTGTTGAATACAACATTTATACTCTCCCCAAGGAGATCCAAGGTTTGATGAGACTTGATCGGTTGGGTCTTCCCTATATTCGATGTAATTGATATTTCTGCCTGCTGGAGGTGTTTTCTGCTAGGTTCTGTTTTCTCCCACTTTTTTTTCTTCTGCTGTCTTCTTATTTTCTTTTTTACTGGATGGTTATTTACTGGATGATTGGAGGTTTGGTTTTATGTCTCCTTTGGTGTTGGGTTGGTGCTAGTTTTTTGGTGTGGGTTCTCCTTGGCCTGCTGCTAACTTTCTCGTTAGCTGGGTTTTCTTGTTGATGCGGGCTGCTCTTGGTTTCATGTTCTTTATTCTTTGCTTTTTGATGGAGAATACTTTCATGCTGCTGGTTATTACTCTTCCCGTCGTTCCTGTTTGGATTTATGGGCATTGGAGTTCTTTGCCTTATTGGTGTGGGCCTGTGGTGTGCTGTCTTATTATTTCTGTCGGTGTGGCTGATGTTTCTTGGTGTAGGCATCCTCTCTTTGGCTATGTTTGGATGTCCTTTATTTACCTATCTCCTGTCAACTTTTTGACGTAGCTGAGGTCTGAGAATTACATGGGGAGGCAACACAACTATTGTGATAATACTTACAGCTTTTCTATATTGTTTTGGCTTTTGACTTTACTGTTTAGAATCGCTTATTATTTTCTTAGAATCTCCTTGCTGTTAATCTTTTTGTGCAGTATCCTTGCAGGCCTATTCTCAGGTTTTTGGAGACTTGTTCTCGTTTTGTGCAGGGTGCGGAATTGGATGGGGAGTTGGGTTGACGATGCTGATAGTGTTCTCCCTATTTTTGATTTTCTTAGAATGTTCTTAGGTTGCTATGTACTTGTGCTTAGTGGGGAATTCCGGCTCCTAGGTTCTTTTTTGACTTTTTATGTAGCTCTTTTGAGCAGTAGTGGGCTGGAGGTCCCTTTAAGGACCTTGTACTTCTTTTTTTGATATTAACACGTAGGCCCGACAGAGGGTTTCCAAAAAAAAAAGCACCCTAAATGAAAATAAAGTAATTTATTTTTATCAACGTATTAGTAAAATCGAAGTTAAAGAGACTTTAAACAAAATGAAGTGTGGAAATGCTTAGGAGATGAAGGAATTTCTTGGCTTACTAAACTTTTTAATATTATTTTGAAGATTAAAAGGATGCAAGATGAGTGGAGAGAATGAGTGTGTTGATTCCTATTTTTAAGAATAAAGGTGATGCTCAAGATTGTGCAAATTATAGAGGAATTAAGTTAATGTGTCATACTTTAAAACTATTAAAGAGAGTTATGGAGCATAGGTTGCGGCGTGGCACTGATGTTTCTCAAAATGAAATTGGATTCATGCCAGGTAGGTTTACTATAGAAGCTATACATTTATTGAGAGGTTTGATGGAGAAGTATGGAGAGAATAAGGAGGATCTACATATAATTTTTATTGATTTAGAGAAAGCATATGATAAAGTTTCAAGAGAAGTGCTATGGAAAGTTCAACATAAGAAAGGGATTAATAATGCTTATATTCAAGTCATTAAGGATATGCATGCAAGAGTTGTTACTTGTATTCAAACACAAGGCGATTTAACCAAGTATTTTCCTATTTCAGTTGGATTACATCAAGGATCAACCTTAAGCTCATATCTTTTTTTTCTTTAGTTATGGATGTTCTCACTAGACATTTGCAAGAGGTTGTACCCTAATATATGCATTTTGCTGATGATATTCTTCTTATTAATAAGACTAGAGAGGGAGTTAAAGGTTAATTTAAATTATGAAGGTCAACCTTAGAGTCTAAAGGCTTTCGTTTTAGTAGATCTAAAACTAAATATATAGAGTGTACTTTTAGTAATAATAAATCTAGTGAGGGATTGTGACTTTAGGTGATCAAGTTATTGATAAGAATACACATTTTAGATATCTTGGGTCTATTGTTCATAGTGATGGTGAAATAGATGGGGATATTATTAGTAGAATTCAAGTTGGATGGTTGAAGTGGATGAATACATCGGGCTTGTTGTGTGATAGAAAAGTCCCTCTCAAACATAAGAGAAAATTCTATAAGATGATAGTGAGACCTGCAATATTGCTTTATGGTGCAGAATGTTGGCCATTAAAAGAGAAGTATAATATTAAGTTAAGTGTTGCAGAGATGAGGATGCTCAGGTGGATAAGTAGCTTTGCTCTTAGAGACAAGATGCAAAATAAGCACATACATGAAAAAGTTAGAGTAGCTTCAGTGGAAGATAAGATTAGAGAGAGTCGCCTTAGATGGTTTGTTCACATAAAATGACAGCTTTCGAATGACCCGGTTAGGAAAGTAAAAGTATTAGATTTAACTTATATACTAAGAAAGGTAGAGTTAGACCTAAAAAGACTTGGTTAGAAAATATTAGAAATGACCTTTTTTATTAGATTTAGATGAGAATTTGAATCTTAACAAGACACAATAGAGAAAAAAGATTCATGTAGCCGACCTCACATAGTGAGATAAAGGCTTGTTGTTGTTATTACAAGAAATATTCTTGGATATTTTCATTTAAATATTCAGTCACATCCTTCTAATTTTACTACTACCATTATCATGAGTACAACTAAAATCGACTACTATTATTTCATTTTTTTTCATGCTACATAAATAAACTTATACTCCCCTTAACCATCATAACTAATGTTACACAAACAAAAAACTACAAACCATTTGTATTATGAATTAATAATTAATATTAACTTGAGTTAACCACCCTACAATTTTTCCTCACTTCTCCAGCATTCCCAGTGAGTGGACTTATATTCCCCATCTTAACCATGGAGCTTCCAAACTGAGAGAAGAAAAGGCCACTGTTGCTTCCATAGCTCTGAACGAGAGTTCTTGTTGAAGTCGTCGTGGCAGCGTCGCCAGAGAAGAGGATTTGGTCAGAAGATAGTACTCCCTTGTTGTTGATGAGGTTGATGAAGTAGTGGTTGTCGAAGAAATCGGTGGAGTTCTGATCGAGTGGTGTTGTCACATTACCATCACCATTTTGAGGGCATATGCTTTGGAGCTGAGAGGCGAGGGAGGAGTCAAGGGTAGGGTCGGCAGCGCCAGTGCCAGAGAAGTTGAACAGGCGATTGTTGAAAAGGGCACACCGAGCTCGGCCGATTGTGTGGCCACCTTCAAATTTTTAGTTGTTTTACATATGCAACATGAGAGTTGTAAAGGATTTGATCCGAAAAATTTTGGAGAAATTATTACGTGTGGATGACATACATAAAAAGATATAATGTAATCGCTATGTAATTGAAAAAAAATCCAAGTACACAAATAATACACAACTGTGAACGCTTTGTGTACATGGCTACATATGTACTTAGCACATATATAATGTGATACAGTTGTGTGCTCCTATTATCCACACCTAACAAATCACCATAAGTCACACTGTAAAATACCTGATAAAGTGACTACATCGGTGGTGTTGAGGCCAACAGCAGCAAATTTAGATATGATTAGGTCAAGACTATCAAAAGGACTAGGGAGCCCATTGGCTGCACCAGTCTGGTTTGATACCAAGCCATCCCTTCTTCCAAGCAGAACTGTCCATGGACGTCCTCCACTCTGATGAGTTATTAATGATACCAAATTAAGAGTTAAGTAGCTTAAATCACAAGCTGAGTACTGAGTTTTCGAACTTATTTATATACCAGAAGAACTGAGTCCCTCGCAGATATGGCAATTATATCAGCACAGGAGACTATTCCATTGCATTCATTCTCAACTGCAGCTTTAATGGTGTCTATGACTTCAAATCCTCTTGCAGAATTTAGGTTAGGAGGAGCAAATTTTTCGCTGTCGCTGCCGTCTAAGAGGATTGATCCATCGCAGCCCTGTGAGAGATCGAAAATCATATGTTAACATGCGAATGATCAGTTCATGGTCGTTGGATTTGTTTTGAGATAAGTGTAACATTATATACATATCAGAATAAATCAAAATATATATTGCACTAATCTCAAAGAAAATTTAATGATTCTAAAATTCATCATCATAACAAAATTTACAAGAATTATTTTTTTGTTGGTTATTTTATTAATTAAACCCAACTACAACTTCTTCCATTAAGCAATATTTAGGGTTTGCCAAAGATAGTGAAATAACATTCAAATTTTTTTTTATTTGGATGAGTCATTTTCCTTTTTAATTTTTATGGCCATTTTTAATCTATTTATTCATCCCTGAATTATTATTATTTTTTTCAATTTTGTTAAAATTAATAACATTATAACCTAAATGTATGTATTGATAATTATTGAATTTCTTTAATGAAAAAATCATTAAATTGAATTATTGAATTTATTTAAAATGAGTCTAATATAAATGTTAATTTAAATTTAGGTTTCATTTAGGACGGTTTTTTTTTTGTATCAGAAAGCTGCTTCAAAAAACAGTAACTTTTGTACTAGAAAATTACTTTGAGAAACAGTAAAAAAATAATCTCAAACGAAGCCTTAATCACAATATTAAATTTTAGAAAATTTTTTTCAAACAATGTTAAAAGACACAGAGAAAACTCACATTCACGAAGCAGTCATGAAAATGCAAACGAAGAAGGGAACCTCCCATCCTCATCTCATTCTGAAGAGCTTTAAAGACCTCTCTCCACACCACTTTAGACAAATTAGGACAACTGCTCGCATAGTAATCAGCTCTCAATTGACCTTTACCCCTTAAACATAAACAAAACAAAACTGTCACAGCCAAAAAGCAAGAGGAGCTCTTCATATTCTTTCTGTAAGTCGTTATCTCTCTCTCTCTGTCTCTCTCTTTCTATATAGATGGTTGAAGGCTGAAGGGAGAGCTTTTATAGAAGAATAAGCACTGATAAGAAGACCAATATGGCTGTATGCATGTCTTCAAGCTTATCTGCTTGTATAGTGGGCGGCGGCCGGCCAACTCAACGTGGGTGCGCATGAACCCTAGCATAGTGTGATTCTTTTTAAGGTTTTAGGGTTTTTATACGGCACATGGATTGTAACAGATATTATAAGAAAGTGGGTTGGAGATGGGTTCAGTGGCTTGTCTTTTACCTTTCTATTGGTTCGTGGAGGTTGCAATGAAGCTCACTAGCTTGCATGCTGGAGTCTTTTGCTTGGTGAAAGAAAGGATATGAGGACAGCTGATTCTATTTGACTTGAACGTCAATGGCCATTTTAGAAAAGGATCAATTTTTTATATTGGGATGGCCCCCCCATTGGAAACAATTCAAGCTAAATGTTAAATGAGTTTGAATTAGGTCTTGGCCGAGTGATTCATTCCTCCACTTTTATTTTGAGGTCATGAGATTGATCGCTATTCTCCATTCTGTTGCTATTATCTTAGAAAAAAATCAACAGTGTTATCCATTATCTTTCGTACTATAAAATTTGTGCACTTCTATATGCATGCCTTTTGATAGTCTGCATGGAATCTGATTGTATCTATTAATCGGATGATACTGTTACCTCGGATCTCAGTTTAATTTGTTGTACTCGGGGGGATAGGGGATCCTCCCCCAGAACCCAAAGTTTTTTTTGCACAACACTCCGGCGATGTGTACCTGAGGCAACCCTCTCGTTGGCTCTGTGTACCCGAGTGCCTCGGTGTTGCAATCTTTGACGGAAGAAACGACATAGAGCAGATCGCCTCAGCGCTGTCGGTTTGAGCATAGCATCGTCAGACAGACCGAAGACAGAGGCTTATGCGTCGTAGTGCTTCAAACTGTAGTCGCAGAGCTGTGTTGTGCCGCAATGCTACGGGTTTGAGGGCTGCAGTATCATCAGATAGATCGAGAACAAAGGCTTAAGCGCCGCAATGCTTCAAACTGGTGCCACAACGCTTCGAGGAGGACTGAACATTTTCTCCTTCTCGTTTTCTAAACGATGGCATCCCTTAGTGTTATTATCTAGTGCTTCTCTTTTGTTTTGAGTGTGAAAACAGTGCAAGAGAGAAGAAAAGTAACGAGCGAGCAAGAGAGAAGAGAGTTCTGTACTTATTTCTCCTATTTTCATAGTGAATTTTTTGGTGTGGTGTGGCTCTGTGATTTTTTTCTGATTTCAAGTTTTTCTATGTTAAAAGGAAATTAAAAAAAAAAACTATGCATGACTCCTATTTTTACTATAATCCTTCTTTGGAGTCGAGTTATACATTTCGTGCACGAAAGTTGGCGCAGCCATGACTGATTGCACTTACAGAAGTGCGCATGCATGATGAAAACTTTGTACGCACTTGAAGCAATCACATGCTTATGGGTAATGGGCATGCATAAATAATTATACTTCTTGTGCAGAGGACTCGCTAGCTGGGTTCCATTACACTGCGCATGCAACTTAGGACCAATAGAAATCTCCTTTAATTCTCCCAATTGATCTAATTGATCTTCTTTATATGAAAAACAAAGTGGATGGTGTTACGTACCAAATTCAGATGTATCTTATTGTAATAACCACTGATATATTACAATTCATGGCGATTTTAATTGTTACAAATATCTCAGAATTGTGACGGTTCAAATCGCTGCTAAAATTTACATTTTGATCTCTTTACCCGGTGGTTTCAAAACCGCCATGAAAGATATTTGTAGCGGAGGACAACTACGATGGTCCTACGGTGGTTTTGGAACCTTTATAAATCTTTTTTGTGGCCATTAAAACCGCAGCCATCTCCAAAATTATATATATAAAATCATAATGATTTTATGAATTATAAAAAAGAATATTTTTGAATTGGTGTTCAACATAAATTGATAGAGATACGATCACTTTCTCATTTTTGCGACAGTTCTAATAAGGGGTAGAACCAGCCTCTCTTTTTGAGAGTGGACAAAATATAATTATGAAATGCATAATCTTATATACAAAATAAAAAATATTTTTTTTCTTAGAATATGATTAACTATATTTATTGACGGTGGGCAAAATAATTAAAAATATTATTTTTCTAAAAAAAATAAAAGATTTTAGGGTGGGAAATTATCCACCCGAGCTCTTCCTCATTATGATTTGCATTCGCTAGATTTTGGCTGCCCTTTTGAACACCATTATGATGCTTCCAAGCAACGCATTAGCACTGTCGTGAGCCGTGGCAAACATCATCTCGCTTACTTCAGTGCCAAACTTACTGAAAAACCTTTATTGAGAAAGCATTGCAGTATATGCAAAATACAAGTTGATGACGTCAGGTGCAATTCTTTAGAAGGCACTAAGACGGCCTCCCTTTAATTTATTATGTTTCTCCTTCAAAATATTAACCACAATGCATGATAAAAAGCTTAGCAAGGTGTCTGGAGTTGCAAGGCTCAAGCCGATCACAAGTATGGTTGCACACTTTCAGTAAATATAGTAGAGAATGAACTAGTGACTTGTATGGAAGAGAAGAAAGAGAAATTTTCATTAAGCATTCGAATATTTAGATGTTGTGGTTTCTGCAACTGAAATAGTAATGGTTTGGCGAGTGAAGAGGTCTACTCCATGGCATATAAGGGATTGAGGTAGGATCTTTACGTATGGATTACAAATGAAACCTTATACAATCAGCACAAAGAAGAAAAAAGAGATTGAAGAATGAGCAACAAAGAAATAGATCGAGCATAGTACATGTTTTATTTTATTCAAGAAATTTTTAAATTTACTCTTTCATAGAGTATAGTAACTGGTCAATCTTGTTATAAAAGCTAGAGGTCTTTCTTAGTTTACTTTAGAGAGTATATGCATTAACATATTAGAGGAGATTTGCAGATATAGATTGATAAGCTAATAAATACATACAAGTATTTGCGTGATAGTATAACAATAAATCCTTAACAAGAACAATTTGTTCATTCATTAACAAGTCACAACTTAGAAATTTTACAATTAATAGTATAGCAATAAATTCTTAAATAGAAGAGTTTACTCATGAGAATCAGATATGAGCATTCATCAAGTTCTTTGAATGGAAGCCTTAGATTCGTTAGAAAGTAGTAAGTAGATATTAAAATGGAAGAGGAGACTTAGATTGCAGGTCTAGCTCATTTTCCTTATCCATTGGTAATGAATATAAACATGAACTTTTTTAGCATTCCAACATTATCAGAAGAAAAGCCTATCTTGCGATAGAAATGTACAATTATTCTTGCTTTCATCATAAATGTCAAAGAAAGCTCAAGCTCTTCTGCTCCATAATTTATGGAACTCCTCTATGAGATCCTCCATGAGTTTATGCCTCTTTTCAGCTCTCCTCCTTCATGTTTTAATCTTCTTAATATTCTTTAGTTTGAAAAGCTTCTCATGAAAAAGATAGATTGTATTATGCTTCTCAATTTTTTTTTCTTTTGAAAAATTTTTATCAGGATGATATCTCAAGATCATGCAAATTCTGATTAGTACTTCCCACCATATGTAAACATTGAGCAATTTCAATAGAGTTGATAATATCCAAACGATCAGCATCCTGCATAGCACCAAAATCATACAAAAAATCTATGTAATTTTTTTGTAGGTGTTCATTTTTGAAACACGTTCTTTTTATGACATCAAGTATTTATTCCTTTTGCGCTCTTCCACTCCCTCCTCTTCAAGAAAGTTCTCTAATATTAGTGTGTCCTCAACAGCTTTATTATAATTGTAATCCCCAATATCATAGAGTGTGGCAAGTTTCACAATTTCTAATCCATAAATTTTGAGGCTTTCTTCCCTAGTGAGTTAGAGGGTAAGGTCATGAACTCTGAAAGCAAGGGCAGCATCGCAGGAAGCATCACGACCAACCATCTCTATAAAAAAATATCAGGCATGCTCTTCCATTCAGCTCTTATATCAAGGATTTGTCCACTTTAGTGGGTCTTCTTAAAATTTTGTAACTTTCCTTGTGCTCCTACAAAGTATATATGACATAGATTTATCTTTCTTAATCATAATTTATAATAATAGATAACATTTAGTTGGAAAGTAAAAAAAATGAAGAGTGATCCCTATAGTATCTTATGATAAGAAACTTTCATCATATCTCATAACAAACTTTTAAACTTTTACTAAGATCAATAATCTTTTATGAAATTTAGTATTAGACAATAAAAGAAAAGAACTAAAACAAAAATATAAATTGATCAAAAGTAAGAATAACAAAGCGAAAAAAGGTGTAACATATAATGAGAACCAAGAAAAGAAAAATATGTGCATTGTTTGGACATGCAACAATCAAAGTAGGAAAGTCTCTTTCAAATTAACGTGTATTGACTAATAAAGGAAATAAGTAGCTAAAAGTAGTAATTTAAAATAGTAAAAATAATACAATAAAATTTGCAATACAATATGTACAAAGTAATATACTCATCTTGGATTAATGTAAATCTTTCACTCATGAAGAAGAGTTAGTGTGTGTTTGTTAATTTAGTTGATAAAGATCTTGGAAGTTGTTGTCAAGGTCCTATGATTAAATCACACATATATTAAAATTTTATTTTGGTACTCAATTTATAAGAAAAATCATAATAATAAGAGTAGAATGATTAGTGGCTTAGTGCAAAAACTTTATTTACCTTGTCTGCCTTTGAAGAAAATTGTTATGAAAAATATGATCAAACTTGATTGCAAAACTTTAATCCATTTATTTGGAAAAACATAAAATGGTAATATAATACCACTATTAAAATAATTAAATACAACACATGCTAGCTACAAGTTGAAGAACTAAGTTCAAAAATTTACTATGAAAATAAAAGATGCAAATGCAGGAATTAAAATAAAAAAAGTTAGAAAATTATAGTGTGTAGAATATATTGATAACAAATTAAATTACCTAAACGCTTATGCTCGAACATGACTTTTTTTAGTTACCTCCAATATCTTATAATTACTTAAAATATTATTATCAACATAAATGCTTAAGATGGATATTATGACTTAAAATGCTGCTTTATAAATAATTTTCAAATAATAGTATCCAATTTTTTCCCTATGACATGCATAGGAACTGTGTGAATGTCATTTAAAAGTTATTCAAGGCTCACACATATGTTAAAATATGCACACCTATTTTTTATTTGAGTGAGTGTATGTATAGAAGCTTAGAAGAAAAAGAGAGTTACTGTGCCTTCATGCAAGATCAACAATCATCACATTTTAAAAACTTAATAATTAACAAAAATCATTTTTTCATGAGCTTTCTCTATGATTTTACGAGTATATAAATCGATTTATTAAACCGTTTATATTTAATTCAACATGAAAGGATGATAAACATATTTCATACATCATAATAAAAGCAAGATACCAACACAATATACCAAATGAAATCTTAGTATCACATACTTATAAAGAAATTTTGTTGATTTATAAAGTGATAGATTAAAATAATAAATGAATGAAGTGCAATCCCTATAGCATCTTACGATAAGAATATCTTTACATGCTATCATAGCCAGGGGTGAAATTAACATCTCTTTTGAGGGTGGACAAAATATAACTGTGAAATGCATAATCTTATATATGATATAGAAAAGGAATTTTTTTCTTAGAAGTTGGACAGTTGTATTTATTGAATGTAGGCAAAATAGTTAAAATATTTATTTTTCTAAGAAAAAAAAGATTTCATTGTCCACCTTGAGCTTTTCCTAGTTTCACCTCTGATCATAGCTAATAACAAACTTTTATTAAGACCAATAATCTTTTATGAAATTTAGTATTAGACAATAAAAGAAAAAGAACTAAAATAAAAATATAAGTTGATGGATGCAATACAAAAGTAAGAATAACAAAGCGAAAAAAGGTGTAACATCTAATAAGAACCAATAAATGAAAAATATATGCATTGTTTGGGTATGCAACAATCAAAGTAATGAAGTCTCTTTGAAATTAATGTGTATTGACTAATAAAGGAAATAAGAAACTAAAAGTAGTAAGTTAGAAAAATAAAAATAATACAATAAAATTTGCAATACAATATATATAAAGTAATATACTCACCTTAGAGTAATGTAAATCTTTGACTCATGAAGAAGAGTTAATGTATGTTAGTTAATTTAGTTGATAAAGATCTTGGAAGCTGTTGTCAAGGTCCTATGATTAAATAACACATATATTAAATTTGTACTCAATTTATAAGAAATGTATGTAATAATAAAAAGAGAAGAATGATTACCGGCTTAATTAGTTCAAAAATTTTATTTACCTTGTCCTCCTTAATTTAAAGAAAAATGTTATAAAGAAAATGATCAAACTTGATTGCAAAACTTTAATCCATTTATTTGGTTAAACATAAACATGGTAATATAATACCACTATTAAAATAATTATATATAACACATGGAAGCTACAAGTTGAAGAACTAAGTTCATAAATTTACTATGAAAATAAAAGATGCAAATGCAGCAATTAAAATAAAAAAGTTAGAACTTTATAGTGTGTTGAATATATAGAAAATAAAATTAAATTACCTTAACGCTTATGTCAAACATGACTTTATTTAGTTACCTCCAATATCTTACATTTACTTAAAATACTATATATTATCAACATAAATGCTTAAGATGGATATTATGATTTAAAATGCCGCTTTATAAATAATTTCCAAATAATAGCATCCAATTATTTCCCTATGGCATGCATAGGAACTATGTGAATGCCATTTAAAAGTTATTCAAGGCTCACACATGTGTTAAAATATGCACACCTTTTTTGTTATTTAAAAAGAGGACATAACTTAGTGAGTGAGTGTATGTGAAGGAGGGTTACTGTGCCTTCATGCAAGATCAACAATCATCTCATTTTGAAAACTTAATAATTAACAAAAATGATTTTTCATGAGCTTTCTCTATAATTTTATGAGTATATAAATCGATTTTGTAAAACAATTCATATTTAATTCAATGTGACAAGATGAATAACATATTTCAAACAGCATAATAAAAGCAAGATACCAACACAATATACGAAACAAAATCTTAGTATCACATACTTAACAAAGAAATTTTGTTGATTTATAAAGTGATAGATTAAAATAATAAATGAATGAAGATTAATCCCTATAGCATCTTACGATAAGAATACGATTGCATGTTATCATAGCCAGGGGCTGAACTAGCATCACTTTTGAAGGTGGACAAAATATAATTGTGAAATGCATAATACTAGATAGAAAAAGAATTTTTTTCTTAGAAGTTGGGCAAGTGCATTTATTGAATGTAGGCAAAATAGTTAAAATATTTATTTTTCTAAAGAAAAAAAGATTTCATTGTCCACCATGAGCTCTTCCTAGTTTCACCCCTGATCATAGCTATTAACTAACTTTTATTAAGACCAATAATCTTTTATGAAATTTAGTATTAGACAATAAAAGAAAAAGAACTAAAATAAAAATGTAAGTTGATGGATGCAATTCAAAAGTAAGAATAACAAAGCGAAAAAGGTGTAACATCTAATGAGAACCAATAAATAAAAAATATATGCATTGTTTGGATATGCAATAATCAAAGTAAAGAAGTCTCTTTGAAATTAATGTTTATTGACTAATAACACCGCCGTTGCCAGGTCCCAAGTCCTGGATGAGAAAAGTGGAGGGTTGCGTTAGGTAGTCGACAGCCAGCGTAAAACTTGTCGAATAATAATGACATGAATCCTTTAAGAAATTGTGTTAATGCTAGGGCGTCCCCTGGAAGCGACGCGTTGTATGGCCTGAATACAGCGACAAGTGTGCAAGGGCCGCTGCACCGCCGCCCGGGTGCAGTGTTAAATAGGCAAGGGTTACCACATCAAGGACGGATGTGGGCAAAGAAGCTAGTCCATGAAACTAAAATTAGGATAGGAACTTGGAATATAGGTTCCCTTACAGGAAAATTAATGGAATTAATAGATATTATGATTCATAGGAAGATAAATATTCTGTGCATTCAGGAAACTAAATGGGTTGGAGAGAAGGCTAAGGAGATTGATAGTTTAGGATTTAAACTTTGGTATTCGGGTAGGAGTCGTACTAGAAATGGTGTATGTGTGATTTTAGATAAGAGTTTGAAGGATAATGTTATAAATATTAATAGAATTGGAGATAGAATTATAGCTTTAAAGATTGTTGTTGATGCTAAGATTGTTAACATTATAAGTGCTTATGCTCCTCAAGTGGGTTTGGATATGGATTCAAAATTAAAATTTTGGAATGACTTAGAAGAATTAATACAAAAGATACCTCTTGAAGAAAGAGTTTTTATTGGAGGAGATTTAAATGGACATGTTGGTAGAGAGGTAGATGATTTTAAAAGCATTCATGGTGGCCATGGGTTTGGAACGACAAATGAAGGTGGTAAGCCCATATTAGATTTTTGTTTAGCTTATGATTTTTTAATTGCTAATACATTATTTAAGAAAAGGAATGAGCATCTCATTACTTATAAAAATAGATATAGTACAACTCAGATTGATTATTTTCTTATAAGGAAATTAGATCGTTTAGATTGCAAAGATTATAAAGTTATTCCGAGTGAAAACTTATGTACCCAACATCATTTATTAGTTTTGGACTTGAAGATAATGGGGAAGAAATTAAAAAATAAAGTAAAACATTTTCCTAGGATTAGATGGGGGCATTTAAAGAATATTAACAAATATATTTTTGAGAGTAAGATTTTAGATCTTAAGATTTTGTCTGTGCATGAGGATGCTAATGTTATGTGGGAAAAAGTGGCTAGTAATATTAAGAATATTGCAAAAGATGTGCTTGGAGTTTCAAAGGGAAAAGCTCCTAATAGTAAAAATAGTTGGTGGTGGAATCCAAATGTGCAAGAAAAGATTAAAAATAAGAAGATTTGTTATAAAAATTAGTTTAATTGTAAAAATTCTGATAATTGGAAATTATATAAAGAGGCACGTAAGGAATCTAAGAAAGTAATATGTGATGCAAAGAGTTTAGCTTTTAGTGATTTATATAATAGATTAGATACTAAGGAGGGAGAAAGATATATGTATAAGCTAGCCAAACAAAGAGATAGGAGTAGTAAGGATTTAGTTCAAGTGAAGTGTATTAAGGATGAAGATCAAAAAGTACTTTTTTTAGAAGATGATATTCAACAAAGGTGGATGAGATATTTTGCTAAACTTTTTAATGAAGAATGTGAAAATAAAATTGACTGTAGTGACCTTAGCACCTTAAATGAAAATAAAGATTTCTATTTTTATCGGCGTATTAGTAAAACCGAAGTTAGAGAGGCTTTAAAGAAAATGAAGGGTGGAAAAGCTGTTGGACCTGATGATATTCCAATAGAGGTGTGGAAATGCTTAGGAGATGAAGGAATTTCTTGGCTTACTAAACTTTTTAATACTGTTTTGAAGACTAAAAAGATGCCAGATGAGTGGAGAATGAGTGTGTTAATCCCTATTTTTAAGAATAAAGGTGATGCACAAGATTGTGCGAATTATAGAGGAATTAAGTTAATGTGTCATACTTTAAAACTATGGGAACGAGTTATGGAGCATAGGTTGCGGCGTGATACTAATGTTTCTCAAAATCAATTTGGATTTATGCCGGGTAGGTCTACTATGGATGCCATACATTTATTAAGAGGTTTGATGGAGAAATATAGAGAGAATAAGGAGGATTTACATATGATATTTATTGATTTAGAAAAAGCATATGATAAAGTTCCAAGAGAAGTGCTATGGAGAGTTCTTGAAAAGAAAGAAGTTAATAACGCTTATATTCAAATCATTAAAGATATGTATGCAGGAGCTATTACTTGTGTTCAAACACAAGGTGGTTTGACCAAGTATTTTCCTATTTCGGTTGGATTACACCAAGGATCAAGGATGTACCTTGGTGTATGCTTTTTGCTGATGATATTCTTCTTGTTGATAAGACTAGAGAGGGAGTTGAAGGTAAACTAGAATTGTGGAGGACAACCTTAGAGTCTAAAGGTTTTCGCTTGAGTAGATCTAAAACGGAATATATGGAGTGTAATTTTAGTAATAATAGACCTAGTGAGGGCATTGTGACTTTGGCCGATCAAGTCATTAATAAGAGTACACGTTTTAGATATCTTGGATCTATTGTTCAGAGTGATGGTGATATAGATGGGGATATTATCAGCAGAATCCAAGTTGGATGGTTGAAGTGGAGGAATGCATCGGGCTTATTGTGTGATAGAAAAGTACCCCTCAAACTTAAGGGAAAATTCTATAAGATGGTGGTGAGACTTGCAATGCTTTATGGTGCTGAATGTTGGCCATTAAAAGAGAAGCATAATTCTAAGTTAAGTGTTGCAGAGATGAGGATGCTCAGGTGGATGAGTGGCTTTACCCTTAGAGATAGGATACGAAATGAGCATATTCGTGAAAAGGTTGGAGTAGCTCCAGTGGAAGATAAGATTAGAGAGAGTCGCCTTAGATGGTTTGGTCACGTAAAACGGCGGCCTCCCGATGACCCGGTTAGGAAAGTAGA
Source organism: Dendrobium chrysotoxum (assembly GCA_019925795.1). NCBI lineage: Eukaryota > Viridiplantae > Streptophyta > Magnoliopsida > Asparagales > Orchidaceae > Dendrobium > Dendrobium chrysotoxum. Next base: position 47,937,311 of record CM034303.1, read on the forward strand.
GGTCTTAGATTTGACTTATGTTAAGAAAGGTAGAGGTAGACCTAAAAAGACTTGGTTAGAAAATATTAGAAATGATCTTTCTTTATTAGATTTAAATGAGAATTTGACTTTTAATAGGACACAATGGAGAAAAAGGATTCATGTAGCCGACCCCACGTAGTGGGATAAAGGCTTGATGTTGTTGTTGTTGTTGTTGTTGTTGACTAATAAAAACGAAATAAGTAACTAAAAGTAGTGAGTTAGAAAAAAAATAATACAATAAAATTTGCAATACAATATGTATAAAGTAATATACTCACCTCTGATTAATGTAAATCTTTGACTCATGAAGAAGAGTTAGTGTGTGTCTGTTAATTTAGTTGGTAAAGATCTTGGAAGTTGTTGTCAAGGTCCTATGATTAAATCACACATATATTAAAATTATATTTTGGTCTCAATTTATAAGAAAAAAAAAAAAAAAGAGAAGAATGATTAGTGGCTTAGTGCAAAAACTTTATTTACCTTGTCTGGCTTTGAAGAAAAAATGTTATGAAAACTATGATCAAACTTGATTGCAAAACTTCAATCCATTTATTTGGATAAACATAAACATGGTAGTGTAATACCACTATTAAAATAATTAAATACAACACATGCTAGCTACAAGTTGAAGAACTAAGTTCATAAATTTACTATGAATAAAAGATGCAAATGCAGCAATTAAAATAAAAAAGTTAGAAAATTATAGTGTGTAGAATTTATTGATAACAAATTAAATTACCTAAACGCTTATGCTCGAACATGACTTTATTTAGTTACCTCCAATATCTTACAATTACTTAAAATATTATTATCAACATAAATGCTTAAGATGGATATTATGACCTAAAATGCTACTTTATAAATAATTTCCAAATAATAGTATCCAATTATTTCCCTATGACATGCATATGAGCTGTGTGAATGTCATTTAAAAGTTATTCAAGGCTCACACATATGTTAAAATATGCACACCTTTTTTGTTATTTAAAAAGAAGACACGACTTACTGAGTGAGTGTATGTATAGAAGCTTAGAAGAAAAAGAGAGTTATTGTGCCTTCATGCAAGATCAATAATCATCACATTTTAAAATAATTAACAAAAATCAATTTTTCATGAGCTTTCTCTATGATTTTATGAGTATATAAATCGATTTATTAAACAATTCATATTTAATTCAATGTGAGAGGATGATAAACATATTTCAAACAGCATAATAAATGCAAGATACCAACACAATATACCAAATTAAATCTTAGTATCACATACTTATAAAGAAATTTTGTTGATTTATAAAGTGATAGATTAAAATAATAAATAAATGAAGAGCAATCCCTATAGAATCTTACGATAAGAATATCTTTGCATATTAGCATAGCCAGGGGCATAACTAACATCTCTTTTGAGGGTGAACAAAATATAATTGTGAAATGTATAATCTTATATATGAGATAGAAAAGGAATTTTTTTCTTAGAAGTTGGGCAACTGCATTTATTGAATGTAGGCAAAATAGTTAAAATATTTATTTTTCTAAGAAAAAAAGATTTCATTGTCCACCCTGAGCTTTTCCTAGTTTCACCCTTGCTCATAGCTAATAACAAACTTTTATTAAGACCAGTAATCTTTTATGAAATTTAGTATTAAACAGTAAAAGAAAAAGAACAAAAATAAAAATATAAGTTGATGGATGCAATTTAGAAGTAAGAATAACAAAGCGAAAAAGGTGTAACATCTAATGAGAACCAATAAATGAAAAATATATGCATTGTTTGGATATCCAATAATCAAAGTAAAGAAGTCTCTTTGAAATTAATGTTTATTGACTAATAAAGGATATAAGTAACTATAAGTAGTAAGTTAGAAAAATAAAAATAATAGAATAAAATTTGCAATACAATATGTATAAAGTAATATACTCACCTTAAATTAATGTAAATCTTTGACTCATGAAGAAGAGTTAGTGTATGTCAGTTAATTTAGTTGATAAAGATCTTGGAAGTTGTTGTCAAGGTCCTATGATTAAATAACACATATATTAAATTTATATTTTGGTACTCAATTTATAAGAAATATAATAATAAAAAGAGAAGAATGATTACTGGCTTAATGATCAGTTCAAAAACTTTATTTACCTTGTCCTCCTTTAAAGAAAAATGTTATGAAAAAAATGATCAAACTTGATGGCAAAACTTTAATCCATTTATTTGGATAAACATAAACATGGTAATATAATACCATTATTAAAATAATTATATACAACACATGCAAGCTACAAGTTGAAGAACTAGTTCATAGATTTACTATGAAAATAAAAGATGCAACTGCAACAATAAAAATAAAAAAGTTAGAACTTTATAGTTTGTAGAATATAGTGATAACAAATTAAATTACCTTAACGCTTATGGTCGAACATGACTTTATTTAGTTACCTCCAATATCTTATAATTACTTGAATTATTATTATCAACATAAATGTTTAAGATGTATATTATGGCTTAAAATGCCGCTTTATAAATAATTTTCAAATAATAGTATCTAATTATTTCCCTATGACATGCATAAGAACTGTGTGAATGTCATTTAAAAGTTATTCAAGGCTCACACATATGTTAGAATATGCACACTTTTTTTTATTATTTAAAAGGAGGACATGGCTTAGTGAGTGAGTGTACGTACAGAAGCTTAGAAGAAAAATAGAGTTACTGTGCCTTCATGCAAGATCAACAATCATCACATTTTAAAAACTCAATAATTAACAAAATCATTTTTTCATGAGCCTTCTCTATGATTTTATGAGTATATAAATCGATATATTAAACGGTTCATATTTAATTCAATGTGAGATGATGATAAACATATTTCAAACAGCATAATAAAAGTAAGATACCAACACAATATACTAAATTAAATCTTAGTATCATAAACTTATAAGGAAATTTTGTTGATTTATAAAGTGATAGATATAATACACACAATATTAAAATAATAATAATAATAAAAGACCATTCTTCTTCCAACAAGACAAACATAATATGATATTAAAGTTTCAAACAAAAATATTTTTTTAATTAAGGGACTTGGATCTAATCAACTCATAAAATTTTCGCAAAATCTATAATAATAAAAGACCATTTTTTTTTGGGGGAAACCCCTCGGTGGGGGCCTACGTGTTAATTAAGGAAAATAGTTACAATGTCCTTAAAGGGACTACAAGCTCCCTACAGCTCGAACGAGCTACAAAAATAAATAAAAAAGAAAACCCTACGAGCTCGAGCTCCCTGCTAAAGCACAATAGACAGTAACCTAGGGACATTCTATGGTGCACAAGAGCGAGCACCCAAAAATAAGAAGCAAACCAAAAAGAACTATTCAAAAACTGCTTCTCAATCAAAAACATGACAATATACCTCCACCGAGCTTTAGCAGCTTTCAAATAGATCTTCCATTCCATAAAAACGGTGGAGCAATAGCCATCCTGCAAAATGAAGAACAAAACCTGCAAAGAGAAAATCGCAATATACCAGAGATTGCAAACAGTAAAATGGGTAACATTATGGAGATTATCCGCAGTCGGTAACACCAGATAAGAAGCCAGCCAAGGGTGGCCAAGGAAAGCAATGAACTTCCACCACCAAAGATATTCAACCAAACTAGGAGAATCCTGAATGGTGGATAAAGCCTTACCCGCATAGGCAGAATAGCCAATCCAACAAACAGAAGAACAATCGACCTTCCCTTTCAAAGGACAACAATAATCACACAAACAGAAAAGCCAGCAAACAAACCTCCCCAAATATCTAGAAACAGAGATAAAATAGAAATCATAAGAAGTATCTACCCAACCAGTGAAAACCAAGAGAATGCCATCCACCTCTCTCCCCAAAAAAAGGCAGCAGAAGAGAAGGTACCAGCCCCAGCACATGATCCAAATAGAATACCCATAGGAAAACTTGAAAAGGTTAGTCAAAAATAGTAAAACAAGCATAAGATAGTTAGACCCAAAAGAAAACCCATGAAGACAAAAGCAAGAAGAAACCCCCCGCTGGCCCATAATAACAGAAAGAAACATAGACAGCAATAGGAACCACACCAAGCAACAAATAACTAAAGATCTTAACAACATGCATAGAGTTAGCCAGTAAGGAAAACAAATAAAGGGGATCCAAACAAAGATCAGAAAGCCCACAGAAGCAGTCAAAAGAAAAACAAAGAGGTTAACTACACACATAGGGGGTACCAAACCCATCAAGCTTCAGTAAACCACGCAGGGGAGCCGGAACATAAGAACCGACCAAATCGGTGAGTGATGCAAGGTGAAAACCCCAGTTAGCCAGCCAATTAACACATTTATTTCCATCTATAGAGATATTCTGAAATGAATGGTTAAAATAGCTCAACATCTTATAAATATACCGCCTTTGATAAAACACGTCAGCATTACACAAGTTCTCCCTCCCAGCCAAAAAAGAGCTGAAATCAAAACTGGTATTAGCCTCAATGAAAACATTCAGAGTCTTAAATGTCCAGCAGAGGTGCATGCCATGGATAATGGCACAGTTAACAGCTAAAGAAACATTACCCTGGTGAATAGGCCCCGCAAAAGCACAAATGAGCTTACCATTACTGTCTCTAATAATACCACCATAACCTCCAGAATTACCAGAATAAATACCATCCACATTCAGTTTAACAAAGTCCTGAGGAGGCTTGTTCCAAAACACAAGATTGATAGGAGAACTCCCCACAGCCGACAGGCCAAAGGTATAGCCAATAGAATAGTAGTTCTTGAAATTCTTATGAGAAAGAATTCTAACAGCAATAAGAGAAGAAACCTTCTCTTTGATCTTAAAAATAACATTATTATGATTCATTTTGACATTGTTAAAAACAGAGTTATTTCTCTCTAACCAGATAAACCACAATATAAGACAAGGGATAACATTACGAATATGACCTTTAGACTTAATAAACCAAACATTAAGTAAATATTTTAAAGACAGTTTACCATTAAAATAGTTAATCTGAAATAAGTCATCAAAGTAAACCCAAGTATGCACTGCCACTGGGCCAGAGATAAAGACATGGTGCATACTTTCAAGGTGGCAGCAACATTGGCATTTGGAAGCCAACTGAAAACCTTTTTTGATAAGGTTGTCCTCAGTGGGCAAATATCTGTGAAGGATTCTCCAAACAAAAACAGATATAGTGGAGGGAATGCTTTTTTGCCAAATATTCGCAAAAATATAATCAAAATTATTTTTAACCCGAAAAGAGTGCCACGCCTCCTTTAAATGGAAGCCACCATCCTTAGAAAAATCACTAATGATAACATCCTTAGACTCAATATTTAAAGGCACATTTAAAATGCAGTTAATAATACTTTGGGGGATAACATTAGAAAGCTTATCAACATCCCAAACATTATCTTTGAAGTAACACTTAACCTTATCAGACGAAATAGAGGAAGTATTTAATAAAGTATCAATAGAGTGCTTACCAATCCACTTATCTTGCCAGAAGTGGAAATTCCCAACTCCAAGCCCCCATGAAATATAGGGTTCAATCTCCCATTTCACTTTACAGAGCCTTTTCCAAACCTTAGAATCACCATGTTTAGCAACACAATAAGCAGGATGGTTATCAGCACAATACTTAGAAATAATAAAATTGGCCCAAAAACTATTATTAGCACGAAGTTTATGCCAAAGTTTAAAAGTAAAAGCTTTAGAGAGATCATAAAAGGTCTTACACCCAAGCCCACCTTCAGACTGCACACCACAACACTTATCCCAAGAGGCCCAAGTAATTTTAGAACTAGACAAAGTACCTTTCCAGAAGAATTTATTAATAATCTTATGAAGTCTATCACACACAGCTTGTGTGGCAAAGATAGTTTGAAAACTGTAAACAGGTAAAGCCACAAGAACACTTTTAATAAGAGTGATTTTACCACCAAAGCTCAAAAAATTCGAATCCCACGATAAAAGTTTATTATGAACCGACTCAATAAGCTTATTAAACAAAAAGAATTGTCTCCTCCCCTTAAAAAGAGGCACACCAAGATAATTAATGGGAAAAAATGCTTGGGTAAAACCAGTGAGATTTTCAATGGAAAGAATACGACTACTAGAAATTTTCTTGGAAGTAATAAAGCAGCTTTTATTTTTATTAAAAGAGATGCCACTCACCATCTCAAAATTGGAAAGAAAATCCATTAGTTTCTGAATTTGGTTACGGGAAGCATTCGAGAACACAATAAAATCATCCGCAAAGCACAAATGGGATATAGGAACACCACCCTTAGTTTTAAAATGAAGACCAGTGTTAGAATTAAAAAGCTGGGATAAACCTCTAGAAAGGAATTCAATCGCAATAATGAAAAGAGAAGGGGAAATAGGATCACCTTGTCTCAAGCCATGAGAAGTATTGAAAAAACCATAAGAAGACCTATTAATAATAATAGACATAAAAACATTCTCAATACAATTCTTAATAAGTTTAATAAAGTTAGAATCAAAACCAAACAAATTTAAGATAAAATATAAAAATTCCCAATTTAAGTTATCATAAGCCTTAGCCATATCAAGCTTGAAAATGACATTACCACCTCTCACCTTCACATCCAAGTCTTGACACAATTCCTGAGCCAATAAAATGTTATCCGTGATGACCCTGTCTTTAACAAACCCCATTTGGTTAGGAGAGATAATAGCAGGAAGAATAGGAGCAAGCTGATTAGACAGTATTTTATAAATAAGCTTATTAAAGAAGGTACAAAGACTAATAGGTCTAAAATCATTCCACGTATTAGCATTATTATTCTTGGGGATAAGCACAATGGAAGTAGAAGTAAAAAACTTAGGAATAGGGTTACCCTTAAAGAAGTCTAAAACAGCAGAAAAGGTGTCATGTTCAATAATATTCCAAGTTTTTTGAAAAAAGAGACCAGTAAAACCATCAGGCCCAGCCACAGAATCCCCATTCATATCAAAAACCATCTCCTTGACCTCCTCTAAAGAAGGAGGTCTAGAAAGATTACCATTCATGTCATTGTCAATAAGGGAAGGAATGTAGGAATGATCTCCAAAGAAGGAAGGAATAAAAGTTTTGTTAAAGCAAGATTTAAAATGATTGACAGCTAAATTGGAAATATCCTCCTGCTTATCAGCAAAAGAGCCATCTTCCCTACTAATATTACTGATGGTAGTTTTGGCCCTTCTACGCTTAACCATCGCATGAAAATAATTAGTATTATTATCCCCCTCCACCAACTTTTTAGCCGAGGCTTTTTGTTTCCAAAAAGCTTCCTCTTGAGTTTGAAGCTTAAGAAGATCCTCTTTGGCTTGATTTAAACTAGATAAATTGACATCAGTAGGATCATTTTGAAAAGAAGCCTCAAGAGAGGAAACAAGTTGTTCAGAAGAAAGAATATTAGAGAAAATGTTTTTAAAGACATGATGATTCCATCAGTTAAGAGCCTGCTTCAATCTTTTAAATTTCAACCAAAGCCTCTTCATACCACAAACATTATTATCAGGATGTAAAGGAGAGTTCCAATTAAACTTAACCACCTCAAAAAAGGAATCATGAAGAAGCCACATGTTTTGGAATCTAAAGTGAGTTATGACATTAGAACATCTAGTATTAGTGGTAATAAGTAAAGGGGAGTGATTAGACAACGTTCTACTGAGGTGATGGACACTAGTAATAATGGGAGTGTTAATCCACGGATCATTAAACAAAATACGATCTAATCTCTGCCATAAATGACCCCTATTCCACGTGAACTTATCACCAGTAAAGCTAATATTAATCAGACTGCAATTAAAAATCATATTATTAAAATCCTCTATAGAACGGTCAGAAGGAGGAGAACCACCCAGCCGTTCATTAGGACTAGTAATGGCATTGAAATCCCCACCAATGAGCCACGACAAAGCATTAATTTAATGAAAATTACAAATTTGATTCCACAACACTTTTCTATTGTAAAGAGAAGAGGCAGCATACACTAAAGACACACAACAATGAAAATTAAAAGCTTCAACTTTGCAGTGTAATACTTGAGTAAAATCAGCAATCACATCAACAATAATCGGATCTTTCCAAAACACCCAGATCTTGTTAGCAATATTAGCAATAGCATGATTAAAACCTAAAAAGCGGGAGGTGCTCATAAGCCTGTTCAAAGATATAAGAGGTTCAAGTAACACAAGAATCTTAATATTGTGGATACGACATAAGTTTTTAACACGGGTTCTAGAGGAAGAACACCCAATACCCCGCACATTCCACACCATAGCATTAAACATAAAGAAAAAACTTAATGGGAAGTATTAGATCTAGTATTTTTGGGAGGTTGTAATAAGATGTTTTTAGGTTTCCTTCCTTTTTTACTGCTAACCTTGATAAAACTAAAGTCATTATCATCCCTAGAATAGTTTTTAGCAGATAAATCCATATCTTCCGTATCCATATTGTCAACATTAATAGAATAAGATGAAGGAACAGTCTTACTACATTTCGGTTGCTCCCTCGAAGCTGTCCTTTGGGGACCCTCATCCACCATAAAAAAATCATCTTCTCCCTTATTCAATCCATCAACGTTATGCACATCACCATTTTCCTTATCAAAAGAAGCAAAGTGACGCACATCAGGAGAGGAACAAAGCACACCAGCATCTATTTCCCCATCCTCTAAGATCGTACCACCTTCCTCAATAGGTAACTGTATGACAAGATTAGGCCCAATGTCATCTTCCTGTTCAATCAGAGAATTCGAAGTAATATGAGTAAGTGAAGTGGTATCCTTAGCAGCACAAACATTTTGTAAATTAGTAGAAGGAATAATAACATCATCATTAGACGTAATTTGAATAGCTAGATTAGGAACAACTAGCTCTTCACAATCGTTAGGTGGCATAGGGTTAGAAGGACACTCCCTTTCCTGGTTAAGAGAGACATCAAAAATACTATTGTGAGCAGGACCAGCATTATCACCAGCTAAAGTTTCTCCAGTCACAACAATCGGTTTGGGAAGAATGCCCTGTAGGGATGCCGTGATAGAGGGAGGCTGCACAGCAACATTTTTAGCAATTAAAGGTTCTTTGTCTTTACGAAGTTGGGGATGTTTCCTAAAGCAATCATTCACGGAATGACCATGCATTTTACAGAAATTGCAAAACAAAGGTAAATTCTCAAAATCCACTTTTTGGAAGTATCCCTTAACCTCTGAGCCGAGCCATATTTCACTAGGATGCTTTTTAGAAACATCCAGTTCAACTAAGACACGGGCCATAGACGGCCTAGAGCACGCAGCGGTGGCCTGGTCCGTTTGTAAGGGCCGACCAAATATAAAAGCTAAACCAAAAAGAATTTGCTGATTAAAGAAGTGCAGTCTTAGATTAGGGAAGGAAATCCAAACCGGCACAATAGGGGATTCCTCCCTAACATCAAAATTCGGTGTCCATTTAAGCAATCTCATTTGACAAGATTGAATGTAATACGTTCTTCTAGCAAATAATCGACTATAGTCAAGATCATTGGATAGTTGAATAGCAATATGTTTTGGATCAAGTAAGCCCACATGAAATGAGCCAGAAAGTTTCAAATTTAAGAAAAATTTTCGTATAGTATCAAGATTGGGACGTTTCAGCATAAATTTACCAACCAACGTCAACGCATAAGGAGCAGCTAAAAGATCTATAACCGAATCTTCAAACAAGAGAGCCGGACAACCTTTAAAAGATGAATACACAAATTTAAGTTTAGAAGTAGTAGAGGAAGCACCAGCTACGACATCTTTAAAAGATCTCATATTTCCATCGACAGGAGCGAAAGACAACGGGACAGATGATGACGGGGTCGCCATCGCCCAACGATAAAAAACCAAACAAACCACAAAATTAGAGCACGAAAAAGAAATCCACATGAAAAAATGAAACGATCGCTGAAAAATCAAGCCTGGAAGGAGAGGGAGCCGAAAACCCTAGAATCGCCCAGAAGCCGCCTAGAGCGCGCTCGAGGAAAAATAATAATAATAATAATAATAATAAAAGACCATTCTTTGTTGTTGTTGTATAATTTTTCGCTCTACTCAAACTATGTTCCACTACAAAAAAGCCTGGGAGGAAAATCTCCAACAAAATATCCAACGACATCTTTTGAAATTTTCAACAAAATTTATGGCGGAAAATCTCAGAGTTTCAAGTAGATTTTTAATCAGATTCAAGCAACAGTTTTTTCAGTTCAGAATTTGTTCAAATTGTGAGATATAAGTTTTGTTTGAGACAATTTTCTTGCTGCTTTCTAAAGCAATTTTCTATTATAAAAATTTTTAGTTCAAAAATTTTTTGTACTCGAAAGTTGCTTTAGAAATCAGTAAGAAAGTTATCTCAAACGAAGCCATAATTTCTTGAATTGGAGGTCCCTTTTCCCTCATTTCAAATTTTGCCCGAGACATTATATTTTTTTATTAAGAGACATCTTTTCTCCTCCTTCCCTTGCCCTTATTTTTCCAACAAGTGTCTACTTCATCCAACCACCATTCTCTCATGAATTTTGCATATTTTGTTCTTTTTCTATCCTTTCTTATTGTAAGTTTTATTTTTTATCTTTTTTTTTTGCTAAATTGTTAGATCCATGAAATTATATCTGTGAATGTTTAGTTATTATCTGAAATATTGTATGTATGTTTAGTGAATCTATGAAATTTAAGATTATTGTTTTACATTTTCATATACTATATTCATTTGTGATTTTCTTAGTAAATTTTATTTTGATGTTATGATTTGTCAATTAAAATTTGGATACAACAACAACAACAATAACATCAAGCCTTTATCCCACTATATGGGGTCGGCTACATGAATCATTTTTCTTCATTTTGTTCTGTTAATTAAGAGTTAAATTCACATTTAAATCTAATAAAGAAAGATCATTTCTAATATTTTCTAACCAAGTCTTTTAGGTCTACCTCTACCTTTTTTAACATAAGTCAAATCTAATACATCTACTTTCCTAACCGGATCATCCGAAGGTCGCCGTATTACGTGACCAAACCATCTAAGACAATTCTCTCTAATCTTATCTTCCATTAGAGCTACTCCAATCTTTTCACGTATATGCTTATGTCGCATCCTGTCTTTAAGAGTAAAACCACTCATCCACCTAAGTATCCTCATCTCTGCAACACTTAATATTATGCTTCTCTTTTAATGGCCAACATTCTACACCATAAAGCATTGCAGATCTAACCACCATCTTCTAAATTTTCTCTTAAGTTTGAGTGGAATATGGATAATTTGGATGATTTAAATTAATTTTTGTAAAAGAATATAGATAATAAAATATTTATGTACTGTTTGATGTAAATATGTATTTGATGAAAAATTGATCTGTGAGGTTAAATTTAATAAAATATGTGTTAGAAAACTTTATGTCGATGCTACAAAAGTTTCTCAAACTCAATAGTATTCTAATTCGAGATAAGTGTATAAATATAGTAAAATTGACTAAACAAAGATGCAGAAGTTAAATTATAAACATATTTTAAATACCTACAACCATTGAGATTTGATCGCGTTCTTCACTAACTTTTGAATTCTGCTAAACCTTTTCTCTCCGAAAATGATGGTGTAGGTTTCCTCTTATAAGTAATTAGAGAGAAATATTTAGGGACCCAAAATATATAGAACTTCTAAATTAATTACTACCCATCCACTACAGGAAAATCACCTTTTTGCGGTGAAAAAATCGGTTGCAAAATTCGATTTGCGTCGCAAAATTATTTACGACAGAAAAAATCAGCTATAAATATTTGAGGCAGAATTTTAAAAAAATTAAAAACATCAAAAATTCGAACCTAACTGGTTGCCCGCTAGCAGAGTCTGACCGGCTACCCGCTCCTGCCTGACTCCCGCATGACTGCTGCCCGCGCCTGACCGGCTGGTCGCTTTTGCCTGACCGGACTGCTTATGCCACATGACTTACCTTGGATTTAAACCTGCTCCTCTTACAAACCAATCCCCTTCTTCACTCGGCCACAGAGACAAAATACAATAGAAAGCTTTTCTTTATTTATATTATAACTCAGCTTGCGACGAATTTGCGATGGCAAATTCAGCCGAAAATTCATCGTAAAAAAATAATAAAAAATTTTCGTTGCAAATTCGTCGTCATTTTTGACAAAAAATAATCTGTCTGAAAGTCTACCGCAAATCTGTAACTTTCCTGTAGTGATCATAGTAATAAATGAAATTTCAGCTTCAAAAGTTGAATTTAAAATTAAGAAATGATCAATTTTAATTTCTAAATTTAAAACCGAGTAACAACCATTTTAAATGCTGAATTAAACTAAAAATGGTCAAATAATTTGGACCATTAATGATAGTTATTTTATAATCTCCCACTTGATCCAAATATTCCATCTCAAATGAAATAAGAAAAAAAATAATGAATCATGATGATAGATCCTCTAAGTGTAAGTATTATCTCCCATGCATCACAATGATTATGTCTCATATATATTTGTTTATTTAACTTAATGAATAAATCTTATGTTTATTTTAGGTCCAACTTAAAGATGTTTATCATTACATGAATGTGCACACATAAATAACTAAAAAAATGAAAAACATCATAACTATATTCATTATACAATGAAGTTAACTAAAGTAACTGTTGACCTTGATTTCCTCCCACACCTGGTCAAAGCAATTGACTTGGTCAAATTGACCAAGTCAAGGCCTAGGATCCTCTCCCTTATGTTTAGTGGGTCAAACTGAGTCTGCTGAGCCCAGGCCTAGGCCCTGGGTCGACCTGGTTGACCAGGTCAACCAGGGTTGACCCAAATTGACCCATATGCCTCCCTGTCAATTTCAAACCCAGTTCAGAGCTCCCCAAGCTCAGATCTCACTTCCAATGGACTCAGGGGGTCAGACATGACCCATTAGGCCCAGGTCCAAGCCCTGGGTCAACCTGGTTGACCAAGTCAACTCAGGTTGACCCATCAAGCCCTTAATGGGTCAAATCAAATCTAAACCCATTCCAAAGGCTTCTTGGCTCATACCCCTACCTCCTTGACCCTAATTGACTAGGTTGACCAAGTCAACCCTTGATGTGGTCAACCCAAGTCAACCCTTGACTTGGCCAACCCAAGTCATTAATGGGTCAATTGGACCCATTAAGACCCATTAAGGCTTTTAAAACCTTCCCTATTGATCCCTAATTAAAACCACGGCCTAATGATTCTATTTTCCCTCCTAATTGAACGGAGATTTGATCATAGCAGTTGATCATAGCCTTAGGTTTATAAATAGGAGTTTTAGGGTTATTTAGGGAACTTTTTGACTCTGGCTCCAAACCTAGATGCTCCCAATCCGAGATCTCTCGTGTGTGAGCTCCCTAGGTCTCCTCCCACCCTTCATTACTCAAATCCACCGTCAAACACCCGCCGTTGGCAAGCTTTCCGGCGAACCGAGGTGAAATCCTTTCCAAGGCATTTTCCATTCGATCCAAAGCTTGTTCAATCCCAATTTCTTCTAAAAATAGGAGCGTGGATAGTCTATAAGTACAACAAGTCCAAGAATGAAAAAATCGAACGGTTAGATCTCTCAAAAACCCTTAACTTAGGTCACAATACATCGAGTTAATTAGCTATTTCACAAGAGCATTTTAAGCCAAACAAACTATACCACATGATTTCTGTTCTTGCATAGATTCTAAGTTTCAAATTTCATTTGATTTCGTCCACCCGATCACAAGAACGAGGCAAAAAATATTTCTAAGGTTTCGATTTAGCCTCATTGAACTGCATGCGATCTGATCCGTTGATTCCCGAATCGGCGGCTGAGATCATGCCATTCCACGTGGCAGTTCAGACATGGGAGAGCATCCGCAGGATCGGGTCACCGTCCGGCTCGATCTGGAACGCTAGTTTGAAAATGCGGATGATCAGACGACCCTCAATCCACACCTATGTGGATTAGTGAGGCACCGTCCGCGACAATCATCATCATGATGATGTCGTAATGATTGCTGGCGGCGCAATCATTGCGCCACCATGCAATCATTGCCCGTGGTCCGTGGGCACAATCCCGGCCTGCCAGGTATCAAACCGAAGCGCCGCCACCTTTTTTTAATTAAAATTAATTATTTTTAAATTCTTTTTTAAATATAATATTATTTAAATAATTATTTAAAAATATATATATATTTTGAAATTTATTAATAATAATAATAATAATAATAATAATATTATTATTATTTTAATAATAATATTATTATGTTAATATTTATATTATCATAATATTAATTTATTATTATTAATATTATTATAATATTAATATATTATTAATGATAATATTATTATTTTAATAATAATATTATTATGTTAATATTTATGTTATTATAATATTAATCTATTATTATTAATATTATTATAATATTAATATTATTATTAATAATAAAATTATTATTTTATTAATAATATTATTATGTTAATATTTATATTATTATAATATTAATATATTATTATTAATGTTATTATAATATTCATACTATTATTAATAATATTATTATGTTAATATTTATATTATTATAATATTAACTTATTATTATTAATATTATTATAATATTAATTTATTATTATTAATATTATTATAATCTTAATATTATTATTGATAATAATATTATTATTTTAATAATATTATTATTATGTTAATATCTATATTATTATAATATTAATTTATTATTATTAACATTATTATAATATTGATATTATTAATAATAATATTATTATTTTAATAATGATATTATTATGTTAATATTCATATTATTATAATATTGATATTTTGTAATTTGATAATTATTCTTAAATATTAATTAATTAAATTATTTTAAAATTACTTTTAAATGCATTTGACTTCTAAAATTCATAACTTTCTCGTTTTAAATCGGATTTTGACGCACAATACCTCGTTCTTTTCAGAAAAATATGAAATTTAATTTAAAATGATTTTCTGGATTCAAATCAGTCTATTCTAGATGATTTCTGTATGACTTAGCTATTCAATTATTTAAATATTATTTAAATAATTAATATGATTAATTATTTTGAAATAGAAATTATTTTCAAACCTTCATGGTGGCTGATGGATCTCTCATATCTATGAATTGAATTACTTTTAAATACCTTATTTTTAAACTTATATTATTATATATTATAATACTTATGTATTTTAAAACTATTTTAAAATTAAATATTATTTAAATTATCTAATTGTGAGAGATTCACCTTTTGAAATCTTAAACCTAGGGTCTATATATGAATAGCATTCATGTGGGAAGGATTAGTAGGTGATTGTATCCCAACCATTCACTAATCACTTCATTAGGCTTGCTTTACTTAGTCTTTCGTAGTCCTTACATATGTAGGATGCACAAGCACCTGGCTTAGGCTCTCCTAGATCTAAGGACATGTTTGGTGTGTTTGTGATTATTGTATTTCCTCTCTGTTATGCCCAGGGTTAGTTAAGACATTGATTTAAACCCATTTAACGTAGCGTCACCTTAAGGACAACAATTAAGGACTCATCTAGCGAACTTAGAAAAATTCTAGGAGTTAGGATAGAACCCCGATTGACTTGAAATTTGAAAAAATTAAACTTAGTGATATTCTAAAACCCTCAAAATTTTCTAGGAATTTTTAGAGCTCTTTAAAACCCCTAATTAACTAACCCTAATTTACCCGTTAATTAAGCCTTAGAAACTTCAAAAAATTACAATAAATCCATTTTAAATTAGAAAATATCCATAATATATCAAACTCTTTAGAATTCAGTTCTTAATCCATAAAAATTAAAATCCCCTTAATTGGACCTTAATCTAAACTTTAATTTAATTTTGATTAAAAATCACCTTATAATTAAATTAAATAATTTAAAATTATTAAAAATTCTAAATTTTTTCCAAACACTTGTAAACACTTCTTTGGGTCATTACTGACCTTTGGAGGTGATTCCAAGCAGTTTGGAACTGATTTGGATCAAAATCCCAAAAATAGCTTTGAATTAAATAATTTCGATAATTCACTAAATAACCCGAACTTTGAAAGTTCATAACTAATTATAGAAATCCAAATTGGACAAATTCAAAGGCATTCAACTCATATTAGGGTCTAGTATTTATTAAAAATATTAAGATTCCAGAAATTAACTGAAATAAAAAAAAGTCGATAATCCGGTCAAACTTAGTTCAAAACGAGACGAAAACTTCCGAAATTCATAACTTTGGATAGAAGAATCCAAATTGGGCATGCTTATAGTCTAACTGATCAGGTTAAGGTCTATTTTTTTATAAAAATATCAACTATTCATAAACCCCTTTTAATCAAAAAGTCAATTTTGGACCTTTTTGACCTAGTGGATAGGGTGACCCCAGACCTTCTGAAAACCACCGGCTTAACTTAAATTTTAGAAAATATTGCCCTTAACTCAAAGCCAACATAGTAAAAAAATAATAAATAAATCAATGTCCCCTTTTGTATAATCTTCAACCAACTAAATCAACTTAACTAACCCATGGTTGCTACTAGGTAACCCAGGCCTACGAGGCTATTGACTTAGCCCCAAGGAAGGTGAAATAAACTTCACGACCTTGGTGTGAAACAAAGGTAGTAATCAATGAACTATTAAAATATACCTAATTTGATCCTTAATACATTAATACTCAAACTCAAACCTAAACCTTCCCTTCAGACTTGCAACAAACCTGGACACTAGATAACTTCAACTAATTACCCATTTAGGATCTATCTCAGCTACACAACCTCTTACACACACTTAGATGGTTTGCTAGGGCACCACTTCTAGACCTAGGCTTGGCCGGTGTTTAATTTTCTATTATGTGCCGAGTTTTTTGAGATTTCACTACATGTTGTGATTGAGATGACGTTGGTGTGTTTGCTTACTTTTACTGTACTATGGGAGTTGATATGATTGCACGATAGATTACCCATAGGTTAGGATCAATTTTGATACTAATAATATTTTTTGTAGGTGGCCATGCTCATGTAACGCTAATAAAAGGGGGGCAATAATCATGATTTAAATACTAACGCTGTTTCATGCATGTGCTTCAGAAATTGCTCAGCCCCCCTAAATAAATGAGGGCTAAAATAATAAATCATTATAAATTACTATAGGTGCTCCAGAATTGCTTAGCCCTTAAAACAATTAAGAGCATGGCCAAGTGTGGCTGTGATGAGTATTATATTTTCCTATAAATTGTTTGGGATAATATGAACTGCTTGGGATGACTTTTATTAGGATAACCATGCAGGAGTGTCTAGAATTTACTGCTTTATTTTAATATAATTATTTATAATATTTGTTAAGAGTTGTGAAAGTTCATTTTGAGTGGGGATATAAGAATCCAAAGGTTGGATTTCAAAAAGGAAAGGACACCCAATATGAGGATAGTCCTTTTCTATTTGAAAATCCAAATTTGGATCATTCTACTATCCAAGGAGTCCAAGGAGGAGGAGATCCAAGGAGTCCAAGGAAGAGGAGATCCGGGAGTCTAAGGAAGAGAAGATCAAGAAGGTGAAGACCGAGAGTATCCCACTCAAAATAACTTACGTCTGTTCTAAGATTAGAAATCCAGGTTGTTGGCAGTGGTACCCGGCCACTTTAATTTTCTATAGACCCTAATTTGTAATTAAGGGCAGTTGACCTATGGATATTTAATTGATTAATTTGGTTATTTATTATTATTTGATTTGATGTTGATTGCACATAGGTTGTATGCTTTTCTTAGTTTCTTAGAGTATTGCATGCCATTTTTGTTTTAGCCTAGACCTCGTTAGGCTCTCTAAGGACTAAAATATTTTCTACTCATAACTAATATTTAAAATTTTAAGAATTAAATAATTTAACAACCTAACGACCTAGGGAACTGCCAGAATCATCCGGGGTTGCATGCATATTATTGCATTTCTCTCCCTCCTTGCTATAAGACACTTTCCCACCTGCGGGTAGGGAACTCTCTAGATGTCGGCCCTAATTCTGAAAACTATAACCTACCCACCCATCTTTCATAAATGACTGGACTCATGATTTTGAATCGACTAGGTAGTTAGCTGGCTCCCCAATCCAGGCCGGGGTAAGTCCAGGTTTTGCATTACATTAGCTAGGACACGGGTGTTAGTGTTGCATAGAACACTAGACCCACTATAGAACTAGGATTCAAGGCTATTATTATTTTATGGTATGCCTCATCGGTATGTAAGTCTTCTATCATCTAGAGACTATAAACCCTACTTATCTGCGTTACACGGATGACGCCATCTCCATCCTTCTCTCATACATGCTTTGAGTGAATGATTTATTTATTTTCTTCAGTTTCTTCTCACTATCTTAGTCCCTCCGGATATTGATCTGATCCGTGCATGTTGACTAAGCCTAGTTGAACATTTCTTCCCCTTTGAGTAGGACTTCCTAGTTTCCCCCCTATGTGCCGATCTCATTTAAGAGTATAATATAGAATCCTTAATCAAGAGTTTTCTCAGGCCCTGGCTTGAGATATAATTAACTACGGGGGTTTACGCATGTTGGAAATTGAATCCCACTTTCAAATAAACCCCACTCGAGCTGATGTATCGGGTGGGAGAAACCTGTTGTGATGATAAGGTCATATATATTGTTACCCATCAGGGTGTGCTGGTGAGAGCCACTATCCTTAATGGTTAATCATATGTGTGATCAAATCTACCCTCCCATTGACGATACTATCTCCCCTCACGGGGTGACGGTGTGTTTTTTCCTTTCAGAGGTCCACAGGTTTCTGACGACCACAGTGGGACATGTTCCTCTCTTCATCTTTGGATTTTATATTATTCTTTCTTGTGTGTACTCTGGGATTGGTACTCCTTAGATTAGGTCTATCCCACTCTTAGTTAGGGTCCTTCCTTAGTTAGGATCATTCCTTTTTTTTCTTAGTTAGGGTTTCCCCCCTAACTATGTTTCTTTCCTTCCATTCTTCTTAGCTAGGGTTCCCCCTAGTTTTCTTCTTTTCATTCTGACCTTCTAGGTCATTCTGTCCCCTATCTATCATTCCTCTTCTCATTGTTTCTTACTAATCATTTCAAATCTCTTTTGTTCTTCTTGGCAGACAGTGACATGGCTTCTTTCATACATTCCGTTACTTTCAATTTCGATTCTAATACGCATGTGACACTTCCTAAGTCCATGCTAGCCAGTCCTCCTACTGGAGGAAACACTTTTGATTTCTTCAATGACTCGGCCTTCATCACTCTTGGCGGGCCGACCCCTACTGAGGCTGCTGCCTCCTCTCTTCCCCAGAGGAGAGCTCGCACAGCCATGTGACCTTTTGGACGTCCAGTTGCTCGATGGACAGCCTGGGAACCTACTCGTCTTACTCCAGTTCATGTACAGCCGGCACAACCTGTGGTTAGGCAGCCAATGCCTAGACCACTTCCTGTTCAGCCCACTCATCCAGCGGTTAGGAGACCAGCGCCTACTGCACATGTTGTTTAGACTGCCCCAGCCCCTCAGTGCCGGCAGGCAGTAGTTACTCCTGTTGTTATTCTGGTAGAGGTAGCTCGTGTTCGGGTTCCACCTCCTTCTTCCTCCAAGAAGAGGGGTGCCCAGACCGAGGCTCCTTCGCCTTCCTCTTGTCGGGTTTCAGCTTTCGCTCAGTTGTCTCACCCAGAGACCCTCGAGCAGACCCCGACACTTCCTGTAGTCCCTGTTCCCCCTATCACTCAGGCAGTGGGTTTAGATGTTGCTTCGTCTTCCGCCTTCGGCCTTGGGAGAAGGGCCAGAAGGAATAAAAACTATAGACTTTGGTTGGCTACATCGGAGGCAGACATACAACAGATGTCAGATTCATTGGCTCACCAGGAGCCAGTTTAGAGGAGAGTGGTCCCCAGGCAACGGGCACCACGACCAGTTGCAGTTTCCCCTACCCCAGATGTTATAGTTGCCCCTAAGATAGTAGCAGTTCAGGGAGGATGCTTCTATCCACTGACACACAGCGGTGATGAGGAGGATGTCACTCGCATTGCGGTGGCCCCTCCTGTCACTACTACTTTACCACGTGCTAGGGTCCCTAGGGATGATGCTGCTCAAACCCTCTCTCAGAGGATTCAAAGCATTATCTGCTTAGCGCGGGTTCGAGGCCCTATCAGTCAGGAGAGGTTACTCCACCAGATCTCTCAGGCGTCGGTTCAGTTACAGAGGAAGACTACTAGACAGAGGTACAGGTGGCAGAGAGGACAACCACCCAGGCAGCCTGTTAGTTCAGTTACATTAGTGAGAACACAGACAGTTACTCCAGTCGTTGGACGACACCTACGTCGTCATGGACAGAGGCAGCAGTTGGAGCCTCCTAGACCCCAGTTTACTTCAGTTGTAGTAGCCCCACAACAGCCAGTTTTCCCTACTGGGTCCCGTCACAGTAGATGGGTATGGAGACGACGACAGGCAGAGTCCCATATCGAGGCAGTACAGCTAGTTCAGGCAATTGAACAGTTAGAGGCAGTTGTTCCTTCCAAATCAGAGGTAGTTTCGATGGTCTGTGAAGCAGTGGCGGATGATGATGTTGCAGTTTCTCCTGGTAGTTCACCAGTTCGGGCAGAGCCAGCCCTTAGCCCCCACGGGACCTCCTCCCCTTTGAGTCCATATATGGAGGATTTTCGTCAGACCCTCTTTGAGGATGATGCACTTGAGGATGACTTACTCAAGGAGGAGTCAGATGGAGATATACCGGTACATAGAGTATGTATAATTACTAGAAGTGGCCACTCAGATGAACAGAGAGAGGCAAATGATGATGATGAGCAGGGAGAAGCTGAGGTAGGAGGATGTCCCCGATCAATTGAGACAGATGCCACAGTGCTACAGTTATAGACTCAGATGGAAGAAATGGCTAGGGCCATGGCAGCAATGATAGCTCAGTTGACAGCTTTGGGGGTGATGCCCTAGATGACGGGCGTATTTACTCCTACTACGTACAGGGATGAGCCAGTAGCACCACCTGTAGTAGCACCAAGCCCTGTAGGAGTAGACAAGGCCCAGAGAGTAGTTCCAGTGGTACATACAGTAGTCACTTTTACTACCCCAGTTCAGAGTCAGTCAGCTCAGTTGTCAGCAAGGCTGATTCAAGATTTGATAGTGCAGAAGGTCGAGCAGGCCATTTCCTTTAGGAAGTCTAGAGAGGTAGTTAGCAGGGGGCGTCCTTACCCAGTAGAGTACGAGCACGAGCCCTACCCCCTGATTTTGTCCCTCCTAGGTTCAGAGTCTTTGATGGATTTGGGAACCCAAGGCAGCACGTGGCCCAGTACAGAGCCATCTGCTACAACATAGAGGGAACGATGCACTGATGTTAAGACTTTTTGTCAGTAGTCTAGTTGGGGTGGCTTTTGCCTGGTACGCCGACCTCCCCAATGATTCAGTATGTACCTTTGCAGAGTTGGAGTAATTGTTTATTCAAAGGTTTGTCAGTATAGAGCACCAGGTTACAGTTGGAGAGCTAGTTGTGACTAGACAGCGGCCTCGAGAGCCTCTCCCAGATTATATAGTCAGATGGAGGAACCTCAGCCTACAGTGTGAGCCCCAGTTATAGGAGCAACATGTAGTAGAGATTCTGTTGAAGAATATAGATGGTCTGATAGCACCTTATCTGAAAGGTTTCAACATCAGAACCTTTCAGAAGTTATTAATGAAGATGATCAGTTTATAGGACAGCATACCCGATGCAGTCCCTCCTAAGATTGAGAGTCAACCTTCATGTAGACCTCAGCGGCAGGAGTCTTTAGGGGTACCTCCACCTAGGAGAGGGGAGGTACACAGTACCTATGGACCATCAGATAAGGCAAGAAGCCCTTAGTCAGTTCAGCACCACCTCAGTAGTCTCACACACCGGGTCAGTCAGTAGTGCAGCCTAGACCCTCTCGTAGGACCCTAGAGAGTCAGCAGTACCTACGGGAGAAGCTTAGTAAGGATATCCCTTTAAAAGGAAAAGTGTAAAGAAGATCTTCAAATTCTTTATTAAGAAGAACATTCTGACATTCCCGAATAATAATAGGGTAGAGGAGGAGGGACAGACAGACCACCTACTCTATTGTCCATTTCATAGACATATCGGGTATGTTATTGAAGACTGCTATGTGTTCAAGGATAGAGTTGAGAAGCTCAAGGCTAGTGGATAGATCCACCTACAGGACAATGACTTGGTTCAGCCCAAGGGCTAGACATCTCAGACAGTTCAGATGATTTCAGGCTCTAGCAGTTGCAGTGATAGCCAGAGTAGTAGTAGTAGATCACCTAGAGGTTCTGAGGGAGAATGACAGCTAGCACTCTCTTGAAAGATGAAGCAGATGATCAGACAGACAGTTCAGAGTTCAGAGGCGGTTAAGAGGAGGGCTACCTAGGCCAAGTCGACAGTTGCCACCCCAGTTTCTTCGCCAGCACCTTTTTCTTCTTCTCCTTCTATTGTAGTGCCTACTGAGCACATTTCTTTTCCTGCTTTATGTAATAAAAAATATATGAAAAGGAAAAGATTGTTGTAACTTTTGAGGGGAAGACGGGACGCCTTCCAGCACTTACGCTGAAGGATTTCGTTCTCCCTTTGACTGATGATGAAATAATAGAAGAAGATGATTCTAGCTACTTTTGGTGTTCTGCTCCTATTGCTTTTACTTCTACTTCTTCTAGCGCTCACTCTTTTAACATTTTACACAATTCTTGTAATAATTTTGTATGCGATGAGGGGTCTGAGTGTGATGAAGAACCGATCTTTATGATCCCGGAGGGTGGTTGTTATATGGATTCAGGAGATGAATCCGAGAACCCACTCTAGTCACTTTTCTTGGAGCCAACACAAGCCATCACCGCTGAACCAAGTGAATCTCCTGTCGAAGATGACTCAATACAGGAAGTTCAATTGTGTTCAGGGAAGGTTCTTCCACCCAGAATGGCTAAGAATACAAAAGAAAAGGATAAGAATATTATTATTCAGCAGGACGATCCTATCCCTTCCTCCCAAGAGCAGTCTAAGGAGAAAGGAAAAGGCCCTCAGCTGGAGGTTGATTATAATGTGTTGGCCTATTTAAGAAACATTCCTGCCCTTCTTTGTGTCTATGACGCTTTGATAATGTCTCCCGACTTGAGAGAGACCCTGGTTAAATCACTACTCGAATCAGAGTCTTATCAAGCCTTCTTTACTTTTGAATCTGTCAGGGATGCGTGTTATTTGAGAGAGATATCATGTATTACCTTTTTAGATCATGATCTCCTCTTGGGTACCTTCGATCATAATCGTCCCTTGTATATCACTGCTGAAGTCAATGGTTATGAGTTGAACAGGGTCCTCATTGACCAAGGAGCTTCAGTTAACATCTTGAGCTATGAAACTTTAAAGAGCCTCTCCCTTGGTCATCTGAAGTTAACCTCCGATAAGATTATGTTGAAAGGCTTTAATGACCAAGGACAGTGTGCCCTAGGGTCTATCACCCTGCCTCTGAAGTTTAGAAATTTTCTCACTGAGGCAAAGTTTCATGTGATCTAGGCCGATACTTCGTGCAGGGCTCTCATAGGAAGGCCTTGGCTCCATGAGTATGGAATGGTGCCCTCTACCCTGCACCAATGTATGAAGTATATGAGGAATGAAGTCGAGTATTCCATTCCTGGGGATACCCAACCCTTTTATGTGTATGAGGTATCTATTTATGATGATGCTGAGCATTACATACCTCATAAGAAAAGTAAATCTCTTCCTGTCCAGTCACCAGTGATACCTGCCAGTACTGTATAGGGTCCCATACAGTTACCTGCGTGAGGTCCATCACAGGTTAGTATTGAGGCAGATACTTCCACTGTAGATCCTGTTAGATCTCCTTTCCAGTTTGCAGTTGAGCACAATGTTCCCCCTAGTAGAGGTAGGGGAGAGTGAGGTAGAGGTAGAGGGTTGACTCGCTCGCCGTGAAACTACGACACTCAAATCCCTCCTCCCTCATATCTTTAGGCTTCTGCTTTGGCTGTCGAGTCCGACTCCTCTTACGATGAGATGATTGTTATTCCTCATCTCCCAGCTCCCTCGCCAGCCCCGGATTTCACTGATGATAGTTCACTATATATCGTTTGTAGGTACTTGATACCCGAGGGTGGTTTAGTTATTGATAATGGCTCAGACGAGGAAGTAGACCCCCGATGTTACTAATCAATAACCCCTTTGCAGCCAGATATATGGAATAAGAGTTAAGGAGTCTCACTAGAAGTCTTTGGTCACCCCCTCCACTAGTGATGGTGGTGCACTACAGGTCAGGGGTCACCCTCCGCCTCCACTATACGAAACCTTTGTGCCACCGCGAGCTAGTGAGTGTGCCTCGTTATCCCATAATGTAGGTGCCCCACTGGGTCCTGAGAGTCAGGATTCTATGGAGACCGCTATGGATAACAAGGTCACAACTGCCCCTTATTATTTTTCCCCTTTTATGGAAGACTCTGTAGAGCGGGGTGCAGTTATCTTGACTTGGTCAGACGAACAAGCTCTAGGACAGGCTCATGTTTGGCGAATCGATATGCCTTAAACCAAGCATGGTTTAGGTTATGTTGAGCAGAGCTCACCTAGCCACACTAACATTCGAGCTGTCTCCCACTCATATCTGGTTGTTTCTCTTGTCGATAAAAAAGACCCGGATGATGATGAGGACAGGGTACTTGATGCTCCTTGAGAGTTTGAAGATGAAATCACTTTTGCCATGGATGAACTGTGTGAGATAAACTTAGGCACTGAATCAGATCCTAGTCCTATATTTTATAGTGTCTTGTTATTTGACTCAGAGGCTCAATAATACATCAAGCTACTCTCAGAGTTTAGAGATTATTTTGCCTAGAACTACACTGAGATGCCTGGTCTAAACCTAGATGTAGCAGCCCACAAACTAACCATTAAGCCTGATGTAGTCCATGTTAAGCAAGCACCTTGTAGGATGAGGTTGGAGATAGAACAATAGGTGATCGCTGAAACTAAGAAGCTTATAGAGGCCTGTTTCATTTGTGAAGAGAAGTACCATACTTGGCTTGCCAACATTATTCCAGTCCAGAAGAGGAGTGGACAAATTCGTGTCTGTATGATTTCCATGATTTAAACAAGGCATATCCTAAGGATGATTTTTCTCTCCCTATCCCTGAGCTTATGGTGGATATAGCATCGTCCCATAGCATTTTCTCCTTCATGGATGGTTCATTTGGTTATAACCAGATAAAGATGGACCTCGAGGAGGAGAAGTTTACTGCATTTTGCACACCTATAGGTGTATTTTGCTACAAGGTGATTCCCTTTGGTCTCAAGAATGTCGAGGCCACCTATCAATGTGCTATAACTGTCATCTTCGATGAGATGATACACGAGCAAGTTGAATGCTATGTAGATGATCTGGTAGTCAAAAGCAAGGTCTGTGGAGATCACCTTCGAGATCTATGAATCATTTTTGAATGCATACGCAAGTATGATTTAAAAATGAATCCTCTAAAATGCATATTTGGAGTTAGTGCAGGAAAGTTCCTAGGGTTTATAGTTCGCTACCATGGCATTGAGATTGATCCTTCCATGATCAAAGCCATAGTAGACTTAAAACCTCATAACAGCCTTACCCAACTGAGGTCTTTTCAAGAAAGACTCGCCTTCATGTGGAGATTTATCTCTAATTTGTCTGGTAGGTGTCACCCCTTTGCTGCCCTAGCAAAGAAGGATGCCTGCTTTCACTGAGACGAGCGTTGTCAGGAGGCCTTTGAGAGTATAAAGTGCTACCCGATGAACCCCCCTATTTCAGCTGCACCCATCCCAGGGAGGCCGTTAATCCTCTACACTATGGCCTTGGATGAGTCTTTGGGTGCACTGTTGGCTCAAGAGAATGAGGATGGCAAGGAAAATGCCTTGTACTAGCTCAGCAGGCGGTTGATACCCGTAGAGCTGAAGTACCCAGCGATGGAAAAATAATATTTAGCTTTGATCTTCGTGGTACAGAAGCTTATGCATTATATGCTTTCATATAAAGTCAACCTGATCTCTCGAGTCAACCCCTTGCAGTATCTAATGACCCATCTAACCCTCTCAGGTTGTTTGGCACGGTGGTCTATGATCCTACTGCAGTTTGACATCATTTTTGTCCCTCAGTGGGTCATTAAAGGACAGACTCTAGCTGATTTTCTTACTGCTCACCCAATCCCTGTAGACTCCCCACTCAATGATGAGCTACCTGATGAGCTAATCATGACTGTGGATGAATAGGAGTCCCTTACTTGGGAGTTTTACTTTGACGGTGCATCATCCGTTAAGGCCTTAAGCCCGAATGAAACTCCTATAGTTAGGGTAGGTCTGGGCCTCATTCTTGTATCCCCTAAAGGTCACACTCTGAGATATTCTTACAGTCTTTTAGAACCTCATGCCAATAATGAAGCCGAGTATGAAGCTCTGATTTTAGGACTAGAGTTGGCCATTCAGATGAATGTCATACAGGTGAAAATTTTTGGAGACTCACAACTAATTATAAATCAAGTAGCAAGAGTTTATAAAGTATTTAAGCCTGAGCTCTTGCCATATCACAATAAAGCAATGGAGCTCTTGTGCTTGATTCCTGAAGTGACTTTAGCTAAAATCCCTAGATCTATAAATGGCAAGGTAGATGCATTAGCTAAGTTAGTAAAGGAACTAGCTGACCCAACTGGCAACCCATTATCTTTCGTTGTCCAGTGTCGTCAAGCTCTGTGCCCCGCAGACTTGTCTTCTCCCGATCAGACCCTCACAGTGTTCTCAGTTGAGGAAGAGTCAGATTGGAGAGTACCCTTTATAGAATATTTGAAGAATGACAGGCTTCCAGATGATAGATCACTCGCTGCTCAGATCAGAAAGAGAGCTATATCATTCACTTATGTGAACGACACCTTGTATCGACGCACTTTTGACCAAATGTGGTTGTATTGCCTCAACAATGAGGAGGCTTGCAAGGTCATGGGTGAGATACATGAAGGTCTTTACGGTGCTCATCAGTCTGGACCAAAAATGAAAGGCACGATTAAACGCCTGGTTACTATTGGTTGACTATGATCCGTGATTACACGGAGCACGCTAGAAAGTGCCACCAGTGCCAAATTTATGGCACGGTGATTCACCAACCCCCTAATCTGCTGCACCCTACTGTATCATCTTGTCTATTTGAGAGATGGGGTATGGATGTAGTGCATCCTATTGACCCTCCTTCCTTTAAGGGTCATAGGTTCATTTTAGCTGCCACTGATTACTTCTCTAACTGGGCAGAGGCTGTGCCGCTTAAGGAAGTCAAATCAGAAGATGTGAAGCGGTTCATTCGTGATCATATTATCTATCGCTTTGGTGTCCTGCGCCGTATCATTTCTGATAACAGCCCATCATTCAGAAGCACCAAGATTGCTAGATTTGCCCACTGCCATAGCATTAATTGGCGATACTCTTCAATTTACTATCCCAAGGCCAATGGCTTGGTGGAGGCATTTAACAAAACTCTTGTGCAATTAATAAGAAAAATCTTAGTTGCAAATAAGCGAGAGTGGCACGATAGACTTCCCGAGGCACTATGGGCCTATAGGATTTCATATCGTACTCCTACTTAGTCTACCCCATATGCTTTGGCCTTCGGGATTGAGGCCATCCTCCCACTTTGAAAGTTCGATAGGGATGTTAAGCCCTGATGAACTAGTCCCGAGGCTAACCAAGAGGGGGGGGGGGGTGAATTGGTTATTTAAAAATTTGAGAGCAACAGCAAAAATCTTTTCTATGATATGCAGCGGAAACATGTAAATACTCAAACGAAAAAATTACACAAATTTCACCCAAGAAGATAATCACAGAAAAACTAAAGTGCAGAAGGTAATCAGAAAGAACACACCAGAATTTTATAGTGGTTCGGTCAACTTGACCTTCGTCCACTCCCCGGAGCCTCCCCTCCAGGTATTGCACTAACTCAAAGTGTCTCTCATTTTGCTCCCACAGCAAGGCGGAGAAGCCTGTACAAAAACCTCCTTTCCACCGACACAGTAAGGCAGAGAACCCAACCTTCTTTTGCTTCTTCCTAAAGCAGGTAGAGAACCTCGGACTCCTTTCGCTTCCTCCTGAAGCGGGCAGAGAACCCCGGATCTTCTTGCGAACGATCCTCTCACAAAGAACACCAACACGATGAAAGATGACGAGCGGAGAAGACGGCTCTGATCCTTGCTTGGAGCAACCTTCGTGAACCCCTCATGAACTCCCTCTTACAAGATCCTCTCTCTCTCCCAAACTCTCTCTCTCTCTAGCATTTCTCTGGAAAGAAAAGTGGCAAAAGATTTTTCTTGTTGAAAGAAAAAGATCTTTTATAGGAGGGCTTAAAATTTACCCTAAATCTCAACTGGTCGGCTAAGATCGTCCAGGATGATTGATAGATTATCCTGTATGATCAGTTCAAAATCAACTGCTTCAGCCTGGATGATCTGGCTCTTCTGGATGATTAGTAAAAAAAGTTGTTCATATCGTCCCGTACGATTCTGCAATCATCCGGGACGATTAGTGTAAATTGAGAAATTTCATCCAGAAGATCGCTCGGGTCGTCCAGAGAAACTTGTGCTGGACGACCCAAAAATGACTTGATCGTCCAGGATGATCAGGATATTGTCCTATATGATTAGTTCAAAATGTGCCCAAATCATCCTGAGCACCGCTCTGGACGTACAGCTGAAACACATTAGACGATCATGTTCGTCCAGGACGATCCTGCGATCTTCCAGGATGATATGATCGTATTAATCAAGTATTAATTGATTTCCTTAATCACCAGGCTAATTTAGGCATGATTGTACTAGATCATCCAGGATGATACACATATCGTCCGGGACGATCAAACCAACTATCTTAAAATAAAAACTTGCCTAACTTGATCTAGCTGCTGAGAATTTCTGATTTGAGCATATCATCCCGTATGATGTAATGATCATCCAGGATGATCTGCTTAATCAGACACACTTAACTTGGTCACCCTAATTAGGGTTTCTATTTTTTACTTGATTGTCCAGGACAATGTGACTATCGTCCAGGACGATTTGAACAAAAACTTGAACAGAAACTCTAATTCACTCAAGCTCTCCCCCTGAGTGTGTGTGTGTAAGGTTACTTAGTTAGGGGATCAGTTACATTACAATTGACTCAAGAAAAGGAAAATAGTACACTTAGACACACTTGGACCTGATCTTGAGTTGGCTTGAGTTGCTCGTGATCTTTTGTGCCTGAAACGGGTTAGCCAAGTAAAACATAATAGAAACATGTTTGTCATCATCAAAACCAGATTTGCAATAATCTCCCCCTTTTTTATGATGGCAAACATATGTGTAGTAGTTTAAAAAATAAAAGAACTAGGAGATCAAAAATTAAATTTTTTCTAATTTTTATTGAACAACCAGCACAAGACAAGAATAAAAACTACTACAACTAAAATCAAGAACAAAAACTACTTCACTGCCTCCCCCTTTTGACATCACAAAAAGGAGGAGGGCAAACATAAAAACACAAACAGTAAAATGAAAATAAAACCAAAGTGAATAAAATACGAAACGAGAACACAAAAAATGCCAATTTTTTTTGGATCAATCTACTCTAGTAAATCAAAATTTTTTCTTAATTTTAGATCCAAAAACCAATAAGAAGATAATTGACAGCACTGAAATCCAAAAAAAGTTGGAAAAATCAACTTTCGCAACTCCCACCTCGGGCACCTTATAGATGCAAATCTCTTTAAAACCAAAAATCCAATTCAGAAGAAAAGAAAATAGATTTGAAAAGAGATCCTTTCAAGCCTCGTTCCAAAAAAAATATCTGACATAATAGTGTTACAAAGTAATAAATAAGAAATTAGAATTTTCAAACTCAAGCTTTTGAAAATATTAAGTGGCGCACGGATTTTTCTAAGACATTTAATGATCTGAAAGGGAAGAAAGCTTGGTTTGGGCTCATTTTGTGCCTCTTTTTCAATTTGTTTGGTGCTTTGCACATCTTTTAATTTTTGATACACTTCATGTATCTTTTAGTTTGTCGACATTTCGCATCTTTTTAGCTTTGGGCTCATTTTATGCCTCTTTTTTAATTTATTTGGCGCACTGCGCATCTTTTGTAAGCTTTCTCCCTCTCAAAATTGTTAAAGCATCTCAGCTGTAGAATTACCTTCTAGACATAGGAGACGCTCTCCACAATAAGGAAGAGTAATCCACAAAATAAAAACCATACATCGTATGATAAGTGTAATCACTTGGTTTAAAAAATCAAAATAACGACTCAAGACTTTGAAAACACTATTGATATGAGGTAGATTGCTGTAGGAAGATAAAATAATACTCTATTTCAAAACTAAAATTTTAATTTTGAAGAGGATATTTATCCAAAAGAAGTAATACACCAGCAAAGGAGTTAGAGGAAGAGAAACAATCATCAATGTTTCTTCCCTTTAACCGATCCAGTGGAATCAATCACTACTTACCAGCTTCAGAATAAAAATAAGGTAAAACTCTCAGTCAGAAGTCCAGTTTATCAGAAGTAGCGAGCAGTGATCAGATTTTGAAAAGCATAAAACAGTAAATAAAAGAGATGAACCAGTAAATAAAATAGGTAAAAAATTACATCAAAAGAAATACTCAAATCAAACTAACACCAAAGCTAAAATAGAAATCAGTAGAATAAAAACAACAAAAAGCAAATAATCAACAGAAACAACTATCTAACAGAAGCAGAATAAAAATCAGAGAAATCAAAAATTAGCAATCATCAGAATCAAGCATTTATATCAATTACTCCTAATCTGGTCCTCAAAATACTGAATGAGTCAAAGGCTAGTGGTTTAGTGAATATGTCAGCCAGCTAATTTTCAGTTGCTACATGATGTAGCT
Source organism: Dendrobium chrysotoxum (assembly GCA_019925795.1). Lineage (NCBI taxonomy): Eukaryota > Viridiplantae > Streptophyta > Magnoliopsida > Asparagales > Orchidaceae > Dendrobium > Dendrobium chrysotoxum. The sequence goes on from CM034303.1 coordinate 47,968,296, forward strand.
CAATGTCCCCTTTCGTAACATGGTCCCTAATAAAGTGATGCCTTATATCAATGTGTTTGGTTCTAGAATATTGGATTGGATTCTTAGAGATGCAGATTACACTAGTATTATCACACAGAACAGAAATTGTGCCCACATGTAATCCTAAATCCAAGACTTATTGCTTCAACCAAAAAACTTGGGCCACATAACTCCCTAAGGCAATGTACTCAGCTTCAGCAGTAGAAAGTGCAACTCAGTTCTATTTTCTACTGGACCAGGAGGCTAACGACTGTCCTATGAATTGATAAGTTCCAGAAGTGCTCTTTTTATCCACCCTACACCCTGCAAAGTCAGAATCAGAATATCCAATAATCTCAAAAGAGGTGCTGTGCCTAGGGTACCAGATTCCTAGGTTTGGGGTCCCTAAAAGATATCTAAGAATTCTCTTAACAGCAGTCAGGTGGGACTCTTTAGGATCAGTCTGAAACCTAGCACATAGACAGACACTAAACATGATATCAGGTCGGCTAGCAGTCAGGTAAAGCAGTGATCCAATTATTCCTCTATACTTCTTCTGATCAATAGATTTTTCACTTGAATCCTTATCTAACTGAACAGAGGAGCTCATGGGAGTATTAATTGGCTTGGTTTTGTCCATTTCATATTTCTTCAAAATGTTCTTAGTGTATTTAGATTGATTGAGAAATGTTCCATCATCCATTTGCCTTATGCTAAATCCCAAAAAGTAGGACAATTCTCTCATCATACTCATCTCAAACTCCTTACTCATTATTTTAGAAAACTCATCACATAAATATTTATCAGAAGATCCAAAAATTATATCATCAACATAGATCTAGACAATGAGTAAGTCATCCCCTATTCTCCTCAGAAAAAGGGTGGTGTCTACGCTCCCCTTAACAAACTCTCTTTCTAACAGGAATGTGCTAAGCCTCTCATACCAAGCTCTGGGTGCCTGTTTCAATCCATATAAGGCCTTTTTTAATTTGTAAACATGATTTGGATATTGGGAACTCTCAAAACCTGGGGGTTGTTCTACAAAAATATCCTATTTTATTACCCCATTTAAAAAGGCACTCTTGACATCCATTTGAAATAGCTTAAATCCCTTATAACAGGCAAAGGCTAGTAGCACTCTAATGGCTTCCAATCTAGCTACAGGGGCAAAGGTCTCCTCAGAATCAATCCCTTTAATCTGATTATACCCCTTAGCCACCAATCTCGCCTTATTCCTAACCACCACACCAAAATCATTCATCTTATTCTTAAAGACCCACTTGGTTCCCATAATACTTTAATTTCTAGGTCTTTCTACTAACTCCCAAACATCATTCCTTACAAATTGATTCAATTCTTCTTACATAGCTAAGATCTAAAACTCATCCGAAAGGGCTTGATTGATGTTGGTGGGTTCAGTCATTGAGATAAAGGTAGAGTGGTTTACTTCCTTCCTAAGTCTATGCCTAGTCCTAACACCTTCAGAAGGGTCTCCTAAGATCAGTTCTTTAGGATGACTCAAAGAATATCTCTAATCTCTAGGCAGTGTGGTTTGAGGTTCTACCCTCTCCTCCAGATCTGTATTTCCAACCTCTTGGGTAATCTCCTCTACTTCTTCTTCTTCCTTAACTCTATTCACCTTAGGATCAGATTCATCAAACACCACATGAGTTGTCTCTTCCACCACCAAAGTCCTCTTATTGAACACCCTAAAGGATTTCCCCACACTGAATAGCCTAAGAACACTCCTTCATCAGATTTGGGGTCAAACTTTTCTAAGGATGATTTCCCGTTGTTCAGAATGAAAACCTTATAGCCAAAGACATGGAGGTGGGACTAGTTTGGAGTTCTACCCTTAATGATCTCATAAGGTGTCTTGTTCAGTTTTGATCTCATATTCACCATATTCAGCACATAACAGGCAGTGTTTACCACTTCAGCCCAAAAGTATTTTGGAAGTGAATACTCAGTAAGCATGGCTCTAGCGGCTTCCACCGAGGTCCTGTTCTTCCTTTCAGCTATCCCGTTCTACTGAGGGGTCCTAGGAGCCAAAAAATTGTGACTAATCCCTTGCTCCTCACAGAAACTTTCAAACTTCACATTTTCAAACTCTCCACCATGATCACTATGAATAGTTAAGACCTTACAACCTAACTTTCTCTGAATCCAAGTGGAGAAGGACTTAAACTCATCAAATGACTCAGATTTGTGTGACAAAAAATTAATCCAAGTGAACCTCGAGTAGTCATCTACAATCACAAACCCATATACTTTCCCCCCTAAGCTGGCAGTGCTAATGGGTTCAAAGAGATCCATGTGAAGGACTTCTAAAGGTCTAGAGGTGCTAATATCCTTAACAGAGTGAAAAGAGGACTGAACTTGCTTCCCTAACTGACAGGCATCACACAGGTGGTCCTTAGTGAACTTAAGCTTGGGCACACCTCTAACTAAGTCCTTTTGGGTGACTCTCCTAAGGGTTTTCATACTGGCATGACACAATCTCCTATGCCACAACCAAGACTCATCAACAGCAGTTTTCAAGTAAATTAAATTTTTAGCTTTAATGCAACTTACATCCGACTTATAGACGTTGTTGATCCTTTGTCCCTGCAAAACAACTTTGTCATTTAAGCTTAAAATACAGCAAGTGAGCAGAAATTTGATGCTGTATCCTTTGTCATAAAGTTGACTGATGCTTAGTAAGTTATGTTTTAGTCCATCTACAAGCAAAATATTATCAATCATAAAATTCTTTGAATCATCAATTATATCTGAGCCTACCACCCTCCTGGCGGTGTTATCTCCAAGTGTAACCTTGCCTCCAGCCCTGACCTCCAGCGAAATGAACTGATTTGCATCTCCAGTCATGTGTCTAGAACATCCGCTGTCCAGGTACCACATGCTCTCACGAGGTCTTATGTGAGAGCACACCTACAAAATCATCAAACGTCAATTTTAGGAACCCAAACAGGTTTGGGTTCCTTCTTATGAAAAGAAGAATGTAATGCATGCGTGCTCTGCTGTGAAACAGGCAGTTTGGGCCTCCACACCCAATATGTATTACGATGAATAGTGTAGGTGTGGGAAATATGTCCTAATATGCCACAGGAAAAACATCTAACACCAGGAAAAGGGTTAACTAATCTACGTGGGTGATAGTGCCTCTTCCTAGGTTTATATGAAACATACTTTGATGATTTTGAACCTGATTCTACAAAAGGTGGAGGTGCATAAAACTGTGCAAAAGTAGGAGATGTTTGGTTTTTCTCAAAAGCACTGATTTTAACTTTCAAAAATTCATTTTCTTTCTTTAAACTTACAGTTTTAAATTTTAAAGCACCATTGTTACTCTCCACTTCACATGCCATATTGTCCAACTCTTTAAAAGCTTTTTCTAAATCAACATGCGTGGTTTTCAGTGAATCATGCTCAATAATTAAATCAGAATATTTTTTTATTCAGTTCATCAAATTCATCAAGTAAAGACATGCGATTGCTATCAACAGTGGATTGATCCTTAATCAAAACATCATGCTCCAGTTTCAAGCTAGCATGAGTTTTCTTAAGCTTCCTATACGATGCATGAATTTTTTTAGATATTTTAAGTAATTGATCGTAAGTAAGCTCACATACCTCTTCCTGGTCAGACTGACCAGGATGATCATCAGCCATTAGACACAAATTTATTTCCTCCTCTTCAGCTTTAGTCTTAGAGGTGTCGGATGCAGAATCTACCCAGAAAGCCTTCTGAACCCACTTTTTGTCCTTTCTGAATTGTGTTTCTCCTCACCCTTCTCCTTGCTTGGATGAGCTTTAAGTGTAGGACAATCAGCCTTAATGTGTCCAGGCTTCCTGCATTCAAAACAAACAATATCAGATGAACCCTTAAAATTTTTGTTGGACTTACCCTTGTTCCACTTCTGAAAGTTCTTGTGTTTCTTTCTTAGAAAGCTTTTGAATTATCTTGTGATCAAGGCAATGTCATTGCTATCAGACCCGGAAGCACTAGTATCACTCTCGTTGGCCTTCAGTGCCACTATTTTCTCCTTCTTCTTCTCACCTGCATCAAGCTGTCTTTGGTTCACCCCTTGCTCGTAAGCAATGAGTGATCCAAGTAAGCTATTAATAGAGTAAGTATTCAAATCTTTAGATTCAGTGATTGTAGTTATCTTAGCATCATATGAAGAAGGCAAACATTTAAGTATTTTGTTCACTCTTTCGTAGTTTGTAAGTTCTCTACCTAAGGCATGCAAAGAAGTGATGATTTGAGTGAATCTCGTATACATTTCAGAAATGATTTCAGTAGGTTTCACATGAAACAGTTCATAGTCATGAAGCAAAATATTTAACCTAGACTGTTTGACTTCAGTTGTACCTTCATACGTGATGTATAATCTATCCCAGATTTCCTTACCAGTTATACACGTATGTAATTCACAGATTTTAAAACACAAAAAAAATAATTCAAACATTTGTCATTCAATTGTGCTAGGTCACGATCATCAAAAGTCCAATCAGTAAAGGACAGTTCAGTTTTAACATTGTTAACCATCCTAAAAGGTGATTGTATCCATCCTTAACTAGCATCCACATGCGATAATCAATTGATTGAAGAAAAGTGGACATGTGAGTTTTTCAAAAATTAAAAGGAATGTTGTCAAATAATGGTGGTCGTGTAATTGAATAACCTTCAGCAGTATTACGATTACCAAAGTTAGCTATGGATCAAATTCAAAAGTTTTTAAACTTAAATTTTGAATCTCGCTCTGATACCACTTGAAAGTTTGATAGGGATGTTAAGCCCTGATGAACTAGTCCCGAGGCTAACCAAGAGGGGGGGGGTGAATTGGTTATTTAAAAATTTGAGAGCAATAGCAAAAATCTTTTCTATGATATGCAGCAGAAACAAGTAAATACTCAAACGAAAAGATTACACAACTTTCACCCAAGCAGATAATCACAGAAAAACTAAAGTGCAGAAGGTAATCAGAAAGAACACATCAGAATTTTATAGTGGTTCGGTCAACTTGACCTACGTCCACTCCCCGGAGCCTCCCCTCTGGGTATTGCACTAACTCAAAGTGTCTCTCCTTTTGCTCCCACAACAAGGCAGAGAAGCCTGTACAAAAACCTCCTTTCCACCGACACGGTGAGGTAGAAAACCCAACCTCCTTTTGCTTCGTCCTGAAGCAGGCAGAGAACCTCGGACTCCTTTCGCTTCCTCCTGAAGCGGGCAGAGAACCCCAGATCTTCTTACGAACGATCCTCTCAAAAAGAACACCAACACGACGAAAGATGACGAACGGAGAATATGACTCTGATCCTTGCTTGGAGCAACCTTCATGATTTTCTAATTTTAAAATAAAACCACTACTAAGTACTAAATAGCATATTCCAATAGCTTCAACATATGAGCTCATTTTATTTCCTAAATAAATATATTGTTCGTTTCCCATTGGCTTTCTTAGATTTTGCATACCCTGCAAAGTATTACAAATATGGATTGTAGATCTTGAATCAATCCACCATGTGTTATAAATAACATTAGCCATATTAGATTCATAGCAGACAAATGAGATTACTTTACCTTTCTTGTAAAGTTAATTTTTGAATTTGATGCAATCCTTCATAATGTGTCCTTCTTTTTACAAAAAAATAACACTTTGATTCTTTATGGATGTTAGCTTGGGGTGGTATATTACCCTTTCTTTTCTTCTTGGCATGACTCCAGTCCTTTTTATGTGTAGCTAACATTGCACTCTAACCCATTTCCAAAACCAACCTTTACTCCTCTTGAACACACATGGTCATAAGCTCATTCATTGACCATTTATCTTTGTGTGTTATATGATATTTTGAAAGGACCATATTATTGTAGAAGGGTGTTTATAATATAGTGCATAAAAAAAGACTCAGACATATAAACTTCAAGTGTCTTAAGCTGAGCTGTAATGTCTCGTATTTTCATTATGTGTGTTGGTTGTTGAAAGCGAGTTTTAAAAAGTTTAGTTTTATTTGGAGAATTTTAAAATTGATGTTGAATTTTAATTCTAAGATCAAATATCCCATTAAAAAAAGTATACCACCTCGAGAGGTGGGAATAAAATTTCAGGATGGGGTTTAGATTTTGAATTTTAAATCTCATCTTGAATATCGTGACTGGATTTAAGAGAGAACTTCGCATGGCCCCGAAGGGTCAAAATAAAGTTCAGTCAAATATCAGACTACGATAATCAAGAGAAGTGATCATTAATTTCATATTCGAATTCATCTTAACGAAAGATATATCTCTCAGAAGGGAGAAGATATCATTCGTTAATAATCGTTCGAACATAACAATAACGATCGTTAGTAATTTAACTTTCCCAAAGAGGAATAATTGAGTTTAGAAATAAATTTTGAAAATTAGATGTGTGTTCTAAATTTCCTACGAGCGCAAGTCCTCATAGTTAATTACATTATAGGAGGCTGGAGTCTCCTATGAAAACTCTCAATTAAAATAACGGCAGAAATTCTGTTTAGACATTTTCTAGGAGTGATACCAATGAGATGAGTTTGAAACTTAAACAGGGGTTGGATCAAGTTTGAGCAGTTATTTTGGAGTCAAAAGAGGAAGGGTAGGAGACACTTTAGGATAGTTCAGAAGTACCCCAACCTAATCTAAGTGTTGCGCTTTAAATTTTGGATTGAAAGAAGATTTAGTTTGAGTTGAGCATTTTATTAGAAATTTGGGATTATATTTCCGGAGGTTGGGGTCTTATGATTTCAAAAGAAATCTGTCCTGGATCCTAAATATAAATTTGGACACTGGAGCACAGTAGTCCGAACCTAACTAATGCAATGCAAAATATAGACTTATCCTGGCCTGGATTGGGGAGCCAGCTAACCACCTAGGCGATTAAAACCCATGAGTCCAATCATTTAATATAAGAGTGGTAGGATATTATTATTAAAGTTTTGAGGAGTTAGAGCTGACATACAGAGATAGTCCTAAGTGGCCCCTTGACTTATATTAGGTGAAAATGCTAAAATAAATATAATTAAAGATTTAGTCTCACTTTTAAATTGATTTCTAATACAATGCATGCTGATTGACTTGATTAAATGCATAAAATTGGAATAAAGTAGTTTTAAAAAGGCTTACAAATATTTTTTATTATAGAGTTCATAGACTCCTCTTGATAAATCTATATCCTCATAGGTCAGGTGGTCTGCCAGAACCCGCAAGCGGGAAGGTGCCTAACAAATGGAAAGAAAATGCAACAATATGTTATGGGAACTCAAGGGGCTCAAGGCTTACTTCTTAAAAGTATTAGAGTTTCTATGTTATCTTAAATTTTTTTATTAAAATTTAAGTAAAAGAATTTTTTCTACCCTCACGAGCCTCCACATATCCAGGCTAAAACAAAAATGACACATAATCATAAAAAAAATTAAGAAAAGCAAGCAATCCTATACACAATCAAATCAAATCAAACACATCAAATAATCAAATTAATTAAGTAAATGTCCATAGGCAAATTGCTTTGCTTATTACAACCCAGATTTATAGAAATTAAAAGTGGCTGGGCACCACTGACAACATTCCGGATTCTAATCCTAATACAGACATAAGTAACTTTGAGTGGGATACTATTTGTCTTCGACTTCTCGGTCTTCTCTTCTTTGAACTCCTTGGATTTCTTCATGACTAGATACCCAAATAGAAAAGATAACTCTTCCCTCAAGGGGAAGGTTACTCTTTCCACTTTGGATAGTAAAGTGATCCACATTTAGAGTTCCAAATGGATAAGGACTATCCCCCAAAGGGGTATCCTTTCATCTTTGGAATCTAACCTTTGGATCTATGTATCCCGACTCAAATGTGCACTTTCACAACTCAATACTCATATAAATTATATAAATGTAAAAATAAAAATTCTAGACTCTCCTACAGGGTTATCATAAGTATTTAAATATTTAAACACATCCCTAGCAGTTATATATATGTGTAAAAAAGTAAACACACTTGGCCACGCTCCTTTTTATTTGGGGGCTAAGCAATTAAAGCATATGTAATAGTTATATTTATTATTTATCTAGCCCCCTTTATTGCCTTGCATGAGCGTGGCCACCTGTAGAAAATTCAGTGAGCATCCAGATCATTCATAACCTAAGGATAATCTAATTGCCCATCACATCAATTCACAGAGTGCAGTAAAAATAAACAAACACATCAATCAATTTCAATCATAATATGTAATAAAAACTTGAATAATTCGGCACACAGCAAAAAATTAAACATCAACCTAGCCTAGATCTAAAGTCGACTGTCCTAGCAAACCATCTAAAGTGTGTGTATAAGGTTGTGTGTCAGGGGTAGATTCTAAGTTGGGTTATTTGTTGGAATTATCTAGAGTTCGAGTTTGTTGAAGGTATAAGGGAAGATTTGATTAAAGTTAAAATGTAAGTATATTAAAATTTAAATTAAGTCTATTTTAATGGTTAAATGATTGTTACCTTTGTTGCTCACCGATGCTGTGAAGTTTATTTCACCTTCCATGGGACTAAGTTAATAGTCTCATAGGCCTGGGTTACCCAGTAGCAATCAGGGTTGATTAAGTTGATTTAATTTATTGAAAGTTAAAGGTTGATTAATATTAATTAATTTAATTAATTATTGATTTTTAAGAGTTAAATTAGTTTATATTTTTCATCAATAGATTTGTGGCATTGTGCCACCAGGCTCGAGAAATTAGGCCTCCGTAGGACACATAACCCCGTAGCCCAGAGTAGTCCATCCTAAAAACCTTGTTGATGTGGTTGAATTAAGGATTTTAATTTGATTAAATAATTAAAAGTAACTTAATTTTGATGTTTAACACTCCATTGAATCCATTCGTGATGTTGTGCCACCAGGCTCGAGGAATCAGGCCTCCTTAGGACACGTGCCCCACAGCCTGGAGTAGTCCATCCAATAAACTTCATCTTTGAAGTGGTTGTTGTGTACTTGATTGTTGGTTGAGTGTTTTATTAGTCAAATTAAAGTTTTCTGGAATTTTACGGTATTATTGAATTTTTAGAATTTATTGGAATTATTTAATTATGTTAATTATGAGTCCAAAAGTTAACTTTTCAATTTAGAGTGATTTTTAAAAAGTTAGTATTTTATTAAAATATTAGACCTTAAGGCGATCAGTTAGACTATAAGTATGCTAAATTTAGATTTTTCTATATCTACTTATGAATGTTTTAAATTTTGACTTGAAATTTGACTTAAGTTTGACCAAAAGTTGATTTTTTCAAATTTGAATGATTTTTGAAAGTTTAAGATTTTTAATAAATATTAGATCTTTATATGAGTTGAATGCCTTTGAGTTTGATTGATTTGGAGATTTCTTGAATTAGTTACGATTTTTCAAAGTTTTGTGTATTTATTAAATTTTCAAAATTGTTTAATTAGAGGGATTTTAATGATTTTGCTTCAAATAAACTCTCAACTCCTTGAAATAAACTCTGAAGGTTAGGAATGACCTAAGGAGAGATTCCTAAGTGTTTGGAAAAATTTTGAAATTTAATTATTTTTTAATTAATTAAATTAATTAAATATTCAATTTCACTTAAAATTAGATTATTCTTAAAATTGATGTCAAATTACAGTGATTTTAATTTTCATTGATTAAGGGTTAAATTCTGATCAGTTATAGATATTGTTTGTAATGTTTTGATTTTATTTTGATTTATTAGAATTTTTGAGAGGTTTTAAGGCTTAATTAATGAATTAATTAATTAAATATTTTAAGTATTTCTAAAGTCAGAGAAATTTTTCCTAGAGACTATACATGTCATTAAGTTCAAATGTTCAAAATTTTATGTCGATAAGATGTATATCCTAATTATTAAAATTAATCTAAGTTCTCTAAATATATGCCCTTAATTATTGCCCTTAATGATGTCACTAGGTTTTATGGGTTCAAATCAATGTCTTAACTAACCCTTAGACATACATATATGCATCACACAATCACAATCAATTCCTAAGTCTAGGAGAGCCTTAAAGCTAGGTGAGTGTGTGTGCAACCTACACATGCAAGGATCAAAGAAAATTAACCAATATAAGCTTTAATTAGTGAATAATTGGAATACAATTATTCACTAATTCTCCCCACAAACTCTATTCAATACACTCAACTTATGTTTAAAACATTAAGGGATCTCTCAACATTAAAGATTTAAATATATATATAGTTTTAAAATAAAATTTAAAATATGCATATATTAACCTATATATAAAAATATAAGTCTTTAAAATTAAATACTCAAAAATATCTTAAAAATAATTTCAGAATATTCTTGAGAGTCCCTTCTTGTTATTTAAAATAATTTGAAAATAAATTTTTAATTTTGAAAAAATTTAATATAATATTTAATTAAATATTAATTAAACACAAAAGAAATTAAATAATTGAGATTAGTTAAAATAAATTAAGTTAATAATTTTTTAAACTAATTTTAAATTGTGATATTTAATATTCTAATATTTTAAGGTATAATACATAGTTTTTTGATTTAATTTGAATTTCTTATGAATTTTTGAAGTTTAAAGGAATTAAATGTATTTTTAAATAATTTAAAATTAATTAATATCCAAACTTATTTTAAAATTAAATTAAATTAATTCTTAAATAGTTTTTGAAATTTTAAAATTATTTAAAATAATTTCCTTTAAAATTTCAAAATTATTTAATTATAATCTTAATTGATCATTAATTGGGTATTTAAATAGCTACTTATTTAAAAGCTACTTAAAATAAAATGTTTCTCAAATTAAATTTAATTTAAGAAGATAATCATCTGATTTTTTTAATTAAAATAATATTAAATTTTTAATATTTTTGAAATATTTAGGTTAGATTAAATATTTAATTAATTATAAAAGGGGGGGGGGGGGGGTTAAATGATTAACATTAATTAATATATATATATATATATATATATATATATATATATATATATATATAATTAATTTTAATTTTAAATTAATCCATTTTTAAAGAATATTTAGGTTATTTAAAATATTTTGAAATAAGTTTTAAATTTTTTTGAAAAATATTTAATTTAATATTTAATTAAATATTAATTGGATATTAATATATATTAAAAATATCTAGAATAATTAAATAAAATATTTTAAATTAAATTTAAGATTAAATTATATTAAATTTTAAAATAAAATATTTAAAATATTTATCTAGAATTTTGAAATATACTTTTAAAAGACAAAATTTAAATTTTCATAAAATATTTAATCTTCAATTAAACTTTTAATTAAAATAATTAATATTTAACATTTAAAATAAATCTAAAATATGTATTTAATATTTTAAATGAATACTGATTTTAAATTAAAGTATTTAATTTTATGAGAATTTTGATATAAAATATATAATTTTTGGGTTTATATTTTTAATTTTGCAAAATTCTGTATTTAAAACATTTAAAATAATCCTTTTATTAATTAAGCTAACGGTGAGCCATGCGGTGTGATTCAATGCGTCAGATCGACTCCGCCGTAACGGGAGGGCACGTGGCATCATCCAGACTGCGGATCCAAAATCACGTTAACGGTCGAGAATTTATGACCAATCATTACGCCGTGATAATGATTGGTTGTTAATGGGGGGAAGTGGCGCTGTGACGATGTGGGTCACTTATCCGAGTCAGCATTAATTCATGACCGTAGGATCTCCCGTGGTATCATTCAACGGTGGAGATCAAATCCCGTAGCGTGATCTCGATTAAACGAGATCAGATGGTGAAAAACTCATCTCCGATGTTTAAAACGGAGGGTCCAGATCAAGCCAGACGGAGATCTTGGCATACCGCTAGAAACACGACTGAAAGGAAGCACAGTGTGACGTGATCTCAGCCATTGATCATGAGATCAATGGCTGACATTTCATACACCTGGGCTAGTCTACGTATGAAAATGCCCTAGAATCACTATTTTGCTTCGTTCAAGAGATCGGATCAATCATTCAAGTTGAAATCTTAAACATAAATGCTATACATGAACAAAAACCGTGAGGAAGAGAAAGTATGGTTTAAAAAGCACTTTACACAAAGCTATTTTAATCTAAGTGTAGTGACCTAGGGCTAAAGTTTTTAAGCAATATTATCATTGGATCTTCAAAGTCTTTATATGGTTGAGCTTGTAGACTGTCCACGTAAGTTTTCCTAGTTGGAAGCATGATTCGAAACACCTTGGATCGAGTGCTATAGCTCCTTGGACGGAAAATGCTTAAGATCACCGGAAAGCTGGTCACCGAGAGGGGTTTCACGGTGGATCTCGGTCAGGAGGTAGAAGGGGAGATCTCTGGAGCTCACAAGAAGGCTTGGAAGGCTCTGGGAGGCTAAGGGATGTGTGTGAGAGCAAAAACTCATGAATGCATCCCCTCTTGGCCTTTTTGGATAACACAAATCCTAGGGTTTAGTATGGACGGCCCTGATCGATCAGAGGCCTTGCTTTGATGAGGGACAAGTGTCCCAAGCCATTGCTATGGCAGGGGGAAGGCTGAACCAAGCCATTCTCCCATTGGTTGCCTTAAGCAAGAGGTGGGGGACCATTACCATTTAAGGCTAAACCAAGCTTTGATCTTGGTTTGGAGAGCTTAAGGAGAGCTTTAGCCTCATTTGAAACTAACCCCAGCAGCCTAATCTAAGGGATAAGGCTACCTTTGGTAGGGTTTGATCATGAAATGGGTTTCAAGCATGAGTTGACTCCTTTGACCAGTCAACCAGTCAATGGAGGCTGAGATGGCATGGAAGGAGTGTGAGAGCAGGTTGGGTGAACCCCAAGCCCAAAGCCAATGCTTTTGGGGTTAAAAGGAAGGGTTGACCACTTCAAAGAGGGGTTAAAAGGCCTTGTTGACTTGCTTAGACCAGTCAACAAAGTCAAGGGTGGTAATGTGACACTTAGAGGGTGTAGGGAATTATTTGAGATGGGTTAAGGAAAGGTCAAAGGGGTCAAGGTCAAAGCAAAGATAAGTGGAAGCATATGACATAGAAGTTTGACCAAGTATTGAGAGTTGACTTGGTCAACTAAACTTGGGTTGGGTTAACCAAAGACCAAGGCATGCTTAGGCTATGACTAGGGGTTGATTTGAAGGAGTGATATGGGTTGGGGGGTCAAATAGGCTGGATGAACCTATTTAAACCCTTTAAGGGTTAATGGGTCAACCTAAGTTGACTTGGTCAACCAGGTTGACCCAAGACCTGATTTTGGGTCCAGTGGATTTGTTTGGACATTTGGAGTTTAATGGGTGTGGTCTCAAGGTCTGGAAAGGTCATTTAGGTCAAATGACTTGCTTTGACCCTTAAAGGACCTTTAGGTCAATCCAGGTGGACCTGGTTAACCATGTTGACCCAGGGTCTGGGATTGGGTCTATTAGGTCCCAAGTGTTATTTGAAATTGATTAAAAAAGTTTCAAAAGGTTGATGAGGTTGAACCATATTAAATTTTGGTCAAAAGCCCAAAAATCCCCTTAAAGGGCATTCTGGTCATTTTAACCTCTGATCAACTCGGGTCAAACTAGGTCCAATAAAACACAGGTTAATGTTTGGCATATCAATGCTAAAATTTTGGAAGTGATTAAAGGGTTTGGAGGAGACTTCAAGGTCAAATTACACTAGGTGACAGGTCTAATGGCATGATTTATAAATATTTGAAGGCTTTGCAGCCTTCAAGTTTCAATTCAGCTTATGGGGCTAGAAGTATTAGATTAAGCTCAAATTTGGAGGGTTGACCTTAGAGACATGCCTGTTCAATATGCAACTAATAGATCATGATTCGGGGGTCATTTGACTAGTTTTCAAAGTGTTTGAAAAATCCTTAGAAAAGGGTTTCAAGGCATAGTCCTTTATCCTTGGATTTGGATCTAGATTGAGCTGAACTCCTGGTTTGAATGCTTGAATTGAATTTTCCACGTTATTTATGATCACTTGAATGATCATAAGTGATGTGATAAGCTTGAAGCCAGATCAAAGGGTAGGATCTAGGTTTGAACTGGAGTTTAAATAAAGATGGATTTAAAGCCTGGATAGGTTTGAGATTGAGGTTGATTTGAAGTTTGAATTGATCCTAGAATTTAGAGGAATTCTAAGGTCCAAAACTTTGAAGAATCCTATGACCTAAATAAATCCTAGGGTCCAAATTGATCTAGGAAATTGGGTTGGTCCTAGTGGCCTCATACAAAAAAATGAGGTCAACAATGTGCTCTCGCACACCTTTAGTTCCATTTAGCTTCAATGATGAAAACTTCATAATTAGCTAGGGTATTAGCAAGAGCTTTTTCTGAAGTGTTGAATTGTTTATCAATTGCCTTAATTAGCTCTCTAACATTGTTATATACTAATCGATTGAACTACGAATACTAGCAAATATTTTTATCTTTATAAACATAAAACTGAGATGATTAGATTGCTCCCAATGTTCATAAAGAGAAATCTCATCATGAGTGCTAGCATCTTTTACTATAGGTGGTTTATCTTTTCTTATAGCATAATCAATATCCATCCACCATGAATGAAGTAGAATTCTCTCTTTCTTATAGCAGGAATTATTGATTTTCTTTCCCTAATAGATTTTCTTAATGTTATAACAATCCTCTTGTGGAGTTGGTTGTTCAGCTATATCTACTGGCTCATTAGTAACTTGTGGAATCTCTATTAATGGTTGTATAATACCAATTTGGACTTTAGAAGTGTTATGTGTAATAATCAACTTGTCACTTGAAATGGAAGTTTGTGCATCTATATGTTCCTTTTTAGGAACTAAACTTTGTAATAGGTCACACCCACTAATCAAATCGTTCTCAAGAAATTTTGCATTTCTTGATTCCATAATTCTAGTGCTATTAAATGGACAATAAAATCTATAAACCTTAAACTTTTCACTATATCTAATAAAATATCCACTAAAACCCTTGGGTCTAACTTTTTCTTTTGTGGATTAGAACTTCTCACTTCACACGAACATCCCCATATGCGTACATGTCTAAAACTGTGTATCCAACCTTTCCACAACTCAAAAGGAGTTTTAGGAAACACCTTAATTGGAACCCTGTTTAATATATACATAGCCATCTTGAGAGCTTCAGTCCAAAAGAATTTAGGTAGTTTAGAACTAATAATCATGCTCTAACCATATCCATCAATGTTATATTCTCTCTCTTAGCTACACCATTCTGATCGGGTGAGCCAGGTAAAGTATATTGGGCAACAATCCCATTTTTTTAAGGAACTTTGTAAATGGACCAAGCATTTGTCCATCCTCATTATATCTTCCATAATATTCACCACCCTATATGATCTCACAATTTTAATCTATTTTCCACATTATTTCTCTACTTTTGCCTTAAAAATCCTAAAGCCACTTAATGCTTCATTTTTATTTTGAAATAAATAGAGATATATATATTGTGCAAGTAATTATCAATAAAGGTGATGAAATATTTTGGATCATAAAAATTCATATCCGGATAACAAATATCTATATGTACGATCTCTAATATGTCTGTACTCCTCTTGACACCTTTCTTTGATTTATTAGTTTGCTTACCCTTAATGCAACCTATACAAGTTATCAATGAAATCCAAATTATTAAGTACTCCTTTATTCATCAATCTTTTAATCCTATTTATGGAGATATGTCATAATCTCCGGTGCCACAACATAGAAGAATTTTAATTTATAACACATCTTTTAACACTAGTTTGAACAATATTATATTTTGAGTTGAGCTATTTTGAAAATTAATATAAAAAAGACTATTGGATAAAATACAATTTTCAATAAGTTCAAATTCATGATATAAATCAATAGAATTTTTTGAAAAGTTAAAGGTATAATAAAAAGGTATAAGTTTGAAAACAGAAATCAAATTCCTAGAAAAACTAGGCATATAAAAAGTCTTTTCTAATTTTAAAATAAAACCACTACTAAGTACTAAATAGCATGTTCTAATAGCTTCAACATATGAGCTCATTTTATTTCCTAAATAAATATATTGCTCATTTCCCATTGGCTTTCTTAGATTTTGCATACCCTGCAAAGTATTACAAATATGGATTATAGATCCTAAATCAATCCACCATGTGTTATAAATAACATTAGCCATATTAGATTCATAGGAGACAAATGAGATTACTTTACCTTTCTTATAAAGTCAATTTTTGAATTTGATGCAATCCTTCTTCATGTGTCCTTCTTTTTACAAAACAATAACACTTTGATTCTGTATGGATGTAAGCTTGGGGTGGTATATTACCCTTTCCTTTCTTCTTGGCATGACTCCAGTCCTTTTTATCTGTAGTTAACATTACACTCTCACCCATTTCCAAAACCAACCTTTACTCCTCTTGAACACACATGGTCATAAGCTCATTCATTGACCATTTATCTTTGTATGTTATATGATATTTTGTAAGGACCATATTATTGTGGAAGGGTGTTCAGAATATAGTGCACAAAAAAAGACTCGGACATATCAACTTCAAGTGTCTTAAGCTAAGCTGTAATGTCTCACATTTTTATTATGTGTTGTCGCACACCTTTAGTTTCATTTAGCTTCAATGATGAAAACTTCATAATTAGCTAGGGTACTATCAAGAGCTTTTTTTGAAGTGTTGAGTTGTTTATCAATTGCCTTAATTAGCTCTCTAACATTCTTATATACTAATCGATTGAACTACAAAAACTAGTAGATATTTTTATCTTTATAAACATCAACTGAGACGATTAGATCGCTCCCAATGTTCATAAAGAGCAATCTCATCGTGAGTGCTAATATCTTTTACTGCAGATGGTTTATCTTTTCTTATAGCATAATCAATATCCATCCACCCTGAATGAAGGAGAATTCTCTCTTTCTTATAGCAGGAATTGTTGATTTTCTTTCCCTAATAGATTTTCTTAATGTTGTAACAACATCCTCTTGTGGAGTTGGTTCTTCAGCTATATCTATTGGTTCATTAATAACTTGTGGAATCTCTATTAATGATTGTATAATACTAATTTCGAAATTAGAAGTGTTATGGGTAATAATCAACTTGTCACTTGAAATGGAAGTTTGTTCATCTATATGTTCCTTTTTAGGAACTAAACTTAGTAATTGGTCACTCCCACGAAACAAATCATTCTCAAGAAATTTTGCATTTCTTGATTCTATAATTCTAGTGCTATTAAATGGACAATAAAATCTATAACCCTTAGACTTTTCAGTATATCCAATAAAATATCCACTAAAAACCTTGGGTCTAACTTTTTCTTTTGTGGATTAAAACTTCTCACTTCACGCGAACATCCCCATATGCGTACATGTCTAAAACTGTGTTTCCAACCTTTCCACAACTCAAAAGGAGTTTTAGGAATAACGTTAATTGGAATCCTATTTAATATATACACAGCCATCTTGAGAGCTTCAGTCCATAAGAATTTAGGTAGTTTAGAACTAATAATCATGCTTTTAACCATATCCATCAATGTTCTATTCTCTCTCTTAGCTACACCATTTTGATCGGGTGAGCCAGGTAAAGTATATTGGATAACAATCCAATTTTTTTTAAGGAACTTTGTAAATGGACCAAGCATTTGTCCATCCTCATTATATCTTCCATAATATTCTCTACCTCTATATGATCTCACAATTTTAATCTGTTTTCCACATTATTTCTCTACTTCGGCCTTACAAATCCTAAAGCCACTTAATGCTTCATTTTTATTTTGAGATAAATAGAGATACATATATTGCACAAGTAATTATCAATAAAGGTGATGAAATATTTTGTATCATGAAAATTCATATCCAAATAACAAGTATCTATATGTATGATCTCTAATATGTCTGTACTCCTCTTGACACCTTTCTTTGATTTATTAGTTTGCTTACCCTTAATGCAACATATACAAGTTATCAATGAAATCTAAAGATTAAGTACTCCTTCATTCATCAATCTTTTAATCCTATTTATGGAGATATGTCCTAATCTCCGGTACTACAACATAGAAGAATTTTCATTTATAACACATCTTTTAACACCAGTTTGAACATATATTATATTTTGAGTGGAGCTATTTTGAAAATTAATATAGAAAAGACTATCAGATAAATTACAATTTTCAATAAGTTCAAATTTATGATATAAATCAATAGAAGTTTTTGAAAAGTTAAAGGTATAAGTTTTAAAACTGAAATCAAATTCCCAGAAAAACTAGGCATATAAAAAGTCTTTTCTAATTTTAAAATAAAACCACTACTAAGTACTAAATAGCATGTTCCAGTAGCTTCAACATATGAGCTCATTTTATTTCCTAAATAAATATATTGCTCATTTCCCACTGGCTTTCTTAGATTTTGCATACCCTACAAAGTATTACAAATATGGATTGTAGATCCTGAATCAATCAACCATGTGTTATAAATAACATTAGCCATATTAGATTCATAGTAGACAAATGAGATTACTTTACCTTTCTTGTAAAGTTAATTTTTGAATTCGATGCAATCCTTCTTCATGTGTCCTTCTTTTAACAAAAAAAAACTTTGATTCTTTATGGATGTCAGCTTGGGGTGGTAAATTACCCTTTCTTTTCTTCTTGGCATGACTCCAGTCCTTTTTATGTGTAGCTAACATTACACTCTCACCCATTTCCAAAACCAACCTTTACTCCTCTTGAACACACATGGTCATAAGCTCATTCATTGACCATTTATCTTTACGCTATATGCTATTTTGAAAGGACCATATTATTGTGAAAGAGTGTTCAGAATATAGTGCACAAAAAAAGACTCAGACATATCAACTTCAAGATTCTTAAGCTGAGCTGTAATGTCTCGCATTTTCATTATGTGCTCTTGCACACCTTTTGTTCCATTTAGCTTCAATGATGAAAACTCCATAATTAGCTAGGGTACTAGCAAGAGCTTTTTCTGAAGTGTTAAATTGTTTACAATTGCATTAATTAGCTCTCTAACATTGTTATATACTGATCGATTGAACTACGAATACTAGTAGATATTTTTATCTTTATAAACATCAAACTGAGACAATTAGATCGCTCCTAATATTCATAAAGAGCAATCTCATCATGAGTGCTAGTATCTTTTACTGCATGTGGTTCATCTTTTCTTATAGCATAATCAATATCCATCCACCCTGAATGAAGGAGAATTCTCTCTTTGCACACTTTATAGTTATTACCATTTAATTTAGGAATATCATACTTAATATCAGAGATATTCATTGACTGCATGCTTATATTAAGATAAATAATATATAAATAAAAACATATTTGCTAAGATAAATATTGAAGCTAACAAATATATATCATGCTTAACCAATATAAATAATATATCTTAAGAAATTAATGAATCTATTGACATAAAACTTGCATGTGGACTGAAGTTTTAATTCTATTAGATTCACTTAAGGTTTTATAAAAAAACTATCAAATTATATCTATTTTCTAATTCCTGTGGGTAAGTTAGAAAATATAATTTGATATTTTATTCTAATTAATTATATAAATAGAGTAAAAGTCCTGTGGGACAATTTCACTATATTTATCTAATTAATTATAATTAATGCCTTTAATCATTTATGTGATTTGTAAAACTTTATTATATAATTTTCATAATTATGGATGTTGTGGCTAATACCTAATTATTCAAATTATATATAAATCACTTAGAAATTAACTTTTATGTTTAAATTCTTTAGCTTCATATGTATAATTACCAAATTTATACATATGCAACTCATTATAATTAAGCATAAATAAATAAATTTAATCGCCTTTGAAATAAATATAAATCTAAAATGAATTTGCCTGATCTGAAATTTTCAAATTTTTTCTTTTTACTATTTTATCAAGAACTCGTAAAATTCAAATTTGCAAAAAATATCAATAATAGAATAAAATTAAAATTTTATTCCAAAATATTCTTATCAATTTAGATTTTGTAAAAGAGCCAAAATTATATTAAAAATCAAAATTCAAGATTTAAATCTCGAATATGATATACATATAAGCCATTAATTTACTGGCAGGACAACGCAACAGCTAGGTTTGCTCTGGCGATTTTGAGAGCGAGCTCGTCTTCCACTATTCCTCTTCGTGGTCTCCACTGTAGCGTAGATTTTTTCTTAAATCGTTTTGGGTTTTCTTGCTGTTCTCTATTGCTGCGGGTTTCTGGCCCTAGGTCGTGCCCTTCTCCTCATGGAGGTGGAGCCGTCTAAGGCGGTTTTTGATGCGTGGGGCATTCCACCTAAAGTTTCTAGCTCTAAAGTTTTGATCACTTTTGCTTCTGCTGGCTCTACATCTAGCTCCTTTAAGGAAGTTCTCGCGGGACCGTCGTCCTCTAAAGATCTATCTTTTTCCTTCACCAAATCGATGGTAAAAGGTGTTCCTACGATTTTAATGTCAGATGAAGATATCTTGAAACTAGCTAGCCCTTATCAATTTACACTTGTCGGTAAGTTCTCGATACGTCGTCCTAACCTAGATGCGATCCGCATTTTTTTTGGCAAGTTGAAACTGTTTGGTAATTTTTCTATAGGTCTGCTTGACCCTAGACACATCTCTATCCATTTATCGAATGATCTTGACTACAGTCGAGTTTTTGCTAGGCGTTCATATTACATCGTTAATTGCCAGATGAGACTTCTTAAATGGACACCTTTCTTTGATGTTAGAGAGGAATCTCCAATAGTGCCTATATGGATTTCATTTCCTAACCTTCGTTTGCATTTTTTTAACTCGCATGTGTTACACGCATTGGGTTCAATTTTTGGCCGTCCGCTACAATCCGACCAAGCTACCGCATCTAGAACTAGACCTTCGGTTGCTCGTATCCTTGTGGAAATGGACATCACCATTAAACATCCAAAAGAAGTTTGGATTGGGTCTGAGGCTGCTGGTTATCTCCAAAAGGTTGAGTTTAAAAATATCCCCGATTTCTGTTCTCATTGTAGGGTTCATGGTCATTACTTTAATGAATGTTTTATAGCACACCCAAATCTCAAGAAAGGAACTAAAGGACGAAAACTAGATGAAATGGTGGAGGGGAATGTTCATAACTCTATGCCGGCCGAAGATAATATTGACATTTTGGGGGTTGGGGAGAACTTGGAATGTCCTAACATTAATATGCCTATTAGGAATCAAATGGAAACTTTAGAAAAACAAAGGGAGGATCCTATACAAAATAACCTCTCAGAGGGAATGGAAATTGATAATGCCTTAACTATTGCTGAACAGGAGATTAGCATTCCGTTGGAGGTTGTGATCCCAATTGCTGATATTGAACAGGTTTCTATTATTAATGAGGAGGGAGTAGAGGACCGCCGGCTTCAAATGCAATCTAATTTAAATAATGACCCAATTATGAAGGTTAATGAGGAAGAACATTTAGAGGAAGGTGAAATTAATATTTCCAAGTTGGCTCATTCTCAGGTGAATGACGAAGGTGTTAATGAAGTTTCTTTAGGGTCCCCTAACACTACCCATACTTACAACAATAATGAGAGTGGATTTATTAAAGTTGGAAGAAAGAAAATTAAAAATATTAAAACAGCGGACGACCCCTCTTCTAGGGCTACTACTCGAACTTCCAATTCCTCCATTGTTAATGGTTAAAGCCATCATTTGGAATATTAGGGGAGTGGGGAATCTTCCATCTTTGGAGCGGGCTTAAAATTTATGCAGGATTCATAACATTAACGTGTTGGTTTTACTTGAACCTTTAATTTCTGATTCCAAGTTAGATAGTACCCGTATTAAGTTGGGTTTTGATTATTGTTTTAGCAATTGTTCTAATAAGATTTAGATTTTTTGGAGACAATGGGTTCACTTAAACATCTTGCATGATTACCCGTAACTGATTCATACTAGTATTAATTATCTTCAATTTTCTTGTTATGCATCTTGTTCTATGATTACTAGAAGGTTTCTTTGGTCTCAAATCACGGATTTTGCTAACACTATTTTGGATCCTTGGATGATTGGTGGTGATTTTAATACCATCACTAATTTTTCTGAGAGGATTGGTGGCAATCATCCCAATTACCATGCTATGGAGGACTTTAATGAAATGATTTTAAATTCCAACTTGCATGATATTGGTTTTATTGGCCATGCTTTTACTTGGAATCAAGCTACGATGTGGCAACGGCTGGATCGTATTCTCTTTAACAATAAATGGATTGCTAATTATCCCTCTACTCACATTGAGCATTTATCTAGAACTCTATCTGATCACTCTCCTTTACTTTTAAAAATTTCTATGCAGCAGAATACTGCTCCTTCTCCTTTTAGATTTCAAAACATGTGGCTGCTTCATGATTCTTTTCTTAATAATGTTGAATGTAATTGGCAGGCGCCGCTTTTTCATTCAGATAATATTATTGGCATGAAGAGATTTTGGCTTAAGCTCAAAAGGCTTAAACAGAATTTGAGGTGGTGGAATAAAACTGTGTTCAAAAACCTTTTTTCTAATATTATTCATGCTGAAAACTAAGTTACCTTGGCTGACAGTAGGTATATGATGGATCATTCTTTACATAACCTTGCTTTATTGAATGGGGAAAAAGAGGCTTTATATAAACTTCAAATGCAAAAAGAAGCTTATTGGCGCCAAAAAGCCACTTCTAAATTTATTGTTAAGGGTGATAGGAATACAAAGTTTTTTCATAATATTGCTAATCATAAGAAGTCTGCTAGCTTTATTCACAAAATTATTACCCCTGATGGCTCTCACATTGAATCTCCTGATTTAATTTATGATTTTGGCATCCATTATTTTAGGAATGTGTTTAATAAGGTTTTTAACCCAGATTCTAATGTGGATTTCTCTTGCATTCCCTCTATTATTTCTAAAGATGATAATACCATGCTTACTAAAATTCTTTCTATTGATGAAATTTGGATGACCATCAAGGATATGAACACTGATTCTGTTGCTGGTTCCGATGGTTTTACGACCAAATTTTTTCAAAAAACCTGGCATATTATTAAAGATGATTTGACTAGCGCTGTTGTTGATTTTTTCAAGGGTAATCCTTACCCTAAACTTTTTACTTCTACCTCTATTGTGCTTATCCCCAAAAGTAACAACACTAATTATTGGAATGATTTTAGGCCCATTAGTCTTTGCTCTTTTTTCAACAAGCTCAATGCTAAACTGATTATGAATAGATTAGCTAGAATTCTTCCTAATCTGATCTCTCTTGAACAAACTGGCTTTGTTAAAGAGCGTTCTATTTTTGATAATGTTCTTTTGGCCCAAGAATTAGTTCACGATTTGGAGGCTAATATTTGTGGTGGTAATGCTATATTTAAAATTGATATTTCTAAAGCTTATGAAAACCTTAATTGGGATTTTCTCTACTCTATGCTTAATGTTTTTGGCTTCAATAATGGCTTTATCAATATCATTAAAAATAGTATTGAAGATTGTTTTTTCTCTATCATTATTAATGGTAAGAGTCATGACTTTTTTAAGTCCTCTCATGGACTTAGACAAGGTGACCCTTTATCTCTGGGTTTATTCATTTTGGCTGTGGAATTTCTTTCTAGAGGCCTTAATAAACTTTTCAGAAATTTTCCTAAACTTCAGTATCGGACCTTGGGTGGTTTACCAATTACGCATCTCAGTTTTGCTGATGATTTTATTATTTTCACTAACAGATCTAAAAAAATGCTTACTATCCTTTTTAAGTTTCTTGAACTTTTTCAAAATGCTAGTGGTTTATTATTTAATCCTCTGAAAAGTTACTTTATTACTACGAAGTCTATTTCTGTCCAAAGAATCAACGCTATTCAGAACAATTTTAGTTTTACTCATAAATAATTACCTCTTAAGTATCTTGGCACTCCTCTTTTTAAAGGGAGGAAAAGATCGCACTTATTTGACGATATTTTTACTACGATTCAATCTAAACTATCTTCTTGGGCCTTTAATTATCTTTCTTTTGGGGGTAGATTAGTGTTGATTAAGAGTGTGTTGTGTTCTATACCTGTCTTTTTATTTCACACTTTATACCCCACAATGAACACCTGCAATAGGCTTGAGAGGATTTTCAATAAGTTTTTTTGGGGTTTTAAAGATGGTAAATCTGTTATTTGTTGGTCGTCTTGGGAGAAGTGCTCTGGTACCCAAGATGAAGGTAAACTTGGTTTTAAAAATTTAAGCGATATGGCTCGTGGTTTTTCTATTAAACTTTGGTTTAAGCTTCGTTCTAATAGTAGTCTTTGGGCTAAATTTATGATTGCTAAATATTGTGGTGGGCATCACCCCCTTTTAACCTCTTTTAAGAAAGGGGATTCTTTTGTTTGGAAGAGGTTGTCTTTCATTAAATGGGATGCTGAGAATTTCATTCAATGGGGTTTAGGGAGAGGGGATATTTATTTTTGGCAGGATGATCGGTTGGGGCCCTATTCTATTGATAACTTACTTAACACTCATACTACCAATGCTTGTAAAGTTTCTAAATTTTTTCGGGATGGTAAGTGGAATATGGATTATCTTTCTCAAATGGTGCCTGATTTTGTTATTAATCTTATTGTTAAGATTCATCTTCAAATTGACCAGAAAGATTGTATTTTGTTCAACAAATCTAATGACGGTGGTTTTAAGTTCAAAGAGGTTTGGCATTCTATTAGGGAATCATTCGATAAATCTCAATCTTTTTCTGCTATTTGGAACAAAGGTATTCCTCTCTCTTATTCTATTCTTTCTTGGAGAATATTGCACAATTATATTCCTGTTGATAGTAATTTAACCAAGAGAGTTTTAACTATTATTTCTAAATGTCAATGTTATTTTCATTTAGAAAATTTAAATCATGTGTTTGCTAATGGCCCTGTTGCTATGAAAGTGTGGTTGTTCTTTGACAAGTTTTTTAAAGATCAATTTTGTAAGGAGTATAATAACATCAACAATATTTTGCATGATTGGTTTGTTTCTTCTAAAGGTAGCATTCGCAATATTATTCCTGTTATTATTTGTTGGTACCTCTGGAAGAGTAGAAACGAATCCAAACATGAAAACATTGGCATGAATGTGTTGGACATTATTACTAAGGTTAAGGATAAAATTAAGCAACTTTTTGTGGCCAACATGATTAATGGAAGTAATTTTAAGGGTTATTTGTATATTGCTGAGTTATTTGATATAAAGCTTGCCTCTTTTAGTTCTTTTCATAAAGATACGATTGTCAAATGGTTGAAACCTCTGGTTGGGGTTCACAAACTCAATACTGATGGGTCTTTTAAAATGGTAAATGCTGGCTGTGGTGGGCTTATCCATGATCATGAGGGCAACATCGTTGTTGCATTTGCTGGTCCCTCTCCTCTTAAAAATGTGTTGACCTCATTTTTGTATGAGGTCAGTAGGACCCATTCAGACCCCAGATCAATCCTGACCCCAGATCAATACAATTTAAGACCAATCTAGACTCTAGGATTTTCCTAGATTTCCATCCTTAGGATCTATTCTAGACCCTAGGATCTCTTCAAATTAATCTTAACCCTAGGATCAATCTAATCCTTGATCAATCCATATTCAAATCAACCCTGATCTCAGATCAATCAAATCTCCAAACTATTCTAAATCCTAGGATCTTTCCTAGATTTTAGATCTTAGGATCAATCTAGACCCTAGGATCTTCCTAGAATCCAGACTTTAGGATCTATTCTAGATCCTAAGAACCTTCTAGATCCCAGACTTTAGGGTTTTCTAGACTCTAGGATCTTCCTAGATGTCAGTCCCTAGGATCTACTCTGGACCCTAGGATTTCCCTAGGATTTCCTAGACTCTAGGAGCTTCCTAGACTTCAGTCCCTAGGATCTACTCTGGACCCTGGGATTTCCCTAGATTTCTAACCCTAGGATCTACCCCGACTTTAGATCAATTTAGATCTTAGGATCTTCTTAGACCTTAGATCTATCCAAACCCTAAGATCTACTCTAGATCCTAGGATTTTGCTAGACCCTAGATCTCAGATTTATCTAGACCCTAGGATCTTCCTAGAATCTAGACTTTAGGATCTATTCTAGATCTTAGGATTCCTTTAAGCTGATCTGGACCCCAGGACCTACTCTAAACCATAGGATTCCTCCAGTTCAATCTAAACTTCAATCCAATATAGACTTAATTCAAACCCTATCATTCAAGCTCAAAATCCAGTTCAAAACCAGATTTCCAGACTTAAATCCAAGGCCAAAGGTCTAAATCCTGAAAGCCTTTTCCAATGAATCTTTGAACATTTCAAAACCTTATCAAATGACCTCTGATTCAGGGTTTATCAGTTCCACACTGATGTGACATGTCTCTGGAGGCAACCCTCCAAATTTGAGCTCGTTCTGAGGTCCCTAACCCTAGAAACTGAATTGAAATCCAAAGGCTGTAAAACCTTCAAATATTTACAGTCTATGCCACTGGACCTTCCACCCAGTGGATTTTGACCTTGGAGCTTTCTCCAAAGCTTCAAATCACTTCCAGACCCTTAATTATGACTCATTGAGCAATAAACTATATTTTGTTGGACTCAATTTGACCCCTAGTTGACCAGGGGTCAAAATGACCAAAATACCCCTATGGGTGGTAAATGATCAGTTGAACCAAATGAGCTCCAAATCAAATGCAATCACCTCCAGCAAGTTTCAAATATCAAACCCAGTCTATTGAACCCAAAATTAGCCCCTGGGTCAATCTGGTTGACCAAGTCAACCAGGTTGACCAAACAGGCCCTTTAGGGTCAAAACAGGTCATTTTGACCAAATGACCTCCTCAGACCTTGGGACCACCTCCATTGGTCTCCAAATGTCATTTCAAATCTATTGAACCCATTCTTAGACTTTGGACCCACCTGGTTGACCAAGTCAACCAGGGTTGACCTAAAAGGCCCATTAAGGGCCCAAATAAGTCATTTTGACCAAATGATCTCCCCAGACTTTGAGACTACCACCAGCAGACTCAGAATGTCATTCTGAACTGGTGGGACCCAATCCCTGACCCTGGGTCAACCTAGTTTACCAAGTCAACACAGTTGACCCATTAAGCCCATTAAGGATCTAAATAGGTCATTTGACCCAAATGACCTATTTGACCCCTGAAAACACTCCCACCAGACTTTATATATCATTTGAGATTGACCTAGCCCAGACCCTGGCTCTGGGTCAACCTGGTTGACCAAGTCAACCTAGGTTGACCAGTTCAAGCCCTTAAGCTTCTCTACTTTGAATCAAACCTTATATGCATCCAAATCTCTCAAACTCACCTCAAATTATGATTCAAATAATTTCAAATCCTTTTAAAGTCAATTCACTTTGAGTTTGACCAAGTCAACACATTAGATTTGATCAATCTCCCCTACCTTAGGTCAAATCAAGCTATAACATCAAATCCCATTTAAACAAACCTTTTAAACCCTCAATCTTATTCCAATCTATGATTCAAACACATTTAAGCATATCATGAGTCAAATCATGTTTGATTTGACCAAGTCAGCCTATTAAGACTTGGTCAAATCTCCTCAAATTCCTTTATTCCCATTCAAATCCCATCTTAAGCCAACCAAGCCTTCAAATTTACTTCAATTGATATTTCAAACCAATCTAAATTTGTCATGAATCAAATCATGAACATTTGAGTCTAGTCAATGCATTAAGATTTAGTCAAATCAACTTGTCCATTCACTAGTTTGCTCTTATATTTGATCTAACCCTCTAAATTTCTTTGAATCCATTTCAATCAGCTCAAACCTTCTCCCACATGACACCTCAACATGCCTTTGACTATTGACTAGTCAAATATAGTCAATAAAGGGTTTAAAGGGGTCAAACTTGGTCAAATGACCCCTTAATCCTAATTCCCTTTAATCCAAACACCTCCATCTGTTTGGCCTAACTCTAGAATATTCCTAGAACCTATCCCAGCCCTTAGATCAGGAGTCTATGGCTTGGATCACTCCCATAAGTTTGCATAAGGACAAAACTCCCTTTACACATGGCTTGTACCTTTGTCCTTTGATTCCCTGCTCCCAACAACCCCCATGCCACTTGGAAGCCATCTAGGAGCTCCCATACTAAATCACAGCCGTCCCTTGGGCCCAAGGAGGATTGAATAGGGCAAAACATCAAGGAAGAGCCTCATTTAAACTTTCACATTCTTTCACTCCCCCAGCTCCTCCAGACCCAGATCTCAAACTCCCTGAGCTCTAAACTCTTCCCTCACTCATTCCCAATCAAAACCAACCGTTCAAACCCCGCCGGCCACCTGATTCCGGCGAGCTCAAGCACTTTTCGTCCAAGAGGCCAAAGGGCTTGATCTAGACGTCATATGTTCATGGAGTCTTCATCAAATATAAGCGAGGACAAACCACAAATTCAAAGAACCCATCCTTCTTTCAAATCCCTCGGTAAAATTTCTTAAAACTTAAACCCTAGCTCAAACACTTAGAATTAATTGGCTCTTTGAATAGAGATTTTTAAGTTGTAAAATGCATTCCATACGATTTCTGTTCACTTAAGCTATCTAGGATTAAAATTTGAGTTGATTTGGTCTAACGGATGAAGAGAACGAGCTTAAAAATGCTTCTAGGGCTTAGTTCGCAGACCGCCTGTTCTAGGAGAGATCCTGACCGTTGATCCTTTGATCAACCGTCATAATCCAGCCATTCCACGGTATTTTTCGACCGCGGATCAGATCCTGTGGCTCCGCGTATGGTCTGGCTCGATCCGAGCCGTTGATCTCAAACCACGCGAAATCAACGGTCTGGATCCATGCTTGCGTGGATTAATAAATCGCGTAACGCGGTCTGCGGCCGACGCGTGTCTGACCGCCGCCGCCAATGATTGGCGTCATCCCGCGGCTGGAAATGGCCAATCCGAGAGCGCCACATGGCGCCGGCGCTGTTTTTTTTTTAAATGATTTAAATATTATTTTAAATCATTTTAAATAAAAAAAATATACATAGAATTTTTTGTAAATAATTATTTTGAATTTATTAATCAATCTTATAATTTAATCTTAATTTTAATTAATATTAAATTATTTAATATTAATATTAATTAATATTAAATTATTTAATATTTTAATTAATATTGAATACTTTATACTTATAATTAATATTAAATAATTTTATTTTTTTATTAATAGTATTAAATACCTTATAATATTAATTAATATTAAATGATTTTAAAATTAATATTAAATTACTTAATACTTTAACTAATATAAAGTATATTATACTTTTAATTGATATTAAATTATTTTAAAATTTTAATTAATATTAAATTATCTAATATTTTAATTAACATTAAATAATTTATAATATAAATTAATACTAAATAACTTATAATTTTACATAATAATTGAATTATTTTAGTATTTTAGTTAATATTAGATATTTTAAAATCTTAATTAATAATAAATAATGTTAATTTAATTAATACTTAATTTTAATATTTTAATTAATATTAAACAACTTATTACTTTACTTGATATTAAATGATTTAATATTTTAATTAATAATTAATTTTAATAAAGAAAAGTTTAAATATTATTTAAAATATTCTAAAATTTTAAAATAATTTAAAATATTTAAATACCTTTTAATATTTTAATTAAATATTTAAATAGTTGATTAATATTTAATTAATTTTGATTTTAATATTAATCTTAAAAATATTTGAAAATTCAAATAAAATTTGATTTAATTACTTAGTTTTTTTTTAATGATTTATAACATTTTAATAATTAATTAACTAATTAATATTCATTAATTTAGTTAATCAATATTCAATAATTAATTAATTGTTTTAAAATATTTTAATTTTAAAATTAAACTATTTTAAACAATAGTTTATATTTGAATTAATTAAATACTTGATTGTTAATTAATGTTTAATTAATATTTAATAATTTAAGTATTTTTAAAAAATCAATATATGTGTATATATATATATACTTAATTTTTTTTTTAATTTCAGAAATTTTTTTTTAAGATTTAAGTTAACTGAGTTTAAAGTTATTTTTAATCTTTAATTAGTTTAAAAATAATTAAAATTCTTTTTAATGATTTAAACTTCAAAATTTCATAATAAATTCATTTTAAATCAGAAAATTAAGTATAATATATCAAAATTTTCAGAAAATTAAGCACTTTAATTTGAAATTAAATTCAGAGATCAAAACTTGATTAATTTTAAGATTATTTTAATTACTTATTTATTTTAATATTTAATTAATATCTAATTAAATACTAGGTTAATTATTTTGAAAATTAAAAAAAAATTTATTTTTAAATAACCTTGGTAGATCAGTAGGTCTCTCATTTAGATATTGAATTCATCATAATCATATCTTAAGTATTCTTAATTTAAAACCTATGTCTATATATAATTTCATGTATAGATTAAGCATATATTTTAAAATTATTTTGAAAAGTATATATATGTACACTTAAATATTTTAGGTTGAGAGATCTACTATGAAATTTTAAACATAGATCAACATATTTGAATGAAAATCATGTGGGAATGCTAATGAATGATTATGATATAATCATTCATTAATTTAATTTAGCATATTTAATTAGCATTAATTTTTACATGTTTAGGACATACACACACCACCTAGCTTTAGGGCTCTCTTAGATTTAGGATTTGATTGTGTTTATGTATATCCATCTTACATATGATTGTTCAAGGGTTAGAGACTTTGATTTGAACCCATTTAAACTTAGGGTCATTAAGGACAATAATTAAGGACCCAAGTCTAGAAAACTTAGAATATCTCCAATAATTAGAATATATCTCATTTTGACTTGAAACTTTGGACACTTAAACTTAGTGACACCCTCAGCTCATAGAAAAATATCCACTGAATTTTGAAGTCATTAAGCTCTTTAATTAATTTAATCAAAATTGAACCTTAATTAAGCCTTAAAACCTTCTAAAAATTATAATAAATCGAATTTAAATCCAAAAATTACAAATAATACCTCAAACTGACCAGGATTAAACCCTTAATCAATGAAAAATAAAAGCCCCTTGACTGGACTTCAAAATTAAGTTTAATTTAAGTTTAATTGAAATTCAATATTTAATTAATTTAATTAATTAAAAATAATAAAAAATTCCAAAAATTTCTCAAACACTTGGAGATCACTCCTTAGGTCATTCCTAACCTTTGGAGTTGATTCCAATGAGTTTGGAGGTCATTTGGATTCAAATCACAAAAAGGGCTTTAATTAACTAATTTTAAAAATTCAATAAATACTCCAAACTTCAAAAATTCATAACTAATTCAAATGAACTCAAAATTGAGCAAACTCAAAGGCATACAACTCATCTTAAGGTCTAATATTTAAAAAAAATATTAAGTTTTCAGAAATCAATCAAATTTTAAAAAGTCAACTTTTAGTCAAACTTAGTTCGAATTCAAGTCAAAACTTCAAACCTTCATAATAAAATGTAGAAAAATCCTATTTCAGCGTACTTAATGTCTAACGGATCGTATTAAGGTCTAGTATTTCAATAAAATATTAACTTTCCAGAAAACACTTTAAATCAAAAAGTTAAATTTTGACCCTCAAATTAAATGAATAAAATAATCCTGAAAATGTTAAAATTCAATAAATCTTCAAAAATTCTAGAAAACATCAACTTAAATATAAAACCAGTAACCAACCAATCTTAATTAAAATTTAATCAACCTTTAAACATTAATTAAACTTAAAACACTTAATTATATCGGGTACCACTGGGTAACCCAGGCCTATGAGGCTATTAAATTAGCCCCAAGGAAGGTGAAATAAACTTCACGGCCTCGATGTGCAACAAAGGTGGTATCCAACAAATAATTGAATCAAATTTAAAATAAAATTTAAATCATTAAGATTTATATTTTAATTAAAATCCCTTAAGCCTTCAACCAACTAGAACATCGAGCAACTTTAATCAAATAATCCTATTTAGGACACATCATAACCACACAGCCTCCTACACACACTCTAGATGGTTTGCTTGGACAACCAACTCTAGTCTTAGGCTAGGCTGGTGTTTACTTTTCTGCTGTGTGTTGGGTTTTCGAGCTTTTACTGCATGTCGTTTGCTAGTAATAGAATTGATGTGTTTGTTTATTTAAATTTCAGCACTCTATGATGTAAATGATTATGCGTTAGATCTACCCTTAGGATAGGGATGATTTATACTAATCTAATCTTATGTATGTGGCCATGCTCATACAGGACAATTAAAATTAAAGGGGGTAAAATCATAATTATTAAATTGCACAGGTGCTAAGCATGCTAAGACCCCCTTTAAAATTAAAAGAGCATGGCCAAGTGTGGTTGGTTTGAGTATTTTAAATTTCAATATATTAACTGCTTGGGATGTAAATATAATTGTTGATTATTAAGATAACCTTGCAGGATCGAGTCTAGATTTTTAATTTTAATTGATGTAATTTAAATTAAATTGAGTTGTAAATTATTTAAAGTACTTTGAGATTGAGATATTTTAACATCCAATTTGGAATCCAAAGAGGAATGATCATCCCTTAGGGGAGAGTTCCTATCCATTTGGAGATCCAAATTAGGATGAATTTCAAATATCCAAAGAGAAAAGATAACACCCCTATTCAGGAGGAGTTTCTTTTCATTTGGGTATCCAGACCCGACGATCCGAGGAATTCCAAGAAGACGAAGAAGTGAAGAACGAGAAGAATCTCAAATCTCAAAGTCACTTGAGTCTTAGGAGTAGAATCCGGGTTGTAGTCAGTGGTACCCGGCCACTTTACTTTCCTGCAGACTCCGGGTTGTATAATTAAGTGGCACTTGCCATATGGACTTTCAATTTGAGCATTTATTTAATTAATTTAATTATTTGATTGATTTGATTACTTGATGTTGATTGCGATTAAGGACTTGCATGCTTTTAGTAGTTTTTTTGCGCTTATTGCATGTCGTATTTGATTTAGCATGGAACCCGATCGGAGGCTCGTTAGGGTACGGTCATAAACTATTTCTACTTTAACAAAAATTTAAAAAACTTTAGGCTCAGATAGTAACTCTAACGCTTTTAAGAAGTAAGCCCAGACTCGTCGGGGGTTTTTCATGCATACATATTAAATCTTCTCTACCGTGTTAGGCACCTCCCCGCCTGTGGGTTTTGGCAGACCACCTGACCTATTATGGTGCAGTTCTGTCCAAGGGGATGTTGTGCAATCTCTAGGATAAAATCTATTTTTAAGCCTGATTTTTAAACTGCTTCATTCTGATTTCAAGCATTTAATCAAGTCAATTAGCATGCATTGCATTAGTAACAAATTAAAATTGAGTCTAATTCTTAATTGCATTTTTATTTAGACATTTCACCCAACATGTGTTAAGGGGCTCAATTAGGAATATGCTCTAGATGTCGACCCCAACTCCTCAAAACTCAATCTTGAATAACGTCCCTAACCACTATACATTTAAAAGACCGGACAACATGGTTTTGAAGCGTTTAGGTGGTTTAGCTGGCTCTCCAATCCAGGCCGGGGTAAGTCCAGGATTGCATTGCATTAGCTAGGATTCGGGTCACTGATTCTCAGTACCCATTTTAGACTTAGGTTCTGAGGCATGTCTTCAATCCTAAGACCTCAATCTTCCGAGAATCTAATTCCCACTTTCTAATAAAATTAACCACTCAAACTAAAATCTCTTTCAATTTAATTAAAGCCCAATACTTAGGATAGTTTGAGGTGTTTCTGAAGTGATTCAGAATCTCAAGGCACCTCCTACTCTTCTTCCTTCGACTCCAGAAATAAGTGTTCAATTTTGAACCAATCCCATTTGAAAATTCAAGTCCTTAACCTTCTTTGATATCAATCTTTGAAATCTTTAATAAAATTTGTATCGCTATTTTAATCGAGAGTATTCGTAGGAAATTTTCTAGTTTCCTACGATGTAATTAACTACGAGGGCTTGCGCTCGTAAGAGATTTAGAAACCCAGACCTGATTTCAAAATCAAGCTTTTTTCAAATTTTAATTAATTATCTTTGGGAAATTCAAGAGTTGATGATCATTATCGTCATTTTCAAATGATCGATAACAGACAATATCCTCTTTCCTTGGAAAGATATATCGTACTATTATCGTGATCTTGATTATGAAATTAATGATCTATTTACTGGATTATTATAGTTAAACATTGGATTAAACATCATTCTGATTCTTCAGGATCATATGTTGTTTCTCCTTGAGCTTGACTATGATAATCAGGATAAATCAAGATTTATAATCTGAACCTATTAGAGAACGATATGTTTACTTTTCGAGGTGATATATCATTCATAATAAGTGTTCGATTATAAAATTTAAATTTCAAAAATTAAATATTTTCCAAAGAAAAATAAACCCCTTTTCAAAAATATATTTTTCAATCAAAACAAAATGCTATTATGGCCAAGCTACATGCTTTGAATTAGGGTATTCATATGTGTATTTCTTTAGGGATTTTGTATGTTTGGATTGAGGTTGATGCCAACCTTGTGATCCAATACATCAATAATACCACTAATGTTAATCGCTCTTATTTTTTACATCATCAGGGAAATTAGACAGAGCCTCTCTAGCATCAACTTAACCATATCTCATATTTATAGGGAGGGGAACTCTGCTGCGGATTGATTGGCGAATATGGGTTTCAATTTTATGAATTTTGTGGATTTTGCTGGTAGTTCGATTAATAGTTCGATTAATGGCAAGCTTGTGGGGTTGGTAAGGCTGGACCGTATGGGGATTCCCTATATCATGAATCACTAATGTTGGTTTTGGTGGCTTTCGTGTTGTTTTTTGGCTTGGCTCTTGTGGCTTCTCTTTGCCTCTGGTTCTCTGTAATTATTGTTTTGGGGTTGTTTGGAGCTTTCAATCTTTGGTATTGGGGGCTGAGGTTTTATTTTTATGACTCTTTTATTTACTTATTTAGCTGTTTGTTCATGGGTAGGTGGTTTCTGTGCAAGCCTATCCCGAACGTGTCTGCTGTTTGCTGGACTCATTTTAAGCAAGTGGATTTTGGTTTACGTCGATTTTTTGTATATGGTGATCTTGGAGCTATTTTTTTTCTTTGGGTTTATACTGAGTTCTATCCTTCTGTTAGGTGACTGGTTGTTTCATCTGTTTTATTGGTTTGGTTCTGGTATGGTTGTTTATCTCTATGTGAACATGGGTAAAGGCAACTTATGCTTGGTTGGTATCAATCATCAAGACCTCCATGGGTGCATGGTCCTTCGGGAAGATATCTTACATTTTACTTTTGAGGATTCCTTAAATTTCTATAAGCACTTTGGGACCAACATCTGGATTACTACTGAGGTTGGATTAAGTAACTATAATTGTGTTAGAGGTCTACATGCTCTTCCTTTTGCTATTCATATTTGGACGGTTATTACCTTGTTTCCTTTTCTGCATATTACATTTGTCCTTGCAGGCCTCTTATGCAGGTTTTTGGAGAGTCTCTCTCGTTTTGTGCAGGGCCATTTGTTGTTCGAGAAGACTGTGATAAACGGTACTATTATTATCTTCTCTTTTTGGGTTTCTTATTTTGTTTTTTGTAGAATGTTATTAGGGGATCGTGTACCTGACAGTAGCAAGGACCGCTGGCTCTTAGGTTTTTTCTGTTTCTTCCATGTAGCTCTTTTGAGCAGTAGTGAGCTGGTGGTCCTTTTAAGGACCTTGTAACCTTTTTTTGTATTAACACGAAGGCCCGACAGAGAATTTCCCTCAAAATATATATATAAGCCATTAATTTATAGCTTTAATTATGATAAATGCCAATTAAACTTAAAATCTTTAGCGGCCAATTTTCCATAAAATAAAATTAAACAACTCAAAATATCAAGGCAGAGGTTTATAG
Source organism: Dendrobium chrysotoxum (assembly GCA_019925795.1). NCBI lineage: Eukaryota > Viridiplantae > Streptophyta > Magnoliopsida > Asparagales > Orchidaceae > Dendrobium > Dendrobium chrysotoxum. The sequence continues at coordinate 48,004,238 of CM034303.1, forward strand.
AACACATTAATGGTTTGAATGACTTTCACAGCTTAATCAAACATTGTTTGAAAAGAGATTTCATTCTATATATTTATCTTTGTTAATTATTAAATATTTCATTCTATATATTTATTTGAACTAATTATAGTGTATGGATATTTGAAGTTGGCTAACAATTATTTATCATATTATAAGGAGAAAGTGATTGCATAAAATGAGAGCATTAAATTGTTTTGTTTATTGCTTCAAAACAATTTGCTAATGTATAAATTATGAAATTCTTTGAATGAAAGTCTTAGCAATATTAGAAGGTGGTAGTTAGATCTTGAAATCAAAGAAGGCTCTGATTATTGATGTAGCTCGGTTTTTTTTTTTTTTTTTTGTTCATTAAATGTGGATGATAAATTCAACTTGGACAATCTTGGTAGCCCAACATTAAAAAAAAAAAAAAAAAAAAACCATTCTCTTAACGAATGCTACCTTGAAATTGTTCAATGATTCTACTTGCATCATAAAGGTTGAAGGAAACTTCAAGCTCTTCCAACCCATTCTCCATAGAAGTCCTCTATGAAATCCTCCACGAAAATAGGTCATTAGCGACCATTATAAAATTTAATTTTGGTCGCTTTCACTAAAGAAAATAGTGACCATGAAAATTGAGGTTGTTGGTTCATTATAGTAGCCTCACCACTGAGGCTTTTTTAGGCCAAAACTTTTTTTTTTTTTTTGCAAAATTAGCGACCACTAATTAACATAGGTTGCCAGTGTTGGTCATATTAGCGATCATTATTTTGATGCTAATGAATATTTATCTGAATGTTGTTTAGTAATTTTAGTTACTTATTTCATTGATTACATTTTTGCTATAACAAAAACTTGATAATACTTCTACCATCTATTTTAGATAAACTATCAAGTGAGATCATAAGTTGCAGATTACTAAATGGCTCCCAAATAATCAAAACATAGAATTTGTACCACATTAATGCTTCATTTGGGATAACTTTCTTCCTACTTTTTAAAACAGTTTTTTAGTACAAAAATTTTTTGAATTATAAATTTTTGTACTAGAAACTGCCTTAAAAATGATAAAGAAAGCTATTCCAAACGAAGCCTAAATGTCTTACCATCAACTTTCTCATAAGTATTTCTTTATCAATATCACTTGCTCCTATCTTTTCAACCTGCATGGGTGCAAAGTTTATAATTATGATTCCAGTTAGGGGTGTCAATTTCGGGTCGTAGGTCGGGTTTGGGTCGAACTCGAAATTGACCCGGCACTATTCGGGTTCAGGTCAACCTTACCTGTTTTGCAAACAAGTCAATTTTCTGGACCCGAACCCGACCCGACCCGCTTCGGGTCGATTTCTCACACGCGACGCGAGGCAGAGCTTCGCGGGCAGGCTTCGCGACGCGCGGCAGAGCGGGCGGGCAGCCTTCGCAGGCAAGCTTCGTGCGGCAGAGCAAGCGCGACACGCGACTTCGCGGGCAGGCTTCGAGGGCAGAGCAGGTAGGGCGCGGGCAGCTCCTTTTAAACATGTTTTCGGGTTGACCCGGCAACCCGTCGGGTCAACCCGAACCCGACCCGTTTTGAAATCGGGTCAGGTCAAACCCGAAATTTCCGAGTCGGATTCAAGTCAGGTTTTCGTGTCGTGTCAAATATTGACACCCCTAATTCCAGCCTCTCTAGACAACATCTAATGATGCTCTCCAACCAGTTATAAATATTAATGCATCCATTCACTATTTTAATTTAAGTAGAATAACATTTAGAAAAGTTTATAATTATGGAGAGCTGCGGTTGAAGTAAAGAAAGAAAAGAAGAAAAGAAATGCACATAAATGATGTTGGAATTACATACAAATTCTATCATTTATAAATGTTATAAATATAATTTTATTTAAATCTTAGGTTGATAATTAAAATATATTTCATGTTTTTTTTTATGCATAAACTATTAAATCTCTCACATTAAAAATGATTCATATTTAATTTTACTTCAACAATATATAGCTCCAAATTATAAATCATGATCTATATTTGTGAGAAATAAAAATATGACCAAATGTTTAACATCATATTTAATAGTACTTAAAAACTAGTTTTATCATATATATTTTAATTTTAAATATCAAGGAGTAAAGTCTAATAAAAAATAAAAAAAATGATGGATGCAATTCAAAAGAAAGAATAAAAAAGTGAAGAAAGGAGTACCCTCTTATGAGAATCAAGAAATAGAAAATATATGTTGGTTTGAACATGCAACAATCAAAGTAGTGAAGTTTGTTTGACATTAATGTGTTTAATTAGTAAAAAAAATAGGTAGCTAAAAGTGATCATTTAGAAAATAAAAAATAGTGCATTAAGATTCGCAATACAATGCATATGAAGCAATGTACTCCCTTTAGATTAATATAAATATTTGATTCATGAAGAAGAGTTAATGAGTGTTTTCATTTAGTTTAGTTGATAAAGATCTTAGAAGTTTTTTTATTTTTAAAAATTTTTAAAATTATATTATGATTTGCAGCTCTACTCTAAGGTCGAGCTGATGAGCATCAATATACAATTAACAACACTAAGGCCTTAAGAAGAAATATGAATTTAAATTCCCATAACATGCTGCATAAAATGACAACAACAAAATAATATTTTTGCATTATGTTCTGGAATGTTCAGTAAGGAGATTTTACTTTTCTGCAGTTTTTACTCGCCTAGTTAAATAAGCTTCAAATATCTCTGCCACAAGCTTGTGATCCTTCTCCAAAAGCTCCTTGAATTTTTCCCATTCTGTTAATGTGGATATGTTTTCTATGATTGAAGACAAAGCCGTTTCAATAAATTGCTTAACATGGTGTTGATGAGCAAAGGCGTAGGTAGCAATGGCATTCTGATTGTTCACTTTGGAAGTCATGAATTTTTCACTTAACTTAGTATTTCTTAGTAGGAACCAGAAGATCACAGGCCATCTGATCATCAAGGAGTACTTCTGAAGTGTACAAATACTAGACGAAGGAGCCAATAACTTTGTAAGAGACGTCGTTGATTTTAATCATGTCGCACTTATTCTCTTCCATCTCGGTCCCCAACATGGCTTCGAAGACATGGGACCTGCTTATGAGGACCACAAAGTGGGCCAGGATGGCGAGGGTGAGGGTGGCTTTGGCTTCTTCATGGGATTCGGAGAGGCCGTGGAGCAGCAGATCGACATCGGTGTTTGGAAGGTGGCGGTCGATGAGGGGATGGAGGCGGAGGAAGAAAACATTGGCTTTGGGGTCTTCAATCTCCCACTTGTGCTCTCCCTTTGTCTCGCTCGCCTCCTCATAATATTCCCTTCACGTCCCAACATCCTTCTCCTTGTAAACCTCCCGACAAGACTAGCACCACCTTCTATGAAGGAGGATCTTGGAAATTGTTGTGAAGGTCCTGTGATTAAATCCCACATACAAGAAATGAAAAAAGAGAAGAAGAACATGATAGATGTTAAGAAAAATATGATCAAACATGATTGCAAAAAATCAATACCTTTACTGAAACAATTAAATACAAAACATGAACACAATTGAAAGACAGTCATTCTATTAAAATTTAGTTTGAAATAATTATATATATGTAAAATAGAATTTATTAAACTTAAATTGAATAAATTTGCTAGTTGAAGAATTAAGTACATAAATTCACTATGAAAAAATAAAGATGAAAATGCAACAATTAAAATAAAAAGAATTAGAACTTTAGAGTGTGTAAATATAGTGATTCAAATTAAATTACCTTAAACATGACTTTATTTAGTTACCTCCAACATCTTATAATTACAATTATTGCAAGTATAATTTACTAGCTTGCTTTATTATCATCATAAAAACTTAAGATGGATTTATGGCCTAAAATTTCAATTTATAAGTAATGTTCAAATAATAGTATACAATTATTTCCCTATAACAAGCATAACAATAGTGTGAATGTCATTTAAAATATATTCAAGACTCACACATGTGTCCAAATGCACACATCTTTTGTCATGAAAGGTTTGGCATAAAAAAATACTTGTGAGATTTACATACAGACATCATAAAATATTTATTTATTTATACATCTAAAATCTATATTTATTTATATAACATTATATATATGATCTAAATCACGTCGAAATATATGTATAAAACGATTCATTTCGCTTGAGATAATATAATGTTAATTATACTTTTATGTGATTTAGATATTAAAGTGCTATATAAATAAATATAAAGATGTAGATGTTAGATATATAAATATATAAGAATTTTGTGTTACGTATGTAAATCTCCTAAGACGTACGTGAACATGACTTCAAACATTTATGAAATATTAAGCATTGTCAACAAAGTATTGCAAGCATTTGCAATACTTTAATAAATAACAAAACTAAGCATAACAGGAAAAATGCAAATTACCGATGAAAATTTTACGCTGGAAATTTCGACGGATTTTCCGACGGAGTTCCTTCGGGTTTTCTGCAGATTTCTGATGGACTTCCGATGAGTTTTCGATGAAATACTTTCAACAAATTTTCGGAGAATTTCCTATGGATTTTAAAAATTTTTGAGAAATAATTATATATTTATAATTAAAAAAATTAAACTAATTTAAACTAACGAATCAACTCAACTAATTAACTAATTTAAATAAACTAATAATATTAATAATATTATTAAATAATTAACTAATTTAAATCTATTAATAATATTAACTAATTAACTAGTTTAAATAAACTAATAATATTAACTAATTAGCTCATTAACTCATTTAAATTAACTAATTATCTAAGTAAAATTTGCCTATTTTTGGCCCGTGACCTGCCTCCTTCCCTCTCTCTTTCATGGCAATATCAAAGTCAAGTTTAGTCCCACACCGCCTATAAAGAACTCAATTGCGCTGCATAAACCTAAAAAAAGTATCGGTTGTTGGACGTGTCCAGGCGTGGGACGACGACAGGCAATAGGTTGGTTTAGAGGATTGACGCGGCAGCAAGGCTCTATTTTGCGTCAGTCCGCGGGTGGGCAAGTCATGGGTCCTCAGGTAAGTCGCAGGTTTGTGCAGGTCGGCGAGCAGGCAACAAGCGATCTAGCTGACTTGCATGGCGGGTTCGGCTGCAAGCCATCTGCGGTTTGCGGGCAGCAGGTTGGCTATGTGTGGTTGGTAGAGTGGAGTAGGAAAGAAGTGGAGAAAGTAAGGAAGAATTCAATAAAATAAAAATTAAATTTTTGCTGAACTATTTTTTATATTTTCCGACGGCAATTTTCGCTTGCAAAATTTTGGGTAGAAATTGCCATAGGAAATCTGCCAAAAAAACTTTTGCAGCTTTTTTCTGCCAATAATTCTTTTCCTGCTCACGATTTACTAGCAGATTTTTTTCCGTTGAAAATTCATCGGAAACCACCATTTATGTCGGAAATCATTGATTTTCTTGTAGTGAAGACTAGGTAAGAGACTTGGCTTATATATAAAAAATCATCATTTTATTTATGGATTTTCTCTGTGATTTTATGAGTATATAAATTGATTTATGAAATAGTTCATATTTAATTCAATAAGAAAGGATGATGAACTTATTTCAAGCAGCATAATAAAAGCAAACTACCAACACAAATATATCAAATGAAATTTGAGTAACACATACTTAAAAAGAATTTGTGTTGACTTATAAAACGATAGATATAATGTACAAATGCTAAATTTGAAAAAAAATGGTCATTCTTCTTCTAGGAAGAAACATTTTCTATAAAAATTTAGAAAAAAATATAAAATTTTCATTGTGGGACATAGAACTAATGAACTTCAACTTCAGAATCTATGAAAATTTAAGTTTATTTCTTTTATTTTGGTGTGTTCTATTTCTATGTTTTCTAAAAAAAATTATTTTGGTGTTGTTATTTATCTATAAGATCTTAAATATTTGAAATTATTTTTTTAAATAATCATAATGAGTATTATTTAATGGGTGATTATGGGTCTTCAAAAGGATGCTACGAGCGGGGATCAGAATACAAAAGGTACGATCGAACTATCCCATAGGACAAAATAGTCGTGGACATTTACACTCTACACAAGCAAGTCGATAGAAGAGCAGATGAGATTATACATATGATTAACCATGGAGGATAGTGGCTTTCACATACACACCTCGATGGGTAATAATATATATGATCTTATAATCACAAGATTTCCTACATTCGATACATCAGCTCAAATGTGATTATTTGATGTGGGTGCCGATTTTCCACGAGTACAAGCCCCCGTGGTTAATTACATCTTAGGCATCGACCTAAGAAAACTCTCGATTATGGACACTACATTATTCTCTTCATGATTTGGTGCATAGTGGGGGGTATCTAGGATCTCCTAATATAAAGGAAGATATGCTCAATTAGGCTATTCAACATGCGAGGATCATATAAGCAGTTTGCCGGTCCAAATAGAGGAAATCTGGGAAGGAGACATCACATACCAAGTATGCATGAGAGAAAGATGAAGGCAACGTCATCCATGTGACGTGGATATGTGAGATTTATGACCTTCGAAGAATGGAGGGCCTACCTAATAATAAGGTATGCAACAAGATGCCTATACCGCCAGCCTTTGTCCCTTGATCTACAAAGGACGCACTATATGCCAAGTACTGACGTCTACGATGTAACTAATGTAAGACATCGTGAGGGAACCTATGACCTAAACCCAACCAGGGATCTAGGCAACTCTGACCTGAATTTATCACCCTGCTCAGAAAGGGGTACAAGCTAAACTCCACCTAGCATATCAAATTCATACAATCCGGTCTTATGCAAATGTAAAAGTGGTGGGAGGAATAGAAGGGAATTAAGCATTAAGCCCGACCATGAATGGTACTATGCTATACAAAATGAACTATCCCTCTATGGTATAAAAGAAAATCTATATGCTTTGACTCAAGGTTATGCATGCATGGGTAGGGCTAATCAGAACTGGCCAATAGTCACTGTGAAGTGAATAAGACTTGAAATAACAAGTGAGTTTTGAAAAGTGACCCACAAAGGATCATGCATTAATTTTTGAAAAGTTGGTTAATTTTAAATCCTAGATTTATTTTTATCTTGTTTAGGCATATTTTAATCTTATAAAAAATTTAACATCCTGAAAAGTCTAACATTAACTCAGTCCGAGTCACCCCCAAGCAAAGCAGAGTAAGAAACATATGAAAAGCATACAATTCTAATACGCAACAAAGCAAACACATCAATCATCACACAACAAATAATAATTAATGGTCATGAATGCAGCTAGATTTTGCAATACACTCTAAGAAAATAAAAAAAGGTAGCTTAGCACTACCATAATTACAACTCAATATAATTCTATAAATGAATGAATAGGTGTGTGGGTTCTTGATCGGCCTCCACCTGCTTGGCCTCCTGCCTTCTGAAATACAGACACACCTATAAGGCTTTCCTAACTAAGAATTACATTTTAAAAAAAATAAAAATCACATAAATCTCCTATAAAAAATATGTTAGCACAATTATAATAAAAATCAAACACATCAAACATCTAGAATATAGTCATTAGGACCACATTCTCAAATAGTAGCGGAGCAAGAAATTTTGTCAGGAGGGTCCTAAATTAAAATAGTTATGTTTGTTGTCTCATTTGGAAGGTTAGAATATATTAAAATAATTTCATTTGTTATCTCATTACCAGAGCCAAGAGGAGTTGTAAGATCAAAATTAAGAATGCAAATAAAGCCATTTGAGCTTGTGACTCGTGACTCGCGAGAGAAGAGTAAAGAGGAAAATGAATCATTGATGCTTTTTATGTGTCTAGAAAAAAATGTCAGTGGCTTCTTTCTATTAATAAATAACTTTAAAAGGAAAAATTACAAAAATTAGAGTATGTTTTTTTGTTGGTGAACTTGTTGCTCTATTAAGCCGCTAAAATAATCAGCTTTAAGCCCCTTTAGGCTTTCAGTTTTAGCTTTAGCCAAATCCTTTAGAGGAGATCTCTCGTACTAAGTCATGAGTGTGCGGCCGCATCATTTTTGTTGCGCAAAAAGAGCGAGGAAAAGCAAAACGTACCTTCACAGTAATTAATTAGATCATTAGCAGTGCAAAAATAATTAAATAATTAGGTGGTAATTTATAATTTAATAATTATTATTAGATAATGAATAGTTAGTTAACGATAAAAGTTTTAATAAAATCATATTTAAATAGTTAAATATTTTAATAATAATTAATTAAATAGCCTACAACTCTGCGTCAAAATCTCCTTTCATCATTCCATCCACAATGGAAAGTCATTCCTCCCTCTCTCTTTCAATATTTTATTCCATTAGTCGTTCTCTCTCTACAACTGAAGCATTACATGGTCCAAGTAGAAGGTGGATTGAAGACTTGAAATGACAAAGCCTGTAATAAATAAAATGAAAGTTGACAAGGGATTGTAATTTTTTTTGGCGCGGGGGGGGGGGGGGGGGGGGGGGGTGCGCTCCCTCCCTCCACCCATGTTCTCAAAGGTTTAGCATTCCTCATAGTATTTGTTAGCAAGCATATTTATAATAATTATTTGCACATTTTTATTTATACTTTGAGAATGTGGCCGCCTGCAAAAAATATTTCTATAAAAATCTAACCACTTAAGGGTAAGTGCTCACTCATTGATTCATAAAACAGAAAAAAAGAAAATAGTAAAAAACAAACCGAGCTAAAAATACATCATCACAAATGCAAAATGAAAAAAAAAAAAGAAAGTGTAAAATGTTATCATAGTTATACCCTACCCTATGATGCCTATGAAAAAGTGTCCTATCAAAAATTAGTGTACCTAACTACTCCAAATTATGTGAGAGGTTCAAATTATAAGATCAAATTCTTATTGTTTAATTTATTAGCCCTAATTTTTTTTAAGTGATTAATGATTTATGATGAATTAATTATTATTTAATTTTAGAATTATAGTTTTAATTATTAGATTATATAGAACCCAAAGATATCGGCCCTGGCCCATGATGGTTATAAAGAATTGAGAATCCTAAATCTTGCACCTAATTAAGGCTAGAAGAGTTATAGAATGGCAAGGGTTGGTTAATCCTTTCTTGATAATCTAAGACTCGAGGTAATGCTAGTAGGTGACCCACTAAGATGGCATATTGTTCACCACAAAAAGAAAATCCTAAGCTTCTTATGTCTAAGGTTGGTGAATTTTATAAGCTGTCATGAGAATGGAATACTCACTACCTATAGATATATATAGGTTCTATCTGACTTAAGGTTTAACACTTTGGTGGTTACGAAGTTGGTTTAGATTCCAAAGAGTGACTTTAGATTTTTTATATAAGAGAGAATTTATATAGATCTTTAGACCATTTTCCCTTAACTTATGAGGTACGTGACATTATCATAGTGGGCACAAGGATGAACCTCCTTAAGACATGTAGCCCCGCAGCTTAAGATAGTCCAGCATATACACATTTCACATGTTAAGGAAAAAATGTGCAAAGATGAACATAAATCTAATATAGGTCATGACACTAAGGTGAAATTTGATGTTCTTTTCCTCTTCCAACAAGTTCATTTGCTTACTTAGAGTTAAGGAATTTTTTTTAGTTTAGAGTTCAAGTTTTAGTGTCTTAACATTTTATTTAAGTGTTGGAGAGTTTGTGAGAGAAGAATTTATAGTTTTGTTTTAGTTTTGTCTTAATTAATATAGATTTTGATCTATGATTATATTAGAAGTTCATAGGATTTTATTTTGATATTTTTTTTATTTTTATTTGGTTTGTTGTAATTTTTTTAAAAGTTATAGGTATATTAAGGGGGATTAGTGATTTTTATGAATTTTCTTGAGTTTTATTATTAATCAGTTCGTGGTGTTGTCACAGTAAGCATGAGGACGAAACCTCCTTAGGATATGTAGCCCTGTGGCTCAAGATAGTCCAGCCTATAAATTTCATTGACGGATTGGGTTCTATTAAAGATATGTATATTTATCGTATGTTATTAATCACATTAACGTTTTAGAATTTTAAAGATTAAATATATGTTTACTCTCCAAATTAAGTGTAGTGAAGATTACAAAGGTTTAGTTTGTTGATAACATATTACTAATTATTTAAGTTAAGTAATGACTATCATTATTAAACCAGGTCCATGAGATTTATTTCACTTTTCATAGAGCTAATTTAATAATCTCGTAGGCCTGGCTTACTAAATAATCATCTTGTTATTAGTAGATTTTATGTTTGTTACTTAATGAATATCTGATTTGTGATTATCCTCTTTAGTTGGTTTATTATAAATTTTAAGATTGATTATAAATTTTTTAGATATATTTTATCAGTTAGTTTTATGGCTTTTAAGGATTATTTATGTTGTTATTTGGAGCAAATGAAGTTCACAAGCATGAGTTCTATACTAGGCTCAAACAATAAACTGAATACACTGTTTATGAAGAGACATATGATATAAAGCTAACATATGAATCTATCTAACATACGGGCTCAAATTTTATTTTATTTTTGTATATTTTTCTTTAAAGTATTTATAAAAATCACATTTGAAGGCTCAAAATCATTAGGAAATAACTTTTTAGAGTTATTTATAACTTTAAAACCCAAAGAAAAATAATCCTGGCAGTGCCCACTTCGTGTGGGAAAACAACGACGCACATGATATAATGCGTGGGCCTACACTATAGGCCTAGGTGACTATAGAGGTCTCTAAGGTTCACAAAGGGGGCAAGTCCCAGCCAATAAGGTCAGGACTTCGTAAGTGTACTAACATATAGCTAATTAACTAAACATCCTACTATATGCATATTTGGGTGGGAAAATATTTATGATGGAGAGGAAACTGATGGAGATAAATTTATTATCTAATATTTGAAGCCGAAAGATTAGAGCCATAAATGAAATTCAAATCACGAAAGAGCTAAGGAAAACAGTTGAGAATATATAATTTAGACAAATATATATGATGGAGAGGAAATTCAACGTCCACAGTTTTGGAGGCTCGAAATGTTTGTTGAACTTTGATAGCGTAGTTACAAATCTTTGCATTTACACAATATCAAGTGTATATGTGTATGTATTGTTACAATATACACAATCTATTCATGAATTATGCTGGCAAGTTATATGTTGCAATTAAAACACAATATACAACTTTGATAAAAACAAGATGTTTGGATTAAATACATTGACATTGTTAAAGCCTAAATATGAATATACATCCCACATCATAATCATGTTATGTATTGAAATTGAATCTACGCGTGGTTTGAAGCATCAAATTTATTAAAATTTATTGACAAATCTTTAATTAGTAGGCGAGAGATTTTCCAACAAACCTTTCATTGAATGTGATTATATAAAAAAAAAAAATTTAAGCTTGATTAACAGTGGCAAAACATAAAGCATATGAAATTCATAAGTAGTACCTGAGAACAATCATACATGTGAACAACACATCGGGAATGGAAATGGTCTTACCTCAACATGCATTATCTTAAGATTGATGAAATCGTTAAGGGAAATTATGTTTTAAAATAGAGATTTATGCAGAAGTGATGTCATCAAAACATGATTGTATTGTGTAAGTACCAAAATATTTGGAGTAGTTCGGAATAGCAGAGAGAGAGAGAGAGACGAAGATATAGAAGGAGAAGACGGGATTAGGTGAGGGAAGAAGGGTACCTGCGAATGAAAACTTGCGGTCGACGGAATGAGCGGCTTCGAAACAGTGGCAAGATCGGCAACTAGACTGATGTCAGCGGCTAGAGGGTTATCTGAGAGGGGCAGGGGAGTCGATCTGGAAGAAGGGGCTGCCGACGGCGGCTATGGCCGTTGGAGATTGAATAGGGGACGTCTGGCTTAGGAAGGGTGCTTAGCCAGAATGGGCTATGCCTGAACAGAGGAGTTGGAGGCTTCTTGCTAGGTAAAGATCGTCTATTTGGCGTCGAGAGGGGTTAGAGACCGGCGTCTGGAGCTTCGGCTGGGAGGAGATGAGAGAGAGAAGGGTTGCAAGACGGGTTGCTCAAAACCAGAGAGGATGAGAGGAGAGGGCTTCCGGCTCTGAGGCGTGCGAATTAGAGGGCCGAAAGTGAGAGAGCCTCTGTCTGAGCGTGCCCATTAGAGAAAGAGTGAGGGCGGGAGGAGTTCTGCCGCGGGAGGTGCGAATGCCCATGAAAGATCCGAAGCCTTCTTTTTCTCTACTGTTTTACTATTTGCGAATGATCTCCTCGTCTCGGCTTCGCGCAGGAACAGAGCAAAAAAAAAAAAAAGGAAAAATTTTAGGAATAAGCATAGTTAGAGATTTAATTAAGGGAATAAGTATATGATTAGTGGAATTTAAAAATAGACAAAGTCGCTCGTTTAAAAAGCGATTTACGTCCATCCACCTCGCCACGTGGCTGTGACGTGGAAGAAGTCGCCGTTGACCGGGCATGACATAAGTCGCCTGAATACTGGGCGACTTATAAGTAGCCCGAACGCTGGGCGACTTAGCCCTATTTATCCTTTCCCTTTCCCTTCCCGATCTCAAACATCTCTTTCGCTGAAGTTTCGAGTTGCAGTCGCGATCCGAGCCAAATCCGCCGGCGTTAAGCAAAGGTGAGTTGTTTTTAAATTTTTTTTGTTAAATTAGTTAAAGAAATGATGTTGAACTGTTGTTTTATGTTAGAGATGTATAGATTGAATGTTTATTGTGTAGTTTGTATAATTTTTTTTGCAAATCTCTTCATTTGTTGTATGAATTGAAAAAATAGTTTAGGATTATTGTAGATCTATGCATTTAAGATGTGAATGGTGTAGAAATTTTATAGATCTATGCATTTTGATGTTGAAGTGTTGTTTTAGGATTATTGCAAATCTCTTCAATTTTGGGATTTTTGTTTAATTAGTTAAATAAATGATGTTGAAGTGTTGTATTAAATTTGAAATAATTATGCTAGGGAAAATTTTTACTTCCTAGAAATAATGATTGTAGGTTTAGAAAATTTTCATATGTATTTTATATTCTAGTTAAATTATGAGCTTACTTATGTTCTATAATTATACAAATTCCGTTAGTATAATCTTATAATAAAATTTTTAAATAATCTAAAAACTACATTTTTTAGAGAACATATAATCAATTTTTGTTAAGGTAAATAATAAAGTGCTTAAATGTTGTTAGGATTTTTCATTATTAGGAAATATTAATTGTAATGAAATTTATTATTTATTATTTAGGCAATTATACTTTAACTATTTTCCATCTTATACACTATTAATCATTTTAAGTTTTTATTGTTCTTATTGTTTAACAAATTTAAAACTTAAAATCATCACAAATATAAGATTTAACAATGAAATCTTAAAGTGCAATAGTTAATTAGTTATATATTAGGTCAATAGGTAATTTTAAAGTGCAATGGTTAATTTTAAAGTGCAATAGTTTATTTTAAAGTGCAATAGTTAATTAGTTATATATTACGTCAATATTAAGTGCAATAGTTAATTAGTTATTTTTAAAGTGCAATAGTTAATTTTCCATCTTAGTTAATTAGTGATAATCCCCTTAGAAATTTCTATGATTTGACGTATATTATGATTTATTGAATTATTCATCTTTCATAGTGGAACGTAGGTGTTCAATAATGAGTGGACGTGGTGCAACCTTCATGCTAATGTATGGAGGTGTATTACAAGTGGATGAAAAATTCGCGCCAAGTTATTCTGGGGGTAGGAATCGTCCCCTACATGTGCCGAGAGATATAAACTTAGAACAACTTAAGTTAAGGGTACTTCGAGCTCTGAAGTATGATCCTTCAAAGTATTCTGTGAACTTAGTATGTCGAGTGCCCGTGGGAAATGAGTTTGTTGCCTCACATGTTGAGGATGAGGAGGTTTGTGAAGTTTTATTATGTCAGGCTGAAACAGAATTTCTCATCTTGTATGTTGATATCGAAGAGATTAATAACACTGAAGATAATACTGAGCCTTCAAATTCACAAAGATATGAAACTTCAGCCCAAGCTGAAAGGGTAGATATGGTTGCTGGTCCTTCAAGGGTAGAAGCAGTAGAAGAACTCCTTCATTGGTGAGTTCCCTATATCGCATATCAGTAATAGTTCACTAGAAATGTTTTAAATTGCTAAATAAATGATCGATAATATTTATCAATACTATTTTAAATGTAGTGATACAGCGAACCAACATACGCAGGAACCTCCGTTACATTCTACACAATCAGTCCCTTCATATCATTATAATTATGAGACTATGAGTAGTGGCTCCAGTGAGGAGTGCTCTGAGGACGATGGTGTTGATCTTTTCCCTGTGGATACTGGTAGAAGTGCAGATGATAACGAGGAGATAAGAAATGTCATCCAAGATTATTGTTCTAGATCAGTTGGTAGTGATGATACAATGGTGGTCAATAATAACTATGCTGAGACATGTAGGACTATAGAAGAATGGGATCACGAAATAGAATCTGATGATGTTAACGATGAGGTCATGGTCGGGGATGAATTCTTAATTCCTAATGAATTAATTGAAGGTATGTGTTTCACAAGCAAGAGTGATCTTCAATTTGCCTTACAAGGCTGGTCAATTATGAACAATGTGTAATATATTGTCATAGCTTCGAATACACAGAAACTTACTGTTTGTTGTGCGAAGCATGATAGCCCGACCTCTCCTTGCCTATGGCGCGTTCATTCTGGTAAGAGCAAACGATTAGGTGGTATATGGAAAATTACATCTATAAAGCACCATCATACCTGCGTAACTCCAATTCTCGAAAGTGGGCACCGTCAGTGCAACTCCCGATTTATTAGTTTTTATATACTTCCCACCATTAGAAAGCAAATGGACTTGAAGCCAAGGGAGATTATAGGTCGCATGGAAGCTAAGTTCAATATTAAAATTTCGTACATGAAGGCATGGGATGCTAGAAGAAAGGCAATTAAGGTTGTTTTCGGCAGTTGGGAAGAGTCATACCGTACTCTCAATTTATTCATGGATGCTGTTGCCTCTGCAATGCCACATACAGTCTATCGAATTCAGAGCTCACAGGTTAATAGGTTTCAAAGGCTCTTTTGGGCATTCGGTCCTTCAGTTACTGGGTGGATGTATTGTCGGCTAGTTCTTAGTATTGATGGCACATTCCTACTCTGTAAATATCGAGGTACATTATTAAGTGCAATTGGGTTGGATGCTAATAATGGACTTTTCCCTCTTGCATTCGCCATTGTTGAGTCAGAGAGTACTGAATCGTGGTTATGGTTTCTACGGCAAACTTAATGAGCTGCTACCGTCTGTGACAAGCAGGCCAAATTTATGTATAATCTCAGACAGGCATGCAGGCTTAGTTAGAGGTTGTAGAGAAATTTTCCCTAATGCAGCTCATCGGCACTGCTTACGGCATTTACGAGAGAACTTCAAGAAAGCAGTACGGCAGATGGGGATTAGTGATGTAGAATTTCTTTGCCAACAAATGTATGTAGCAGGCAATACTGATGACCCACAAGTTCATCACAGATGCATGGAAGACATAAAAAAATCAAGCAAGAACTTCACCAATGGTTGGTAGATCGAGATGTGAGCCGATGGTGCTTAACACATGATGGAGGATTTAGATATGGTGTCATGACAACCAATGCAGCAGAGTCTTTTAATGGTGTACTGAAGAGAGCTCGAGGGTTGCCAATTCAAGCGTTGATAACGGCTATATACTATAATGTTATTGCCATATTCATGAGGCGCTTGGATTTTATTGCATCTGAAGAGAGGCAGAATAATTTCTTCGTTGCGCCACGTGCACAAACAACAATTAGAAGGGCTGAGGAGGAGGCAAGAAGAATGCCAGAACCGATAAGGCTTAACTTGCATGAATTTCAAGTTTTTGACATGTCATCCAGATCTTATCGTGTTGATTTTCTTGATGGTAGGAGATGCAAGTGCAGTTGTGGGAAACCTTTGATGTTTCACATACCGTGTGCACATGTCATTTGTTGTTTAGCAACGTTAAGGCAAACACATCTAGATTATGTTGCTCCGTACTATACTATGAGCAATTACAAATTATGTTATTCCACAGAATTTCACCATATCCCCAATAAGGATGAATGGCGCCAACATGATCCCAACGTTGGTTTGTTCTCACTTCTCCCCCCAAACTATCGAAGACGGTCAGGTCGTCCGAGGACCAATCGATATCGCAATACAATGGATGAGTCACAACCACATAGCAGCAGAGTTTGTGGAGCTTGTCATTCAGTTGGTCACAACAGAGCCACTTGCCCTATAAGACTTGGTCGTAGAAATTAGTATTTCTATTATATGTGTAAGTGCTGGTGTACGTGTCTGTATTTAATACACTAAATGGTTATGTAACTTAAACTTCATCTGATATATTTATGTAAGTCTGAGTGCAAGATCTTGTATGGATCAACAACAACTTCATAATTACTTCATAACCTGACTAAGTCATTCGATAAAAACACATACATAAGCCACTTTACACAAACTTCCAAAACGCATGCATAAGTCACTCAATACATAAGTCAAGCAATATAAATACATACATAAGTCACGCAATACAAACACAGACATAAGCTACTTGACAGAAACTTCCAAAACACATACAATGATTTAATACCATGATAAAACACAAGTAACTCGACACAAACTATGTTGGCAGCTCCACTCATGAAAGTTCCAAGTATGAGGGAATCCTTCATCGCTTTTGTAGTGCGGTGCGAGTGCGAGCTTGGAGTTGGGTTTGACTAGGGCAACAGCCAAACCTCTATGTAAACCAAAGTTGCATAGATTGCCAGTCTGTTGCATCCAGAAAGTCCTTCCTCTGTCTACCAGGGATAAAACTCAAATTATCATATGTCTTGATGAGGAACGCATCAGCCTTAGCATCCCAATTCCGGTAAAGGATGCAGTGCGCAATATCCGCTGTTGGATTGTCCAATATCTCCTCGAACGATCCATCATCACGGCGTCTAATTTTGATTGCTCTAGGCTTTAGAGTGTTAATCGGCGCAAGATGTGCTGAAATTTTTGAAACCTCCCTTTGCACATACGCCCATGCTTCCTCATTCAAACCCGTTCCATCCCTTCGAGATGGATACCTCATAAGATCCGTATATGTCTCCCATAGCTTGATGTCCTCTTTCTCTGACCAGGAATGAACACAACACCGGTAGATTTGATTCATTCTGGCCTTCTCCTCCAATGCTTCATCTGTTTGAAACGCTAAACTTATATGAACTCGACTGCTACCCTCCGTAATCGACTGCTTCAAAGAAATCTTCTCTGTGTGATACTTTCTTGCTCTCCATATTTCAATATGAATGCAATATTCTACTCTGTGTGATGATAAGAATGGAATGGTTCTCAATTTATAAAAGAACTTCATCTGGGAAGAGGTACATTAGTTTGATATGCCAAAAAACTCCTTATTTGACTTTAGTAAGAGAATTGATATGACAGCACATAACAATTTGACACTACATACCGATTTGATACCACAAGTTCATCTTACAACTCATACCGATTTGATCACACAAGTTGATATGACACCGCATACCGATTTGACAATACATGTAGCTTTAATAAATATGTGTCAGTATGAAATATTATAATTAATTTAAATATTATTAAGTATGAAATAAATTTAACTTTGAAATTTTTATGCTAAATTCATAAGGAAAAGTTGAGAGAGAAAAAGTAAAGTTTGGATTGAACGAATAAGAGTGCAACGGAGGTAAGTTTTTTTATTTTAAAGCATGTATAAATAGTCATATTTATATTTTAGGTTGTACATTATCTCCTAGAGAATCAGGTGAGATATTAAGTTTCCTTATCTATATTGTTATTTTAGTTTGTATTTTTAATTCCTATTAAATCTTATAAAATATATTTTTGAATATTCTACAGGTGTTATGGCTACTGACCAACGACGCCGTAGAAAGAAACGGGATACTGGTGGCCCCTCAGGAGAGGGTAGCAGTGATGCTCCACCTCCTACTCAGCTCCATCCTAGTATTGCTTCATTACATGGCATACATAGGGCAGCATATCCAGATGGGGTATATGGCATTTCATTCAACTTATTATTATTTTGTTGAATATTTTTTGTAAATGCTACTAACAGGCTGTCTCTTTAGGGAACAATTTTGGAGGCAGCATCACATCTATTGATGGTTCATGAATGGCCGGTAAACTGCCCTAGATTAATGGATGCTTTAAGGATGGTTGGGCTAGATTGTGTGAGCCAGATGAGATATCTAAGGATGGACCACCACCTGTTGACGGCATTAGTTGAGAGATGGTCACCACAGACCAATAGCTTCCACCTTACAGTTGGGGAGATGACCATTACGCTGCAGGATGTAGCCATGATTTTGGGTATCCACATAGATGGTCCTGCTTTTGTCGGTCATACAGTTGTTGGAGCTGGGAGACGGTGGCTGAGCTGGCCAGATCGTTGTGATGACTTACTTGGGACCTATCCACTTCCAGATGTTCTGTACCATGACCCGTTCGACAATCGTATCACATCTAGATTTCGTATGGGCCAAGCACATGCACAGACATGTGTTCCTCTCAGATGGTTATGATGGACATTTTGGCGTGACTCATACTTGGACTTGAATGAGATGGATTTCTGGAGGCATGTACGTGCCTACATCTTGTTCATTTTGGGCTGCCATCTACTCCCAGATACTTCGGGTTCAAAGATTCGTTTGCAATACCTTACCATTATGGAGGATTTGGCTATCTTCAGTACTTACTCTCTTGGGGGAGCTATTTTGGCACATCTTTATAGGGAATTGAGTGAAGCAACCCGGCCTAGTAGGGCCAACATAGCTGGATGTATTCATTTATTACAGATTTGGGCTTGGGAGCATCTGCATGTAGGACGTCCAGTGCTTCGTGTTCCCTTTCCGGTGGAACTCCATGGACTTAGTGTTGGCTTCAGGTATGAAGTTATCTAATTAATTTATGTTTATTTAATAAAATTATATGCAAGCTAATATAATGTATTCATAATACATTTGTAATAGGTGGAATGAGGAAGGGCTGAGAGAGTTGCCCGTCGGGAATATCATTAGCTATAGAGACGAGCTCGATGGTCTGCTTGACAGTCAGGTATGTTACTAAACTTAAGAATTGCTTAAACCACATAATTATTTATATTTTGTCTATGCAATTCTTTCGAATATGCAGGTTATTTGGCAGCCATACACGCCAGATATCCGTGCTCAGGTCGCACAGATTTGTTTATCAGGAGAGGACATTTGGTCTGCACGAGTGCCCCTGATTAGTTGGAAGAGGGTCGAGTGGCACTTTCCAGATAAAGTGCTACGGCAGTTTGGATTGTGTCCCACGACTGATGTCCAAGTAATGAAACTAAGCTTCAAAAGGGTAGATGGTCGTGAAAAACCGGACATAGATTGGATGTTATACCACCAAGCTCATATTGGCATATGGGAGAGCAGGCGTGGATATATAGTCAATGGGGAGCTCCTCGATCAACACAATTACTACTTGGTGCATCAGTATGTGCAGTGGTACAAGTCGTGGGCATCATTATATATGTTAAAGGCACCTGTAGAGCCTCCCACCACGGCATACCCTAGAGCTCCTTCTGAACGCCTTCTGGTAAGTCATAATTGAACATAGTTTATTTATATATAATGTCATTTTTTCTAAAATAAGCAACTAATTAATGCAGAGGGATTTCTTCCTCGGAACGGAACAAGCTTTGCGCCATCATTTCAATGGTACAGATGATACACAACAACAGAGAGACATCAACACTGTGGCTGAGCTTTGTCGTGGGTTACGTACGCAGTTGCATATTCAAGACCAAGGATACTTTGATGACATAAGGGAGCATGATGTTCCAATCTCAATGACCCAGGACGCTCCTCAACATTATAGTGGATATGCTGGACCCTCCTCCTATTATGATCAAGGGCACTCTCGGGACATCTTCAGTCAGCAGGTGCCAGCGGATTTGGAAGCATACCTTACCCCAGATTTTGTACGTAGCTCCCATCCTACAGATGACATTGCTGAGGAAGAAGTAGATGTGGAGGAACGTCACATGTTACGTCAAAGGCCACGACGACCTCCACAGCATTACACCCCAGGCACTGATGCGTTACCACAGAGGCCACGTAGACGACGTTAGCTGCTTTCATGTACTGGATTTGGTTTGCTTATTGCATATGTAGTAACTGTTGTAGGCTTTCTATGTTTTTTTATTATTGATGATGCGAAGCATAATCCTTTAAGACATATATATTAGCACCCTTACTTATTAATATATTTAAAAGATAACACATCAAAAATTGAACATAGAAAGAATTAACAAAATGTGTGTATACGAAGTAATTAATTATTCGAGCTATATGGTATATCAAGTAACAAATTGAGATTGTGTATATCATAAGCATAATAATGAGATCAAGGATATATTGGTTTGGGAAATAAAGGTATGATCTTTTTGCTTTCATTGAAAATGGAGAAGAAGTTAAGCTCATGATTTACACATTCAAGACACAAGGATTCATTCATAACACCAAATAAAATTCTGCCACATCAATTTGTGTTATTATCATTATCATCAGTAATTCGTAATGATTCGTCTAATAAATAGAGATTGTCTTTACCTTCATTTTGTGAAGCCCATTTCTATTTGAAACAAACTTAGCATATTATAGCAAGCTTTGAGTGCTTCCTTCAATCTTAAAAGAACTTTATTTAATATGTCTAAATGATAACAAAAAGTTTGATTTTTTTAATCCAAATGGTTAATATATAATTTTTTTAATCGAAAATGATTTTTTTTTATTTGTGAATTGTGAATTAAAACATTTCATATGTATATAGGAGTGTAACATATTCATTAAAGTTTATATTAATTATATCTTGATTGTAATATATTGAAAATTTCTAAATAGGCATTTCATAAAATATATAGTGCTAAAGAAGGTCAAGGAACCCAAGATGAATGATTATATAAATGAATCATAAATGGATTGTTTAAATTGACTTCATATTTTTGTAATTACATTTGGATTTAGATGCTATGAATTACTTTAGAGAATATAAAATATTATAAAATATAAAAAATTGTCATACTAGTACTTTGGAAGGAATATAATTTTTTATGATTATTATAAAGATATGCTATATAATGTAACATAGTATTTTATTATCTAATTTAATTTCTTCATGCCTATTCACATTATTAGTAGATTTATAATTTCCATAATTAATAATTAAGTTATGTAGATCTCTTTATGCAAATCATACATAGCTGGCAATAATAATCATTTTTGCGTAGATTGTTCTCACTAAGCATTGACCTAATCATATGTAGTATTATTCTATTGTTATGCTCTACTACACCATTCTATTAAGATGTCCTAGTGGATGAAAATTGTTCCCCTATCAAATATGTTCAATTGAATAGGGGTTTTTTAGTATAAGGTGTAGGTTTCACATAGGGGGAAGTTCTTATGATTAATTATATCTCAAAAATGTTTAACAATTACTTTTTTTTTTAAATTAAAATACTGATTTGTAAATTTTAATCAAAATATTGATTTATTTTATTTTAAAGATTTTACTTTCAATTATTCAACTTTGAAAAATATAAATAGATATATTTGATGACTTACTTTAGATTAAATTGATTTTACTCATTTGACCTTCTCTGACTTATAAAATTTAATGGATCAATCAAAACTATCATTTTAGGTTAATTAATCAAGAATGTACTTCTCCATTTTGGATGCTACCAGAACTGCCCCAACCAAGCAACGTATTAGAGATGGAAGTAGGCGCTTGCGTGAAAGTTTATCTTTTCCTACATATGAGATCCTTGAAGCCAAGGTAACATCAAATGAACTATTCAGGTGTGTTATTCATTCCTGGGATGACGATCAGGATTGCTTACTATGGCACAAACATGATGAAGTAAAAAAAAATCAAGGAATATAGAGCTGGCCCTAAACTTTGAGATGTGGGTTAGAATTATCTACAGCACAGCTTTAGCGTTCATGACCGCCACCTTGTACCAATAGACTTCCTTAAGGGTCGAATTCGGGAACTTGGTCTTGATAAAGAATGTATAGTTGAACCAGGGATTGAAAGGTCTATGCTAGATATAGACCATTGTATTCTATATTGTTATTGGTCTCCTGATAAAGATCAACACATATTAGATTGCTATAAAATGTTACTGCAAAGTCCTGAACATGGTAAGGATAAAGATTTTCTTAATGGAGAAGATTGGCAGCAAATACAACTAGAATTTTAGCTCTGCTTCAGATGTTGTCCTACCCAGACACAGCTTCAAACTCGTGTACGATATCTACTGCAGCATATGTAATAGTAAAGAGTAACATGTACAATTATTGTGTTTAGCTTTGTTTACATGTACAATAAATAAATGTATTTCAAGTTCTAAATATGCGAGTAAAGAAGCAACACTAAACCACAGTGTATTTTAATCACATAGTCAATAATTACACTTTTAAAGAAGTGTGACAAAAAATGATTACAGACTACTTAATATTTTTTAAAAAATTAAGATTGATGATATGAGTTCAAATCACAATAATTAAAATAAAATTTACAAAGCAAAAGTCTTTCAGTGATATAAATAATTTCAAAGCAAAAATTTTCAGCTCATGAGTAATTTAACTGGCAAGTTATGCCAGGAATTGCACTAGCTGTAAGTCGCCCGATAAACGGCGACTTACAGTAAGTCGCCCATTTGACTGGCGACTTACCATAAGTCGCCCTTTAAACGGGCGACTTATTCCAGATCCTGCTGAGGTGGCACTTCCTTGCCACGTCGGACTATGAGGTAAGGTTAAGTCGCCCATTACACGGGCGATTTTGCCTATTTTTAAATTTTTTTTAATACATACTTAATCTCTTAAAATAATTACTAATCATGCTTACTCTTAAAATTTTCCCAAAAAAAAATAGGTCCTGGTCTTTTCCCCCCTCATGCCTAAGAGATATTATTAGGTTCGGACGTCCAGGCCGTCCGGATTGTCTTGTACACACTGTATAAATAGTGTGTACATAATGTACACATTATTTTGTACACACTATATACAAGACAATCCGGACGTCGGACGTCCGGACGTAATAACCTACCTAAAGCCACTTGAACCAGCAGCAGATTTTGAATTCCAGCAATAAACTGAGCCGTTGGATCAATATCTAGATTTGGGAAGGCAATTTGAATTGTTAAGAAAGTCAAATGAGCTTTAAGTGAATTAAATTGAGTTGAATCTGGTTAGATTCAGGTTTGAATTTGACCCAATTTGATTCAATTTAGATTTAATTGGGCTCGATAAATTTAATTAGATAAAATTAAACCATAATCGACATCAATTTGAGTTAAATTAGGCCTGATGCGATTGAATATTGCGGCAGTGGCAGATTTCAAATTTTGGAGAGATCGGAGCTGTTAATTCACTTTCTTGATTTAGATATGGATTTAAATCTCTCAAAAAGTGGTATGGAGTCAAATTAATTTCAATTTGAGTCAATTAGGGCAGAAATTAAGTTTAAATCAGACCCAATTTGAATCAATCTATGCCGATTTGGGCTCAAATGGGTTCGATCGTATTAATTTGTTGAAATTAAACCCACGTCGGTGACTATTTGACTCAAATTAGGTTCAACAAAGCTCAATCAAGTCAATCGGGTACAATCAAGCCCACCCGGGCTCAAATTCTGGTCAATCAAGGGGAAATACGCACGCTCGAGGGCCTAAGTGCTTTAAAAATGAGGTAAACAATGATGTATGCGAGTAGTGGATTAAAAATTAAATTGTGAAGTTAAATTTAATAAAACTAGTGTAAATGCATGTGCACAAAATGCACGTTGCTAGAAATGAATGAGAATAGTATAGTGATACGATGGATACACTAATCTCATAAAAAGTTTAAATTATGAGATTAGTACATAATGGAGCATTTAGTGGCATATACAATAATACAATGCATTTGTATATAATCATATAACATGCAATAAATAAATTTTTTTAGCTCATCTTATAGCTTTATCTTATTTAAGTATACATCAAGTACATAATGGAGCACTCCCGCCTTCCGCCCATGAAGTTGTGAAGAACTGAGGTGGGGAAGAAATTTGCACAATGCTGGTCATCATAGGTCCAGTTGCTCATCGAAAAATAGAATCCAAACATTTTTCTTTTCCATGGTGGGAAATAAGAGAGACCGGTGGATTCCCCTTCCCTTTTGCATTCCCCTTCTTTTTCTTTTGCCCGTTGTTGGTCCTATCAATGCCCTTCCCATCATGATTTTGTTACGGCTTCCACGTCTTGTCGTTTAACGAGATCCAAGTTAAATGAGAAGCAGAATGAAATGAGGCCAACCAAACAAAAAATGATGGTCCCTTACTTGCACTAAAGGAGATCCTTGAACTACTGTATGTCTTTCTTGGATTTCAATGGCCATCCAGCAACTGTCTCAACTACTAATATGATCTGCACAAGAAATCATTAATAAAATTAAATATTTCATTTGATTAAATCTTTTCTTTAAAAAATATCTACTTTTATTTTTCCTTAACAATAAGTGGCATTATTGATATCCACAATATTATATACCATTCTGCAATGTGGAATAAATAATATAAAGTCATGACATTTTATAAGTAGAAGTGTAAAATAAAAATGTTTATTCCATTAGAACTTATCATAAACGTTAAGAAGCAAGAAGACTCTTTCACTATATGAAAAATAAAGAGACCCTCTAGCTGCCCCATACAAAGCCTAAGGGCCAATTTGGGATGGTTGCAACTTTTTATAAATGTAGTTGTAAATTTGTTACGGAGAAATTTTTTTTTTGAATTTGTTGCAAAAAATAAATCTCCAATACATAACTTTCTAAAAAGATGTGAGAAAGTATTAGCCCAATGAGTCCCTAAAATTTTATTTATAAAATATGTAAGATTATATATATTGTACAAATCTGACTTCTAGTAGAAAAAAAGAAGCAAGATTCAGTTGTTTATTAATTATTTACCTAATTCCAACAACAACCTTAAAATCATCTTCAAAGGCTCTTCTGATATATTTTTGGAAATCAAATTTGCTTCTTGAAGATAAATGAACCTGTAGAACATAGTATGATTAGATTAGATCTTGAAAGATAACTTTGAACTTAGAACAAAACTAAGCAGACTAACATATATAAATCCTTGCCTCATTGCCAAATAATCAGCTTAATTTACGGACTGATAAAAAAAACTGACGAAGGAAACTTACCTACAAAGAATAGGAGAGTAAATATATAAATAATCCTCTCTCTCTCACTTATTATTTTTCATGTATATCTTTAAATGGTCACTATAGGACTATTAAAGTAAATATGTAAAATCAAACATGTAATGCAACATTTTATAGGAGCATAGATTGAAGGTTCAAATTTGATAACCCAAAAGTTATCAAGCAAACCACGTAAAAATAATAATTAAGTATTTATAACAATCAAACCTTAGTTTGGTGGCTAATCCTATGAACTTCTAATAAGAAATAATAATTCATTGTAGGGAAAAAGGGAAAAAGCCCAAAGTAGGCCTTCGATTATACTAATTTAGCCCTATATATCATTTTTTTTAATTTAGCCCCTCAGTCATACAAAATTGATGGCAGAGGATCCCTTAGAGACTAAATTCAATCAATTTTCTATAGTCGAGAGACAAAATTTTGTATCCCAATTTCCATCAATTTCAACCCAGGAACTATTTGGGATCGATTTTGTATAGTCGAGAGACTAAACTCAAAAAATATGATACTCTGTAACTAAATTAATTACATAAGAATCAACATGAATGCACCATATGATTTAGAATTACATGTAAGAAATAAGAAAGCAGTAATAATTTCTTAGTGAGTCGTGTCTTAAGCAAGTTATAATATAAATTTCAGGAATAAAATAGGATTGAATTTAAAAGTTGTAATTTGAACAACAAAAATCTTCGAGTTAATCTAGACTTGCTACAACTACCAGAATATACATTTGAAAACCAAAAGAGATAAATTTATTATCTAATATTTGAAGCCGAAAGATTAGAGCCATAAACGAAATTCAAATCACGAAAGAGCTAAGGAAAACAGTTGAGAATATATAGTTTAGACAAATATATATGATGGAGAGGAAATTCAACGTCCACGGTTTTGGAGGCTCGAAATGTTTGTTGAACTTTGATGGCGATGGTTTCCTTCATCCTCAAAAGAGTGGAATGCGAGTCGAAAGGGTGGAATGCAAGAGGCCTAAGAAACATGATTGAAGTTATAGAAATTAGAAATTGAAGAGACTAAAATAATTGGAGAAGAAACCTACCGACGAAAGAACCTGGGCAAGCTGAAAGTCCAAAAAGAAGGAATTCGCCAAAATGCTTATGTATATTTAAAAGATGTTTAACTTCTAGATAAATAATTAACTAATAATTAAGAGATATTAGCGTATTTATTAAACAAGGAATTTGAGAAGTTCAACTATTTGATATTGAACGATTTTGTTTGTAATCATCAAATTAAATTAAATAAAATGAAAAGCTAGAATTACTCATTTTTATAATAGCACATCATTAATTAATATTTATTTCTTAACTTTCATTATCAAAAATTTAAGTTAATTAACTATTATATTATTATTTATGTATTATTGATCAATAAGAATAAATATCATTAAAAACTTTTTGAAATGAATAAATTAAATTATTTTGAAATGAGTAAATATAACATAAAAAGAGTTGGAAGTATCATTAATAACTTCTATATTGTGATAATAGTGTATGTGTTTAAGAAGTCGTTGATTTTTTAACCTGAGTATTTATTTTGTATAATTTATTGTTGCTACTACTTTTTTTTAGTTCAATAAAAAAAAATACTGTTAATTCCTTTGTTGCCTGAATTCCATGATTTTCTTTACAGGAAAGGCTATACACTATTGACTATTCCTTATCAAGGAGGAAGGGAAAATTCTAGGGAAAAAATACTTACTCTAATTCACTTTCAAAGTAGGCTATGTGTTCATTATTAAAATCTTGAGGAAGTTTATACTCACTAGGTTTGATGTGTCGCTTCCTATTTTTCTTCTTCTGAAATGGAACGGAGTTAGTGCCAGGAAGTGAACCGCCTACTTATTTCATCCTCCCAGTAATTCTGTTTTTCCTCAATGGTGTACAACTGAATGCTGAAATAGCAGAATTATCCTTCTCAACATATATTTCTTTGTCTTTCTTTTGAACCATATTAAGAGTAGAATGCTCCTTGCCAGCACCACGAACAGAGCTAGAACTGACCTGCAAGCCTATCTTAAAAGATGCGGGTACTTTTCCAGAAACTGATTTTGCAGGATTGATTGAACCAGCCGTGGAGTTACAGCTAACAGAGACAACGGGCACATCGGAGGAGGCGGAGGAGTTCGTGACGGCAGAGGATCAATAGAAGATAACTATAAAAGAGGAAATACCATCTGGTTAATGTAATTGATCTTTACGGCAAGGTCGAAGAGCTACATGCTACAAAGATTAAGGAACATCCTGAGCGTAGATCAATAAGGCCTTGAATGAAATCGTCAATCTTATGGGTATTTTATAGGTGTCTGAATCTGTTGATAAAACTTTCAAGATGCCAACATTTGCAATTTAATCTTTGGACACAATTCGTCTTCTAGCAAATTACAATTGCAATTTGTCTTCCAGCATTTATTTTGAATGTTAGGTATACGAAGGGTTAATAAAGTGGGATTTGTAATGAAAATGGATTGGAATGTCGGAATTGGAACGAATCACGATTGTGATTCCAGATCGCTTAATGTGTGTATATAAAGGATGAGGAACCAGAATACCAAAGGTTATTATAGAATTATATAAATAAATAGACGTAGGGAATACAAACCATTTTAGTAGAAGTCGAAGAGGCTTAAATAATAAAAAAGGTTTACCAGTCATCAATAGAATATATTTGAAATTAATAAAATAATTATAATAAGTTATTAAATTGTAAAAGCATTATTTTCTTAATTTATTAATTATTTATAAATAATGATTGGTCAAGATAATTTAAGAAAAAGTAAAACGGATGGCCAAGATCTCATATGCAAGGAAACTCAAGCCCTATTTTAATAGTAGTATAGATATTTAGTAGTGGTTTTAATAAAGGTTTTAAAGTAGTTCAAAAATATTTATAATGGTTCAAATTGATTTACATATTTTATATCCAAAAAATACTTTAACATAAAAAAATATGAAAATCTGCATATATGTTGCAGTGCTATGCTTTCGAGCACAGCAGCTCTAGGGGGAGTAGCGACGGGGGGCTGAAACTTGACGTGACGACACTAATGCTCTTTGTTATATAGTAACTCTAGAATGAACATGTAGTTCTGATTTGCCTTGTTGTATTTTGTTTTATTCTAGAGTCAGTCATTCATTTATTTTTTAGCACTACATCGATTTACTACATTTTCCTTTAGTATTATTGTCTTTTACTATGTATGTTACTTTACCAACTAAAGAGGGTATGGTAGCTAGTAAGATATGCTTTTGTGACTTAGAGATATCTAATAGGAAGTGAAGATCTAGTCTAATTCTATTACCCATTTCTGAGTTTGATGTTATTTTGGGCATGGAGAGCTATCTGGGATGTGAGAGCTATCTTTTCCAGGGAATTAGATGTGTTTTGTCATGTCTAATTGCCGCTATGAAAGTATATAAACTATTAAAGAAAGGGTGTATGGTATTTCTGGCATCAATTAGGGACAACAGTGTAGGTTCTAATTCTTTTTCTGATGTCCCGATAGTGTGGGAGTTTCTAGATATTTCTTTTCTAAGGAGTTAATTAGTCTGCCTTCGGACAGAGATATTAAGTTATGTATTGATATATTTTTGGATACAACTTCGATATCTAAGGCTCCGTATATGATGATACCTAAGGAGCTTCAAGAGTTGAAAGTAAAGCTTTAGGAGTTAGTGGACAAGGCATTTATCCTTCCTAGTGTGTCTCTTTGGGGATCACACATTCTATTTATGAAGAAGAATGATGGTACAATACGTATGTGCATTGATTTTAGGGACTGAGTAAAGTCATTATCAAGAATAAGTACCATTTACCAAGTATCGATGATTTATTTGATCAGCTTATTGGATCTTTTGTTTTCCAAGATCAATCTATGATCAAGCTATTATCATGTAAATGTGAGAGAGACAAATATAATGAAGACTAGTTTCAACACTCGGTATATACACTATGAGTTCTTATTCACGCCTTTTGGGGTGACTAATGCACCAGCTAATAAATAAGGTATTTCAAAAGTATCTAGGTCAATTTATGATTATCTTTTTAGATGATATGTTAATTTATTTTGCTTCTAAAGAGGATCATGTTATGCATCTGAAGATCATTCTGAAGACTCTTAGGTGACATACGTTATATGTTAAATTCTCTAAGTGTGAGTTTTGGCTGAAAAATATTTCTTTTCTAAGATATGTGATGAATAGTACATGTATTTATGTGGATCCTCAGAAGATTCAGGCTGTTACTGGTTTGGCAAGGTCTGCTACTGTGTCTGAGGTACATAGATTCTTAGACATGACCAATTATTACATAAAGTTTATGAAACAATTCTCCTAGATTTTTGCACCACTGATGAGACTGACTTAGAAGTCAATAGCTTTTACCTAGACATCAGAGTGTGAGGCTAGCTTTAAGAAGCTAAGGACTGTTTAACTTCTGCTCCAGTTCTGACTCTTCCATCTGGTATAGAAGAATTTTAGATATTCAGTGATGCTTCATTTAAGGGACTGGGATGTGCTATGTTGCAGCACAAGAAAGTTATAGCATGTTGATAGAGGGTCGACTATTTAGCTTATGTTTACTTAGATATAACCCCAATGAAAATGCAAGTGTATGTGGCGATCAAGTAATAAAGTAAATAAGAGAGTGTTGAACCCACAAAAAAATTTTGTGCTACACATAAATATTTTTAGTAATATTTACTCAAGCTACAGTAGTTATCCTATGAAATGAAATTAGGGTAATCTCTATCTCTAATTAGAAATGCTGGAAATATTGAAGATACCAAAAATTGAAGTGTTTTAGACCAATGACAATGAATAGCCTAAGTTTTTCCTAAGTAGACTTCTCTATATTAGTTGTGAATCAGAGCATATACATCCTTATATTTTTGTCAAGCTTGTAAAGATGTAAAGGGATATTTGCGGCCTTCCTATAATTATTAAATCTCCATATATGGACCATAGAATACTAAACATCCTATGTTTAGGCATGCAAGTATTCCATCTCAATTCGCTTAATTGTTCCGACATTCCTCCATCGATGGAATGTATGATACTAGATGTTAGTTTTATACATATTCCCTGTATAAATTAAATAAAGGGTGAGAGATATTAAAAATAACCATCCATACTTTAAAACACAAGTCTACATTAGGAATAACAAAAGTTTTCACATTATAATTCCAAAACTATGAGTTTAGCCAGCCATGGAATATAAATTGAATAACATGAATTTTATTACTTGGTAAAAAGTACAAGTAGAGAAGATGAACAAAATATTAGTCGAAATGAAGAGTCCCAAACAGATCTTATGGACGGGCCCTTCCCAAAGTGAATCTCCACTTACAACTTCGCTCTCCACACTCCTTTCCTCTCAAATTGCTTGTTTGTTCACTTCAATATTGACCAGCCACTCTAAATAATGTATCTCACTATTTTCTAGTCTCTCTCAGGCTCTTCTCTAGACTTCTCTAAAAATCTCTCACATAAAAAGATAGAAAAATAAATTATACCTAATACAAAAATGAACTCAAGCAACGTAGCACTCAACAAAGTGGCACTGTGGCATTTGAATATGACCTAGCACCTCGACGCTGCTTGAGTTGCTTTGCTACAATGTTGGGCTTACCCAGAATGGCTGTTGACCGAAACAGTGCAACTTTTGGCTAAGTCTTTGTATCGCTTCTTTTGCTTGGCTATTCCACCATGGCACTATAAAAGATGAGTGTTGCGACACTTTTGATGTTGGCACTCTGGAATTGAATTAATTATAATTTTTTGGAGACTCCAGCTCTACAATATTAATTTTTGGAGCTGCGATGCTACATGATGCTACAACGTTATCCTTTGCTCCACTGGGGTGCTGACTTCAGTGAAATTTTCTTAAGACTCTGGCATTGTAATGTCCAAAACTAGTGTCAGGGCATTGATGAAGCTGCAACATTGACAGTTGTGGCACTGTAGTACTAGTTTTAAATTTTATAAATTTTGATTCATTTTTTGAGACATTCCTATACAACATGAACTAAGATACAAATCTTCATTAGAATTTAATATAATTAAATACAACATAATTTTCACTTAATACGTATATTTTTAGGTAATTAAAGTCACATAAAAGAAACTATCCAACATATGATTTTGAGCATGCTACTGTCTTCTTTATTTTGAAGATATAGAGACACTATCTGTACGACATCATGTGTGAGATATTTACTAATCATCAGAGTCTGAAGTATATATTTTCTTAGAAATATTTAAATTTAAGGTACATGAGATGGATTAAGTTGGTTAAAGACTATGATATGACTATTTAATATCAGCATTGTAAGGTTAATATTGTAGCAGACGCTTTGAGCAAGAAGTCTTATGGATTATCATGCATTCATCTTACTTCTGATAAATATCTAATTCAGGATATGGAAAGGCTTTAGTTGGAGGTGATTGCTCATATTGATTAAGATTCTTATATTCTCATTCAGATGATCATTCAACCATCCTTGCAAGAATGGATTCATGAAGCTAGAAGTTAGATATAGAGTATTTGAAGTTGATTGTTCAAATCAAATCTAGTAAAAATTTTAAATTATGAGTATCTGATTATGGTGTTATCTTTTGTAAGAAAATATTATGGGTTTCGAGTTTTAGAGATTTGATATCAGTTTTTCTGCGTAAGGCACATTATGGAAGTTATAATATTCACCCAGGAAGCGATCATCGTAAGGCACATTATACAAGTTAAACTATTCACCCAGGAAGTGATAAACTATACATCGATCTGAAAGGTATGTTCTAGTGGCTCGAATAGGTTTACTTTCTGCTTATGAAAATCTATTTTGTAAGGTCTGGGCACAAAATTATATTTTAATATAGCTTTTCAACTGTAGAATAACGGACAATATATGAGGGTTATTCAAATAGTAGAAGATCTTCTGAGATTATGTTATAGACTTTGGTGCTAGTTAGGAATACCATATTTCTCTGATCGAATTTGCTTAAAATAATAACTTTAAGTCAAGTATAGGTATGACCCCAAATGAAGATCTATGTGATCGAAAATATATAACCCCTCTTTCTTGAATAGAGGTGGGTGAGAAGAATATGATTTGGTCAATTTTAGTTGATGATGCTACTGAAAAAATTCTTTTAATTAGGGATAAATTAAAAAATGTACATGATAGGTAGAAATAGTATTTTGATGCTAAGCATTAGATTGTGGCATTCCAGATAAGGGATTTTGTATATGTGAAAATTAGGCTGATGAAAGGTATCTGCAGATTTGACAAAGAAGAAAGGTTGAGTCCAAGGTACGTTGAACCCTTTGAAGTTACTTAAAGAATTGGAAACTCTACCTACAGGTTACAGTTACCAGATTATATGTCTGAAATTCATAATATATTTCATGTGTTGCTTCTGAGGAAGTGGGCATATAATTTTAAGAATCATATATCTACTAAAGAAGTTGAGGTACATCCCAAACTAAGCTATAGAGAATAATTAGAGAGGATTCTAGCTTATGATATTAGTAGTCTATGAAATAAATAAATTCTAATGGTTAAAGTTCAGTGAAAGAATATAACTGAAAGAAAAACTACTTGGGAGAAGGGATCTAAAATGAAACAATTGTTTCCTGATATATTTTGAGGGTTTGAATCTTGAATTATAGAGGATAACATTTTTCTGAGGAGGGGGAGTTGTAATACCTAGAAAGTTAGTGTATCGTTGAACCCATTATGACCTGACTAGATTCAAGGTAACCCGTTAAATTTCTATATTTGAACCCTTCTACATGTGTTTGAAAAAGTTCTTTGTTTATATGTGAGTCTACAGGTGTTCTAAAATTAGTCCCAGGGGACTATTTACATATTTGGAAAAGTCTAAAATTTTCTCTTGAGGCACCGTTGAACTGGGGTTGGTGACACATCAGCGCCAATCTATCTAGAATTTTAGAAAAAAATTTAGCACGATGGTGTTGGGGGTGGCGCTATGTTGTGGGCTCCCAGAAGGAGTGTCATGGCAGGCCCCCGGGGTGCTACGGTCTAAATTTTAATAGTAAAATCAATTCCCACTAAAATTGCCCATTCCTTTTCCTCGAAGGTAGTTGCTGGCTAGAGAGAGTGAGAGAGAATCTTAGTGAGAAAAGCCAAATTTATGCTACTTCGACTTAATTTCAGTTAACAACCTAGTTCTGAAAGTTGCTCTGATCGAGATAGATGACATTTTGTCTCTCATATTTCAAAAATATGATAATTTTTTGAATTTTCTAATTTAATTTATAAACATGTTAGCAAAAAATGGGGATAACTTATTATCTGTAAAACTTTCACTGTATAACTTTCTATATGTTATAGAGACTGAGATTCTGAACATTTAGGTATTTTTTCTAAAAATTTTACATTAGGGACTTTGAGAATTTTATTATTTTAATTGATTATAAAATAATCCAAACTCTAAAAAATAATATTATATTACAATTAAAGATATTAAATAGTATTCTAAATATTCTCCAATAATTTGATTACATTTTGAAATAATAAATTTCTACACAGTAGTGTAGTTTACTACCTACCATTAAGGCATTTTGATAATTTCTAAAATGAGTTCATTTATATTCATGTTATTGCACTTCAATGAATTATGTGTTTATCTGATTAAATTGTAAGCTTCTAAGGAGTTCTAGTGTGGATGGAGAAAGCTTTGTTCTAGTACTAAATACACTTTATGGTGCCAATGACATATTCTGGTGCTATATGCATACACTATTCTTAGAATTATCTAAATTCCATCTATTGGGAGACATAAAGGTTAGCATTCTCTAAATTCAATATGATATAAAGTGTATGTTTATTTATTTCACTAGTACTATTATTTGAATTCCTAATAATCGCAATTATTATTTTGCTCACCATAGCAATTTATTATATTACTTTTAGCACTAAATTAATTTCTAAATAATGGATTTATTTGAAAATTTATATTAGCAAATGTGACCTACTAAGCTGTGTTAACTCACAGTTGTTTCACTTCTATTTTCAAGGTCTGAGACGGAGAAAGTCTTGAGTAGTAGTTTTCATGATCTGATCTGAGTCTATATAGATATTTCTTTCTTTTTGATTTTGTACAATTATGGCTAATTATTAAATCTGCTTTGTTATGTATTACAATATATAGTCATATATTATAATATAATTATTATATATACATTTTGATGATAAATGAAAAGAGGATTTGGTAGATAAGTTTATTATTAATATCCTTGAGGTTATTAACAGCTCTGTGGTTTGTGGGTTGTTTTAAAATTAAAATTGAACAAAAATTTTGAATAATTTTTAGGACTTAGATCTTGGGATTTACTTATTACAAACCAATATGATTAAACATATCCAATCTGTGGGTCTTATCAGGTTGGGTTGTGACATATATAATCACTCAACAAATAGAAAGAGAATACTCATACCATACTCACAACACCCTAAAGGAGTATATATGCGTAGTACCCATTATAGAATCCTAAACTCTAAGGCCAAATGGGATATGTAATTTTTTTTTCACTTGATGGGGAAGATTTTTTTTTTCTAATCAAAACACGAGCAAAGCAGAGATGTCCAGCAGGCATGCAAGCGGGTGAACAACAGGTGAAACAGGCATGTAACAGTGAGTCTGAACCCGTGAATAAGTGAAGCAATGTAATCGTATGCAAAAAGTTGTGACTCCTCACGAAGGACAACTCTATTTCATTCTGTCTAGCTTCGCTAAATGTGAGAAATCGAGTAAGGAGTAGTGTCAGTGAGAAAGAGAAGAAATAGGAAAAGAGATAACAAGAGAGAGACTTCGAGCAAGTCGAAGGAGAAGAATGAGGTGGTCGAGGGTTTGAGCAGCGAATGAGAGAGACCGAGAGAGTGAGAACGAAAGCGAAGAAGAAGAATCAGTCGAGCGGCGAGTGAGGGATTGAGCGGCAAGCACAGAAAAAGTAAGATAAATTATAAATAAGGATTTATTCTGTAAATAATAAATAAAGATAATTTAATTAAGATATTAATAAATTATAATATCATTTTATGTAAAATTTTAAAATGATTAAAAGAGAGAAAGAGAATATTTAAAATAAAGATTTAATCTAATATATAATTATTAGTTAAATTAATTATTTAAATTTTATGAATTTCTATAGAATAAATTAGTAAATACAATTAAGGAAGTTTACTCTAAATTTTTTTACTTGATAATAATTTAGAAAATATTAATGTTGAAAATTTTATTAGTTTATTATAATGTATATGTGTGTGTGTGTCTATATATATATATATATATATATATATATATATATATATATATATATATATATATATATATATATATATATATATATATATATATGAGGATAGATATATTTATATACAAATAAAGAGAGCACATTTAAATTTATAAATGAAATTTTAAAGTGATGAATAGGATAAATTAAATTTATGTTATTATAATAAATTATAATTAAAAGAATAATGAATTTTTGAGCTAAGGATTTATTTAAAATGAGAGTACATTTTATTAATAAAAATTTTATTTTAAAAATAAATGATAATTAAATAATGATTTTTCTTTTAAAGTGAAAAGTTATAAAATATAGAAAATTTAAAAATTGATAACAATGAAATTTTGACTTTAACCATATTTAAATAATAAAACAAAGAGAACAAATAGGGAGAGAAAGAGCAATTTATGTAGTATAAATAATAATAATAATAATAATAATAATATTATTATTATTATTATTATTATTATTATTATTATTTAATATTTTAGGGAGAGAAAATTTTAATATTAGAATTAGAAAATATTTTAAGTGAGAGATAAAATGAGTATGATTTTATGTAGGTATTATATTGGGGACGATTGGAGTGGTGATTAAAGTAAATTATCCAGAAATCTGAATCAAAATGAGTACTCATGTTGCTTTTTATTACAGTTATGACTTTTTTTTCTCTTCAATTAAATGCTTTGAAAGATAATACCTGCTTATTAAATAATTATTGTTAACTAGATCATATTTTGTCTTTCTCATACCTAATGATTGATCATTTTAAATTTGATGAAATTAATATGTTGTGTTTCATATTATCATATATAGAAACTAAATGAATACTATATGAATGAAATGGCTAGATTTATATATATTTGCATGTGCATGTTAAATGATGGAGCACACCCCCTTATGGTACTGACTGGGTACGTAATGTACCCGTGCACTTAAATGAAAAAGGAAAAGGAAATAGAAAATGAGTACCTTCATTGGTACTATTTTAGACGGTGGATTTTGTGATTGTTGTATTATTTACGATAAAGGATAAAGATATGATATATGTATAACATTGATGTTCATGTTTAAAATAAATTTATATGAAATTATTTTATGTTTGAAAACGAGCATGCATATTATTTCAAAGGCCTTATATTACTGTAATTTTAGAAGCATGAATTATTCGCTGAGTTATTTTATCACTCAATCTTTTTTATTGAAAATCAATTACAAGTATTATTCAAAAGCATAAAATAAGTAGAAGAGGAGATAATGTGTATCGTAGGCACGACGCTCTGAGGGAAAAGTAATATTGTAATTTTTTTTATTTAGAGGCTTTTAATGGTATTTTCAGTTTATTGGTGATAGTTTTAGAAATCGAATATTTAATCAAATGTTTGACCGTTTGTTCCCACCTCATTAATTCGAGCCTCTGGGCCTGATCATGACAGATGATATGTGCAATAAGGGAAGGCTAACTCAGTTACATAAAGAATGAGTGAAGTTGGTGTGGGGGGCATGGCAAGTAGCAACTCATGGATTAGGTGTTATAGAGGGATAGTGCACATGAGCAAGATAACTAGCATAATCGTAGATCATCGGACTCAAGCGTAAGGGTACAAAGACAACGATAAAGATATGAAAGTGGTAGTTAGAATGAAAAGAAAATGCTCAAGCCTTCTGAAGATAGGGGCAATGTTAGCTTTTCGAAGGAAGCATGACATAACTTCTAGTTAGCCTTTTCTTATGGGTTTTTAAGAGACATGTTTACGTGAATATGGGAGTATTATGGTGTGCCTCGGGAAGATCCTCTCTAAATGGTGCCAATATGTTAGAACAAATTACTTAACCACAAGCTAAGTGTTTGAGTTGGGTTAATCAGGGTCCAAAATTAATGATTGCTCTTGATTTAAAAAATAGTTTTAATAAGATAATTAAGATTAAATTTCAAGCAACAAATTGATTTTGGTACACAATTTAACCTAAACTCGAATTAAGCTTGGCTTTTCAAAACATAGCTAGGGCAACAAGTGATGGTTGCTTACATAGTGTACTAAAGATCAACATGATTTTATGGAGCTTTTTCTTGCTTTGACGAGTGGGCCAACCCTAATCCCTAGGAACCCAAAAAAAAAGGACAACATACCAATACATAGGCGTTGGCTCTAGCCACCGAAATGCAAGAAAGTAGTCAGGTAAGTTTGACAAGATACAAATGCATCTTTCTTATTTCTGAGAAATCATTAAGGGGCTGTTTGGTAGAATCTAAGATTTCAGTTATGTAGAATTTCATAAATCCTCTAAATCCAGATTTACGAAATCCAGAGGGGTTAAATCCTAAAAACTGTTTGGTAACCTTCATGATAAATCATATGTGACTATTTAGCTATTTCATTGAAGATTTAAGGAGGTTGAAAGATTTGGGTAGAATTTCTTCCTTCCCGCGCCAATAGAGCGAGAGGATTTCGAAATCCGCCGAACGAGAGGATTTCGAAAATCCGCCGAACAAGAGGATTTCGGAAATCCGGAATTTACGACGAAAAGGTGGAATTTTCCATCTACGGCGGCTTTCATTTTCCGTGAGATTTGGTTTTGCATTTTAGGCCGTTTGGCTAGATTTCACCTCAAATTCAGCCTAAATCCGCATACCAAATAACCCCTAAGAGTGTAGTTCTTATGAAGAACTCCTAAGACAAGTTGACAACTAGACCCATATCCCAAATAAGAAGGAATGATGTCAAAAGAAATAAAAGGGCCATTCATTATGAAGGACAAGTGCTTGGGTGTCAACCAAAGCTGACCAAAGACAACCATCATAATAGACACCAACTCATATATTTTTTTTAAATGCAGTTAGTTTCCATGTTGAAAACTTTACAAGAAAATATTTACAGTGGTTAGTTTCAAATTGAAAATTTTACAAGAATATATAAGGAATCTTTGACGAAAAGAAAGACAGTGATAGCATACTCCACAAATGAGTCTTCAGTTCTACCGTGGATAATCGGAACTCAAATATCCTGATAGACCTGGTGAGAGCAACAAATTGTTGTTATAAGCTTATCATTATAACAAATCATCAAATGCTAAGCATGTGAATTCCCTACAAAACCATTTATCTGGTAAGAGATCAGCCTTTTGTGAATCAAGCAAATTCCAAATCAGTTGTTATTAGTTTTCAAAGGAGCTTCAGAGCGACCGGCTCGACCCGAATCCAAATTTTGTAGCTCATTAGCAAGTTGGACGCGCCTTTCCTTGAGAAAGTTGAGTCGATTTGTTAGCTTTGTCAGTGTAGATGATGATGAGAATCCCTCCTGAAAAAGATAAAAAAATTACATTATGTTCGCTTTATCAACTGAGTACATTCAAGGGCGATTGATGTATATCATCAAATTATCATCTATTTATATATTTAATACTTAAATCTTTATATTTACAAATAAAATATCCTAGTATCTAAATCATTTCAAAATATGTGCAGGAAAATGTGTATTGCACTAAAATAAATTAATGATACCTAATACGGAACAAAAAATCGCCTAGGTCAAGCACGAATCTCAATGCAAATATAAATAAGAAACTTCCAAAATTAAATTCGGGATCATCCTAACTCCGATTTCAGCAAGCTTATAGTCGAATTGAACATTCTCAAGAAAACGAACCCGACGAAACCAAATTCGATCCAATCCAATCCCAAATCAAAGAATCAAAGCCTTCTTGGAAGGTTCAAAGCATAAATTGGATGACCAAATGATATTCAAATATAGCATACTTATAGTCGAATTGAGCAGCTCGACGAGACGAGTCCAACAAGCCCAAGATTGCCTAATTCTGACATCATTTGGGCATATAAATTCTTGATAAATGCTATATAATCAAGGAGATTAATATGGACAGTCCGATGGAGCACTCCGAATTTGTCCCAGATCTTTCCATGTTTACGTGGTATGCCACTCTAAAAATATATATATCCCACTTCCCATATGAAAGGGAGCTGGGAGCCTTTGGCAGAAGAAAGAAGAGAAGAGCTCTAAGGCTTGAAGAATTTTGTAGCTCCACCCCGACACGATCACCGACGAATCCAAGCCACCAGGCCGCCGCTGTTGAACCTTTGCCCAACCATCATCATAGGACCTCCATTTGGCAACCATTGTCAGGCCTTCTTCCGACCACCGTCGCCCGACTACAATCCTTCTGACCACCGTTGCCAACTACAATCCTTTCAACCACCATCACCTGACTATGGTCCTTCCGACCACCATCGCCCGATTACGTCCCTCGAACCTCCGTCGCCCACTGACTATGACTACGATCCTTCCAACTATCATTGCATGACTACGGTTCTTCCGACCACCGTCACCAACAACAGTCTTTTCAACCACCATCGCCTGAATACGGTCCATCTAACCATTGTCGCCCAACTACAGCCCCTCAGACCACCGTCACCCACCGACTACGATTACGATCTCTCCAACTACCGTCACCCGCCGACTACAGTCCCTCAGACCACCGTCGCCCGCCAACTACGATCCCTTTGACCACCATCACCCGCTGACTATGGTCCCCCCGATCTCTGTCGCCCGCCGACTATGGTCCTTCCGACCACTATTACCCGCCGACTACAATCCCTCTAACTACCGTCACCCGCTAACTACGGTCCCCCGACCTCCGTTGCTTATTGAGTACGGTCCTTCCGACCACTATCGCCCGCCAACTACGGTCCCTCCGACCACCTTCGCCTGTCGACTACAATCCTACTGCCCAAATAGACATTTCAACATTCTTCTAAGAACTTCCATGTAACGAGCACTATACAATGTGTATTTGTTATATAAAGCAAGGTTTAAAATTGCGTAAATAAGCCTCGAGGCGTTTTTCGTCCGTGAGGCGAGGCGTAAGCCTCGAGGCGGTGTGAGGCGTAAGCCTCACGGACAAAGAATTGCGTAAATGAGAATTTTAACTATTTAAGCAGGTAAATAACAGTTAGAGACTATCATACTATAAAAACAGCTAAATAACAATTGAAATTAGTGGAAGACAATAAAAAAGATGCATCTCATAGCATAATTCAAAATACAAACTACAAAATATAAGTCTATCAAAACTCCCAAAATACAAATAACAAAGAACATCTAATCTCATCATTCTTCAATGTTATTCACTAAATTGGTTATCAAGGGAATCTTCTTCTCCAATTGTATCTATGAATGCCAAATCTTCATCATCTTCAATGTTATCCATTTTTCTCTTCCCTGTTAAATAAGAATGATTAATGTAATGCTATTTGCATATATATATATATAATGTAATTGCACAAAATAAATTGTGACATACCTTTACTTGATTGTTGTGCTGCAGAACTAGTAGATGTATGTGGTGTCCCCACTTGATCTGCTTCGCCCCTTAAGACATCCACACTTAGGTCCTCTAGCTGCAAGTCTGATAATGGCAAATCTGTCTCATCATCTATGAACCACTCATTATCAGAAGCTACATCTTCACACACCAAAGGGTCCTCATCATCCTTTAACCCCTTGTTCCTTATCCTTCTATCTCTCAACCTCTTGTTGTGCATAATGTACACAAGGGAGTTCATTCTGAGTGTTGAGAGACGATTTCTTCTCTTAGTCTGCACTTGACTATACGTGCTCCAATTCCGCTCACACCCAGAGGAAGAACAAGTGAGGCCCAAAACTCTAACAGCAAAACTCTGTAACTCAGGGGTAGAATCACCAAATTGGATCCACCATTCAACTATTTTCAAGAGGAAAAGGGATAATCAGGTGATATTAAAGTGTTATGATTATATAGATAATTTGCAAAAAATAATTATACCTGGTGAGCGTTTCGCAATGGTAGATTTGGCTGCTTGCAAACCAAAGAATCCCTCCCTATTCCGAAATAAAACAAGCTGTAAATCAGCAATCTCCCTGACATTCAGGTCCGGTATTAATCGCTCCATGCAATGATACAACCCTAGCTTCACTTCTGGATTTGTGGATTTCCTCTCTGAATACTGAAATTGAGGATTGAGATAATACGCCGCTGCATGTAGATGACGGTGTAACTGGACCTCCCACCGAGCATCAATGATATCCCAAATCTCTCTATAACTTGCCTCCTCTCCTCCCAAGTTATGTGCAATTAACTCCTTCGCTTCATCCATTGCATTATATATAAACCCCATTGCTGGTTTCTTCTCGGCATCCACTAAACGTAATACCTGAACCAAAGGTCTTGTGCTCAATATGGCATAGGTCACAGTTGCCCAAAACTTATTATTTAGAATTATCCTTCTTATTTCCTTCCCCTCAGTTTTATTGCCCCATGCTGAATTTAGCCATTGTGTCGATGTAAACATTGATTCTAGAGGTTGTCTCACATCAAGTAGGCTCTGCAGTGTCAAATAAGATGTGGCAAACCTGTAGAATAAAGTTGCATTAGGAATTGAAATAGATTTGCAATTTTGCAGTGTACAAATGTAGTAACGAACCTAGTGGTAGCAGGGCGAATGATTTCCTTCTTTGAGAACTTTCTCATTAAGGCTAAGACCCATGAATGGTTGTAGATGAACTTTGTGATCTTCTTCGCCCTAGAGAGGGCGCTCTTGTGTTGAGGTAACTCACCAAGTGCCTCTAATATGAGATCGATACAGTGTGCTGCACAGGGGGTCCAATAGAGGTGTTTCCTCTTCTCCATCAACATGTGGCCTGCTGCTTTGTATGCACTGGCATTGTCAGTCACAACCTGAACCACCAATTGCTCCCCAAGCTCCTCAACAACCCCATCAAGTAAAGTGAAAATGAATTCCGCATTTTTAACTTGATCTGAAACTTCAACTGATCGTAAAAATACTGTGCCATAGGGATTATTTACAAGGATATTAATCAAGCTCCTGCTCTTCATGTCAGACCATCCATCTGACATAATAGTAACACCAGTCTCAATCCAGGTCCGTTTAATCTCATCTATACTCTGCTCTGTGTTTTGCAACTCCTCCTTCAAAATCCATGTTCTCAACTCATACATGGATGGTGCCTTCAACCCTCTCCCGTACAACCCAACAGATCGCAACATATTGAAGTAGGCAGGTGACGTTGCAACATTAAAAGGTATGGCATTCTCAAAAAAAAATCTACCAATATCCATGCATACCTGACGTCGACCCTCTCTGGTACCAGCTGCAGGCATCATCTGTGCTTCTGCTCTATCCGCTCCTGGATTTATCATGTATTGATCCATAGGACCCCGCACACCTCTATTATGTATAGTGGAGGAAGATCCCTTTCCACTCTCGCTTCCGAAATAAGAACCTTGTTCGACCCTTTCATCAAATTGCTCCTGTTGTAGATGTTTGGCCGTGGTAGTCTTCTTCATGTAAGCAATAATTTCCTCCTTCACCTTGTCCGGTACATTCGCACAAGGTACTACATTCTTATGTGAACCGGATAAGTGTTCCTTCATGCGAGTAACTCCTCCCTTCACCACTTTGTCACAAAAATTACATTTTAAATACACATAGGTTTTCTCGCCGCCTCCTACATCAACTTGCACACTATATTTCCAAGAAGGATCACGCCGCAATGACGTATTTGTCTTTTCCTTACCTCTAACCATGTTTCCTAATGCAAAAAAAGGAAAACAAACCAAAAATTTTCAAAATATTAAAAACCCTAGATTTCCTATAACTTGAAAAATCTTCCCTTATACTCAAAAAAAATACCTAAAATGCGTAGAGGAGTTGTCGTAGAGGGCGGTCGGACAGTCCTTGCTCACCGGCGTGAGGCGGCGCCGGCGGGAGAGGCGGCGGGATCGGCTGGCCGAGACTTCACGGACGCTGGGTCGGGATCGTGCGGGAACTGGCGGAAACAGACGCTGGGTCGGGATGGGGGAGAGAGAGTTGTGAGGGTTTTTTTTTTTTATTACTCACTTAAGTGAGTGGGACCCGGTTTTGGTGAGGCTTACGCCTCACTAAGAATTGCGCAATTGCGCCTCTGAGGCGC
Source organism: Dendrobium chrysotoxum (assembly GCA_019925795.1). NCBI lineage: Eukaryota > Viridiplantae > Streptophyta > Magnoliopsida > Asparagales > Orchidaceae > Dendrobium > Dendrobium chrysotoxum. The sequence continues at coordinate 48,047,892 of CM034303.1, forward strand.
GCCTCAGAGCCAGTGAGGCGTAAGCCTCACCAATTCCTCAAATTGCTTAAGCAATGAGGCGCCCAGGACCAGAATTGCGCAGAGGCGCGCCTCAAGGCGCGCCTCTTATTGCGCAATTTTAAACAGTGATATAAAGCCTCCCGCACCCCCGCACCCCCCCCAAAAAAGGAAAAGCCTTATTTGTAATCAACCATCAATACTACTGGATTCATTCAAACTGGGCCAAGCTCCGTAGTTTTTCCCTTTTTCAGGATTTTCCACATAAAAATTTTGGTGTTTCTTATGAATATTGCACCCTACTTTTTTATCTATGCGCTGGATCTTCATACAAAATTAAGATGCTAAACTTTATATCTATCTGCCACCACGAATTTTCTAGTACGCAATAGTTTGACCGTAAATTTTTCAATACGCAACAATACTAATATTTTTTATATGATTAAAAGACTAGAGCGTTATATACAGATTTAGGTTTTAGATATATAAACACATAAGAATTAAGAGGTATATATATCAATCTCCCTACATTCAAATTAAACAAGATAATGTACATATAAATTATCACAGTGAAGTACAACCATAAATAGTCTTACTCCTAGGGAGATTATTTTGGGGAGATTAAATCCCAAAATAATCTCCCTAACTATTCAAATGTGGCCAATTTACTCCCAGGGTACTAATTTTCTCCAATTCAATCGCTCCATTATACAATATTGCTCTAAAATTGTCTATTGTGTAGAAATTGTGATACAAAATTGATTACAATTTAATCCCTTAGCTATAGAAAATTAATTCCAATTTAATTTCCGAAGGAGCATTTTGAATCAATTTTGCATAGTCCAATGGACTAAATTAAAAAAATATGATATTCTGGGATTAAATTGGTCTTATATGAATAGTTGGGGGATAATTTTACAATTAAACCGCTCATTAGGAATACAACTATATGAACGCTTACGAGGCATTACATTAGATTTTAAAAGCACACAATTTATCTTACCTCAATCTTGGGAGCCTGTCTTCTTGTTGCATTGTTGCGAAGAAGTGTTATTTGTTCTTCTGAAAATACTTTGTTATTTTTTTCTTCAGATGTCTCACTGTTTACAGATGAAATGCTAGGTTGTTGCTTCTGGGAAGACATTCTCCTAGAAGTGGGAGGCTCTAAAGCATCCTTTTTTGTACCTTCCCACCTTGCAAGCTTCTTTGATGCTCTATGTCGATCTTCAGATAATGAAGCTTCAGAATATCTTGCAGCACTCTGATTTGAAACACTTGGTAATAGCTTTTGGTATGTTTGTCTTTCCTTCAAAGAAGTTGAACTTTTGGCCTCATCTTTCGTATTCTAGAAATCAAAATTGGTCTGAGAGTTATATTCAAAAAACAACATAAATAGTATACTAGTTGGTCTGAAAAAAGTATTAAAGCATAAATTTTAGAAAAGTTGAGCTTTTAGCCTCATTTTAAATTATCGTAATCAGAATTGATCTTAACGTTATACTCAGAAAAAAAACATAAAGCACATATAAGTATGAAAAAAGTAAAGAAGAGTTGTAAGGCATATAAGCCTACTACCTCAACACTGAGCTTTTTGATGGTATCACCAAAGCCAACATCAGGCACACTACGTATGCGATGACATTAGTTTTATTTTTCATTCAAAACTTGAAGAGTTTCTTGATATATAACCAAAGCCAACATTTGACACTCCAACACATGTTCTTACATCAGTTTTATCTCTTATGACCTTTTGTGAATCATGCTTGTTTACATGATGGAAATTCTTGGATGTTCATTTTTTATATTGTTGTCTCATTTAAGTTGGAGTTCTACAAAAATAAATCATTATTACCAAAAAATAACAATTTTATATGATCACGAAGTTCTGAAGGAATAAGTGATTCATATCAAATGACAGCGAGATCATTTGAAAATTGCAAAGATGAAGTTTCACTCTAAAAATAGGCTGCTAATTTTTTTATTAAAAAAAAAGGATGAAAGAGTAGAATGAATGCACCATGGGTAGAAATTATGCCTAACGACTTGCATAAATAAGAATTAACTCCTAGTGGAGCACTGAGTAATAATTAAAAAAAGATGAATTAACAAAATCAACCCCAAATCAGGAAACTACTAATAATGATGATGACGACGAACTTGGTGTGGGCTCTGAAAATTCGTGCCCCGGCCTCCCCTATGCTTTCTCGGGGGAGTTTTAACAGATTAAGTTCTGGGGTAAATTTTGGGAAGGCAAATTAGGATTGTAGATAAGACATTACCCAGAGATTTCGCCCTCATTTTACGAGGACTTTATGATCTGAGTTCTGGTTTCCTATAGGCGCAAGCCCTTATAGTTAATTACCCCTCCCGATAACGAGAGAGAACTTTTGATTAAAGCTAGTCGTCAATCAGATACGTATAGATATGTTTTATCTGGCATATAGTAGCAGCATGGGAATTTGGAATTTGAAGGGTTGATATTTAAAATTGGAAATGTCACCATCTTGCACTTAAAGCGGATGGTGGGGGAGTAGATAATGGACCCGATCAAGATCCCAAGGTTCCGTCGTCCCGGGCCATCGTGGTTCCTGGTCTACTTAGTCAGAGAAGGTAGTTGACCCAACCTGACAGAAGGATCCTTGTCGGCAGCCATGGGTTGCTTCGTCCAATGGTACCTTGTAGACCTAAGGTGGATGTTTATTTAAGGAGACAGATTTGAATCCACCTTAGCTAACAGAGGGCTTTGTGCCGTATCGATTATATCCTATTGATTTATATCTTAAGGATTTTGATACCATTAGCGAGCATACGGGCTCTGGCCATGACCGTAATGTGGTGGTGTCATTTGGTGGCAAACCACCCGGTTCAAAGGGCCCCAGTCATTACCGTTTACCTGCAGTGTCATTTGGTGGCAAAACCGCCAGTTAGAGGACACATGTCACATCCTTACTAGCAGAAGATGGTTTGAAAATAAATCCTAGTAATATTCTCAACCATACACTAGCTCTTTGTGAGCTGAAGTGATTTTCGGATTTGTCCACCTCAACAAACCGTTGCGGAGGATGGATGAATTTTTGCTTTAAGCGTTCAGTAGTTTATTTCAATTTCAAACAATTCTGGATTTGGATGATTTTTGAGATTTTCTTGGAGTTTTGGGTTTTATGGGCATTTGAGTAGTATTTTGCAAGTATATAGTATTTGAAATTAACCCTTCCGGTTAAGATCTACGTTCAACACAGCTATCATCGGAGTATATGAAGTCAATTGTATTTATAGATTGATGTGAGAACCAGAAATATTCAAGAAATATTCAGGTATCTAAATTATATATAAATTAATTTATTTTTAGTGTTTAAATAAATATGAGTAAGTTAGTTAAAATAATTATTAGAATGATTAAATTTAAACTGAAAGGATGCATTGAGAAGAGGCTTTTGGTGAGCAGTTAGAATATGAAACCCACTTCCCATTGGTCTTATCTGCTTAACCGTGGATATACAATAGAAATTACTAGTGAAGGAATTCGGTGTAGAGAAATTCCCTTAGGCGGTTCTGCAAGACATCCAGAAATTCCTATTCATCTGTTCGAAGACATACAGGCGGAGACTGGAAGTTCTGTAGCTTGGTTCGGCATAGTGCCCTGTAGCAAAAATCGTAGAATTCACTATTGCAGGAGGCGGCACAGTGAATTTTCTAGGAAAATTCTGGATTCCTGTAGCAAATGTGCAGTTTAGTGTTGAAGGAATTTTGGAAGAAAAATTCAACGGTTCAAGTGGAAATGAAATTATGAGAAATCTGACACAGATTTTTATGCTTGATTTAGATTTATATGATGAATTATAGTTTGATATGTTATGTAAAATGATTTGAAAACAGTGAACAATAAACTTTGGAAGGATTTTGAAGAGTAAGAATCAAAAGGAAGTTAGAGAAATAATAGAAGCTAAGAATATTGGAAGAAGGTAAGAAATATATTACGAATCGTTATCTTTTATGTTATCTAAAATTAGTAAGTTTCTAAAAGATGATACCTTATTTATATGGTAGAATTATTCATAGTTTTATGCAGAAAGAAGGTTTTGGAATAGTGTATCAATGGCAAAGATTTCGTGGTGTAGGTTTGGAAGAGACCGCTCGTCAAAAAGGTAAGTTATGTAATGTTAATTACTGATTTTTAGTATATCTATTATGTCTTTTCAATTATTTAAGTAATTCAATGCATTACGAATACTTGCATTGTAATCATGAGAATGTACATATAACTAAGAGATTGCATTGAGGTATTCGTGTATAAACCAATGTATTTTATATGGAAAAGTGAAGTTGATATATGATCTAGTGTGAGTTTCAATCTTTTGATCATATGTTAAAGAAAGCACTTTCATGATTTTGGTAATGCATGTTAAGTTCTTTTTGCAACACTTGTACCATTATATGAATGGTGACAGTTATGAATTATGCAAATGTGAGAGTTATTGAATATTTATTCAAGAAAGATTGGCTATTTTATGTTATGATATCTACATTATCAGGTGGGCAAAAGGGACCCAATATGAAACATGAATTACAGATGGGGCAAAAGGGACCCCATGGGGCAAAAGAGATACCTGGATAGCATATGGGGCAAAAGGGACCCCTAAAGAGGCAAAAGGGACCTCTATATAATTCAATGGCAATAATGCCAGGTTTTCCTAAACTCCATTGAATATGATTATGAAAGTATAGATAAATCTTTTAAAAGACTAAATATTCAATATCTACCTCAAATGCCATAAAGAATGATGTCTAATATGATTTTTATGATGTTTTCCAAATAATGATAAGTTGATCCAATTGTTAGCTCAATGTTGTAATTCATTATATTATTGCATTTTAATGGTTATTGAATTTGCATAACTTATTGAGTCTCATAGCTCACCAGTATTTTCTTACTGGCTGTTGTTACAGGAAAGGGATAGAAAAAAATGGGAGAAGACTAATTTGCAAGTATTTAAAATTTTTATGTTAATGTTTATCTTGTTTATGAAGTTTACTCTTGAGGTTAGTAAGCAGTTCAATGTTTTATTACTTTGGAATTATGTTAGTGGCTCTGTAAGTATTTTATGTAAAAATTTAAAGTTATTAGTTGCTTCCGTTTGATGAGATGTATGAGAATTGAAATGTTGGATGTTTTATAAAGATTATCAAATATTTCAAAAGTATTATATGATCAACTAATGAAAGGAACATGTTAATAATACTCCTTGTACCGTTAAGGGGTACTATGGGGTGTTACAATTGAACCTTGTCAACAGAGGATCGGGTTTTATAGACTTCAAACCTTTGTTGAAGAATTTCATTGTACATAGGCCTTGAATGCTTAATATGAACATACAAAATAGATATTCTGGTCGACACCCTGACTGTATATCTGTTTGATAGTTCGAGCAGTGTCGACTCCTATGTATCCACGTAGAAGGATCGGGCTCAAACTTGGATTCATTTATTGACCAGCGTAGCATTCCTAGACGTCACATGTGTATCCATAACATGCTCATCGGGGCCCATGCGGGTGCTTGATTACTTGTGCATTCACTTGTGTTTATGTGTATACATATTGTAGTGCAAGTGTGGGGGGCATTTTGGGATATTTGCAAACGTCTTCTGTCCGCTTGTACACATGTTACGGATCTGGAGGCGTTGTGTAGCACTACAGTCATTTGTCCATTTCATACAGATAGACTGTCGTGTACTACTCGTTGCTTTCCGCAGGTTGATTATAGTACACTAACGAACCTCCTGCTAGTTATCCATGGATAACTGCATTTGCATGACTTTGTTTATGGTCATTGCTTTGCATACAAATCTTCTGGCGTCGGCCACAGGCATTTGTATTTGTTGTAGTTATTCTGCATATTGTTTGTGGTTGACACATCGAGCGCACAACGAATCTTCTACGATAGCTCATATGGATTTGCATTTGTTATAATCATTTGACATTTTGTTCGTAGATGACACTTCATGTGTATAGCAGGTATCCTACAATAGCTCATAGGAGCTCATATTTGATATATTCACTTTGTATTTTGCTTGTGGATAATGTGCTATCACTCCATCTTTGAAAATAATGATTTGATCTGGTTTTTTCTTCCCAGAACTCATATGGGAATCAACAAGCAGCTCTTGAGATGACTGAAATAGCGGGCATATTCTTTACTTATAATTGTGAGTTTAGGTCATCAAGCAGCCATTTGTCAAATATTCATCACTATAGTGGGCGCAATGCATTTGTGTGTTGACATTCATCTGCACACATCTATATGTATCACATTGTTACTTCCACTGCATGTCAAATCCCTCTAGTTGCAACTGACATGTTGAATGTGGGATAGGTCTCCTGCAATGTCATTGAACCCTCGTACAAACTCCTATACGATCAAGAGATTCATTACATCGGCAACATATCTCCTGTCACCACTTGCATACAGGTCAATGTGCTCGTTTGAATCTTGATGTTGACTACTGGATAAACTATATTCCTCGACAATTCTTTTGCATTTGCTTGACAACAGATTGTTGTTGCCTATTAGAGTGTCGTGGTGTTTGTTGCATGGCATCTGTTGCAATTCTTTTGCATTTGCTCGTAGGTACTCATGCCTATAGTGGTTTTCTAGTTCTTGCTTGCATACGAACTGTAGGGTATTGCTACATCCACTTTGGCGAGTTATCATCACTCGAAGGTGATCCATTCTGTATATCTTGCAAGTTACTTGATACTTGTCGAAGTCGTCATTATCATCACACCTCCCTGTTACTTGCGAGCAAATTGTATTTGCAAGCTCTTCATCCTTGAGGATGATTTGCAATTTGCATGATGAACTGTTATCCTATTCATTGATGTCTCCACTCCAACTGAGATTATCGTCACGAGTTGAATGCTATTGTCCAAGAAGGAATTTCATGTCAAAGTTTGTGTTTAATTCATACATGAACCATTACTTATTTATTTGACTTCTTTGACTTCATCTTAGCAATCATTAGGACTTTGGCATCATGATTCAAGTCATTTTTTTTATTGATTGCTTATTTTTCTATTTTTGTCCAAGTTCAAAACCATTGTAGTTCATATCCAAGTTAAAGACCAAGTCCTTCACAATCAAGTTGCAAGTCTTTGTTTGTGCCCAAACCGTTCAAATTATTTCTTCTTAATATTCAAATGGAGTTCAAGTCATGTCTTCTTAGTGTTCAAATTAAGTTCAAGTTTGAGCTCATTTCATTTAGGTTCAAAATTTGATTAGTCACTTGAGTTTTAGAGCATGTCCCCTGCTGTCCAAAATCAAGTCCCCTGTTATCCAAAATCAAGTCCCCTGCTGTCCAAATTCTGTTCAAATTAGGTCCACTATTAGTCCGAATTTCAGCAACTTCCTGGCGTCTCCCATGTTTAGGAGAAACTACAGGACTCTGGGCCTTCCCACCACGTTAATAAAAGCGTGTATGGTAGGTGTCCGTAGACACCACGGCCATAGTCTTCATTCCCACCACGCCAATAAAGACGTGTATGAGATCTTTGAGGGTACCTGTTTTACAAGACAGTTGGCTTTCCCCTGTTCGAGGGTACTTATAAGTAACCCTGCCTCGCCGTAGGCATCGTACCGGATTCCCATCCCACCACGCTAATAAAAGTGTGTATAGGCGGTTTTCTGGTACGCCGCGAACACCGAAATGGGGCTTTAGGTGTTTACCCGCCTCGTCATAGGTACCGCACCGTAGTCCCATCCCATCACGCTAATAAAAGCGTGTATGGGCAGTCTTTCGGTGCGCCACGAACACCGAATGCGAGGTTTACAGTTTAGGATTTTATATCTGCGCGACGGTTGTGTGACGTTGATAATGCACAAAACACACAAAAAAATTCCTTTTTCCCCTTTTTCTCTTCTTTTTTTTCATTTTTTTCTCTTTTTCTCTCTTTTTCTTTTCTTTTCTTCTCTTTTTTTTCTCTTCTCATTTTTTTAAGCTGTAATAATAACTAAAAATAACAAAAAATAAAATACAATTAATATAACCAATAGCTTATAATAAAATATAATTAATATAACTAAACTATAATAACAACTTATGATAATAACTGTAATAAAAATTAATACAACTAATGAACTAAATAAAATAAAATAACATTTATACCTAACTAGCTTAAGAGGTTGGATATAGGGTCTAAATCAACGGGCTGGACAGGGAGATCGGGCGGAGATCTTGGAGGCGTCGGCTTGCTGGGTTTCGGCTACAGGTGGAGTTCGATCGCAAGCTAAGAGAGGGAGACGGAGCTTGGCGTTGGGTCTGGGAGAGAGGAATGGTCGGGCTTGGTACTCCTTGTGGCTAGGTTAGAGAGGAAGAGGCATGAAGGCTAGGGCAGATGGAAGCTTCGGTCTTTGCGGTTGGATGAGATGTGGGTGAATGGAGGAGTTCGATCGTGGGTTGGATTCAGAACTAAGGAAGGGCGGGGATTTGGAAGCTTTGGATTTTGCGACAGGTTGGGTAGTTGAAGTCGTCAAAGGGTCAGTAGAAGAGTTGCGGAAGGATTGAAGGCTTCAGGATGGAGATCGGAGAAGAGGAGAAGGGGGGAAGGAGTCGGCTGGAGCTTAGCAGTGGACGGATGGGAAGAGGAGAAGAAGTCGAAGGTTTGCAGGAGTCTTGCGTGAGATGGAGAGTCGGAAGTCGGAAGCCCAAGGCTTCGTTTGTTTGGTATTTAACGATGTGTTGTAGGTGCGACTCGAGCGGGATTTTCCCACGCAAGAGGAGGGCGACTGTCGCGTGTTCAGACAGCACCGAATAGTAAACCTGTGACCGGATTTCAGCAGGATTTCGACAGAGAACAGGGGATGGGCACGGCAGAGAGCAGGTATGCACATTTTTTATTTGGTAATCTTTTTTGGACCTTATGCAGAGGTCAACACTTGGGGATTTGCTTATGCATTTGACTTGTTGACCTCTCTTTCATCGTGCTCGATGTTTACCATTGCACACCCTGGTTAGCTTCGAGTTTCCCGGTTCGATTATCGCGATACCCACATACCTGATGATTTGAACTCAGGTTTTCTGATTAGGATCACTTCCTAGTCGCGCACATCAGCATTGTATTCAGTGCATCTTGCCACAATTGCAATCATGTTTGATCATATGCATCTCGTGGAGATCATGATCGCGATCGTCACTCGATTGTGTGTCTCGACATGATGACAGTCATTGCTCGATCGTGTGTGTCTCGCCGCAATCATGTGCATCTCACCACGATTACAATCATCGCTTGATCGTGTGCATCTCGCGGTGATCTTGATCTTCCCTCGATCGTGTGCGTCTCGACACAATCACGAGTGTCGCTCAATAGTGTGCATATCGCCACAATCATGATTATCACTCGATCATGCGTCTCTCGACGCGATCGTGATCATGGCTTGATTATGCACGTCTCTCCGCGACCGCAAAATAATCACTCGATCGTGTGTTTCTCGTTGCAATCACTATCGTCGCTTGAATGTGCATCTCATTACGATATATATATATATATATATATAATGTTAGTTAAATCAATTAAATTTATCTAAAAATTTTGGTGATGGCATTTTAATAACCATTCCGCTCTGGAATTTCAAAATAATGCAAATCACTCCACCAACTGTGTATTTATAGTCTACGTCGGTCAATCAACACTTTTTTACTCCCCTTTTTCTACACTCCAGCCCTCAGCCCTCACCTCACCGCAATTTCTCATTTTCCTTGGCTAAACACTTATATCCCAAATCAATACTTTATATGTTCTTGGTGAAAGATAGAGATTAGAAGGATAAAAGATAGAGAAGTATGTCTCTGATACAGAAGAATACTACATATTTTCTTATTCCAACAGATAGAAATGATAAAAAATTTATAGGATAAATATAACCGTTAAAGAGGGACAAAATAATAAATTCATTAGCCTAATTAATTACAATCAATTTATGATTTTAAAAATCATTCAAAACAAGAAAATAATAGTTGGCCGATTGCTTATAGAAGGCAGGAGAAGGGTGGAGAATTACCAAGTTGGCTAAACGCATGGCTGGCAAGCATTACATCTAATGGAGAAGGTGCTTGCAAGGCTAATGGAACCAGTTGGAAGGACTGAGGTGGCAGGAGATCATGATTTCCATAGTTCTTTTTTTTTTTTTTCATTACATGAGGAATATCTTTTGCTACTATAAGAAAAAGGAGATGCAAGGTTCCATCAAAAAGAGAAGCAATCAGTCATGTATATTAAGGAGAAGAGCTCTCACAGCAAAGAATGATAGAGAGCAATAGCAAAAACAAAAATATATTCTTCTCCATGTTTAAATATCCTTTTCACAATATGTGATTATGTTTCCTCTCAATCATTGGCATCAAGAAACTGATCTCCATCTATATCTTCAAGTTTGTATGAAACAAATCCTTGATATATCCTTCTTTTGAAGCTAGTGGAATTTTTTTCTTTGTGTGATCGTGCTTATGTGGATACATAGAACCACGTAAATTTGTATCTTATGTATTTGATCTATTGTGTGTTTTTTTTCTAACCTTCAGTTGAATTTTTCTTTTAAGTGTTATTACTCTCCTAATAATTCTCTTCTATCCACTTTCATGGCATTCATGTATTCTACATCTAAAGCTCAAATTCCCTGAATTAAGTGTTTTAAGATAATTTAGAGGGAACCAATTACTAGCTCATTTGTGTTACCACCAAAAAAGACACTAAACGGCTATTGTAACAATCATTGAATCTAGTCACGATTTGCATTCTTAAGGATCTACCCCCAAAAGTCTCCTTTAAGGTCCAAAAGTCCATCCTGAGGGAGTTATCCAACCATCGTAACCCTTCATATCAGAAATAGAATCACCAAACTCTACCAACTCTCTTGGCGAAGAAACATGTTGAAAGATTTATACCATGAATAAGTCCATCGGCCTATATCTCCTTAGTTATTCAGACATAGGAGTTCTCGGTTTTACTTCACCCATTGCAGATGGCTTTTAACAACTCTTCTTTATATTAGAGCTTTCATAGAGGTATAAGCACTCCATGGAAGAATTTAGTTGTCTTATTGTTGATTGTAAAATTATTCCGAGTGAAAATTTATGTACTCATCATCATTTATTAATTAAAAAATATTATAATAATCTTTCTTTATTAAATTTAGATGAGAATTTGACTCTAAATAGGACACAATGGAGAAAAAGAATTTATGTAGCCGACCCCACATAATGGGATAAAGGCTTGTTGTTGTTGTTGTTGTAGTAGTATTGGGATTTTGGGTAAGAGTTCATTTCACTAGTTGTAATGTCCATCTCTGAAATCAAACACCTTATTTTGTTAGGAATTCTACAAGAGTTCGTATGTCACTGGTTATGTTGTCCATCTCTGGAGACATACTAAGGAATTAGCTTTCTAATTTCAATAGTATTTTGTTGACCTCATTGGCCCACAAAATTGGAATCAAAGCGAGCCATGATCTCAATCAACCCAGTTCGTAACTTCAAAATGGCCTACATTGTGGACTATGTGTCAATACTAGAGCCCTCCAGCATGTATAAAATAAAAATAATAATAATTAGGAATAATATATACATATAAGCAATAATAATAATAATATATGGTAAACATTATGTTGTTCCACTGGACTCTTTGATCCTCTAAATGCCATGAATAATCCCTTATGCCTGTCCATCTTCCCTTTTATTAAACAATACATCACATTTTATTGAAACTACGATAAAACTTTACCATCATTAGATTTTCTAACCAATTTAATCAATTAAGGATAATTAGTTTCTCGATATAAACTATAAAGTTTGTACTAAAATTAGTAAAGCATTAGAAATCTCAATAAAATAATATTCCATGATATCAAATAAATTAATTTAACGGTATTATTATAATTTCTTATAATATGCTTAAGCATTTTAACTCTCCAAAATGGCAAATAATGGGGATATAATGATTTTTTGTATAATAATATTTTTAGCCACAAATGATATTTATGACTAAACTTTGATTTAACAATTAGTGGAGGTATCCATTAGAATGACTTCTCCGTAAAAGAGTGCAGTTGGCATGACTAATCATCCTTTAGAGCTTTGTGGCGGTTCTATGACAGCCAAGGGCTCCGCAAGTTCATCATGTTTTTTTAGTAAATCATTAAATTAGAATTATAATAATAATATTTCTATTATATTCAAAGGGTTTCTATAATTAATGAATAAATAAATATGATAATATAAATTTTATTATAACTAACATTTTTATACCTGTAGCTCCTACTGCCAACCCCACATAATGGGATAAAGAATTGTTGTTATAGTTGTTGTTACCTGTTGCCACTACTAAATGTTCTAAATCAGGATGAAATTCGTAAATGATTTATGATTTGCACAGGGTGGGACTCCCCTCTTAATCCATTGATTATAGTGGTAAATATAAAATTTTCATGATGCACCATAGCATACAAAATATGCCTGATATATTCAACAATACGAGCAGCACAAAAAAGAGCATGATTCAATGGGGACATTGGACGTAGAAGGCCAGCGTGGCTGAAAAGTTTTAAGTTGAGATCGAAACTAATTCTGACGAAGCTAGGCTACATAAAGTATTTCAGTAAATATTAGAAGCAAAGTACCATGAAAGAATGTTTAAGTAAAAAAGAAATGGAAAGCCACACTGGAGAAAAGATTAATGTTAAGAACTCACGTCATGTTTCAACGAGTTATCTTTTTTATGTTCATTAGGAATATCATCTGCATTTTCCTGTCTTTCATCTCTGCATTAAACAAACAATTTGTTATTAATCATAAAAAAACACTAAAATAGCCAAAGTGCCCATAAAGCAAGATTATAACAAAAATGTTTTCAATTACAAACAAGCAGATATTTTTCTGCTCCTGTTAAATAGCAAAACAAACTATTCAAAAAAATTAACTCCATAATTTCAGTCGGTTAAATCAAGTTCCTCACTTCCTTCCCTCTCCGCATCCCATACAAGATGCGTCTATGTCCTATCAAATATGTCCAATTGCAACATTTCAAATACTTACTGCTGGCATGTATCAGACATCATAAAGCATATCAAACAAGCATATTAGAAAAGATAATAAATTTCAAATATAGACAATTAAACTTATGGTATAAAACTACTTCATGTCTTCTATTTGTATTACTGGAAACTTTGCACATATGTGCAATGTTTGTCTGCATGCATGAGCCTGCACTTTTTTAATTTGTGAGTGAATGGACTACGGATTACCATTACGATTAGGTGCATTTGCATCCATCTCAATATAAACATGTACGGAAATATTGTATGGATGGACATACATACAAGAGCATACATGTGTCCAAATTCTTATCCAATTTAGACATCCATATCCTCATATTGAAATAAATAACAACCAAGTTTAGTGTGACATAAATAAAATTTAAATGATAGGGCAATATTCTGAAGATAACAAAAAAAAACACTTCAAATAATTTGAGAACATAAAAAAGAAAACAATAAGATACAACAAGGCAATTAGATTTATGAGAAAGAGAAGAAGACTAGGAAAGAAAAGGGTGCGTTGCTAAAAGTTGAGCAAGAAAATCGACAAAAATATAATTATTAGTTCTTATGTAGCAATCCAAAAAAAGGAGGATAGATAAAGCATGCCTAAAATAGTTAGGATAAGGCTTAATGATGACGTTGTTGATTCTAACAATTTCATATCCTACTTTTTTAGCATGCCATATCCTTGTTAACTAGTATCTGGGTTGTTGTTTTGAAAATCAAAGTTATTGGCATTATTTGAAATAAAAAAGTTAGGCACAAAAATAAAATTTCATTTAATTTTGTCCAAATAAATTATGAAATTTGGTAACATTACATCTTGAGGATCCATTAGTAAAGATTATTATAAGTTTGATCCAAGATCATAAAATTATAGAAATGAATAAATTTTATAACCGCCCAATTTCATTGATGGAAATGAATATCAACAATTTTAATTTTGAATTTGGGAGCTCAATGCAAAAAAAAAAAAATTAATAACAAGACTTTATCCCTCTTTTCAAAAATATATATTATTTTATTCAAAAATATAATATATACATAAGAGGGGTTGTTAGGCTCTGGTTCAAAACTAGAACACAACATTTTCCAACCTATTTCATTTTTTTACTTGGGTATTCAACCTACCAAATGCAAATCATAACTATTCACACTCAACTATACCATTGAAGCTAGTTATAGAAAAAACTTCAATGTTCTGGTTCCTCAAACGATTTAACAATGAAAAACCTAAATAAAGTCGCATGAAATTCATGTTTCATATACCAAAAGGAAATTGCCAATAAATAGGAAAACATCATAGAACCTCTTGAAATTGTATTTATAGCTATTCCCGACAATGTAAATCAAGATCAATCTTCTGAACATTCAATTCAAAGTCATTTTGAATAAGTACAACTGACCCTGAAATATTATATTTCGAGAAGAAGTCCAAAATAGTCCTGTGACTATTAGTAAATGCCCAATTTAATTTCAGACTTTCGTAATGCCCCAATTTAGTCTCTTGACTATTAAAAAAATATCTCAATTTGATCCCAAGACCAAAAGTAACAGTTAAAGACTTAAAGTTAACCTCAATAGTTAAATGTGATGCATTTTGTGCATTAGGATATATGTGAGATTATATTATTATTTTTATATTTTTTATCATTTATCATATTAAAATAAATACAAAAATCATAATAAAAGTTAACCACGCTTATTAATTATTCACTCTTGTTATTTAGTTGGTTAACTTCCGTTATAATTTTTGTATTTATTTAAATATAATAAATAACAAAATATAAAAAATAATATCATCTCACATGCACCATAATACTCAAAATATGCTTATATTTAACTGTTGGGGTAAATTTAATTATTACTTTTGGCATTGGGACCAAATTGGAATATTTTCTAATAATCAGGGGACTAAATTGGATCATCATACAAGGCTGAGACTAAATTAGACATTTACTAATAGTCGGGGGACTATTTTAGGCTTTTACTCATTATATTTCTTATCTATTAGATTTTAAAGATAAATGCTTAATAATTAATGTCTATGAACAAAATCTTTTGAATTTTTTTGATGGTTTGGTGAGGCATCAAAAAGAAATACTAAGGTATACAATAAATGGTACGAACAGCCTCAATGATTCAAGTAATATTTAAATATCAACGAGTGGCCTCATTTCAAATGGAAAGATACGCATGCAGATATAAGTTTAATACAGATAATGTAACTTATTGTCAGAACATATGAGATTGTATGTCAAAACCCATGTTTTCTATTGATGACCCTTATAATCATGCTTAATCGAAGATCAAATGATCTGAAAGTTGATCAAATAATTGTAACTACCTAATTTTAGTTAATGAAGTGAGGAGCAACAATCTTAAGTAGTGGCACAAAGATGAGAGATGGTTTAGTGCATTTTATCGTAAGGGTTCTATGTCCAAAGAGGGATCAAGCAAAGCATGGGATGCTTACATTTGAATTTACCAAAGAACAAATGCATGTTGCAGAAGCAAAGAAAAGAAATAAGACAATAGTGCGTATGAAAAAAAAAATGTCATATGAATCTGATTGAGACCTTGTATAAATAGGTTGACCGCAGGATTGACAGAAGGTAGTACAGCCATGGTGTAGCTGTTCAGTGATATTGTGCTTCAAATTATTGATATCACTTACTGAAAGAGCAATTTCTTCAAGATCGGCAATAATCTATAAAAAGGCAATACATGAATTCTGTATGAACATAAATTTTAAGGGAAAAAATGTACTATAGGAATAAATATGAAAAAATAAAAGCTCTGCAACATAACCTTTCTATCTAAACAAGCTAAGGTGGTTAAATTGTCGGGCTGTAGATTCATCAAACCAGACTCCAAGTGTGACCTTAAATCTCTCTCTTTCTGCAATAATGCTTTCAACCTTACCACCTGCATATACAGCAAAATTAGACTCAGAAATCTATTGAGGAAGTCAATAGTTCGAAAATGCATTTACAAACTAGAAAACAGATTTAATGTATCAAGTACTATTGACATGGCCTCAATTGCAGGAAGAAAACCAATCATCACCAATTGGCATTTTCACCTAGTTGACAAATAGTTCTATTTAAGCACTTAAGCATCTAAGTATTAGAGGGAAGAAATACAATGAAACAAGCTCCAATACCATGGTGTACTAAAGAAAATCATATACTACAAATATGATTTTAAGCACATTATTTCTAAACAAGAATGATATGTGATTCACAAGCTTACTCATTAAAGGGAAGACTACCATGATCGAGAACATTATTGACGGAGTGACAGAAGATTGTCAAAAAAGTAGGATTATAATCATCTCTCGAGATTAATGGTGGATTGAGTTATGGATCTACAATCAATGATAATTAACAATTGAGTGATGCATTTTGCACCCATGAAATCAGTGATATTATTCATCGGCAGTCTACGTCCTGCATTCCAAATATCATATAAATACAACAAAATTGGACGTTATCTGATGTCACTAAATTAGTTCTAAGGGTTGAAAGAAAGCAAATCAATACTAAGAGCATTTCCTTTGGCACATGACAAGTCTTTCGTAGGGCTGGAAAGAAACGCTATGATGACACAACCCGAGGACCACCTAAAAATAATCTCCAAAACCATTCACAAGCATCGGGAAACAATAAAGCTAACATATCAAGTAATAAGAACTCATTAATAAAATGCTTTAGATGCTTATGCTTTGAATAAATTGCATCAAATTGTTCAAATTGACATGTTATGTCTTTAGTTGAAGAGGCCCCACCCAAAGAAGAAAACGAAATAGAAGATAACCCTGATGATGAGGAGAAGCAATCAAGGTATGCGGATGATCGAAAACTTCATCTGGTTCATAGGATTTCCAATGCAACTATATATCCTGAATCTGATTGGCTTTGACACATCTTCCATACTAGATGCACGCACCGTGTAAGGGAAAGAGTGTGATATTATTATTGCTGGGAGAAATTATGAGAATGTTGTATCTAGTTAGATGGTTAAAAAATTAAACCTATCTACTTGGCAGCGACCAACACCCTATAAATTATTCTAGCTGCATAAAGGAAATGAGATAAAAAATCCAAACAATGTTTAGTGCGGTTTTTCCTAGGCAATAAGTTGCAAGAAGAGGTGTGGTGCAATGTGATCCCCATGGATGCTTGCCATTTATTATTAGGACAACAATGGCAATATGATAGGCATACCATTCATTTTTAAAACACTTATATTGCCAAATATGAAGTTAAAATAAGGTTTTGACGTCAATAAAAGATGACATTAAAGAAAAGACCGGAACCAATACATAGCTTCTAAATCTATACTCCTAAAAACAATGCAAGAAATTCCTGCATATGCCTTCATAATTATGGAAGGAAATAAAGAAGAGGGACATGTTCCATAAGAAGTTTGACCTTTACTACAATAATTTCAAGATGTATTTCCTACAAAGCTACCCTCAAGATTATCTCCCATGCGATATGACCAACATATGATTAGCTTTATTCCTAGTGCTAGTATTCCCCATCATCCAACCTATCGCATGTGACCTAAGGTGTATGAAGAATTATAAAACTAAGCAGAGACCTCATGGCTAAAGCCTAAAGGTCTGAAATAAGAGAGTGATAGTTCTTGCGCGGTTCCTACGTTATAAGTCATAAAGAAAGATGACACATGGAGTATGTGTATAGATAGTTGAGCAGTTAATAAGATCGCGATAAAATACCGATTTTAATCCATCATTTCGATGATTTATTTGATCAATTACATAGAGCATCTTTCTTTTCCAAAATTGATTCATGAAGTGGGTATCACTAAATACAAATGAAGTCGAACGATAAATGGAAGACAGCTTTCAAAATATATGATAAGTTATATGAGTGGATGATGATGTCTTTTGGTCTATCTAATGCTCCAATCACTTTTATGCAATTGATGACAAAAGTATGTAGGTCCTTTATGGGAAAATTTGTAATGGTAGACTTTGATAGTATCCGAATTTGTAATTGCACGATGGAGAATAATTTACAACATTTAAGACAACTTTTTGAAATCCAATCCCAAGAAAAGAAAAGTTGTATGCAAATCCTGGTAAATGCAAATTCTTAACTGCAAAATCAATTTTCCGAGATATGTTTACCTAATGTTAGGATAAAAATGCAGCTAGAAAAGTTCAAGCTATTTTAGATTGGCCTATAACCCAATCATTCACAAACATATGAAGGCTTGATGTCCTTCTATCAACATTTTATTAAGAATTTTAGCTCTGAGGAAGCTCCTTTAACTTAAGTTCTTACAAGAAGCATATTCATTTGGAGATTTGCAACCCAATCTAGTTTCTAAAAACTTAAGCAAACTGTGACAAAAGTCCAATCCTTTCCCATCCTAATTTCAACTATATCTTTAAAGTTTACTGTGATGTCTTTAATGTAGGTATTTGTGACATGTTAAATCAAAATGGACATACAATTGCCTATTTAAGCGAAAAGTTAAATGAGGTCCGACATATGCACTCTACTTAAAATAAGGAATTTTACACGATCATGTGGGCTCCAAAAATTTGCGCCCCTGCCTCTCCGCAGACCCTTTCTTTCTTTTCGGGCAACCCAGGAGAGTTTTAACAAGTAAGTTCTGAGGCAAATTTTCAAAAGACATATTGGGTTTGTAGATTAGTCACTACCCAGAGATTTCACCCTCATTTTGCGAGAACTTTATGATCAGAGTTTAGGTTTCCTATAGGCGCAAGCCCCTATAGTTCATTACTCCTCCTGATAACGAGAGAGAACTTTTGATTAAGGCTAATCGTCAAACAGATACAGTATCCGACGTATAGTAGCAGCATGTTTAGGTATTTGAAAATTTAATATTTAAAATTAAAAATTTATCACCATGCATTTAAAGCAGATGGTGAGGGGGCAGATGGTGAGGGGGGGGGGAGTGATGATGGACCCGAACAAGATCCCATGGTTCCGTCATCCCGGGTCATCATGGTCCCTGATCTACTTAGTCAAAGGAGGTAGTCGACCCAACCTGACAGGAGGATCCTTCTCGACAGCCATGGGTTGCTTCATCCAAGGAAATAGTGTAGACCTGGGGTGAATATTTGTCTAAGGGGATAAATTTGAATCCACCTCAGCTAACAGAGGGCCTTGTGCCCTATCGGTCATATCCTATTAATTCACCAATTAAAGATTTAATGTCTTTGGGGAACATACGATCTCTGACCATGACCGTAATATAATGGTGCCATTTGGCAGCAAAATCACCCAGTCATAGGGTCTCGATCATAACCGTTTACCTGTTGTGTCATTTGGCGACAAAATCACCGATTAAAGGACACGTGCCACATCATTACTAGCAAGAGACGGATTGAGAATGAATTCTAGTGATATTCTTGACCATACATTTATTCTTTATGAGCTGAAGTGATTTTTAAATTTGTCCACCTTGGCAAACTATTGCGGAAGGTAGATGAGTATTTTTGCCTTAAGCATTTAGGTGTTTTTTTATTTCAATTTTAAATATTTAGATTCTTGGTGATTTTTTCAAAATTTTGAATATTTATGGGCATGTGGGAGGTATTTGCTTGAATTTTTGTAGACCCCTCAAGTTGAGATTTTCTATCAAAATGGTTATCATCAGGGTATTTATGGGCACTTTTCTATTTTGTTGGTCAACTCTGTCTACATACCGACAAAGCATCGGGTTAGTCGTCAGCTTTATGCCTTTGTTAGTGATTTTTTTTTTGTTATACACCTTGAAAGCCTAATATGAATGTATAAAATAAATATCTCGGTCGATGTCGTGACCGTATATTTATTTGATAGTTCGAGCCATGTCGACTCTTATCCATTTATGTAAAAGGATCGAGCTCAAACTTAGGTTTATTTTTTACCCGCGCAGTATTCTTAGACGTCACGTGTATGCATACATCACGCTCGTCGGGGCCCATGCGGGTGTAAGTATTTGCATGCATTTTGAATAATGCATTTACATGATGTGTTTGCATAGCGGTGGTATGTATGCAATATAATGGATATATGCATCATATTTGTGTATGCACGCATATTGATATTTTACATTTTGCACATTGGCCTAATGTTGCGGCATACGATATGCATGTATAATACAGCTATGCCTCGCCTATTTGCTTGCATAATATGCTTGCATAATGATAATGCGTGTATGTCCAATACGTCGGCATGTAAATGTTGTACATAATTGTAACATAATGCATGTTCTAATACCGAGTGACATGTTTGCATGAATTATTATGCTTATTGTAATGCATGTACAGGGGGCATTTTAAAATATTTGGCATTAATCAATTGTGCAGACAACTATCGTTTGAATGTGCGCAATGTTACATTTAGAAGCTTGTAAACGCCTTATGTCTGTTTGTACGAGTGTTACAGATCCGATAGCGTAACGCTACACTTCATTCATTGCACACCGACAATGCAGTTTAGTTCATTTCGTCTTCTACAAGCTGTTGTTTTCTTCAGTACTTAGCTTGCAGGAGTGTACTTCTATTTACAAATGAGCTACACGCCACATCAGAAGCCTTCCACCTGTTTAATTCATAGGAATTTGCGTTTACTACAGTTCTTCTGTATTTGCTCGTAGATAGTAGGTTGTATACATGACAGGTCTTCTACAACGGCTCGTAGGTGCCCGTATTCATTACAGGTTTGTTGTGCTTGCTCGTAGATAGCTTGTTGTGTATGTGACAAATTTTCTACAATGGCTCGTAGGTATGTGCATTTGTTGCGAGCTCCTGATTTTCTCTAGTGGATAGCACGTTGTGTGCATAACTGTGTCCATAGATGATTCATCACACTTGCTGCGCCTCTACCATTGCTGCTTGCAAGTAGGCTAGTGTATTCATTCACGAAACTGCCTGATGCTGAGTATAAGGAGCCTCTTACACTCGTTGCTTGCTTGTAGTCGTCGTTCACAAGCAAATTAGTGCATTCATCTGCCAGTTAATCGTGATTGATTGCAAGCAGGTTATTTTCTCCATAACCTTCTCCCATTTATTTCTAGTTATGTTGCATTCCTTGTACATGATCGCGGGTAAATTGTCGTATTGATTGCATGTTTCTTGCTGCCATTTATGGATGGGTCATAATATGCATTATAGGCCCTCTGTTGTTTGTCATACTTGTTTGCAGCTAAATGATAATAATTGCATGTAAGCTGCATTGCTTCAAACTTTTCAAACACATCTTGGTTGGCGATTCATTGCATGGAGATCGTCATCGCTTGCAGCCAAGTGGCATTGACTATTGCAAGTTGCAATTATTTCCCACTTCTCACATTCACCTTAATTCACTGCATATTGCTCTCTACTCCTTGCAGGATTTAATGTGCTTGATTGTACGTTAGTATTGACTACATGGTGCAGCATTTGTTGTGCACCCCCTATATTCTGCTGAAGAACACACCATGACATGCATTGCACTCATCTCCCCTCTATTCATGTGTGTTCATCACAAATCTCCCTCCCACAAATAAGCTAATGTATTTGTGCAGGCATTATGTTCATATTCACAATCACGTGCGGGTCATTTTTCTTCTTTACATGTTAATTGTTCTTTGCATACGATGAATCTTCTATTAGTTTGTTGATGCTTGCTTGCAATTGTTTAAATGTTGCAGATTAATTAGATTTTATCATCCATTGCTTGTGTGCGCTGAAGGGTTTGTTCGTCGTGGGTCCCCCTACTTGTATACTTAATTTTGTTGTTATTCTATAAATTATAGGTTTTTATTTTAAATATTAGGTACGGTTCAATGCGGTTCTGTTGAATTCAAGTCCATTGTATTTAAGTCTTGTTCCCTGTCATTTAATTCAAGTTCAGGTCCTCTATCATTTGAAATTTCGGCAACCTCCCAGCGTCTCCCCAGTTTAGAAAAAATTTGGAGAGCTGGATCTTCCCACACCCTAAGAAAAGCGTGTATGATAGGTGTCGAGTGACATCACGACCGTAACCTTCAATCTCGTCACGCTAAGAAAAGTGTAAATGAGTCTTCGAGGTGCTTGTTTGAAAATGCGCAGTTTTTCCCCGCAGGCATAGAAGCACGTGCGCGGGTACTTACGAGTGTCCCTGTCAAGCTAAGAAAAGCGTGTACAAGACCTACTAGCCTCGCCGCAAGCTTGGCACTGGGTTTCCTACCACCACGCTAAGACAAACGTGTATAGGTAATTTCCCGATGCATCATGAGTGTTGAAAACGGGGTTTGGGGGATTTGAGTTTAGAAACCATTATACCTTTGCGCGAGTGAGGTGTTGGCGGGGTCGATGTCGAAGGCGGCGAGTATACACATTTCCCTCTCCTTTTTTTTTGAATTTCCTCCTTTTTTGTCCCTTCTTTTTTTTGGATAATAATAATAGACAATAATAATAATAACAGTTATAAAATAAAATATAAAAATAAGTTGTGGCTGTTTGGGTTTTGTGAGGTAGAGGTCAGCTGATAGAAGCTGCTCTCGATTATGAGGGAGAGCTCGGTTAGTTGGAGGTTCGGCACAGGAGCAGGAATGGAGGATCTTTAAATCAGAGGCTGATTGGCGGAGGAAATTGGCTTGCTTGCGGTTGGCAGATCGAAGGCAGTGGTCATGAAGTGGAAGTTCGGATGGGTCTTGGTCACAGGACTGGGGATCGAACAGTCGAAGGGTCCGATCGGGTGTGGGTAGTGTGAGCTGCGGCTTGGATGTCGGTTATAATCGGATAGGGCTTCTGACCGAGTCGGGATCGGAGAGCTCGACAGGTTTCGTCTGGGCCAAGGTCGACAGAGGTGCAGTTTGAGGAGGTTGACTGACGGTGCAGCTCGACGGAGAGTTGTGGCAGAAGTGGCTTGGTTGTTTTGTCGAGCAGAGGCCGGAGGTTGAAGGAGCGGATCAAGTGATTGGAAGGGGAGTCCGGAAGCTGAGGGTCGGGATTGAGAGGCCTGGCTTGCGGCTTCGGTCTGGATGAAGGGGTCGGATCTAGCGAAGGTCAGGAGTCTTCACGTGAGGCTGGCGGGATCCGAACGGGGTGCAGCTGTGATAGGGAAGAGGTCGAGCATGGGCTAGCTTCGAAATCAGTCGTAGGGGATCCAACGTGAGGTCGGGATTTCGCTCAGCTTCATGTGGAAGAAAGGGATCTGGGTCGACGGAAGCTGCGGTTTCTGGAGTTCGGCAGAGAGCGACTGTGGAAGAAGAATTGTGAGCGGGAAAGAAGACGAACCGAGAGCTCCGTTCATTTCTCGTTTGCAAACGAAGTCGCGATCGAGGCAAGCGTGAAGAGACAGTTCGGCGCCGAATGCAAGGGATGGGGCGCTGCATATGCAGGATTTTCATAGGATTTGGGGCAGGTATGATATGAATTTTTTTTTGTATTTTTACATACATAATAACTAAAATTATTGAAAATATATATTCAACACCTAAACTAGTAAACTTCTATATTTACTAATATACCACCTAAAATTCTCTTTTCCTTCTATTCTACCACTCCGTTTATCCGTATGTCGTCTTCCGTTTGTTCGCGTGAAGGAAGGTGTATTGGCACCGCCAACGTCCACGACGAACTCAACAGCCTGATTTCCACAGCCACCGATGCCTTCCGCGTGGCATCAGAACATCCCCTACGCAGACTCATTCTACAAAACCATCCTCCTCACATAGTCATGGCTTCCCTTCTCCCTGCTTTACACTCCAGTGATGTTCCGGACCATCGACTTCAAGGAAAGCGCCTCACTTATGTCAACGGGGAAGACAATGCTTACATCTACAATAAGTGCCATGGCTGCCAGGAAGAAGATGAACAGTAGGAAATTCCTTTGATAACAGATAAAGGTAAGTTTACTAGCCCAAGAAGACACCCAAATGGCGGCACCAAGAAGACACCCAAATGGCGGTAAGATAAAGGTTAGTTCCACTATGCTACACACGTTGTTCGATCCCTTTCTCTTCTCTGGCTTGCGACGCTATCTCTTCTCCTCCCTCTGGTTTTTCGTCTTGGCATCTTATACTATCTAAAGCGAGTCCAAAGTCTTCTCCGAGCAAGTGAAGGGACATGGACTTCATGAAATTGTGAATCTCCAGCAAAGAATTTGTGTTGGCATTAGGAATTCAGTTATATTAAGAATTTGTGTTGGCATTAAAATTTCTACATGGAAAAAGAGCAGCTTACTCTTAAGATCAGGAATGAAGACGAGATGACGACAGCAAGATTGAGCCAACCGTTGGGGCCAAGGACCGGAGCCACGGCTGCGTCAGAGGGGTTGGGATTGAAGTATATGAGCTTCTTTGCTTCGGCGTCACCGTTTGTCGTCGATGGTTCCACTGCTCGAGCTCACACAATGAAAGGATGCCATTGAAGCGATGAGATACTTGTATTCAATTTGAAAGGATGCCATTGATAGGAAAGACAGTCGCTGATAGTGACTTTTGACGGAGGGTGTAAACGGAATGTTAGAATTGATTAAAAGAGGGGTTTTATGTGGTATATTAGTAAATATAAAAGTTTAGGTGTTGAATATGTATTTTCAATAGTTTTAGGTGTTATGTATGTAAAACTCCCTTCTTTTTTTTTAATACAAGTCAAGAGATCATCCATGATTTACAGCACTGGAATCATTCTCTTATTCCAATGAGTTCATTTTACATTTGGATCGTGAAGCGCTAAAGCATCTTCATGGTCAAAATAAGCTTAAGAGAAAACATGTTAAGTGGATTGAATTTCTTTTATTTTTTAATTACATTTTTAAACATAAGTTTGGTATTTAAAATAATATTGTTATACCCTTCTTAGTATCCTTCAATCTAAAGTCATAAGATTTCAAGTAATAAAAAACCTTTATCATGAAGATTTGGATTTTGGGGAGTAGTGGAAGCTTTAATCAAATGAGAACCCATAAATTCTATCAAATTTAAAGATGGATATTTATTTTTCCATAATTGAGTTTGTATCTCTTGTTGTTCTTTGAGAGAAGCTATAATATCTGAGTGTCACGAAGGGATATTAGGAAGGCATTGCAATCATGACAAAACCACTACCCTAATAAAAAAAATTATTAGCCACAACATGATGTAGAGCGATTCCTTAAAAGATGTTGAGTGTGCAACATAACCAAAACTAGGAATAAAAAAAGAGGTATATACACTACCTAACCTATACCTAACTCACCCTGGGTTGATGTGCATATGGTTTTCTCAGAACTTCTTAATACCCAACGACAGAAGGATTCTACCATGATATTCATGGATTGGTTTTCTAAAATGGCTCAATTTATTCCATATCATAAAACTCATTATGCTTCTTATATTGCTAACTTATATTTTGGAGAGATTTCTTGTTTACATAGAATTTCAAAAACCATTATGTCAAATAAGGAAGTGTGTTTCCTCAATCATTTTTGGAGAACTCTATAGGAAAATTTGGGCACAAAACTTTATTTTAGCTCCACTGCTCGCCCTTAGATGGATGCCATATAGAGGTCGTTAGTCACAAAGGAACTTTTTACAATGTTTTGTAGGAAAAATATATAAAACAATAGGATCTTTAGCCTAAATTGAGTTTGCTTACAACCGATCCATCACCAAACTAAGGGTCAAAGCCATTCTAAGATTGTTTATTACTAGAACCCTATCACTCCTTTAGATTTGTCTCCCAAGGTTATCACTTTGGAATATAATATTGATGGAGATAAGCGAACCGAGGAGATTAAAAAAATGCATCAATAAGTTTAAGATATGATTAAGAAGAAAAACGCAAAATATCATAGGCAAGCCAATAAATCTCGTACTCCAACTTCCTTTAAGGAAGGCGACCATGTTTGGATTCATTTAAGAAAAGAACATTTTCCACATGGATCTTTTGTTAAACTTAAACCAAAAGTTCATGGACCATGTAAAGTACTTAAAAGTAAAGGGGAAAATACCTAAAAAATTGAATTAACAGGGGCTATGAATTTTTCAGTCACCTTCAATGTAGCAGACCTTTCATTCTACTATGATTATGAAAAGGAAATAAACATTGAAGACGAGTCTTCCCTTACTCATGAAGCCTGATGTCGTTAGAAAGAGTAATTAAGTTTTTTTTTTTTTTTTAAGTCTCATTTTAGCCTTTTTTATTTTGGATAATTTATTTGTTATCTTTTTAGTCCTCTGGTATTTCCTATAAATTACAAAGTCTTATGTGGAGAGGGGAGCTTTTTATTTGTAGTTTATTTTAGGTTTCCTGAACATGGGAAGAAGTTCCCTACACTTTGGGATGGATTTTCGCTTACCTTGGAGAGTGGTGAGGCAAATAAGCTATTACGGGGTCGAAGACCTTGCAAAAATTGGTTTGCCTAGAGTTCTAGGCTATTTATTGTCTTTTCGGCGTGTTCAAAAGCTTCCCAACGGCTACAGCTCCCTGGTAACAGCCGTCCACCAGACATCCACTTCTGCATTCCAAGGGTAGCAGGTTTGCAGGAGATATCCGGCAGTCTTAGAGGGGTTTCAGACAACAAAAACACAAAAGAATCTGATCTCTACTCATCTATGGGTTGTGCAAGAAAATGTATGCAAGATTCAACTATTCTCAACATTTCAAGAAATCTATTTTCTAAGTTGTCAAGTTGATCTTGAATCAAAGTCCCAATCAGGTTCTCTATTTTTTCCTCTTAGCTTCTAATTTTTTAAGCTTCTTGAACAAGAGATCTATCAATTCTTTTCTCTACTTGTACAGTTTTAAGTGGCTGGAATTCAAGTCACTCCAATAATTTCAAGAAGAAGAATTAGGTAAAAGAAGTCATCAATTGAAGAAATTTTATAGCAGCTATCTTGCCAAAGAAACCACTGACATCATGTTCTCTTTCTTGATTGTTTTAATTTATTTGAGAAGACCTTATTTGGAATAATCTCTACCGTTTTTGCACTAACTTTGTTTCCAGCAGGTGGCTGGAATGTATTCCCTACCAATAAAAAAAGCCAGCTGACGATGGAGACAGGGAAGTTCCAGGCTAATTTCATTTTTACAGTTTTTATCGTATGGAAACAGGGTATATGTGAATCCAGTCAGTTTTCTACCATTTACATATAAAAGTTACCAATATACATTATACATTATATATAAAAAATAAAAAAAATTAAAAATTATGGGAAGTCTAAACATACAAAACTTTGATTTACTACATGCAATTTAGACATCAAAAGCAGCACAAACCAAAAATCGCTGCATCAAACCAAAACCAAAACATCAAATGTCCTGCATAAGTCTATAAAACTTCAATATGCAATGAATGAAAATAAAAACCTATAGACCACTAAAGTATCAATGACAAAAATACAAGCCAAAGATCAGAAATATTCTTACAAATTCACCCAATTAATTACCATGCACGCCTGTCCTAAGTCCTTTTATCAACACATGTCTTGTTATTTCAAGCAATGCATAATATCAAGCATGGACTGCTTAGCTTTCTATAATTGACACTTACGGCAGCTGCATGCTTATTGCATGAACAATAAACTGAGTTAAACCGATTTTTTCCTTTATTTGGTGAGAAATTTCTAACTATCGAACCAAACTATGGGAAAACACTAAGTATCTGATATCATTATAACAATTTTTTATGCATTTGATATCATTATGATTGATTTTATCGTAAGTGTCATGACAACAGCAATTTGTACATAACTCTACAACTTAAAGCACGTGTGAAACAAAATGCAAAAAAAATCATGGAGAAGATGAGGGGAAGCAAACAAATAAAAAATGAAGATTTTAATCTAAATTTCCCTATTTCAAAAAAAAAAAAATTGAGGCATAGAAATAAGATCAAGTATGGAAGTACTGTATGTTTAGGTATCTTAAGTCTTTATATGAAAAGAATAAATATAAATAGTATGAGAGGTGAGATTAAATTTGAAAGTCCAAACAGAGCAGCCTCTAAAGTGACTTATGGAAAGAAACTTTCATAGAAGCTTATGCCAAACTTTTTGATAAGGCCATCAATCTTTATAGAAGTTAATATTAAACAGTGAAATGAAAATAACAAAATTTAGCAAAATATAAGAAGATGGATCTGTTACAAAAGTAAGGATAACAAGGTGAAAGCGGCTTAACATCTAATGGGAACCAAGAAATGAAAAATAGGTTGACATGGTTCGCACGGCAACAACCGAAGTAGAAAAGTCAGTATCTGAAATGAGTGAGAGAGAACTAGTAAGTAAAATAGGAAGCCAAAGTAGTTATTCAAAAAAAAGGTAAATTATGACTTGCAATAAAACATATATAAATTAACGTAATGGCTTCAGGTAAATGTAAAATATTTGTTGCAAGACGAAGGGTTAATACAACACTTTTCTTTACATTTCAGGAAAAAAATCTCACATATACAGCACTTACTTCTTTCTCTAGAGCCAAACGACGTTCTGGCAAAGCTTCCTTTCGCCTGTCCAAACTTGCTTGCAAAACTGCATTCCCTTTTATCTGATTAACATAAACACGATAGTAAAACATCACTACTGAAAAATGCAAATGCTTGGAAATAAAACACATGAATACAACAAGTAACCACCTCTTCTGAAATTTTAGTTAGAAGATCTATCTGGGCATTCTCAAGCCTCTGAATAGCAGACCTAGTTGTAATGGAGGGGAGGAGGAGCCAAGGCAAGACCAAAAATTACAATAAAGTTAGGAATTGCAAAAACTTTTCTGTTTGTCATTAATGCGGCAAGTTTCATGAAATTACAAAACAACTGTGCACCATAGTTTCTGAAAGGTCAAGTCATGCATACCAATGTTTCATATAGTCTAGAAAATGACCAAAGAACTTCTAGAATGATGTAAAATAGCCAACCTTTTAGGATGATATCAAAAAGCTAAACTTCCATAAAATACACAAACACTTAAGCCAAACAAGTTCGAAGCTTCTTTTAGCATAGCATATTATAAAATGAAACAAGATAAAAAAAGAAAGGAAATGAGGAAATGCACACAGGAGAGGTGGATGTCTTACTCATCATCGCAGATGTCTTCAATTGAGTCCACTGAAAGGTTTTTCCTTGCCTGGAAGCCAAAATAATGAGTTTTAAATCAACATAGTAACAATAAAGCAATGATATGGCCATACTCACAGAGGTACGCCCCAATTTATTTCGCATAGCAGGTTGTGCTTCCTTTGATAGTTCTGCAAATTTTATTATGCTGGGGGCAGAGGGTTTGATATTAACTAAATTATTCGTTACAATTGTAGACAAAAAACCGACAGTGGGCTCATGAGACTCTTGATAAAGTGGAATGGTTGAGTTAGTATTTTCAATTGGCAAGTCATCATCATGCTGTATGTCAGCAGTGCCAAAGGATGGAATATATGCTGGCGATTGGTCATGGGCAGATGCAGATGTTTTGAGGTAAATATCATCATGGAGAAATGCGGAGACTTTTTTTGAACTTATCGTGGTGTTTTCAACAACCTCCAAGTTTCTAGCAGATATAGAATGAGCACTAATGTCTTTAATGTCCTGCATAACAAATGCATTCATATTAGCATCAAAATGCATGATAACTGGAGAAGTAGTTGGAAATATCTTTAAGCTGAGTTACAAAAATCACAATTAATTAACAACAACAGATAAAACAAAGAGATAATTAATAAAATGGTTCCGATTCTTCAAGGCACAAAGGTAAAACCCTATGCCGAGATTCTTTATTCCCCCTAGATGAGGTTTCACTAAGCACTTGCAGCAGCTATATAAAATAAGCACTGCACTTAAGACTTCTATTTCATAAATAGCACCTGCCTTCTTAACAAAAATTTACAAGAAATTAAACCAAGATAATTTAGAAAAAAGTTCTGCAGAATTCAAACTAAAAAATGTATTAAAAGAATTAAGAGTTTATAGTAGTCAGAGTGGTCAGAGTCTAAACATGTAAATGCAGAGTCCCTCTGGCTCGAACAACATTTTCCCAAAACCAAAAACAAAGGGATCAATTCCTAACAGTTTGGATTACCACAATACAACGTACAACCAAATTAGCTTTAGCTTCACGGCAAACTTAATCAAGCAACTACAACTAAAAAGGCAAGAAATCAAATTCCTCTTCAAATCATAAATGTACGAACCAAAAGGAACGAAATCGGAAAAGAATACAAATGCAATGAAAAGAAAGAGAAGACTAGTGACCAAGTTCATTCTTAAGCTAAAATATTAGTTAAGAGCCATTCATGCAATTAGATAGATTCGAGATGCTATATAAACAAATAAATAACTAAGCTTCATTTAATCTATAGCCTTTCTTAATCATATTTTATTATATAACCTGGTCTCTTGACAAATTACTCCCCATATCACTGCCTGCATCACTTTTGACAACACTACCACCATTGCTGTAAACATCAAAATGAGCATCGCTTCTGACATTATTGCCAACATCATTGCCTATGTGACTGCCAACAATACTACCAACTTCGCTGTCAACATCACTACCCAAATCACTATCACCTTCACTACCAACGGCATTGTCACTTCCACTGGGGGTTTCACTGTAAGAACGATCCATATCACCCCCTGCATCTGGTTTTTTGTCATTCTCTGCATCACGATATCCATCCACTTGGGAGATATCATTATCAGTTGATTCATCATCCTCAATATCATCATCTTCTGACTCAGTGTAAAGCTCTGAAGAAAAAGAGTTATCCTGCCAAAGGTAGTGTCATAGACATATGACGATTAGCTCCTTGAAAATAAATTGTTCAACATGTAAAATTATCTTGTATGGGCAGCAATCTAACGGCAGCAAGACAAGTTTAACAGAAATTTACATCAAATATATTTTTGTACTCCTCCAGAAGAATTATCACTATAGCTTGAGCATGGTTTGCAGCTGCAGCAGCTTGCAAAAGCTGAAAAGATCCATCACTATCTATTTGAAAACCATTACTGAGTTCACATTCACCAGCCAGAAGTGGGCGAAGAAGTAAAGGTGCCATACAAGCAGCCAAAGCAGAGAGGCTCATCCTGTTCTCAGCTTTGTGAGTAGCCACAGTTAGCATCATCTGGAGAGTCCTGAAGAAAATGGTGTTAACGCAGAATCCAACGCATTTGTATGGGGAAATAAGTTTTTTTTAAGAAAGGATTTCAAATTACGAGAAAAACGTCCAAAGAGCACTGGCTTTTTTATGGATATTCATGGGATAGATCTAACATAAGAATGTAATGAAAATTTGTGATCGCTTAATAGCTCCATCAGATAATAGTTAGTTCATTTTTCAAAAAGGATATTCTTTTTTTTTTTTTCTTTTTTTTTTCAAAACAATCAGCAATATCAAATTTTAAGGTTAGTTTAAAATACGAAATAAAAAATGAACATTCCATTTAAAATAAGATCAGACATTATTTCAACACAGCTTGCAGCCACAAATAAAACAACATCAAAGAGAAACACGAAATACACTACTAAGACTTAAATCTTAACACAAAATCAAAAAAATAACGAGATGATTTAGTTGTGCTTCACAAACTGCTTGAGCACTTGGTAAGCACACATTTCAAAAAGCTTTTCCCAACTCTAGCAACTCGAACAAAAGAGAAATAAAATTATTATGATCAAACTTGAAAGCACAATCCTATATTTAAATGAATAATATCTATTTGTTGATATGTACTTGAAATATCGACGTGCAAGATTCAAAAAATCTGTCATGATGGCATATAAGCAGTGGAGCCACTCATTTCTTTCAATATCAGCATTTTTATTATAACTGTCAAGGTTGTGAAAACCGGATCAAACAATGAACCAGAAGGAGAGGTTCACGGTTTGATGGTTCAACCGGAGTCGAACCGGATGACGTAATAAATATCAAAATTATTTAAATAGCATCTAAATAGCATAATAATGATATAATAATTATGAAATAATATAAATTTGGGGCTAAAAAATAAATAATATTCAAACATAAATAATGTATCCTATAATTTTAAATTTAAACATATTTTATCTTTATTTTTAATTCATCTTTATTATAAAATTACTTTAAATATAGGTTTATAAATTTAATGTGAATAATTTTTAATTTATATTATAGGTTTAGATACAATTTATACCTATAAATTATATGCAAAAATTACATTATAAAATTTCATCTATAAATTCATGTTATATCATTTATTATTGAAAAATTAATAAAAATTTATTTTTATATTATATAATTAATTAATTAATTAGATAAAAGCTTAAATATCATCAACTAAAAACTAAATATTATTCACATTATAAAAATTTAATTAATAAATATGTCCAAAAATATACAGTATATATGTAGTGAACATGAGAACTTCATCTTTGTTTTTTAGTCCCACATCACCTAAGCTCTATATCTTTATGTTGTTTATATTGTTTTTTGGGTTCATATAAGTCACATGGAGTGATGGAGCCATATGACAAAGCATAGTTAGTGCTTATTTAATTAAAAAAATTATAAATTTAATATGTATTTAAAAATAATAATTTCAATTAATTTATTAATTTAAGTACTTTACATTTAATTAATTAATTTAATTATATACTAACTTATTTTAAAAATTCATTATTTCATATAAAATAAGCAAACTGGCTTTGGAAAACCGGCGCTGGTTCACCGGTTAACCGATCAAACTGGCAGTTAGAACCCATTTTGATCGGTTCATTGCGAAACTGATTTTGGGAATGAACCGAACCGGCTGGTAGAACGGTTCACAATTCAATCGGTTAAACTGGCCAGTCAGGCCCGGTTTTTAAAACATTGATAATTGTGGTAAATATATAGGTTCTGTCCCAACTACACAATGTACTTCAATAAGCAATGGGATAATGAACTTCATAAAATCCAAAAGCTAAAAACAAGGAACAAGGAAAAAGAATCAGTTTTTTAATACTAATAAACCCAAGTCAGATCAAGGCCACTGACAAGTTGTTTCTGTCTATTTCGTACAAGTGAAACCAAGACACAATGAAGTAATCGTTAAGATTTCACAGTTTACCTTTGTAGCAAATGACGGTTAGGCTCAGGGAAGGTCCCATATATTGCATCACGCATGTTCTTGACTCTGGATCCACGATAGGTTCCTAATATAGAATATTCAAGTAAAACCTCATATGAACGAACTGAGAATCCTATCTACAGTAGCATAAAAAGATTTTATACATTATATCACTCCTATGGTTCTACAAGCATTTGTACAGAAGATCTAATACCAAACCTCAATAAAAGTGTGAATTTTTTTTGGATATAATTAAAAAGGTGAGAGTTAGGCACTAGTGCAAAGAATTTAAATAAGTGCAATGCAAAAGTGGTTAGATACAAAATAAAGATAAAACTAACTGAAATACAATAACAACAACAACATCAAGCCTTTATCCCAGTACGTGGGATTGGCTACATGAATCCTTTTCCTCCATTGTGTCCTGTTAAGAGTCAAATTCTTATTTAAATCTAATAAAAAATGTCATTTCTAATATTTTTTAACCAAGTCTTTTTAGATCTACCTCTATCTCTCTTAACATAGGCCAAAGCTAATACATCTACTCTACTAATCGGATCATCGGAAGGCCACTGTTTCATGTGACCAAACCATCTAAGGCGGCTCTCTCTAATCTTATCTTCCATTGGAGCTACTCCAACCTTTTAACGTATATGCTCGTTTCATATCCTATCTTTAAGAGTAAAGCCACTCATCCACCTGAGCACCATCATCTCTACAACAGTTAACTTAATATTATGCTTCTCTTTTAATGGCCAACATTATGCACCATAAAGCATTCCAAGTCTCACGAACATCTTATAGAAATTTCCCTTAAGTTTGAGGGGGACTTTTCTATCACACAACAAGTCTGATGCATTCCTCCACTTCAACCATCCAAATTGAATTATACTAATAATATCCCAATTTACTTCACCATCACTCAAAACAATAGATCCAAGATATCTAAAAAGGTTACTCTTATTAATGACTTGATCGCCCAAAGTCACAATCCCCCATTAGATCTATTACTACTAAAATTAGACTTCATGTATTTGGTTTTAGATCTACTCATATGAAAACCTTTAGACTCTAAGATTGACCTCCATAATACAAGTTTACCTTCAACTCTCTCTCTATTCTTATCAACAAGAAGAATATCATCAGTAAAAATCATACACCAAGGTACATCCTCCTGCAAATGCCTAGTAAAAACATCCATAACTAAAGCAAAAAGATATGGGCTTAAAGCTGATCCCTAATGTAATCCAATTGAAATAGAAAAATACTTGGTCCAACCTCCTTGTGTTTGAACACAAATAACAGCCTCAGTATAAGCATTATTAACCTCTTTCTTTTCTAAAACTCTCTATAGCACTTCTCTTAGAGCTTTATCATAAACTTTTTCTAAATCAATAAATGTCATATGTAGAACCTCATTATTTTATTTATACTTCTCCATCAAACCTCTTAATAAATGTACAGCTTCAATAGTAGACCTACCCAGCATGAATCCAAATTGATTTTGAGAAACATTAGTATCATGTCATAACCTATGCTCAATAACTCTCTCCCAAAGTTTTAGAGTATGACACATTAACTTAATTCCTCTATAATTCGCACACTATTGTCCATAGCCTTTATTCTTAAAAATAAGAATCAACACACTCCTCCACTCATCTAGCATCTTTTTAGTCTTCAAAATTATATTAAAAAGTTTAGTAAGCCAAAAAACTCCATCTCCTAAGCATTTCCACCAATGATAAAAAATATGTCAAAAGCCTATAATATATTACATAACATTTCTAAGAAATTAATAAGCAATAATAAAAATGATAATGAAATTGATGCGAGCAATTGATAAGTAGAGTGCACTTTTTAATTTATAAATTGGCAGATGCATTTCATGTTCTTACAGATAATTATGCTTAAACTTACGCCTTTTATTTATTTAAATGTCAAAGCAATTTTTTCTTTAAACTTTATTAATGCATTAAATTAACTACATCAATTATCAGAAATGCTCATATTAGTTCAAAAGACCAGTAAGTAAATTATTACTTATTTCTTGTATGTTTGCACTTTCTATTAGAATTATTTATCCCACAGAGCGTTTTGCGCATTAGATATTATGATGACTATTTATTTTTGGAAAGAGAAAGAAACTAATGGAACCATTGGCAGTCGAGCCAACTTAACATGTACCATAGTATTATGATGGATGTACAGTTTTAAGAAGTAATATAAAAAAATGTATATGATGTAAATTAAAAACTTCTAAAATATATAAATTTTCTATTAAAGTATTAGAAGGTTTGTAATCTATTTTAATGATTTAAATTACGCACGCTTCTATATCAATGAGTATGATGAATGTATTAAAGGACGAGATATATTTTGTGATGATTAGTCAGATAAATTTTCTACTCACTCAATTCTGAGTTGAAAGAAAAGTCAGGAGAAGTGTGAGTAGAAAATGCCTCTACCTAGATTGTCTGCCTCTATTGCACCTCATCGTTGATCGGAGAGGGTCAAAATGGAGCTTGACAAATGAACAGCAAATAATATTTGGAAAAGTCAACTTTGCCCTATGTTCCCTTTGTTTATAAACATGCTATGGATATCCATGTTATTCACAAGTTCATGCTGAGTGGTTCGAACTAAGTGATTGCAGTTCACATTCTATCCTTTCATTCTTTTTTTATTCACTATTCAAAGCATCAAGAAGGAATAGATAAAGCATCTCACTAAGACAACATATAAGAAAACGTTTACTTCCATGGTCAACGTACTATATGCATCAACCAGAGTCATACAGCATGATGCTGGAACAGGGGATGATGGCATTTCCCGGAGCACATGCTGCAAGTAAAATTCAAAAATGTGTTTTGGTATAGTTCAATTCAATTTATTGAATAAAAATAAAGAAATTATTATATAGTTACTTTTCCAAAAAAAAAGACGAATTACCTTAATGCAATCACCAATAACATGAGCATCTTCATCAGGACCAAACTCAGTTTTTCCTAAAATTGGAAAAATACAATTCAAGAATCTAGCAGGTGAGAGACATTAACCGGCACAAAAAAACAGCCTTAGAAAACTAAACAAAGTGACTATGGAAATGCACAACAATGTCACTAGCACAGAAAGAACAATTCTCTT
Organism: Dendrobium chrysotoxum; assembly: GCA_019925795.1. Taxonomy (NCBI): domain Eukaryota; kingdom Viridiplantae; phylum Streptophyta; class Magnoliopsida; order Asparagales; family Orchidaceae; genus Dendrobium; species Dendrobium chrysotoxum. The sequence goes on from CM034303.1 coordinate 48,084,140, forward strand.
AAGAAAGGTACAGTAAACAAAAAAAGAAAATGCCAACTAACCTTGCTCATATTCCTGAACCCTGTGCATTACCTCTTCAACATCAGCAGATTGCCGTAAGATGCCTTCAACTTTAATTCCTGCTTAGGAAATATCGTAAGCCATCAGAGAAAGCTCACAACTGCCTCTCTCCATATATTTATGCCAGTTTACGCTAGCTTAAATAGAACATTTGTAACTTATCAGTAGGTTAGCACAGCAAAGAACTCATTCATATCAATTTTGTCTTATTTTACTAATTTCTAACAAAATTTACAAGATACAGTCAGGAACTTCTCCAGTTTTCTAATTATAGCTTAAATATTATATTGATTGTTGAAAGTACAAAGGCTTTAGCCTTTTTTTTCTTCATAACGTGGTATGAATAATTTTTGGCTCTCTTAATTAGCGCCTATATAGCAAACAATTGATTAAACGACATCAACTTTAAGGGTTCTTAAGTACCTACTACAAGTAGTGAATGAAAAATAATGTGAAATGTCGTTGAAACTCAAGTATCCACCTCATTCAATAGAAACAAATTCAAAAATTTTTTGATGGTTCAGCAAGACCAAAGCTACACATATCATAATTAAAAGGTATACAATACGGAATTTTTCATGTCTTGGATTGCCTAAGCAACAGTAAGTGATTTTTTTTTATTCAAGAGTGGGAGTTATAATAATCCAGATAAAAATAAAATAAAAAATAACAATAAGAAATAACTTGCCATGTTCCTCAATGAACCTAAGGGCCTTCTCCAAGAAAGAAGGAGAGCCATCAATCTCTTGTAGAGCAAGTGAAACTGGCCTCCCAATGATTGAAGATGTAGTAGGAGGCTTATCCTTACCTGCAAAAGAAGATATTATTAATCATGCCATACCATCAAACAGCTTATAAATGAAGATAAAAACTGATAGGCGTCCCACAAGTTTCGCCAATACTTCCAAACACAATAATGCCAAAAAATTAACTATAAAACTAAAATCAAACCTCAAATAACTGAATTCATACCAAAAAAACAATTTTTGCAGAAAAGTAACATGATGAAACATATAGCATAAAGACAACAAGTTATACTACACATGAAATACACAGATGTAAGCCTCATAGCAGACAAACAGAGAGAAAAGGCAGAGATTGAGATCTCCATCAAATTTCATAAACAAGTTGAATCGGTATTCCTCAAGGATCAGCATTGTACCGAAACTTTCCTTACAAATACTTGAATCTAATGTATTAAATAAGATATTTCCCTACTTTCCACATATATCAACCACTTTTATTCACAACTCAAACAAGTCATATAAAATTTAGGGAATTTGAATGAGACACTTCTCATCCTCTCCAAACTAACGTAATTGGGGTAAGACATTGTAAAGCAAACAAGGAAGTGTTTCTCATTAATAAAATTCTAATCAAGCACAAATCCAAGGTCTATGAATGCACTTATTAAATCTTCTTTAGGGAACTTTCCGTAGAAACTCCTTGTTGACCTCACATCTAAAACATGGGCAATAGACTTTCACATGCAGCATATTAGACACAATTCAAAACCAGCCTCATCTCTTTAAAAGCCATTCAAAACATCTTCATTATGAAAACCTTCTTTAATACGCACAAAATGTTCCTATTATAAAATTCATAGCGTTGAAAAAAAAAAGAGTGAATAATTTATACAAATTAAAATGAATTAAACTTTTGAAAAAAGCTGAAATAATATAAAACTAGGAATGCATAGCAGCACTATAATAATCCTGTTCGCGTAAGGAATTACATAGATCAACTGAAGCTTCAATTGAGTCAGCTGCTTCATTAAGAAATAATCCACTGTGTCCCATTACTTGGTTTGCACTAGGTGCTTGCGCCAAAGCACCTTCTAATACAGCTTTCCACTCATTTAGTTCTTCTAAGGTTTCTGTCTGTTCAACAATCAAAATTTTAAGGTAAAAAATGACAGCCTAAACCAAATCTTGACAACAGAATAACCAAATAATTTCTACAGCATAAGGGAAAAAAACCTTCAGAGTAAAAGCTCTCCCATCCCGACCATCAGGAAAAAGGACAGTGAGTAGTTTTCTGTCTGTTTTCACAACCACGCTGCAGTTTGAATAATCGTAAGTTTGTGTTAACAACAAATTAAGTTAAATTTTATCCCATAATAGTAAAAAATTTTCACTAAAAAAATTTGCAACCCTGGTAAATACTAACCTCCCTGAGTTGTTGAGTTCAATGCCACCAAGTGTAGGGTTTGGGGCTTCACTTCCTTTCTGAGGTACAGCGTTCTGAATTGAACGCAAGAGAAACAGTTCAGGATTTGGCAAGCTTAAAAATAAAGCACTTCAAAATATTTTGGAAGAAATGGTTTCAAGCTATAAATTTTTTCATATGTAATTTCTAGTATATATAATGAAGCATATGAAAGAATCTCTTTATAAAGATTTAAACAAAGGAAAATCTAGCATGAAAGAAAAATATAATAAAATGTAACAAAATGAACTGATCAGCAAATGATATTAGCCATAAAGTAAAAACTCTTGCTTATCACAAGTAGTGTTAGCGACTTGCAATAACTAAAAAAAGTTTTTTGTGCATTCCTATGAGTTAGCCCAGTGGAGATGAAGAAACAAAGAGGATTCCATCTTTTCAGCATACCTCCCAATGTATCCAATGGAATAAAACCATTAGATATTTCTAAATACACCAAATAATCCCATGAACCCTTGTTTCATTGGTGAACTGAACAATAAAAGATAAATATTACAATCAGTAATACTTAGCTGCATGATGAGAGCACTCTTATTACTAGAAAAGTAGACCATCTAGAAGACTACATAGTAATACATTTTTTAAAATATTAACAAGCCTATTTTTACAAACAAACTATGAGAAAAAGGTTATCAAGCTTCAAGCTTATTTATTATCGACCAACTGGATGAAATATATAAAGGCAATACGACCTAATGGTTAAAGAACTGCAGTCTAAAGCTCCTTTAATCATTTCTAAATTCTTCCTAACTTACAGTATCAGGGGTCATTATGTTTCAATTTTAGTAAAATATAATCTACTTCTCAATCTTCACGAGTCTTAGCTACACATGATACCTTATTGATAAATTAATAAACAAAAGCAACTTAAAGATAGCAAGGTAATGAAATGAACATAAGTGCTCAACTTACAGGGTCGACCCTATAAAACATCAAGGATTTACGAGAAAGAACAAACCACCGTTTTTTCCAAGATGTCCATCCAATTCCTGTGAATTCATAAGAATCAGTGTCAAACTGAGTTTCAAAATCGCACCAAACAAGTTCAAAGACAGGAAAATGGACATCTCTATATTTTACATAAGATGTTGGCTATTTAGTTGTCTGGTCGATAATATTTGCCTTTTGACGTTCTCTACATGCACAATATTCAGGAAAGACCTTTTCGAGTGGCTGAAAACACATTAGAAATGGTAATTATCCATAGAAATAGAAATAGATACAGCATAAACTTCTCAGCTTAAAAAAATGCACGCACAGAAAAGAACTGCACAATATGGTACATAGCTGCTAAACAGATGTGACGGCCAGTTGTGGCATCTCTCTTTCTAGTAAACCAATTCAAAAATAGCAAATTTATTTCTTTCAGAGAGAAAATTACCAGAACAAAGATGTCTGAATGAACAATATAAGTAAACTCCTCAATATAACAAACAAAATTAAATGTGTTTTTGATGCAGGACTAATATGCTTGGATGAAAATTGGATTTTGCACGGTGTATTTTAAAGAGCAATTGGTAGATTAAGTTACTAGCATTTTAACGATAAAATAAAACAAGGGAGGGATGCTTGCGTTTAGGCTAAACCACATATAATAATGCTAGCACAAACAAATATTTTAGAGAATCAAAATGACGCTAACATAGTAGTTGTTCATGCATAATTCCTCGATTAACAATAAGACAAGTAAACATAAAGGAACACTCAAGTAATCCTACGTTTACTAAGCTTTTAGCATGACAAGCGGCTTAGATCCATTACGGTTTCGTCATCACCTACAAGGTTAGGAGAAAACGAAGTAATTGACGAAATAGGAAGGTTCACCTTAATCGGAGAGGAGTCGTTGTCGGATAGCCGCCACTTGCTTGTCGATAGCAAAGGTGAGGCGGTGTAGGAGGTGAGTGAAGTACTCTCTGAACGGAGGAGCGTCCGGAGGGGAAGCAGGCGTGAGTCGGCCACGGATGGTCCACCGTCCCTTCTTCCTCTGATCGTCAATCGTATCCACCAACGTAACGTGGATCCGATCGAAGTATTCTTCGACGGTGTTGTCGAAGTCAAAACCGACGTCGAAGAACGGGGACCGGAGGATGTCAATGTTGTCGTCTTCGTCAAGTACCAATCCGTAATCCCATGCGGGCACTTCCATTCATGTTGTTGGAAGAAAGAGAAGTGGAAGACGACGTTGATTTGCTATCCTTGAAGTTCCTTCACAAGAGATGGGAGATCTCCTTTGAGAATCAAAGGGAAAGAAGGTGGAAGGGGAGGCCGGCCAAGGTGTGGCTTTGGGGAGAGGAAATTAGCCTTGATTTGGGAGGAGTTAGGGTTAGGGAAAGAATTCTAAAATCTGAATTTAAATTTTAGAATTAGATGGGAGGGAATTTAGAAATTAAGTAGTTGAATTAATTTCCAAAGAGGGGAGGGCTTGATGTGGAAAGAGAGGGAGGTAATTGGGAGAGAGAGGGGGCGGGTAGAGGGGGTGGGGCCGGCGGCATTAAGGAGAGAGGAGAGGGGATTTGGGAATTGATTTGGGTTTCCTTATTTAAGATATGAGCATTTAAGAAAGATTAATTAAATCCCTCTTATTTTAAAATTCAAAAATAAGTCAAATTAGGAAACTTTCCTAAAATAGATTTGATGTTTTAGGAAAGATTTTGAAGATCAAATCAAATAGATTTGAATTCAAAATTAATCTCAATTATAGCCAATCTAGTTTAGGGAATTAATCAATTGGAAAAGGCTAAGGATCATGGGAGGGGGGGGGGGGGGGGGGGGGGGGGCGGCATGAGGGGGACGGGTGGGGTGCTTGGCCGTGAGGTGGAGGGGTCGTGGTGGTAGGGAAGCCGGCGGGTAGGTGGGGAGGGAGAGATGGCCGGAGGTCAAGGTCTTGTGGTGACCTTAGGCCGTCGGTTAGGTGAAGGAGAGAGGGGAAAACCCAAAAGAGAATTGATAGAACCACGAACCAGGGACGCTTCCACCGATTGATGGGTATTGCTTTGCCCTTCACCAAGGAATTTTCTCCAACTTCCTCTAAGAACTCTAAGCTCTCTCAAAGAACCCTTGTGCAGGAAATTTTTTTGTAATAATCATTCATTACTCAAAACAATACACGAGGGCCTTTAAATAGCCCAAATACAAGATACAAACAAAAGACAAACATGCCCTCTTGGGCTTACAAATATATCCCTCTAAAGTAGGGGCACAATGGTAAACGAAAAATAAAAGGCAACAATAATCAAAATAGAACTAAAAATATAAAGACTCGATCGTGGCCATAGATCGACGACCACGTCTCCGATACACTTTCCAAGTGTGGATGTCCTCATCAGTTTTCCACTGGCGGAACCACGTGATGCACAGAGTGGGCAATTTCCCACCATAAAAATTAGTTTTCACTTTTCACTTAATAGTAGGGCTATTTGGTAATTTGCCTCCCGCCGCAGTAGATCGGGCCTTCTCGGCAGTAGATCGGGCCTTCCATAGTCGCAATAGCTACGTTATCTGCGTGGTTCATCTCCCTTGAACTTGCCTTCTCGGCCTCTCCTTCTCACGTGGTCACGCCACAAAAAATCAGTAAGTTTTGCTTATTATATGAATTTCTTCACCTAAGCTGCCCCGTCTCACCTCCTTCTCCGTGGCTCAATCAATAATATTATATTATTGGCTCTTTCTCTCATCATGCATCATATAAAATAAATTACTTGGTTTATAAATTTTTTCTTTCCTCAATCAGTTTCTTTATGCTATATTTTTTTAATTTTAGTATAGATTATTTTGAAATAATACAGTAAAAAATATAAGATTGTGTAGTTAACATTTTATTTTACGTCTAACCAATGAAAATTTTGAAAGGTTATTAATAATGTATTCTAGTTTATACTATAAAATGATATTCGATACGTTACTTGTTAGTATATAAAATTTGTCTTTCATATACTAATGTGCTTTGAATTTAGTATATATGAGTTTGAAATAATTCAATGAAAATATTTGGTTTTGCGGTTAACATTTTATTTTACTTCTAACCAGTGAAATTTTGGTATGGTTATTAATAATTAATTCTAGTTTTAAGTTTAAAAGATTAAAAATCTATACTATATATTTAATAAAGGGACAGAAGGCCAATTACAATTCTACTTTGTAAAAGCGAAAAAAAACATTTACATTGAATAGTAAACATCATAAAATAAATAACTATTCTCTTTCACTCAATGCATGACTAAAATTATAATTAAACTCCTCGCAATACATCACAATGATCACTATGAATAATATACAATTTTGTTTCTCATCATCAAACCTTATTATTATTATGGATTTTACCTAGGTTGAGCAACAAATTTACCTCCTTTATTGTTTCAGCTAGTTCTATTATTGTGACTTCACTTGATGCGCAAAAAAGATTTTCAACCACTGCGTAGAAATGATTTTGCAATATACTTAGAGATATCATTTTGTCCTTATCATATTTACAACCTTTAATTATATGATTTAATAGTTTATTTTTCTAATTTCACCTTTAATGAATTTGGTTAACATTTTTTTTATCCCTATTTTCTAGGATTTAGTAAATTGATAGATATCTAAAAAGGAAGAAACGTATAAAGATTGATATTAACAATCTTCCTGCTAACCCTAGGGCTTTGACCTTCAATTTAGAGTTATGACGTAAATGAAATGGATGAAGTTCAAAGGCCATATTTGTTGAAGGGGCCTCATCAACCAAAAAATCATCATTTTCCTCAAACAATGATAGGAAATGTTGCATGCATATTTAATTTGAAATGATTTGATGAATATCCTGATTAGTTAGAATACACTATGAAAAAAGACGTTGCATTGTCTTTATTGCTACATATTTAAGCCTCAAGGGAAAATGAATACATACCAAGTTGATGGAGATTCATTAGTTAGTGAAGGGTTTAAAAATTTAAAGAGAAAAGAAAAACTTCTAAGTCATGTTGGAGAACATAATAGCATACACAATAAGGCAAGATAAAAATATGAGGATTTAATGAAGTATCAAGAACATAGTCTTTCAATTTTATGGTTGAGCAAGGATGAGAAGAACAAAAAAGAGTACCGGATCATGTTGACTGCAGTCGTTTATTGTATGAGATTTCTTCTGCATTAAGGATTGTCATTTTGTGTTCATGATGAGTACTCTACATTGAATAATCAAGGAAATTATTTGGAGTTTTTTCATTTCCTTGTTAATCAAAATGAAGAAGTAAAGCAAGTAACATTTGCAAAAGCAAGCTCAAATTTGAAATTAAGTTCACCAAAGGTTCAAAAACATTTTGTAGTGTTGCAGCTGCTAAACTCTTGGCATCTATAATGAATGATATAGGTGATTCATACTTTTCAATTCTAGTAGATGAGTTACGGAATATCTCTACAAAGAAATAACTAGCTCTTGCAATGAGATATGTAGATAAGTTGGGCCAAGTTATTGAAAGATTTATAAGAATTAAGCATATCGCCTCGACAAATGCAGCTAAACTTAAGGCGCCCCTTGAGCAATACTTGTAAAGCATTCAATGAGCATCCACAAAATACATGATCAAGGATATGATGATGCATCTAATATGCAGCGATACTAAATGATAATCCACATGCATTTTATGTTCATTATTTTTCTCATCAACTCCAATTATGCTTAGTAGTTGTAGCAAAAAAATCATTGGCAAGTGAAGCTTTTTTTGAGATTACTTCAAGAATTGTGAATATTGTTGGAGCTTCGTATAAAAGAAGTGATATTCTTAAAGTCATTCAACATGGTAAAATAATTTTTTATCTTACCACTGGAGAGCTTAGTAGTGGTTGAAGTTTGAACCAAGAGACCACTTTGCAACAAGCTCTAACACTCGCTGGGGTTCACACCTGAATTAGTCCTATGAAAATGTATGTTTATGTAATAGAAATGCTTGAAATTGTCAAGGAAGTTGGGGTGTATAATACACAATCAATTGGAGCTGGTGTTTTGATAGATGCAATGAAATCTTTTGACTCTGTCTTGGTGATGCACTTGATGATTAACATTTAAGGATTACAAATGAACTATCACTGACCATACAAAGAAAAAATCAAGATATCATACAACAACAACAACATCAAGCCTTTATCCCACTACATGGGGTCGGCTACATGAATCTTTTTTCTCCATTGTGTGCGATTAAGAGTCAAATTCTCATATAGATCTAATAAAGTAAGGTCATTTCTAATATTTTCTAACCAAATCTTTTTAGGTCTACCTCTACCTTTCTTAACATAGGTTAAATCTAATACATCTACTCTCCTAACCAAGTCATTGAAAGGCCGCCGTTTTATGTGACCACAACATCTAAGGCGACTCTCTCTAATCTTATCTGCCACTGCAGCTACTCGAACCTTTTCACATATATGCTCATTTCATATCATGTCTCTAAGAGTAAAGTCACTTATCCACCTGAGCATTCTAATCTCTGGAACACTTAACTTAATATCATGCTTCTCTTTTAATGGCCAACATTCTACACCATAAAGCATTGCAGGTCTAACCACCATCTTATAGAATTTTCTCTTAAGTTTGAGTGGTACTTTTCTATCACACAACAAGCCCGATGCATTCCTCCCCTTCATCCATCCAACTTTAATTCTACTAATAATATCCTCATCTATTTCACCATTACTCAGAATAATAGACCCAAGATATCATAAATGCAATAAAATTAGTATAAGTATCAAAGCAACGATTGCGGATAATGAGATGGATGGGATTCTTTACGATAAGTTTCACATTTTATAATGTTTTTGAAATTGATGTTCCTAATATACATTCTATATTTAAGCCTCACCGAAGGTCAAGACGAAACAGCGTAGAAATAGCAAACTTGCATCATTATCGTGTTGACTTAGTTTAAACTGTTATTGATATGCAAATTCAAGAACTGAGTAATCGATTCTCTGAAGCCAGTACTAAACTGCTTCTTTGTGTGGCGTGTCTAACACAAGTGATTTATTCTCTGCTTATGATAAGGGGAAAATAATTATTCTTGTAGAGTTATATTTAGTTGATTTCTCTATAATTGAACTTGTGGTTTTTTAATACCAATAATCCACATGTATTATTAATATGCTTACAAGCGATGAGTTCTCATGTTTGACTAGCATAATGCAACAGTATCATAAAATGCAAAAGAAAATGCAACACTTTTAATTATTTTTCAATTTATCAATCACAATAAAATATAGGCTTTTTCTTTGAATTTTGTCTTACAAATATTTTTATATGATATTATTTATGTATTAACTTTGCCCACCCTAAAAAATAAAGTTGGCTCCGCGTTTTAGCATGTTAGATCAACATGATAGAAAAGATAAAAAAGAAAACCAATGTTGTAGATAAGAACACCAAAAATCTAGCTAAAAGAGGAAATATGATATCCAGTAACTGTGAAAAGACACACCTTTAGATGATATTAACAGAGGCCCACTCTTCAAGATCTGCCAAGTCAGGTTTCACGAAAGATAACTTAGCAAAAGCAAGATACCAAAATGAAATTAAATCAGCTTATTAAGAAATAAAACTCAACTGATTTGCTCTAAGTGAAATATCAAATCAATTACAAATAACGAGTTTAGCATGATTATGCATACAAACAGTCATTCTATTAAGCTTAACCAGACATCAAACGAAAGAATTCTCACATATTTCTGCCAAAGAAACTCCACAAATCCTTCGAACAGGTCATTTTAATAATATCTGGTAAAATACAGAGTACTTGTACAAGCTATGGCAAATAAACGGTATATTATCTGAAACCAGATAGAGAACGAGAATTACAAGGCAAATGGGAATCTCAGTACATTTCAAGATGAGATATTTTTCATATTTACATGTTTGTCATTTTGTGTGATGGGACCAATGAGAAATCATTCCTCCTTTCTATAAATAGGAAGGGTGTAGCTTGGTTTACTTCATCACTCAAGTTCATAAGTTACATTCTAAGCATTGAACGATATTCTGGCATTCAAACACAACGACAAAATTCCATTCGTGCCCATAGGGGCAGTATTGTGATTGTTATAAGTTCATTTTCAAACCAATGCTCATTCTCATTTTGCAATTTTCATTTTATTTATTTTAGTTATATTTTTCTTATTAAATGAGTTATTAATGATATGCTCCATGTAAGTATATTAAATCCTAATTTCGACAACCTCCTGATGTCTCCCCTTTGTATGGGTATCCTTGGGAGAGTTGGACCTTCCCGCCTTTCTTAAAAAAATATGTATGATTGGTATCGTATAACAACGTAGCCAAGGGTCTTCTATCCCACTACTCTTAAAAAAACTCACATAATTCTTCATAACTTGCACAAGCAAAAAAACAGAATTTACTACATGTACTTATTTTGCAAATTTTTCGCTACATTGAAATCGCTCACACTACATGTACTTATTTTGCAAATTTTTCACTACATTGAAATCGCTCACATGGGAGATAATGCGGCGAGAGCAAAAACACAATCTTTTTTGGATTTTTTTTGTTCTCTATTTTGTTTTCTCTTTATATTAAAGAGAGAAAGAGCAAGAGAAAGAAAAGGTAGGGAGAAACGGAGGAGCTGAAGAAGGAGAGAGGATGGAAGAAAAAAAGAGAGGGAGAGAGAAAGAGAGAGTTCACTCTTCTGTTTGAGAAGGCTAATGAGTTAGAGAGAGGGGGAGAAAGAGAGTTTAGTTTGTCAATTTAGAGAGAGAAAAGGAGAGAGAGGGCTCTTGAGTTAGATAGAGGGCGAAAGAAAAAGAAAAGGGTGAGAAGTTTGGAGAGAGGTTTCTCTTTATTTTAGAGAGAGGAGAATAGGGGAGAGTTAGAGAGAGAAAGTGAATCTTGGCCAATGGGGCTCAGACTGGTGGTTTGTCGACGGGTAGAATGATTAGAGGGAGATGAGAAAAATGGAGAACACAAGCTAGTGAGAAGAGGGGGTCGCTACCTTCGGAGGTGGCTGTGAGGAGGAAGGTTTTGGATATGGAAGGGGAAGGGGCTAGAAGGTGGGCTCGACGTGGGGACTAGGATGTGCGGTGTGCAGCCTGGAGTGACTAGGTGGTCGCAGGTCGCTATGATCGGCTACTAGAGGGTGAGGTGGAGAAGAGAGAGGCTCCAATAAGGTGTAGAGAGAGAGATAGGTGGTGAGGTCTTGTGTCACAATGATGAATCACTGCAGGAGGCGAGGATGGCGAGCTAGGAGTCGAGTTTAGGAGAGGAGGAAGAGTGGATAGGGTTTGGTTGTTGCATTTGGTAGAGAAAAAAAATGCGAGAGAGAGAGAGAGATAAGACGTGATAGGATGTGTGTGGCAATTGCAAGGGTGGATGTAACTTCACACAAGAATTGGGAGATAGGAAGGAATATGATAAAATTTTGAAAAAAAAAATATTTTTTTATTTTTTATTTTTATTTTTTCTCTAATTTTGATATTTTTAATTAAATTAGAAAAATAAAGATGTGAAACAACTCACATAATTTTGCATTTCTTGTACATCTCAAAATTCATGTCATCGCCTCGTGTGCGGATAATTTGCATTTTGTCGTTATGCGGCAAACCAAGTAATATTAAATATCAATTCCGAGTAATTTCAATATTCCTAACACATTTGCATAGTTTATTTCACAAGCGGGCGATATTCAGGTGATTTTCACTCAACATTGCGTCCATAATCCATCATTTTCATCGTGCTTTCCCAATGTGCATGTGAGATTCTTTTTTGGTAAATTCAATGTTCCAGAAGTGTCGATGTAGTCCACTTCGCGACTAGCAATGTTTGGGCAACTTTTGTGCGGTATCACATCAATTGGTCATCATTCTCATCACACATACTCAAATTAATAATGAAGCACAAATGAATGTCAACAAATGTTCCCCAGCAAATATGGTATGTTCTTAGAGTGGACCATATTTGTTGCAAAATGTTTGACCCTATAGATCTCCAAATGCTTGTCTTGGATATCACATTGAGGGTTTCACCATGCGGAATTTTAGAGGTACATACGAACGTCAATGCAAGAAGTAAAGCGAACTTTGACACGTAGATATAACTCATTGTAAGAAAATATAAGATCATTAGAGGTCCCTCAAGGTCAAAGTTATTGACACAACACTTCACAGGTTGATAATAATAGAGGTAACATTGTCATCTTTTTTTTTCTTTTTTTTTTCATTGTTATTTTAATTTTCATATTTTCATTCATATTTAATGACTTCTACTAACTTAACTACAGGTAGGTTGAGTGACGACTATACTACTATATAAGAAGCTAGTCCTTTGGATAAAGTATGGGTTAGAGAGCCATCTTCTCACTATGAAACTTCGCCTTCTCTGATATATGGATGCAAACATACTTGTCATGTGCAGCCTCCCCAAGCCTCAACAGATTGATCAACTAATGCAATCCCATGACAATTTCTAACCCTCATAGGAGCATTCAGCTCAGGTATGACTTCTTCTTCTTCTTCTTTTTCCATTTTTATTTCATGTTTTTTGTATTGTCTTTTTTTTTTATGAATATTAATTTATTATTAAATGCAATTCCTAAAGAAGCGGGTTACAAGTTTGAAATATGTTAAAGACATTTTGACTTGAGATATTAGGAAGGGCAGTGCAAGGAGGCATGCTTCTTAGTTAAACGGCTCAAATCACTCAATATTATATGGAACAAAAACCCACATCTAAGATAGGATAGATGAAGCTATGAGGTAGCATCACCACAGGCCAGTGAGCATCACAGCTGAAATTGACAGTATCTCCTCAAAGAGTAGGCATCTTAGGAGAGGGATTAAGTACCTCTGTCGCTTGTCACTACTATGTCATAGCTTTGAGGGTCTTATTATTTTTTTACTTTGCTTGTTGGATAACAAATCTATAAATCTGACATTTGTATCTTTTTTTTTACTATGTAAATCTCAAGCTTATACTTTCTTTTTAATTTAATAAAATTTTAAATGTTATACTAAAATTAGGGCCGCAAGCGAATCAAGCGTTCGACGAGCTACTCGTTGTTCGGTTCGATTAAAGCTCGTTTGTGATCGTTTAATTAACTAAACAAACAAATTTGAACAATATTTTAAATACTCGATTCTTAAATAAACAAATTTAAACACTAATGCATTCGGCTCATTTATGTTCGCGAACAACATCATTTAAAGCTCGTGAACAAGCTCGACATTAAGCTCGATAAGAAGCTCGATTCATGTTCGATTTTGAACTCGTGAATAAGATCGATAAAAATAATTAATATTTGATTATAGAATTAATAAATATAAATAATATAAATATTTTATATTTATTATAATATAATGATATAATTATTGTTAAATAATAAAATTTAAAGTAAATAAATATTATATTATATGTTAATTAAATATTCTTATTAAATCTTAGTGAATGAATACCAAGGACAAAAAGAGAGGCGGCAAACTCAGAATTTCCCTCGGTATATTCTTTCCATTAGAGCCTTATCCTCGGTATGTTAATTAAATATTAGTGAGTGAATGAATACCAAGAACGCTTCTCCTTTCCATTAGAACGCATTTTTGTAATTCTGACGGAAACATTAAAGTCTTTCTATGAACGCTGAAGATAATCTTTCAACTGTTGTACTAAATGGAGAGAAATGCAACAGGTAAGCTTCATTTAAAAATATATTCATATTGATTAATGTTATTTTCATTTTACATAGACAATTGTTTTTATTATAAAGGTGTTTGTTCATAGATATGTACATGAACGTGTTTGTTTGATAGTTTAAAAAAATTCGTTAAATATGTTCACGAACATGCTCGATGTAATCGTTTGTTAGGAAGCTCGATAAAGCTCGTTTGTTAAGTTAATAAACATCTAAAAGTAGAGCTCGTTTATAGCTCGTTCATGCTTGTTTTTTTAAAGCTCGATAAGGATTAAACGAACTGAACATGAATTGAACATGAACCGAACATGAACACTCATTAATTTAAATGAACCAAACATGAACACAAATAATAAAGCTCGAACAAACATGAACCAAACTTGAACAAGCTGATATTAAATGAACTCAAACATGAACACCCACATACTCGACTCGGCTCGATTCGTTTGCAGCCCTAACTAAAATGTAATCATTTAAGAGATTTTCCTCCTGCTGTAACTGACTTTTTATAATACCCAAAATTTGTTCAAAAAGATAAGCATAATTTTTTCCCCGAAATTATACCCAAGATACCAACAGTTATAGAAGAATAAATTTTTTATTTCATTATATTCTACTCATCAAACTGAACAAATTGCTATATAGAAGTATATTTAATTTGCAAGAACATAAAAGTTATTGAATAAAATTCGACTTGCATTTTTTTCTAAAGTTTTCCTTTATTGTTCATTTATTAAATTCATTGTAGCAAAATCAGAGTTCCACTAACCTGTGCATGCAACGGCTGATCCACTCAAGGCTTTAATCACACGACTAGGTGTGGCTGGGAATGCATTAGTGCTATTGTTATATTATATTATTATATAGATAAGTTAACTAAAGCATTCTCCCATTCCATTCCCACCCGTAGCAAGGCTCTGGAGTGCAAAGCTGCCATTTGCCGAGTGTAGGCCGAGAGCTACAAAGGAAGCCAAGGAGACTGCGGTCGTGAGGGCTGCTATAGCAAAAATCTCAAAAATTGGTAGGAAGAGAAGAAAATAAAATGAAGGAAAGAAAGAGAATAAGAGGAAGGAGGCTGGGGAGAGGTAAGAGAATTGGTTAGAATGAGGAGAAGTTTAGTTGAGGAAAAATTCTATATTTTTGGGTTTGTCATAACTTGACTTCAACAATAAAAACAAAGTTAGAATGCTTTTATGAATGGCAAAGTCTATTCTTTAGGTTGTCTATAAAAGAAAAAGAGGTCGGGGTATTTTAGATGAATAAATTCTCTAGAAAATGAGGTGAGATACTCAATCCCTAATACAGATAGTACCAAATTGGTTTAAATCTAATTGTTTAGCATTTCAATTTTATAGTCACTTGTTCAGTATGAAATTATTGCATATATACAATCTGTTTGCATACTGTGACATCATATTCTGGACACTTGCTATGCTAGTTTGAAAGTTATGGAGAAAAGTCATATTATGGGGCATATGCCTGCACCAGTAAAGATTAAAAACCTGACAAGGTACGACTTACTAGGGACCGTTAAGAGGTGCTCGACACTCTCTTCTAAAAATTTAGAGATTTAGATCCAACTTTGAAATGGGGAGCCATAAATATGCTAAAACCTATAGTCATCCTATGACTTACCTATAAAAAATAAACATAATAAGCAACATGGAAAAAGCTGAAAGAATTCATACAGTGAATTGCACAGTTGTATGTTTTGATTATTTTCCATAAAAATGACTCTTATATTAGTTTAGCATATGCACCATTGTTTCTTGTTCTTGTACTAGAATTGTGTATTTCATTTAGCATTTAGCTCACCAGTGGATGTATTGCAAGAAAGGGGAAGGAGCTAGCGGGGCTTTAGGCAAGAGTCTGATTGCCTTGTGTACATAAGTTTTGGGTGTACATAGAAGAGAAATCAGTAAGCCGTACATTAAACTTTTGGGTATGTATAAACTTTATTTGAAGTTTTAGTAAAACTTTGTACCTTATTTTGATGTATTATGAACATGCTTCCGAATATGAATTTGAGGTAAATTTCTAAAGAGGCAAATTAGTTGTATTGGGATAGTTTGGATAGGTTATTTCCTACTCATTTGATCCTGATGAAAGTAGTTCAGGATGGTGTTAGTAAGAAATATATTTGTTCGGATTCTCCCTCTCTATTCCACTCCAAGTTGACTGAAGATGGTCAAAATGAGGTGTGACACTTTTTTGCATTTAAATAATAATGTACTCCGAGGAACTTCTGTTAAGATTGCTAATTGAAATTTTGATAGGAATATATGTTCAACTCTAGGGTGTAGAAATCAAACACAAGACCCTCTGGCACGAGTGTAAGGGCCTATTGAGCCAATTGAGATCATCGATCTGATAATTTGTGCAAGGACTTGTTGATAACAAATTCATTCCAATAGACTGAAATTTTGCGGACCCCTTATGTTCTAGCTTTGTGCATTGATGCACTTGGCAAAGAAATTTGCCTGAGTTGTCCTTATCAACTTCGCAAGGGTTAAGCATACCTTCTTCTTTATACTTTTGTTTTGACGTGCTCGATGAAGGATGCACCTAGGTGTCCGTCTTCAAGGCTTTTATTAGGTTGATAACAGAGAGTCATCGATCCAAAGCTTTCTGCATAACAAACTCATTGATGGTGAAATTCCTTAGGTTCAACTTCAAGCTTTGTATGAACTCTGGGATAACTTTTTCCATCCTAAGCTTTCGACTTTATCGAACTTGTTGAAGAACATAATCTCCTTAGATCTTCGTTTTATACTTGACAAACTTACTAAAAAAAGTTAGGATTCTGATTTGACAAAGATACCAAACTCGTCTTGGCACCCTCTTGAGCAATGTATCTCTTTGGTAATGCCTTGACCCTTTGACCAATTGAGTAGAACTTTTTGATATGGGCTACTTTAACTCATCAAATCAGATAGACTTGGGAATTAAAAGCTCTTGTATTGGGCTAACGAAATGGGAGCTTTCTAACTATGGCTTTTCTTATGGCTTGTTAAATAAGAAAACATGCCAACAACTCGACCATATTTATTCAAGTTGAGTCCGATTTTATACACCCGTTCAAGCCCCAGACATGAGCTATAGGAGATTATGTTTTTTCTGCCTGATTTATTGAAGTTTGCACACTTAAATCCCTTCTTGGCTTTCGAGGTCTTTGAATGTGCATATTGGAAAGTCTATTAGTTCAATTGCATGAATGTTTTATTAAATGAGGCTTGTCTTCTCGACTATGCATTAACCCATCGCCTAGTTCATTAAAATCTTATGGATCTGAGTTACTCTAACGCATGAAGTTAGATAGGCCCTACACTTGACAACTTTTTGTCATCAAGTTAACGAAATGGGGCTTTCTTAATGCAGCCTTTCTTATAACTTATTACGTAAAGAAACCTATAAGCCACTCATCTATATTTAGGCTTATTGTGTCTAACCTCATAAAGGCACTCGAGCCCAAGATATGAGCTATGGAAGCTTGCGCTTCTCCAACTTGATTCATTGAGATTACTTAACTCAAAAATCTCTTCATTTGATTTTCAGAACTTTGGCAAGGTGAAAGGATGAACCTCCAGTTTTTGTAGTCGTCATATGTAAACTTATTTGAATGTAATAACTTTAACTCTGTAGTTGCATTGTTAGATAAATTGTATTATCAATAATTTTAAATATTTATTTGATGATCTCAACGTGAAGCTCAATGTCAACCAAAATAAATAATTATAATATCCCATGTCTTACAGGAAAAATTTCAGCAAACAAGGTTTCAAGTCATAATGACATGGCAATATTAGTTGCTCTATGTGTTGCAGCTTAAGAGCTTGCATTGGAAATTGAAAATTTTCAAATAAGAGTTTAACATTCGAAGGTTGGAAGGTTGGAATAGGAACCAGGGTTTTAAAAAATGTTTCCAAATGCTTTTAGATGCTAATTTATGACCCACAAAAGCTTAATAATAATGATATTGGCTATTTAGATAAAGGAGGTTGTTTGTCTCACCAAGTATTAAAGAGTTTTTTCTAAGATGCATTTCATGAAACTAGCAATGCCGCTTAAGTAAGCTTGTAATAAGATCAATTCAAATGTTTAAAAAGTATTTCAATGAAGCATGTAAGTACAATGCCATGTTCATCATTGCCGTGAACATTAGTCATGTTTATAAGTATCATGATAGTTCTAAGTATATCACATGGAAGGGATATTCAACACAGTAAAAAGCTGCAAAAAAAAAACCAAGCCAATGATTATGTACGTGTGCATGAGCATGTACACGCAAGCCTGAAACAAATCACCATTCCAGTTTCCCTGTGTTAACATAGCATGTCAGGCCACAGGACATGAATTAATATCACTCCACTCGTCCATATAATGTAACCCATGATTAAAAACTTCAGCAGTAGTTTATATGTATGACAGGACATATCTTACTGTCCAAGATAGATAATTTTCAAAGATGCAAAACTATTATGCATGTTATGGTCAATTAAATTATTTGGAAAGCAAAACGAATTTAAAAAAAATATTAAAAAAAGGTCTATTTTCAATTTGACAAACAAAAATGACATGATGAAGTACAGAATAACGTAGGAAAGACAACTGTTGTAGTGTATAAGCTTGCAAACAATTTTTGTTGCATTCATACAGATGATAAGAAACAGTTCAAGTAACAGAGGTGATACGTAACTATTCTAATTTTAAAATGATAGGCCTTTTCAGATAAGCACGTGTAACTTGAAAAATTTTAAACAAAGAAAAGAACTCTAATAGATAAACTACACAAGCAGGATGTAACCTACTTCACAATTACGGCAGCTATTTGATTGATTGTCAGAATTTTCAGAGGTTCTTGTTGTCCAAATATTTTGGTCCCCTTCAACACATCTACAAGCCGTGCTTTGTATTGAATTCTCATTCATGTGAAACGAAGCCATCTGTTACAACTGTTAAATACCCAAAAGTTATCACTCTGCCATAACATCCAAGCAAACAGCTTCTGCTGTCAATGCCAAACAAACACCATCACCAGCCATGATCAATTAGAGTGAACATAGGAAGCATGAAACCTCAACAATAATTTAGTGATGAATAACAGAGTGAGAGTGCACAAGAAAAATAAATAGTTAAGAGAAACATGTGAAGTAATTCATAAATGAGAGCATTCATTAATTGTAATAAAGGGACACCGCGGAGTGACATTGTGATGATAAAACTAGGGTGAACCCAGTAAATGGAGTTCCTGTATAAACGTGTTCAATATCTGCATCACAAAAGAAATGTTTTCATGTTTCAAAATATATATATATAATGGAAGCAACCTAACCATTGCTTTGCGTCGTAGTCTCAAACCAGAAAAAAGTGCCCAAATCCAAGGCAAATATAACTCATTCAATATTTTAAGCCAACCACATCAGTAGACTTCGTTAGCATCCCTGTGCATTATTGTTCATGTTACATAGTAGCAGAAGTTCTTGTCATCAAATGTAAAGGATATTGACATTAAAAGCAAAAAATCAAACATTAATCTACATTAAGTATGATTTATACATTTTTCTTAATTGTTAGGGTACTTGAGGCTTTAAATTTAGCCCCAAATCAAATAGTTGAAAAACAATTTGGCATAAAAACACTCAAATGGACCCAGCCCAGGAGCTCAAAATAAACCAAGGCAAGAATGAACAACTACACTGGAAAGGATGAACTGCTCACACATGCACAATCTACCGTTATCAACATAAATTACGAAAAAAAAAGCTGCCCGTGAGAAATTCACAACTTCATAAATGAATCACAAAAATTTCAAAAAAAAAATTATAACAATGCATTACTATCTAATAACAATTTCAAAAGCATAACAGCCAACTAAACTCAAATCTTTTCATCAAAGTATTTTACATGAAGCAAAATTGCATATTTATTAAGCATTCAGATATATTATCATATTATCCACATTACAAAATAAATCCTTACATTAATGAAACTCTATGAATCGAAGTGCTCATAGAATAACACATCCAAAACAGATGAGTGCTAGCGCAAACTTCCTAAATAACCCTGATTTTTAAATCTGCAGTTATAAAAATAACCTATAACTAAAACCTACGATCAAAAACTACAATAATCAACCTAGAAATTAATTTTACCAAAGTTTACCATTTGCAGGAAAAACATTATGGCTTAGCGAAACTGACAAAAATTTATAGGATAAGCCGCAATATCTCGAGCAACAAAAGACCAAGGAGGAGAAAGCTACCGAATCTCAGCAAGAAATAAATAACAATAATAAATTAATTGCAACTAGGTTGAAGGACAATGTTGGAGGAAGTGAAGAAGTCGTAGTATTACCCTACGCTCGTCGCCTACGCCAAAATTAGAACAGAAAGGAGAGGGCCACTAATGGGAAAGGAACTTGCGGAGGACAAGGCTCACAGCAACAGGATCGAGGGTTGGCAGGCTTGCTGCAATAGCAGCTCGGTAAAAGTCGTCGACGAAGACGAGGAGGGGGCCTTCAGACGACTCACTCGGTAGATGGATGGGGATCGTGAATCTACAGCTCCAGCGAGCGGGAAGGGACGCGAAGCGGGGAAGGTAGGGAAGGAGAGGACGAATGCGACGAATCACGGTTTGTGGAAGAACGTGCCATGCCTGCGATGCGCTGATTCGATCCCTTATATAGCGACTGAAGGTGGCAACAGCGCGACGTCCGCTAAACCGTAAAATTCAGAAAATTAAACGGATCGATATAGTTTTTAAATCGAACTAAATGAATTAACTTTAATTTCATAAGTCCAATATAATTTAGTAAATCAAAATAATTATTTTTAATAATAAATATAATTATTTTTTATTTAAATAAGAAGTATGAAAAATATCAAATAATAAATTTAATTAAAATTTATAATTTAGTATATATAATAAATAATATACATAGTAATCTTTCTATCATTTATTTATTTAGAGATCATAAGTTTTATGATGTAATATTAAAAAAATAGTATAGTAGTATTTTTTCATTTGACTATTTTATTAAAATAAATTAAGGATAAAAAATAAAAAATTAATACAAAACAATATCAAGCATTTATCCTACCACATGGGTATGGCTACATGAATCAATTTTCTCCATGGTATATTATTAAGAATCAAATTCTCATTTAAATCCAATAAGAAAGGGTCGTTTCAAATATTTTATAAGTCTTTTTAGGTCTACCTCTACCTTTCTTAACATTGATCAAATCTAATACATTTACTCTCTAACTTGGTCATCAAAAAGCCGACGATTTATATGTCCAAACCATCTAAGGCAGCTCTCTCTAATCATATATGCCACTAGTACTACTCCAACCTTTTCACGTATATACTGGTTTCGCATTTTGTCTCTGAGAGTGAAGCCACTCATCCACCTAAGCATCCTCATCTCGTAAGACTTATTATTTTTGTGTTTCTCTTTTAATGACCAACATTCTGCGTCATAAAGCATTGTAAGTCTCATCACCATGTTATAAAATTTTTCTTAAATTTCATGGATACATTTCTAACAGATACATGACCGATGCATTCCTCTACTTCAACTATTCAACTTGAATTCTACTAATCATATCGTCATCTATTTCACCATCACTTTGAACAATAGTCTCAAAATGTCTAAAACGTGTACTCTTATTATTTACTTGATCGCCCAAAGTCACAACACCCCCCCCCCCCCCCAATGTATTTGGTTTTAGATCTACTCAAATAAAAACCTTTAAACTTTGAAGTTGACCTCCATAATTCAAGTTTTCCTTCAATTCCTTCTCTAGTCATATCAACAAGAAGAATATCATCAGCAAAAGGCATACACAATGGTACATCCTCTAGCAAATGTCTAGTAATAACATCCATGAAAAAAAGTAAAAAATATATGGGCTTAAAGCTGATCCTTGATGTAATCAAACTGAAATAGGAAAATACTTGGTCAAATCATCTTATGTTTGAACACAAGTAACAGGTCCTGCATACATATCCTTAATAATTTAAATATAAGCATTAATAACTCTTTTTAGTTTTCCTTGAACTCTTCAAAGCACTTCTCTTGGAACGTTATCATATGTTTTCTCTAAATCAATAAATATCATATGTATATCCTCCTTATTCTCTCTATACTTCTCCATCAAACCTCTCAATAATTGCATAGCTTCCATAGTAGACCTACTAGCATGAATCCAAATTCATTTTAAGAAACAATAGTATTACATCATAACCTATGCTCAATAACTTTCTCTCATAGTTTTAATGTATGACACATTAACTTAATTCCTCTATAATTCACACATTTTTGTGCATAACCTTTATTATTAAAAATAAGAATCAACACATTCTTTTTCCACTCATCTGGCATCTTATTGGACTTCAAAATAATATTGAAAAGCTTCGTATGCTAAGAAATTCCTTCATCTTATAAGCATTTTCACACCTCTATTAGAATATTATCAGGTCCAATAGATTTTCAGACTTCATTTTCTTTAAACTCCATCTAACTTCTATTTTACTAATACAAAAATAAAAATTAAAATATCTATTTTCGTTGAGGGTGCTAAAGTCACTAAAATCATTTTATTCTCAAGATCTTCATTGAAAAGCTCATCAAAATGTTATTCACCTTTGTTGAATATCCTCTTATAATAAAAACACCTTTTGATTTGCATCTTTAATGCACTTCACTTGAGCTAAATTCTTATTTCTCCTATATTTTTGTTTGGGTAACTTATATATACATCTTTTGCCCTCCTTACTATCTAATCTATTATATAAACCATTAAAAATAAACTCTTTGCATCTCATATTACTTTCTTAGACTCCTTATAGACCCCTTTATATCTTTCCTAAATTTTGAGCTTTTATAACAAAACAATTTTTATAATAAAACTTCTTATCTTTGATCATTTCTTGCACATTTTGATCCCATCACAAACTATTTTTACTATTCGGAGCTTTTCCTTTTGATACAACAAGCACTTCTTTGCAACATTCTCAATATAACTAGCTATTTTTTTCATATAATATTAGCTTCCTTATGCACAATCAAAATCTTAAGATCTTGAATTTTACTCTTCAAAATATATTTATTAGTGCTCTATAATGCTCCCATCTAATCCTAGGATAACATATTACTTTATGTTTCACATTCTACCCCTTCCTCTTAAAACCCAAAATTAATAAGCAATATTGGGTATATAAACTTTCACTCGTAATAACTTTATAGTCTTTGCAATCTAAACGATATATTTTTCTTATAAGAAAATAATCAATCTGAGTTTTACATATCCATTTTTATAAGTGATGATATACTCATCTCTTTTCTTAAATAAGATATTAGCAATTACAAAATCATAAGCTATTGCAAATCTAATATGGTCCAACCACCCTTATTATTCGCTCCAACCCCATACTCACTATGAATGCTCTTAAAATCTTCTACCCCTCTATGAATATGTCCATTTAAATCTCCTCTTAAAATTGTTTTCTTCAAGAGAAACCCTTTGTATTAATTTTTCCAAATTATTCAAAATTTTTAATTTTAAACACATCAAAGTCTACTTGAGGAGAATAAGTACTTATAATATTAATAATCTTAGCATTAACAAAAATATTTAAAGTTGTAATTCTATCTAAAACTCTATAATGTAGAAATCCTTACATATTCAATATTGCACCCGAACATTGGTGCAACGGCCCTTACACAATTTTCACTATATTTAGGTCATATTACATGTTGCTTCGTATAATAAATAATTATATGTAATCCATAACCACCTATAAATCCATAACAAACTGTAATTGCACAATATCTTCTTACGTAAGTACTTTATAGCACAACATTATTGTTGAATTAATATTTATATAAATTAAATTAATTCACTTTAGTATATAATAATGTATAATAATTTGCAAATATGAGAAATAGTAAAGTTTGCAAAATTTATCAGCATACTTAACTTAATGTGCATGAAGTATAAAATGTAACAACAAAAATTATAAAAAAGTAATATAAAATAAAATGTTGAATTTCTATTTGAACTAGAGAGCTTCGATGCTAGGCTTTGGAGAGTTACCGCACTAGACTTAAGAGCAAAGTGGTGCGAGAAACCTCCACCAGGGTATTAGAGTTTATATGTTCTATAGTAATTATGGATTCAACATGTTGCACTAGGTCAGGCCACTAATAATATTTTTATATATTTTTTATTCTAAACCTAAGCTTTAAAACACACCATCCAATGCCTCCACAACCCCCCCCCCCCCCCCTCCACACACACACACACACACAATTTTTGGGTGGCTTGCCATAGAAGAAGAGAGGGAAAGGGAGAGGAATAGGAGAGAGGGAAGAGAGAGATAACCAATTTTGGTCATTTCGTTCATCATTTTTGTTATAAAAAGTCATTTAATGATTGTAAGTAACATGAATCGCACTGTAGCTTTTAATGATTTTGAGTTTGACAAATTTATTCTCTCTCAAATCAATTAAATATATTTTCTCCTCATTTATCGCATTTTTATAATGTAAGTCTTTTTATATAATAGATTCGGATATTATGGATATTTTTAATGTAATACTATTAAATTTCACCAATTAAAATAAAAGTTATAATTTTTGTAAGCTATCAATTATTATACAAATTTTCCAATATTTATAAATTTCAGCATTTCATATTACTTTCATGCATGAAAAGGAGATTAATACAACTAATATAAAATAAATATAGTGTGGGCTCTGAAAACTCACGCCCCGACCTCTCCGTGGACCCCTTTATTTCTTTCGGGTCTTTGAGGAGAGTTTTAACGCTTAAGTTCCTAGGAAAATTTTTAGAAGGCAAATTGGGTATTAAATAAGACATCACCCAGAGATTTTGCCCTCATTTTGTGAGGACTTTATGATATGAGTTCAGGTTTCCTATAGGTGTAAACTCCTATAATTAATTACCCCTCCTGATAGCAAAAAAGAACTTTCAATTAGAGCAAGTAGTCAAACAGATACAGAGTATTTTGTGTATAGTAGCAGTATGTTTAGGTATTTGAAAATTTAATATTTAAAATTAAAAATTTACCACCTTGCAGTTAAAGTGGATGGTGGGGAATGATGATAGACTCAATCAAGATCCCATGGTTTCGTCATCCCGGGTCATCATGGTCCTCAGTCTACATAGCCATAGGAGGTAGTCGACCCAACCTAACAAAAAGATCATTGTCGGCAATCATGGGTTGCTTCGTCCAAGGGTACCTTGTAGACATGATGTGAATATTAATTTAAGGAGAACAAATTTAAAGCCACCTTAACTAATAGAGGACATTGTGACATATCGATCAAATTTAAAGCCACCTCAATAATTTAGCACAATTGCAGAACATACGGGCTCTAACTATGACTGTAATTTAAAGATGACATTTGATGGCAAAATCCCCCTGTCATAGAGTCCTGATTATAATTATTTATATGTTGTTCCATTTGACGATAATACTACCGATTAGAGGACACGTGCCACATCCTTACTGGCAAAAGGTAGATTGAGAATAAATCCTAGTGATATTATCGACCAGACATTCGCTCTATGAGCTGAAGTGATATTCAAATTTATCTACCCAGCAAATTGTTATGAATGGTGGATGGATTTTTCTTTAAGTGTTTAGGTGTTTTTATTTCGCTTTTAAATATTTAGGTTATGGTGATTTTTAGGATTTTGAATTTTCATGGGCATTTAGAAATTTGGGAGGCATTTTTAAATATATGGGATCCTATCTAGTTGAAATTTTTTGTTAACACAACCATCACCAGGGTATTCATGGGCAACTTCATTTTATTGGTCGAACCTTATTGACTCTGTTAACTTGCTGACAGATGATCGGGATTATTATTGGCTTTATGCTTTTATTAATGAATTTTTCTTGTTGAAGACCTTAAAGGCCTAATATAAATGTAGAAAATAAATATCATGGTTGGCGCCATAACCGTATATTTATTTGATAGTTCAAGCCATGTCAACTTCTATCTATTTATGTATAAGGATTGGGCTCAAACTTAAATTCATTTCTTAACCTGCGCAGCTTCCTCAGACGTCACGTGTGTGTGTACATCACGCTCATTGGGGCCCATGCAGGTATATACTTTTGTATGAAATTCTATATGTTAAAGGGTATATGTGCATGATGCATTCTGCATGTTAAAGTAATGTGTCAATAGGGCGCAGTGCATTTTACATATCGTGTGATGCATTTGCATAATGCTCTTGCATTATATATATATATATATATACATACATACACTATGAATGCTTTGATGTGCTTTTTAATGTATGAGAGGGGGATATTTTTATAACGATTAGCTATGCAAATGACCCCAATTGTTAAGTATGCTGGGTTTTGATTTGGGATTGGTTGACACCTTCTGTCCTCTTATATACATGTTACAGATTCGGTAGGATTGCATTGTACTTCATTTATTGTACATCGACAGTGTTGTTTTGCTCACTTCATCTTCTGCATGTTGCCTTTTTCTTCAGTACTTAACTTGTGGGAGTGTATTTTAGCTTGCAAACAAGCTGTATGGTGCATCAGGGGCCTCTTGCCTGTCACTTGCAAAAAAGCTAATATCTAGTGTGACAGCCTGACTTCACAAGTTCACTATCTCAATTTATCAACTGCTCATAATTTTTACTACTGATTCCCTGCTTTTTCTTACATGTGAATCATAGCATTGTACTATAGGTCATTTGTTGGTTTATACAAATAGATTGTCATGCACTAATGAATTTTCTGCAATTACTAGTAGATATTTGCATTTATCAGTCTTTTTTGCATTTGCTAGTGGATGGCAAATCTCTCACAATGGCTCATAGGTGTCTACATTTGTTGCCTATTGATCATCTCGGGTTGTGAGGTATCGATGTAATTGGCTGCCATTGAGTGGTTGTTAACTGTAAGGGTGCTGTAAAAATCACTGCCTCTTTCTACAATTGCTTGTATGCATTACAAGCCTTTCATTGTTATCTATAGACAAGCTATGCTAAATGCAAACATTTTAGCATCATTTACACTTGTAACCATCATACATGCTACTAGTTTATATGCTTCATCATAGCCCTACTGCTTTGACTTGTAGGCAAGCTACCGCATGTATGATGAATTTTCTATAACAGCTCGTAGGTATTTGCATTTACTACAACATCCTTTGCATTTGCTTGAAGATAACATGTCGTGCACGTGACAGAATCTTTATTCTCGCATTGCCTATCAAACTCTTCTACTTGTAGGAGACTCGTGCATTTGTATGATATTTTAATGGCGTTTACCGTGAGGCGGTTCTTGCAATCATTGCATATTACTAGCCACCACTCGTAGGCATACTAATGTGCATATGATAAATCTTCCATTATTGCCAGCAGGTGTTCGTATTCATTATACATTGCATTGTGTATGTTTGCAAAAGGTTATTTTATTTGTGGGCAAGTTAACGTATTCATTCGTGTGTTGATGTGGGTTGTCGGGTGAACCGCATTCACTACTAATTTCTTCATACACATTAATCAGCAAGTTACTGAATTCATTGCTGATTCTCCCTACACTCGCTGATTGGCAAGTTGCTACATCTACATGCATATTAGCTTTGTGCTCATAGGAGACCATCAAACATACGTTTAGAGTCCCTTACGATCCACCAGGTGGTTGTTGTTTGTTGTTGTATGGTAACATTGGTACTTTCATCAATGCTTATTGCCCTTGCCCTTAAAAGCTATGGCGTTTGTATTATACACCTCTTTCCTCTACTTGTAGGTGAGGTATTGTGTGCATTACTACTGGTAAATCATCATATCGATTGCATATCCTTTCAGTGCTTATGGGGACCACCTCTTGTATTTACAAGGCACCTGCCAATTAATTGCTATCGATAGTATGTTGGTTATTCTCAAGATAACCTCCTTCATTTCTTATGAATGTGTTGCATTCCTCGTACATGACCATTGGTGGATTGTTATATTCACCGCATGTCTATTACTGTCATGACTTGTCACATATATTGCATGTTGTTTGTTATCATTGAAGATGATCTGCAACATGCATAGTGAACCTGACGACGCTATTTATTGATATTTGCATTCCATTTGTCATGACGACCCTTGTTATTCATTAGAGATTTTATGTTATTGCTCATCGGTAGAATTCTTATTGATCTTTCTTTGCAAGCAAGTTGTAGTTGGAGTTTTATCCACCACAAGTTCCATGTTTGCTTACTTATATTCATTTGGATAATCCGGATTCATCACTTAACATTTGTACTTTAAATTTAATTGTACATTTCAAGGTTTAAAGTTTAGTCTTGTTCCCTATTTATTAATTCAAGTTCTTTTCTCTGTAGTTCAAGTCAGGTCAAGTCCCCTGTGGTTTTGCTGAATTCCAGGTTCTTTGTTAGTTCAAATTCCGGTAGCCTCCCAGCGTCTCCCCCATTTAGGGAAAATTTGGGGAGCTGGGACTTCCCTACCACGTTGCACGAACGCAAGGGATAAGTGTTGGGTGAAATCGCAGTTGTAATCTTTAATCCTAGCATGCTATCGAAGCGCGTAGGAGTCTTCGAGGTATATAAAAGACTTACAATTTTCCTCCGCATGCACTGTAACTGATACACAGGTACTTAAGATTGTCTCGTCACACTATGAGAGTGCTTAAATGCATACCCACCTCACCGCAAAGCATCGCACCAGGTTTCCTCCCACCATGTTACGAGAGCATGTAGGGTGGTCCCTTGGCGTGCCACGAGCACTGTAAACAGGATTTTGGGGCTTTGAGTTTTAGGACATTTATACCTTGAGTGATGTAAGACGGCGGTGGTGATAATGATATTGAGGATGATAAGAAAATGAACAAAAAAGCTCTCTTTCTTTTATTCTTTTTTTTTTTTACTTTCTCTATTTTCTTATTTTTTTACTCTATTTTTATAATAATAATGCTGCTATTAATATTAATATTAACAATAATTAATACAAATAATTATCAATAATAATAGTAGGGGGAGGGGACTATTGGAGGGTTTATTAGAGTGGAGAGTTTGCTGTTTGAGGTAGAGTCGTTGAGAAGGGAAATCGAATATGGAATGAGAAAATCGGCTGTAACTTTTAAATAGGGAGGAGAGGGCTTCAGTTATAGGGAATTAGCAGGAGGTCTTTACTTGGAACAATTGGATTCGACATAGAGGGGAGCTGTCAGCTAGATGGATCGAGTGTAGAGGCCTATATGTCGGATTGGGACTGGGTATAAAAGGAAGATTGGCAGAGCTTTAGGATCAAGACTCTTGGGAAATCGGAGTAGGTCGGCGTTTAAGGTCGGACAGGTGAGGTAGGTTAAAGGAGGAGCCAAATCAGATTGCGTGGATGGTTTGGGTGGCTCAGCATCAGGTCTGGTGGAGGGAATCTGGGCTCGTGCAACTTTGGCCTGGATAAAGGGGTCGAATATAGTCATGAACTAGAGGTGTGTTCATGGATGGGGTATAGCTAGACGTGAATCAACTGTGAGGAAGAAAAATATAGTGGAGTTCAACTGGGTTGGAGTTCCGAACAAGTGAAAAGGGCCTTCGAGTAGTTGGTTTGTGAGTGAGATAAAGAAGGATCATGAAATCGAAGAAGCCAAAGTCTGTTGCTTACTCACATTCTAAATAGTTGAGGGATCGTAGGATTTACGGCCTGTAGGATGAGCAAATCGCGGAACTACATCTGCGCCAAAACAGTAAGAGGTACGCGGGATTTAACGCAGGATTTTGGGATTCTCTGACTTCCGTGGAGGTTAACATATAGTACATGTATGTAAATAAGGATGGCTAACTGTTAACACTATAATTAATATAGCTTAGACTTTAAAACTTAATGCCCTACACAGGAGGGTGGGCTGACTGACTTTTCTAAAAAATAAAAGGTTGGTGTTATAATCCTGGTTGTTACAGCCTATAACCGATTGATCAAACTATGTCGATGGGTAGATGATGATGACTCTTAAATAATTATTAAAAGTCACATATAAATTGAATTAAGATAATGGACAATGATGATAAGATAATGACTGATGACCAATTGGTCAAATAGTTGGGATTAAATTAAAGACATGTGATCAACTTGGCAACAATTAGGATGGAAGAGTGAAAAATCACATTAAACCAAGATATTCTGCCTTGCTAGATCATATGCATACTTAATCATATACTTATACAATCCACACATTAATAGCATTGATAACATTGATAGATAGATAAAAAATGTGGACATTATATTACTGATTTCATGTACTAATTTTATATAATAAATAATTCATAAGATGGGCAAGACTAATGACATTAACACTTGTATATTCATGCTACATAACTGATTTATTGATTACCGATATATTTATATTTTCACACATGTTGTTGATTTATGGATTTAAGCGTGTTGATTCTCACTTTTCATTTTTGATGTTATTAAATCGTACAAGTGATGATTAAGCATTGATGAATACTACTGATTATATTGATTGAGATGAGCATACATATTAATTCTTTAGATCTTGTATTCAAAGCTTTAGCTAATTTTGGATTTTTACTGCAAAGCTCATTATGTGATTTTTACATGATTTCAGGTAAAGATAAGGAGCTTATGAATTGAGGCTTAGTAGTGATAATATTTTGGTTTTATTTTAAGTTCTCGGGTTATAAGTATTTTTTTGTAACCAATAGTAGCTATTGTACAAATTATTTTGAACTCTAGCTATAGAATATAAATATTAACTATAGAAATGTAATAATATTTTTCCTGTAATTATTCATTTTCTTTAATGAAATTTATCAGTTGTAGACGTCAAATTGATCTTATTATAAATGAATGATTATTGATTGTTAACTGACAAATAAATAAATAGAATGAGTTGATAAGATAACAAAGAAAGAAAAAAAAAAGAAAAGAAAAGATATTCTTCCACTTTGGATCTTGGGACATTACATAAAATATGACCACATACAATATTTATAGCTTTATAATAATGCTCTCAATATTTTTTGTAAAATTTTACCACATCTTAAGAATTTACTAACTTACCCAAAATGCCACACAATTTGAAATACTTGGTGAAGTTTAAAATAATTATACCCATGTGTGAAGAATGACTATAACAACAATATATTAGAAGTTACATAGTGAAATTGGCCCATAAATCAAGATATCTCAATTAAATACAATAATTTTGACAAAATAAAATTATTAAAAATCAAAGTAGGGTAAATGTAAACTATCTTGAGCTGGATAATTTTTTCAACAAGCATGATGGATGAAATTGGCCTGAAGACTCCCAAAAATAGATGCTCTCTTCTCTTCTTTGTCTTCCTCTTCTTCTTCTTCTCCCACATCAACCCATGAGTAAGGCTATAAATGGCTTACCTCAAGTGGATTAGGATATTTATATAAAAGATATTTTTCTAAGCACGATGATACCAAGGTGGCAGTGCCATCAAGCCCCTCTACGGAATGAAATTCTATCCAGAAAATGGAGAAATTTGCTATGCAATGTCAATCATAATACATTGCAGCACTCCCAAGGAGATGAATTATTCCTTGAAAATAGAAAATGAGCACCACAGTGCTCCCACGGAACGATCTTCACTTATTAAAACTTTCTCTCTAAATCAAACTCTAAAATATTTGAAAACAAAATAAGGCATAAAAATAGCACCAATAGTTTATTGAAATTTCATAGATGCTAAATAGTTTGCAAGTCTTACCAAATCCAAATGAAATCATCACATGTAGTTTAATTACTACATAAGCAGTCATTACATTAGAGTTTATTATGAAATTTTTATTGGACAAAATTAAGCCTACATATATTACATCTCCTAGGTCGCAAATTGTGTGAGTAGGGAGTTACTCTTAGTTGTATTTGATGCTTAAAAAATTTCCATGATATTTATTGGAGTCGATGGAAGGGAAATAAGGAAGCATTAATATCTCCTCCGCTCTGTTATTACACCATCATCATCTTCATTAATTTCATTAGGAAAATCCAAAACCCAAAACTCCCTTTATCTTATTTTCTTGTTTTTTAAGCAAGGACTTCTTAAACACTTCTATAATTAATTAAGATTTTGAGGCGCCATTTATGAAAAAGGAATTGATGATGATTTCATCTTCTTGTTTTTTTCCTTTTTGCTTTATCCAAATATAAATAACCCCTAGTTTTTAAACAGAGTTTTATGATATAGTTTATTAATAAAATTTATATTTACATGTTGAACCCTAATCTTAGGTTTGTCTCATGATTAACAAAGTGTGATCAAATGATTTGATGTAGGTGACTTGTCTAACAACTTCTTCCTGATCACTTGCATAGACAATATAAGAACCCCCAACCTTAATTAGCTATGTAATTACAATCTGGGAGCTTAATCTTATATTTTGATGATTGCAAATATTATTGGATGATCATTTACTTATTCATGCGTTATATATTACATATTTTTTCTGTGTTACTAACCATTTCAAGTATAACATATACTGAGCATAATTGAAGAATCAAGACTCAAAGATAGTCCATCATCAGGGTCTAAGTGAGTCTATGTTTAATAAAGTCTGTTTTTTTATTTTCATGAGATATTTTATGTATTAGGTGTATGTTAGCTAAACAGTCAGGCTCATACTCACAAGGGGAGAGAGAAATTAAATACTTAAAATTTTCTGTTAATCATATTGTATGATCTATTCAAATAAAAATTAATTCAAATATTTAATTAAATTAAATTAATTAAATTGAGTTATAATTAATTATATTGTATAACCACCAATCGTATAGGACAATCAACTATTTTGAGAAATCTCATGTTGAATCCTTATTACTTAAATTAAGCAAATTTAAATTTAAAATTTAAAATTGATTGTACTATATGAACTCTTTGTATTGTACGAACATTAGTTTAAATTGTCTAATTTAATTTTGATGATTAATGAATCGAATCAGGATCAAATCTTCAATGATGATCGTATTGTATGATCACCATCATGCAAGATGATCAATAGAGAAATCGTTGGTTGAACCTTGGTTCATCCTAAATGATGTGTGATTCGATTAAACAAATAATATTATATGATTGTACATTGTACAAGAAGATCAAAGAAGGGAATTAAACTAATTAGATAGTACAATCTGTGGATCAGAGTACTTAAGTTGAAAATTAGAGTTTTTTTTAATAGCTAGCTTTATAAACTCAACATACGAGATAAGAAGGTAAGAGGTTGAGTAGTCAGAGATGTTTTTTTTAGAGAGAGAGCATTGGAGAGTGTCCACATTACAAGGGAGAGATAGGAGGTGAGGATGAGTGAGAGTTTGCCTTGAGGGAGTCAACGGATATAAGGGGATTAACATGGTTGCTCTAATTAGGTTGCACCTTGGGTCCTCTAGTTATGTTGGTGGAGTTCTTGGAGAAGAGCTCTCGAAAGAAAAGTCTTTGGGTGAAAGACTTTTTAGCTGAGAAGGCTAGGGATTGACATCTCCGTCAGACCGGGAGGCGAAAGGAGGGATGTGCATCTCCACCAGGCTGGGAGACGAAAGGAGGGATCATCATTTCTACTGAGCTAGGAGGCTGAAGGAGGGATGATATCTCTATCATAGCAAGGAGCTAAAGGAGGGAGTAGCATCTCCGTCGTAGAGAGGAACTAAAGGAGGGATCGACATCTCTACCAGGCCGAGAGATAAAAGAGGGAGATTCTTCAGAATCTATAAGTGTCATTCCCCACCTAGTAAGGGAGAAGAGCTTCCCCGCCTAGCTGGTGCTAAAGGAGCATCACTTAGTGTAATACCTAATTAGGAGGACCTTCGGAGAGTGAATGTATGTCGAATTCGATATATCAAACCACTATAAATCTGATTTGTGTATTCTTTAATTTGTTGTAATTTATTTTTTCACACTCTCGTTTACTTTTAGTAATCTTTGTGAAATATTTTTTTGTGATAAATTTTTTTTTAAAGTTTTATTTTTAATATATATATATATATATATATATTCTAATTTTTAAAAATTTACTTTTGTTTTTGGTTTGAATATTTTATTCTTTTAAATGCTTTCGCATATCATGTTTTGAAGTGGAGAAATAAAATATAATATTGATGTGAATATTTGCATTTTTATTGAGATATTTGGATCATTTTAATAGCAACGATTATAAAAATGTTTATAACTTTGTACTTCTATGTGGTAAGAGTTAATTGCAAGAAATATGCCTATCTTAGAGAGGTTGTATCATATAATTGTTTTTCTTGCATAACATATATGACAAATGCTCATAATTGAATTATTCAGTTTAGAAAGGTATATATTTCTTGCAATGTTTTAGACGATTTC
Organism: Dendrobium chrysotoxum; assembly: GCA_019925795.1. NCBI lineage: Eukaryota > Viridiplantae > Streptophyta > Magnoliopsida > Asparagales > Orchidaceae > Dendrobium > Dendrobium chrysotoxum. The sequence continues at coordinate 48,118,472 of CM034303.1, forward strand.
ATCTAAAACAATAGCTATTTGTTACATTACCCATCAAAATGTCTTACAAAGCAAATCAAAACGATTTTTGCCCTATTCATTAATGCCTATGGTGGTATTTTGTTGTGTTACATTTCTTTATTTATTAAAGAGTAATGGAATGAGTGGTATGCTTATGCTCATATTGGTTCGATTAGACCAAACATGAGATTTGTCTAATTTTCCAAATAAGGAGGTTCTAGGTGTAAACTAGAACTTATTAGATAATTGATGGGATTGTAATAGTTCCATAACATAAAAATTTTTAATGATGCCAAGCTAGATATTATTATGGTATTATCTTGTTATCTGATATTTAATGTCTTTTAAATGTCTATTTATTAGGTTATTAGTTTTAATTATAAATTAAGATCAATTATAATATTATAAAGTTTGATATATCAGTTAAAAAATTATCTTGATCGAGCACAAATCTTGAAGCAAAATCAAGTTGGAAACTTTAAAAGTTAAATTAGAGACCATTTGAACTATGATTTCAGCAAACTTACAGTCGAACTGAACGTCTCAAAAATACGAACCCAACGACACCAAATTCGACTCAATCCGAGCCCAAATGAGTCTAAATCAAAGACCCGAAGCACATTTGAAAGATTTAAACCATAATTTGGATTACCAAATGGTCTCCAAACGTGACATGCTTATAATCGAATCGAGCGGCTCAATGAGATGAATCCAACGAGCCCAAGATCACTGAATTCCAATATCATTAAGGCATTCAAAGGACCATTAAGCGGTCCACGATCATGGGGATTAATATCGGCCATCCATTCTAACCACTCCCATCTTTACCTTGATCCTCCAGATATTTACAAGTCATGCCATTCTAAAAAAACTATAAATAGCCCCCACTCTACTCATGAGAGGGAGGGGAAAAGAAGGGAAGAAGGGAGGAGTTTGAGAGCTCTCTAACCACCAACCACTGTCGGAGTTCTTGTCGACCATCACCAGAGTCCTCCCGACCACCGCCGGAGTTCCTCCCAACAGTCGTTGGAGTTTTCTTATCAACCATCACTGGAGTTTTCTTCCCGACCATTGCCAAAGTTTCCTCCCAACCATCACCGGAGTTTTTTCCCTACCGTTGCAGGGATTCTTCCCAACCGCGCTGAAGTTTCCTCCCGACCGCTGTCGGTGTTCTTTCCGACCATTGCTGAAGTTTCCTCCTTACCATCATCAAAGTTTTCTTCCCGACCACTGCTGGAGTTTCTTCCTGATCATCGCTGAAGCTCTTCTTAACCACTGCCTTAATTCTGTCGGTTCATCAATCATCGCCAGATTTCTATCTGATTATTCAACCTGATGTAATTCCAAGGTCTCCAAGTAAAGGAGCGAATGAAACTTTGTAATCAACCCAAACTTAGTGGAATTTTCTCATTTGGACCAGGCCCCGTTGTTTTTCCTTTTTTGCGTTTTCCATGTAAAAAAATTATGGTATTTCTCTCTCTCTCAACTATCTGTTGGTGTGCTGGATATACGAACATTGCTAAGACGCTATATTTTTTACTCTACTGCTGCGTATATTCAAGTCTGCAACAAGGTTGATTGTGGTATCATGTTATATCTTAGTTTGTGAGTATTGTGTAATTAAGTATAGAATTATGTAGTGATATGTAGTTATTTTCTTTATTTGTTTGGATATATTGTTCGATAGTTGTAGCTTTATTTATCTAAGGAAATTTGTGATGAGTGTCTATAGGATCTTTATGGTGAAGGCAGCTACGTGATTGATGTCCCTTTAGGGTGGTGAAAGAATGGTTATTGGGTGGTATTGAAACATGAATTCAGGGTTTGAGATAGATTTGGATATGAAACTTCTAGGCTAAAAATGAGGCTTTCGTTGGATAAAAATAATGAGAAGCTCAAGATCAAAGGTTTGTGGTGTTAGAAAAATATTTATGGTGTTTAGGGGTGCAATCGAGAAAAGCTGACTCGCGAGGTAGCTCGAGCTTGACTCACTAACGAGATCGTGAGCTCAGCTTATCGAATCTCAAGCTCAAGCTCAAGCAAGATTTTGAGCTCGTTAACTTATCAATTTGAGTTCGATCCTCTGCATGCGCGACTCAATTGCTCATCAAGTTGCTCGAATCTGAACGATGGAACTACGAGGAGGGTTTAAACATTGAACTCGGGTGCGGGCTCAGATGACGGAATTTGCATGGCAAGCGGGCTTGGATTGCATAATTGCGAAGAATATGAGCTCAGACGGTAGAATTGCGGGGCAAGTGGGCTCAGATGACGGAATTGCGGGGTGGGCAGGCTTAGATGCGGGCTCTAATGCGAAACGCAAAGTCGCAGGGCAAAATCAGGGGCGGGTCGCAGTAATGAAATAAAAGCTCGAAACTAGAAATTGGGCTGCTCGATGAGCCATTTTCAGTGGAACGAGCCAAGCTCGAGCTCATTAGTTAGCTCACGAGTCGAGCTCTAGTTAGGCTTGACTTGAGCTCTACTTGACTTTTTGCACCCCTAGTGTTGTTTTTATGGATTTTGGATAAGTGTTTGAGGAGTTATGATATTTTTAATTTGGGTGCTCACAACAAAAAATTACCTTTATATATTGAAATTTTTGTTATGGTATATTAAGGTTGTTGGGAAGTTGAGGCCTTAAAATATTATGAGAGATGTGTGGGAATGTTTAGAAAAGCTTGGATATGTTTTGGGGTTACAGGAAGCTAAGCTTGAGGCTTGTCCTTAATTATTGTCCTTAGTTGTCACTAGTATTCAAATGTGATTGATAATCAATGTATCTAACCCTTGCATACATATAAACATTCCATAACAATCATGGTGTCTTAACTTTACAAGAAATAAAAATAAAGAGTTTCTAATTATTCAAGCCAAATCAGGACTTAAACATTTGGAAATCCAATTATTGGATAATCACAGATCAAATTGGCTCAATGATCCTGTGATGGGTCAAGAATTTAATATAATATCTTTTAATAAAACTTGACTTCACTCTTTTGAGTACATAGAGGGCAATTTAAGAAATTTGGAAAATACAATTCATGCAAATTACTCTATAAATACTCAACAAGTCCAATTGATTTCATTTTTCCTTGATAAAGCTCTATTTAATGATCTCATAGACTATTTAAATGTATGAAATGGGTTTAAAATTTATTTATGATGAATTTTAAAAGCTATGGATGAAATTATGACCTATGGTTTTATAAATTCAATTAAGGTTAAAACTAACATCAAATATGGTTAAAAAAATTAGAATAGGTTGTAAATACATTCAAAATTATCCCCTCCAAATTTCAGATTAAATGAATATATATTTAATGAGTAATTAATGAAAAATACTATAGAGCAAAACTAAAATTTATCATTAAACCCATCAGATTTGTTTAAATTTTATATAAAATAAAAGAAGGGATTTTTCTGAATCCAAAGACACCAGAATCATCAAAATTGGCTTTGAAATGAAATTATTATACTTTTTGAAGTTTACGTGACTGGTCAATCAAAATAGCAACGACTGTGGCATTAATGACCAATGATTGTGCCACCACACAATCATTGATATTTATTAAACCGTGGCGGTAGCACACGCAATTTCAACTAATCCACTTCAGCAGCTGCTACGCGCCGTTCGCTTACGCACAGTTTGAGATAGACGGTTGTAATGGTGTCTGACAGAGATCCAAATGGCCAGAAGCATCATGCCGTTCAGATGTGAAGCAAAACAACAAGATCTGGGATGTTGATCTTATGATCAAAGGTCCATATTTCACACAATTTAAACGTTACTCTAATAATCCCTAGATAATGTAGAAATGCTCAAACTTGAAAACGGCTGAACCAATTTTCATGAAACCTTAGATAGAGCTTTATTAGGATTATATAAATGATGGGGAGGTGTTTTTACAATTTAAAAGAGGGGGGGGGGGGGGGGGGGGGGGGGGAGCTTTACACCCGTCACTACACGATTGGTCAATCGAGATGGCAGCAGCTGTGGCATTAATGATCAATGATTGTGTCACCACGCAATTATTGGTATTTATTAAACTGTGGCGGCAGCACATGCAATTTCCACTAATCCACATCAGCAGCTGCTATATGTGATTTACACCCGTTAGTACACAATTGGTCAATCGAGATGGCAGTGGCTGTGGCATTAATGATCAATGATTGTGCCACCACACAATTATTGGTATTTATTAAACCGCGGCGGCAGCACATGCGATTTCCACTAATCCACGTCAGTAGCTGCTATGCTCCGTTCACTCACATGCAGTTTGAGATAGACGATTGTGATGGCGTCGGATGGAGATCCAAACTGCCAGAAGCATCACATGGTTCATACGTGAAGCGAAACAGTGGGATCTGGGATGTTGATCTTAGGATCAATAGTCCAGATTTCACATAGTTTAAATGATACTCTAATAAACCCTAGATGATGAAGAAATGCTTAAACTCAAAAACGGTTGAACCAAATTTCATGAAACCTCAAATAGAGCTTTATTATGATTATATAAATGATGGGGAGGTGTTTTTATGGTTTAAAATGTGCTTTACTAAAAGTTATTTGAACCTAAAGCTTTTAAACTAGGGTTTGATTGCTACCTCAATTGGATGAACCTCAAAGGGTGTACATTAGCTAGTTTTGCTCCTTATGACCTCTAGAACACTTCTCCTACAAAACCCAACAGTTGAGGAGGTTTGGATCACAATCTATAAGCCTTGGATGAAACTTTAAGTGAGGGTGGCCGGAGATTTACTGCCAGCAAACTTTAATCATCGGATTTGAGCTTAAGGAATGTAGAGGGGGTCTATGGGAGCCTAAACAAAATTAGAGCCACAGCCGAGAGTGAGTGAGAGAGTGTAATTGCTTGAATGCGTAATTTTGTCCACTTAGCCCAATTCAAACCCTAGGGTGCTATTGAATGACTACGATTAGTTTGGGAGGATACTTTGATGCTTGACAAGTGGCCTTAGGTGGTTAGGAGCAGGGGAATCAAACAGGGAAAGGATAATGAGGTGGAAAGCTCATTTTGTCCTTTTATGCACATGGAATGGTTTGGCCTTCTTAGGGCTAATCTAAGGCTTAAGATCTATTTAGGAGGTGTTTAGGGATGTTCTAGAAGGGATTTGAGCTACTGTGAGGGTTTGGTTTAGGGGGAAATAGAAGTTTAAAGTAGTTTGACCATTTAAAGCTTGTTTGAGCTACTTGTTGACTGTTTGACAAGTCAACAAGTCAAGGCCTACTGAGGTGGAGCTTGGGAAAGTTTGGATATTGGTGAGGTGGAATGCCATGGGTTTGAAACAATGAATTAAGTGTTTGGAGGAGAGTTGAACATGTAAATAAGGTTGACTAAGTCAAACTTATCAAGTTTGACCTACCAATGGCTTTGGATGTATTTGAACCATGTAATGAAATGGATTTGAGTAATTGATGTGATTTGAGAGCTTTGATTTGATTGAATGTGGTGATTTGACCCAAATAGGTCAAGTTTGACTAGACCTGGATTTAGTTGACTAAGTCAATTGTTGACTTGGCCAGGGTGACCACTCAAGTCCAATTCACTAGTAGCGATGATCAAAATAGTTTAATGAATATCAGAGCTAATTTGGAGTTTGATTGAGGGTGATCGAAGTGTATGATCAAGTATAGTAGCTTGAGCTAGCTCAATTGGGTCTGATTTGAGTCATGACTGAGGGATTTAATGATGGATGATTTGCTGCATGAAGCTCTTAGTGAAGTGATTTGAGTCATGACTGAGGGCAAGGGGTTAGTGCAATGGGCTACCTGATTGCAATGTAGAACTGTAATTGTCCTAGTGATTGTAGTTTAGTGTATGTTGAATGTAGGAGTGGTGATTGATCAATGTAATTGAAAATCCAACTTGATTGTGAATGTAGGTTGAGTGTTACAAATCAATTGATTGTGTATCAATTGATTGCAATTTAGTGACTGTATGTTAACTGAATTTTGACTGTATGATTGGTGTAAATGTATTTGATTGTATATTGTATAATTGATTGAAAGCTTGAAGATGATTGAATGATTTATTGAAAGTGTTGATTGTAGAGGGTGATTGAATGTAAACTAGGGAGATGAAGATCAAGATGACGTTAAGCAAAAATGAGGTCAATAGGGCCTTGTAATATATTAGAGAGTGCACTTTTTCATATATTAAAATGTCTCTGATTTCATGCTATGAACAATGCACATGCAAATGCAATAGTAACTAACTTATAATTTCAATGCAGTATTCAAATAATGCATGAATTACCAATAAAAAATCACATTGATTATAAGACCTTATTGAATTTTTCCCATTCAAATTCCAACTTCAGAGTGGTATTCACATGAAAAATTTTAAGACTTCTATATAATTATTACAATTGCCACAAAAGCCTCAATCCATTTATATACTAAAAATTTTAAATATGAAAAATCAACTGAGAACAATCTGATTTCATATAGTCAAAATGTTTAGAATGAAGTGTACGACAACATATTAGAAGTTATGTGGTGAAATCATAGTAAAACTCGAGAAAAATAAATTTTTATTTATAAATTTTTAAGATTACTGTAATTGAAATTAGTGATAGAAGTTTAGAAAATTTAACTCGTGCGCTACAATATCCTAAACAGGACTGATGGACGAATCCCGAGCTTCAGCCTCCGAAATCTCTCTTCTTCATTCTCTCTCCTCTCTTCTATCCCCTGCTCCTCATTTCTTCTCCGGCAAGGGGACTGGGGAAATGAGGATTATCAAATGTTTTAGGATATTTTAATATTTAAAAATCACCAATCTAACTTGGTGCCGTGGTGTTAGCCTCCTCAACATCATATTGCTTCTAAAGAATCTTCCAAATTCTCCCAAAATATCACCACTGGAGGGGTTGGGGCTGCGGTGGTGCCACTTAGTGCCACAGTGCATGTTCAATTTCTTCCCTCAAACTGGGAGCTCAATGCTGTGACTCTACCTAACCTGGCGTTGTGGCGCTCACAAGACAATTTTAATACCATGGAATTTTCCTTCTCCAACCAAATTGTTACTCACTTAAGGTCTCCTTAAACACTCTAGGATTGATAATTAAAAATTAAATTAAATTCAAAAATGCATTTAATTTAATTAACAATAATTACCTAAATTATGAAACATCAAACATTACGCAAGGTTAGTGCAATTTGTCATAGCTAGGAGGGACTCATAGGTATTCATATAATCAATCACATGCAAAGTTCCTTACTTTAGGATCAATAGTTGGCTGTGTAGATATTTGTCATGAAACCTAGGACAATATTTGGCCTTTAAAATTTCTTTCATCTCAACTCAAAGCTTCTACCATTCCTAAGTTCTTTGGTTAAGATGTTGGTCCAAATAAGTTTTAGCATACCCTATAAGTTTCATCTTTGCAAAATTTATGCACTAATAAACAACCATAGTATAAGTGTAAAAAAAATCTTTTAATTGGGTCAACTAGTCTATAAATATATTAGGATCATGTATTCCATCAAAAGTAAGGACTTCCAATTTTTATTTTGGAACAAGGATCATCAAGAACCCTAAAGTCTTGTTTAGGTTGATGTCATTGTATTGGAAGTCGTCTAAGTTGATCATCCCTTGGTTCAAGCTCTGTTGGCTATGAAACTTAATAGTTTAATTTTATGGTTGGTTTTGAAGAGTTTTAAATCTATTCTAAAACGTATTAAACTTTTCATGAATATCATCCAATTTTCTTTTTGTGGTTTGACGGAAGGTGCTTATATTATTTGAAGTTCTTCCAAATAATCTATTGACAGCTTTAGGTTGTATGTTGATATGCAATGCATGGTAACTATATACATATTAAATAATGAATGAGAAAAAATGAGAGGGAAAAATTTTAAATGAGAGAGAGAGAGGAAAAAAGAATATATATATATATGGTGAGGGGGTTGCAAGACCACTTACGTCCTAAGCTCCCCTCAAATAATTTAAGTATTTCGACAAAGTCCTTTTTAGTCTTAAAAGCATAGTGTTTAGCATAATACAGTCTAATGCATGTAAAAAAAATGAATTTTACAAAGCAACCAATCAAATATTAATAAATACCAATGCTGGGAAAACTAGATCGGACAATGAACTAGAGGAAGAAGAGGTTAGCCACTTGATGGTTTGATCAAGATTGAATCGGATGATGTAATAAATATTTATTACATTTAAATATTATAATAATGATATAATCATTTGTAAATATTTTATACAAAATTGAACATAATCATAATATGAAGTATAAAAAAATAATAAATAAATTCATTAAATTTAAATTTAAATACATTTATGTTTAGAGCAACTAACCTCTTTGTAATCATAATTTGAAAGATGAAATAGAAATTTCTCTTGAGATCTTATAGTTCCTACCTCCAACTAGTGAAGCTCTGAAAATAAAATAAATATAAAAAATTGTACACCTAATATAGAGTAAATAAACAAAACATATTAATATACTTTACTTGAAGATACCACCAATTATAAAAAGATTTTAACACTTTATACTAACTGATAACAAAAATAAAATATATTCATGATACAGAGATGAAGTTAACAATGTTTCTCTTTCTCAGTTCAAAAGTTCTAATAATTTCACAAGACAAAAATCAAATATCTTCTAAATTTGCATCATCAAAGCTATCAGCATAAGTTGAGTCTCCAAGTTCGCTTCACCAAAATCTTCAGACCCAAATGCATATAAATCTTTGAAGCCGATTATGTCATCTCCAACTCCTTCATTCTCTAAATCAACTTCATCAACAAATACGAAACATAAAATAAAACTTTATTTTTTATTTTATTTAAATTATATATTCATCACTATCAACTTACTATGTCTTGGTTGAGTGGATGATATATTTTGTTCTTCGATAACTAGCATTGCATCCTCTTTGTATATCTCTTTATCTTAGTTCTCTAAGTCAAGTTTTAGCGTTATTTTATCATCAAGTACTCAAAAATCTACCATTTCACGATAAGTGTAATCCAAAGGATCATAACTTTTTTTTTTTTAAAGTTGAAACCTAAAAAGTGGAATAACTTTAGCCATTATGTTTTAATATAGTATAACATTTGTGCATACATATTAATATACTATAAGATTATACATATTCTTTAAATTTAGATTATACCGAACATATACTAGATCGTTGAGTCATTGATGCTCCAAATGATTATGTCTCTTTGAGTGAATTTGTTTAAGAACACTCAAATTTCTTTCACATCCTGATGAAGAAGATGTTTGGCTTAAAATTCTTATAACTACTGTCTACAAGTTTGGAGCACTTGATCCAAATATCTTTCATCACTTATTGAGAGAATGTCAAGTTAAAGAGCTTAGTGAATATGCATATTTGTAAACAAAAAATATAATTACATGTTGACATTAAAAAGAGAATTACAAGGTTGCATTTCTTTTGCCATAGTTAGAGCAATTGGCTTTCCAAAGCTTTATAAGCTATCACAAAAAAATCTGGCCTCATTCATTGCAAATGTGAGCTTAGAGCAAATGTATTTATTTTCAAGTAATTCAACAATACCTTACATAACTTCTGCCTTGTGACAATAGTTCTCTTTGTCATAATGAAAATGAGGATTCATAAAGTATGCTGCTATGTGGATGTCTTGCTGCAATTGAGTATCCCATCTTCTTTTTATTATAGTGGTGAATGACTTATATAATCTTTTAACATTTCTAGATATTGCTTTGATTGCCTTCCGTGCCCTATACATGCCATCATATTGATATCCAAGTGAGGGTTTCTCATCTGGGTCAATAATATGCAACAACCAGATCAAAGGACAGGATATCCTCAAAATCATATGACAACCATTCCAAAACTTCAAATCCAAAATAATTAAAGCTCCCTCTTTTCCCCTAGCGGTTTTTGGATATCTTTAAATCTATGTAAAATTTGTTAGTGATTAATACTTGTAGGTCATGTTTGTGCTCATAGACACTTTTTGAAGTTATGAAGGTTATTGCAAAACTTGTAGCTCATGAACGTATGATCTCCTTCCAACCTGGCCTTTTCTTAAGCTTGCAAGTATATAGATATAATTATAAGAATAAATTGTCGCTCTCAATACTTTTCTTGCTAGGTCCTCTATGAGAGGAATGTTGCTCATGTCTTTCAAAATTAAATTCATATAATGTGCAGCATAAAGTAACTAATAGATGTTGTTGAATCTTTCATGTAACACCTACTTTCTTGTAATTAGTATCATTATAAGTAACAAGTTAAATAACACTCTCTGTACCTATCCACTCAACAACACCAGTAAATAAAGAGCATAAATTTATAACATCCTTAATGATGTCTGAAGCATCGACTAATTTAAAATAAGATACACCACGTCAATATATCAAAAAATTTATTAATGTTATGCTCTTACTATCAGTCCATCCATCTGCCATGAGAGTACAACCTGTTTCCTTCTAAGTAGGTTTATAATTATGAATGTGGGTGCAATAGAGAAATCAAAAAATTCTTCAACATTTAAAATATCATTTCTAAACATATTAAAACCACAGTTCACCATATTCCTCTATAAAATGAAAGTATCTCAAAATATCTTATTTAGATCATACATATATAATTACAGAGCTACTAAGAACCTCAAAATATTATAATAATAAACAACCTATATACCTCTGCTGCAGACCACTTACCCAGCTATATAACAAATATAAATTTTTATATTGATCTGAGACTATTCTGCTTCCACCCTATCCTTTCCCCTTCCTATAAAAATAGCTAGAATAAAAAATTTGGTGAGTTATGAAGCTCATAAAGATATGCAATTCTAATAAAAAAATTCAATATTAATATGATGAACAATATGATTGTATTCATTGGTGAACTAAACTCATTAAGTAATTGCAAAATAATTAAAAATATATATATGCTCATAGGAATTAATAATAACAATAAGAATGCTACAGTACAATAGGCAGACATAGATGATGTCCTTTAATGACTGTAATATCACACTTTGCACTTAAACATATAAGCATCTTGCATTTTCTTTGAAACATGTAAATAATATCATAATTATCTAGCCCAGGTTCTGGCAATATATGTAACATAAAGTTAACTTTTATAACTTTATACTAATGTTCAATGGAGACCAGATAAAACCTGACATTATCGTCATTGAACTATATTGAGATCCTAATGCCTCCATGAGGGTCCATTTTGCCCCACCTGCATAGGTACTATAATATTTCATTGCCAACCCTCAACTAATATGATAATCATTAGGCTTCACATTTTTGCACACATATTTATTGATAATTTATGCTTCATAACTTAATATAAAATATATATTTATATAATACTTTCATAAGTAGAATAAGAAAGTAGTACATAGCTCTGTGCTTTTCTTTTCAAAAATATTGTTAATTAGAAAATCATTTATGTAATCATGTGATGCCTCAATTTAAACTTGAGCGAAAAAAAATTACATATTGTATATACCTGAATATTTGATTGTAAAGCTACCAAACCAAATTAAAGTCATTTTAATGCTTTTTACTCTTCATTTTTTATCAATTATAATTGTTTATGCATAAAAATACTAAAATTTACTTTTAAATTAAAATTGTATTTCTTACCCTCGCGATGAGTTGCCTCCTTGATTCTAACATCCTGTACATTTTTTCGCTTGTAAATCACCTACACAAATCATAATTCTCCAATCCTATACTTTCTATAATTCAATTTTTTCAATCAATTGAATAGAACACTTTTGCCTAAAATAATTATTTTACCTCACAACTTCCCCTCCGTATATACCAGTTAATTCCTAAATAACAATTAGGTATAATTTCCTTTAAGAACACTACCAATATTTAAAATCTATAATACAACTATAATAAAAATTAAAATGCTCACCTTTGCTCTCTCTCCCCTACAATTCTTTTCTCCCTTCTTCTTCTTCTTCTTCTTCTTCTTCTTCTTCTTCTTCTTCCACCGAAGCAAGAAGCTCACCCTCACCAATTTCTTCCCTTGCTTCCACGGCTCTCCTGCACCAACCAAACTCCTTCAGCACAATAGAACCCGCACATTATGCTTTTGCTTTAGAGATCGAATCTTGTGAGCAGAACCTAGCTAATGGAATTCAAATGGTAGAGGCTTACACAACAAGGCCAAAATACTAATGCTTAAAACCTTCCTAGCCACTGATTTCATCATCAACAGTTGCATGCTTCCTGAAGTGGACGGCTAAGTGGAGTTAAAATAGGAATTAGTGTTGTAGTGCAGTGCTAGTGTTTAATTATACCTTAATTAATTGAAATTTTAGTATTTACTTAATAGTAAATGTAATTAGTGCTAGTATTTAATTACTAATTAAATGTTAGAAAATGTTAACAGTAATTAACATCAAATTATTAATTAATAGTAATTTAAACATTAACGCTAAGTTAACAATTAATAGTAATTGTTAAGAGTAATTAACAGGGCAATAGCTTTTTAATTAACTGTAATTAACTTTTAACAATAATTAGAAGGAATTATAATTTAGACCTTGAGGAAAAGTAAACTTATTGGGAATTTTCATAGAAGTTAATCTTTAAGGCATACTTTAATTAGAAAAAATATGTATTTTTATCTGAGACCTTTGGGTATTACATAACCTACACTCATCTTTACAATCCTTAAGTAGGTTAACTCTTATGTTGTAATAAGAGGAGAGCTTGTCACCAAGACATATAACAACAATGCATCTATAATTTTTAGTGCATATACTGAATTTAAAGCATTAAATGGGATGCAACAATCGAAAAACTAGCTTACTAAAGCCATATATAAATGATGAACAACTTTCTTATATGCAAAGACACTTTTAACTGAAGGTTGGGAACTTGATTTAGTTCTAGGAGCAAAGAATGTGTTCACATCAGCAATCTTTCTTTTTCCTTTAATAAGTTTCAATATATGTGCTTTAGAAGATTGTAATTTAGGTAGAAAAGAAGAATCCCTTCCTTTCTTTGCTTCAGCATATACAGGAAACAATATACTTTACATTTCCTCTTGCCCTTATTATTTTCTTTTTGAAATTTCCTTCAAATTTTTTTCTTGCATTTGATAGCGAACATCGTATGGGACCTTTTTGCAGGCAGTTATATTCCCCTTAACTCCTGCTAAATGTTATTTCATTCAATTTATTCCTCCTCCCTTGTATGCAATATCATAATGCAACATTCAAACTACTTTTTTCTATTAGCTCCTCTAATTTCAATGAAATGATTCCAAACAATATCCACTTTCTCACGAACATTATAATTGTAAGCTGCACTTTGAGTAATGGGTGTTTCCATTATAATATGATTAATTAAATGAAACCATTAAAATTCTTACAATCACATATACGTGTTAAGTAAGTTGATTTGAACTCACTCCACTATTTAACATCTAAATATTTGTAAACATAAATAGTAAGCAAAGATTTAGCTCTATGCATTTGAACTCATTCCTAAGCCTCCAATTATAGTTGTGCAAGATTCTGCGTTATGATGAAAGCAATATGATTAGGAGATTTGTAGGCATTTATTTGACACACTTATGCTAGTGATTACATTTTTGTGCAAATAGGTTTTGGGCTCATTTGGTTGCTTGTAATTAGAAAAATTATTTTAGAAAATTGTGATTTCATTTTCATTCATTTTATGTAAAGATAAAATCATCACATTTTGGGAGATTTTGAAGGTATTTGTAGAGTTCAAAATCGACATTTATTTATATAAGTAAATAAGTAATCTTTTTAGGATAATCATGTTAAACAAGGAGATCAAATATGGTTATATATGATAAATCTACTATGGAGATAATTTTTGTGATGAGATAATTAAAGAAAAAATATAGAGAACAAAAGAAGATTTTTCAAATGTTCTTATTAGTGTTAAGAATGAATATGACTAAGTACCATAAGAATTAATTTTCAGTGCATCATGAATTAAATTAAAATGAAACTAAAATTTGTAGGCATTTATTTGGCCTACAATGGCAGGCATCAAAGATGTATATTTAGAGTGGAAGAGGTTGTTGCACCAAGTTCACTTCCTATTGCTGTTATTAGGTATCAATTATCAGTGTTTTTCTATTTTTTAAAGTTTGAATGTGGTAAGTGCTGGCCATATTGGAAAGATATAATAGTAATATTTTGCTATATCTATTATTGTTGGGAAACAATCTAGATGAGTTTAAGCTGGAAAAATCAAAGAACATAATGTTGGCACCTTCTAAATCAATTCGTTAGCAATAATAGCATAAAAATTGACTTCAAAGCTATATTCATTCAATCTACCAGATAATCATAAAAAAAAACAAAAACAAAAAACAAGACAGAAAAATTAGGTTTCCAAAAAGTTTACATCCCACGATTTTAACTTCTAAGAAGATAGGATAAGGGAGTGATGCCAGAGAGGAACACTTCTTGCACTGGGGAGGAGCTTCGTCGCAGTTGTAGGCTTGTAGTCACTCGTCGAGCTTGCAAATGAAGAGGAGATGCTGAGCGAAGAGGAAGAAACGGGAACTTCGTTCGAACGAAATGAGGTTACAAGTTATGGTCTTACGAGATTGGAGTAGGAATTTAGTTTTTATTTTTATTTTTTTATTTTGATATGGGCCGTTGATCTAAAACCAATGGCTTAGATTTTGCTCTGCTTAAACCATGCAGTTTTGGAAAATCGGTGCCGGTTCTCCGGCTCGATCACTAGAGGTTCTTGGGTGGTTTCTTACAATCCCGATTTCGTATGTGTATCAAACTAGACAGTTGGTTGGTTCACCCAGTTGGTTAACCACTCAATCGGTTGAACTAGCCAGTCTAATCTGGTTTTAAAGACCATAATAAATACTCAATGCATATAAATTTTAAATGACAACAATAATATAATTTATAGCTATCTTGTCTTAATTCTAATTTAAGGAAAGGCTTTATTTGTGGAACATACCCTTTCTATTTAAGGAATCTCAATAAAATTTTAAGTTATAGTAGGTTCGCACAAATGTTAAATTAGGTCTTTTTGGTGTTTATAATAACTCAGATAAACAAAAATTCATCCAACTAACATTCAAATTTTAAGGTTTTTTTTAAAAATAAACTACCAAATAAGAAAATTTAAAGCCATGGGATAGCAATACTAGCATTTATTGAAGAAAACAAATCTTTTTTTCAAGGTACCTCAAATTCTTCAAACCATGAAAAAATTAGATCCTTTCAAAATTTTTTTTTTTTCGATTTCTACCACAAGCAACATATGCCTTTAAGCTCCTTGACCTTGAATTCCTTGGAGCCTTTCGCTCTGATACCAATATAATGTAGCGTCCATAGGATTTTTATGGTGAACGAAATAACTTGATTAGTGTCCTCTCGGAATGATGATAAAATGGTTTTTTGGGTGGTGGTGAAATGAGAATTCAAGGTTTTGCACAGTTTTGGATTTGAAACTTCTAAGCTAAAAAAAGATGGTTTTTCTTTGTAGAAAAATAATGAGAAGCTCTAGATCAAAGGTTTGAGATGTTAAGGAACTAATTGTTGTATTTTTTGAGTTTGAATCAGAGGTTGAAGAGTTGTGATATTTTAATTCAGCTACTTACTACAAGAAATTGCCTCTCTCTATATTGCAAATTTGACTATGATATATTAGAGTTATTGGGGAGTTAAGGCATTCGAAGGTAATGAGAGATGTGTGGGGATATTTAGAATAATTTTGGAGAGTTTAGATTTGTTCTCAAAGACACTCCGCACCATTTGCAACAAGGTTGCTATTTTCTGTGCTCATGTCGCTCATAACTATAATTTTGTATAAAAATATAGTGATAGTGACCGCCTTCCTTCATCTTTTTTGTCATTGTTAAAGGAAGATGGTGATGAAATTTTGCACACATAATTGTAGTTTTTGTAAATTCTTGATATAGTAATGCAAATGTACTTTTCCAAAAAAAAAAAAAAAAACTCAAATATATTTTCAATGCAATATATTTCATTTACACTGCATTATATTTTAGCTTATCAACAGCTCCTTGGTAAATGCTATTGATAGCCAAATTGAGGATTATTTCTCCCACGCAGCCACCACTTCTTTGCGGGGAGCTCAAATCGGTACATTTGGATTCGACGGGAGAAAAGCCTCTCAAACGGCTTATGACGGCAGCCTACGTGGGCAGCGGCGGCTTCACCACCGGAACTTTCTCAGGCCATTTGTTTATCCCATCAAACTATTTATCGTTGCAACGTCGTTCGCTATACGTTTCTTCTCCGGCTTGGCCTAAGTGGTCCTCAATTTCCTCTAGTTTCGTCTTGGGCGAGTTCCACCTCTGTAGAAACCCTAGATCACTGCTACTCCGCCCTGGTCGGAAATGTCAATGGCGCAAGCGCGGCGTTTTCGAGGCGAAGGCGAAGGATTTCTACGAAGCTCTCAATCTCAGCAGGGATGCTACTATCAAGGAGATCAGGAGCTCCTACCGAAACCTGGCCCGCAAGGTTTTCCTTCAGAAATTTGTCCCATTAGTTAATTTTCACGTCCGAGAACATCTTATTAATCTCTTATTAGCCCCATTTATTTAGAATGACTCCTTTTACTTAAGGAAAGGTTTCTCTCCAATCAAATTTATTTTCTCTTGATACGCGCATAAATTTTCCGTTTTGTTTCTCTCGGCAGAGCTTGGTTAACAAGGCTGAATTTTGTTGAAAATTTTTAACTGGATAGTACAAAGACATAGGGAAAAAATGTTGGGGTAGGATTATCTGCATAAAAAGGTTTGAAACAAGCGCAGCAAAGTAGAATAAACATGAGTGCGGAACCTGGGAGGTATAGAGAACCAGGATTTGCTTCTTGTAGTCCTACAACTAGCCTCCATAAACTGCACTAATAACGGCCCTAAAGGAAGTGCTCTATTGCTGGAGTTATATTCTCCACGCTACTTCTTCCTTCGTTGTTACTCTTTCAGAATTGTGGCTACAACTTCCTGCTATTAGTTGATCATGGAAAAACTTTTCCCGCTGCATTTACTGTAACTTCTTCCTACCCTTAATACAGCATATCTAACATGTAATACCGCTAATCTACAAAGGCATTGGTCGTTGCTTATTTATTGTTTATTTGTGACTCTTGAACGATGTTACACCATTCCACAAGTCAAGGAGGATCACAAATATGTATGCATTGATTGTATTCATCTAAAGAAACATATATATTTTTTATATAATCTCTATATTTTATTTCAATAATCATTTAATATTTGCATTTCTAGTAGGTACTACACTGTTAAACTTTTGATAAGAACTTAAGAAGTCTTTTGATAGTTTTTGTAAGCCCTCACTTGCAGTCTCGTGGCTAGAAATCATTGTGGTAAGGTTAGTGATGATGGTTAGAAACATGATGCTTTAAGTGAATATGACCTTGTAAAGTTGAGTAACGCTGATTTATGCTTATTTACATGTATTAGAGTTTTTGAGAGAAAACTAACGGCTCAAAATTTTTTTTCTTGTGTGTTTGCCATTGTTTGTTCACGTCAACATTATTTGATTTTCTATTAAGTTCCCCTTTTTTGTGCTGCTGATGTAGCTTTTTCATGTGATTAACTAAGGTTATGTTCGGATAGAAATTATGCACCTTGTCTTCCAAAATAGGTCTGTACTTGGGTTTAATAAATTATAGAGTAGAACATTCCTTGAACTTTTAACCATGGTTGTGGGGGACTAGTAAGGTAACTTTTGCTAGTCCAGGGGAAAGATAAATTGGACTGAAAACAGGTTTTACACAGAACAAGATGACATTAGTAATCTCAACATCAACATGGTTTTTATAAACGTTTGTTTTCCAGCATTTGCTTTAATAACAAAATCCATTTGACCATCTGCATGCTTTTTGATTTGAAATATTTCATTTTACAGTCAATTTGTTTGTAGCCATCCACCGATAATATGTTTTTTTTTTCTTAACTCTTTCTCACCCCTTGTGGTGATAGAAGTTTATCTACTTGTTACCTGGCCTATAATAATTTATAGCTTATGATCTGCATTGAGGACTTGATATTATGTTTTTGTTCCAAAGTCTCTTCTTGTGAAACTTGAGTGATATTGGCAGATAAAAAATGATTATCGAAGATATTACTATTTCCCAAGGTTTATAACTCTTGTTAATACAATTTTATTTTTTTTAATAATAGTATCATCCAGATATGAATAAAAGCCCTGGCGCAGAAGAGAAATTTAAAGAGATAAGTGCTGCATATGAGGTACTTATTTTCACTTCTTACTTCTTTAGCTTTATTTCTAATTAATGCAAATTTATTCCATTCTTTTTCTTGAAAGATGCAATTATAATCCACAAATGGCAAATAAAAACCAAAAAGTGTGTACAGATTATGTAAGGTTTGCCATTTATGAAATTAGAACAAGATGTAAAAGTGAAATAATTATGGGGCTGCTCAGTTTGAAGTAAAGTGGGTATAAAGTATTTCATTTGTAGGAGTTTTGAAAATATTGATGTTTGCTTGTTTGGTTTGAAGTAAAATAAATATTGAGTAAAATTTTGATGCTACAGGCTTTAATTTGATCTATTTATATTGCATCATTCTAATTATGTTGGAAAATCCCAATCCTGAATCGTCTTGCAACAATGTAAAGTAACAAACATATTTGTTCCTTAATCAGATTTTTAAACAAAAATATTTGAGAGCAGAAGGAGGTTGATGCTACAGGCTTTAATATTCGAGGGAGGTATTATTGCTGTGAAAAAATAAAAGCTTCAAGCTAACCACTCTGACACGTTAGACTGAGAGGCAAACTTTTACAGATTTGCTCTTTCAATTAACAGAATTAAGGACAATCTGTGTGCTGCTTTTTTCTGTTGTTTCCTATTTTATTGGATATTTAATTAGTGCTTTGGTAGATTAACAGCTTCCTCCTTGACACTGAATGCACTGGTTGTCATGGTTCCTTGATTTACATTTTGTTCTGGCCAGATAAAGATAAATTACTTGTGTAGGTGCTATCAGATGAAGAGAAAAGATCTTTTTATGATCACTATGGTGAGGCTGGTCTGCAGGGAGATTATGCAGGAGCAAATGCTGGCCCACAAGATGTAAAAACATCTGTACTTATTTTCTTATATTTCCAATAATTTTCTATCATCACAATGCTGACCATGTATGTTACAAGCCTTTATGGTAATCAGCTGTAAAATAATTTAACCTATTTCCACCTTCTGCTGCCCTCATCTTTAAAAATATTAGATTGATCCTTTTGAAGTCTTCAATGCTTTCTTCGGCCAATCAAATGGACTTTTTGGTGATGAAAAAGACCCTGGGCGATTGAACTTTAGTTCAAGGTTTAAGCAAAGCTTGGGACTTGATATTCGGTAACCCTTACAATCTTTAATACTAATTATTTGTGATATTTGGAAAATGAAGCTCTTAGAACTTCTTACAATGATCTTTTTATGTTTTTGTAGTGGAGGGCTATTACTCTGTCATATTGTGCTAAGTTTTTTGGACTCTTCTTGTCGCTGAACTTTCCCTGATGGCTCTAGGCTTGCTGAATTGTTTTCTTGTGTTGTTGATATTTTTAAAAAAGAATTGTTATAAACTGCCTATGTTACCCGCCTAACACTGATTTCTTAGTAGTGCATGTATGCACCATTGGCATTCTAAAGTTTTTATCATTGTTGTGATTCTTGTTTTGAATCAAGGTTAGAAAAAAATTGATTCTTTTCTTAATGATTCAAGGTAATAGATACAATATATATACACTATTCTATTAGAAAGAAAAGGAAACTAACTTTATAAAAAAATGACAAATATATATAACATTACACCTCTAGTTGAAAATTACATTTAAACTTAATAGCATCTCTAATGTACTATATACACTTCAAAGCATCTATTGTTATCCAAATGAGTTTGCTGAGTCCTTCATTGAATGTGTATACTATTTAGGAATCCCCTAGATTTCCTTTTTGAGGCAATCAAGACATCCAATATGTCCAACAATCCCCCTTCAAGTTGGTGAATAGATGTTTTTCATTCACAGCTAGGAAACAATTATTTGAAACACTCCAATGCTTAATCGTTTGGTAAGCACATTTGCAAGCTTCCCACCAGGTACATAGGCTGTGCAAATCAAGTCACTGGCTAGATTTTGTTTGATGAAGTGTTGATCAGCCTCTATATGCTTTGTTTGATCACGCTGCACTTGATTTTGAGCTGTCCTGATTGCAAACTTACTTTCACAATAAAGTCTCATCAAGCTATCGTATTGAATATTCAAATCCTCGAGAATGATTTTCAATGCAATAGTTTGCAAATACCCTAAGCCATTGCTTGAAAGTCTACTTCGGCATTTAATGTTGCCACCACATTTTGTTGCCTTGAACTTCTCCATATTATAAGGTTTCCACTAAGAGAAGTGCAATGTCTGCAAGTTGATCTTCTATCCATAATTGTGTTGATATAGTTGACATTTGTATATGCTTCAAGTACTAGGCATGCGCTTTTTTTTAACATGTGTGCAAATGAATGCCCTCCTAACGGTCTACTTGTTTCATGCCAATTCCTCCCTTTTTTGATAGGTTGTTGTTTGTTATACTTATGTTGAGAGATGAAGATTCTTTGTATGGAGTGTGCAAATTCAATTTCTAGGAAGCACTTCAACCCTCCCAGCTTCTTAGCCTCAAATTCTTTGGCCAAATCTTGTCTTAGAACTTGTTTTTCCTCTACATCATTTCCACAGAATTATATTATCAACATAAACCAAGTCTTCACTTGAGTTTGAGTGTTAGATGAATAATATATGACTTTTTTTGACTTTGATTGTCCCTAATGGAGACTACTTTAACCCATACAAGTTTTGTTTTAGCTTAAATAGTAGTAAAATTTCTTCCAAACCTTGTGTGGTTTTTGTACAAGCCTCTTTCTCAGGGTCTTAGAAAGGAATTAATTTTTTCCGTCAAATTATTACAATGCCCAGTTACCAAAGACAATATAACTCTCACAATATCAATCTATGCAACCATTTAGCATCTCTTGATTATCTACACCACATGTCCAAGGATACTCTTTAGTTAATAACCTTGTTTTGTACCTTTCTAGTGATTCATCTACTTGGTATTTGAATGTGAATCCATTAGCATTCCAAAAGTATTTTTCTTGTAGATAAAACTCATCATCTCATCCTTGTTTTGTTTTTCTTAACTTGTTCTTTGGTTGATTTTTTTTACAAATACATGCATTTAAGAAATGTAAAGTAATCAAAATGCATTTATTTTAGAAATACATGGGTTGTTTGGTTGGATGCAAATCAAATGCCTTGATTTTTTTTTTTGTTTGTTATGATATATTACAAATCCATTGGATTGTAGGGGAGGAAGAGCAATGAATGGCAACAATGAGAGATGGTGTTGATGATAGTTGGCAGTGGTTGGGAATTGCAAGTGGGCACAACTAGAGATTTGAAAATTGCTTGATTTGGGCAAGCTTCAAATATAGGGAAAATAAAAGTTATATGATATTTCATCTCTCAAAAACTTGCTTCACATCATCACACACAAAGAAGGAAAAATGATATGCAGGAAAATGGAATGCGATACCCAACAACCTTAAGTATTTCATCTCTGCATTCATAGCTTGTTTTCAATTTTCATAAGATAGAAAGAATAGGAATATTGTTTGGTCTTATAAGAAAATGATACGGCATGACTGGACAAGGAGAGAGAGGCGGTTAAGGAGTGGGGCCCAACAGGGAATTAATACATTATATTAGGAGGAAATCAGTTAGGAAAACCTTTCCTAATGAGATTTTTTCCTAATTGAATTATTTTCAAATTAAGGAGAGAGATATATTAGAAAGGGGGCTGAATTAGGAAATCCTTTCCTGATGAGATCCTTTCCTAATTGAATTATTTTCAAATTAAGGAGGAGATATATTAGGAAGGGAGCTGATTTAGGAGGGAGGGAGGGAGGGAGCCTATTTAAGTTCATAGTAGGGTTTATTTTATTCTTATGCAGAATTTTGTCTTGAGTGATATAGTTTTTTTTTTTTTGGTGAGGGATCCTAGCGGCGTATAGGGTTTGGGAGAGAAGATCCTCCTCTCGAAAGAGGATCAATTGTATCTTGCTTCTTGTTATTTGATTTCTTAGTAATAAAATTATGTTATTTTACTCAAATTTACTGTTGTTCGCTGATTTTTGGGGTTTAAGACGTATCAAAAATCTCATATGGGATGCTGAAAATCTTTTAAATGATACATGAGAAAGTAGATACAAAGGGTGCTTAGTACATTTCCTGGCGTCCTTCCTAATTGCAGTGGGCATATTATGATATGAATTGTTACTATAACTCATTGTTTGTAATTGTAAAATAGAGTTAGAAATGTGTACCTCATTTTTAAGACTATGCTTAGATCTTTGGATTGGTGCAAGTTGAGAAACCAATGTTTTTTTTTCTTTTTAGTAAACATTGGCAAATTAAGAAAACCTTTCAATAGGAGGCACAAGAGATGTGGAGATAGGTTCAAGATGTTTCATATGGTATTGGATGGGACAAGGTGGCATGGACTTCAAACTCGGAGGCATGAATTTTGATGATGAAGGAATATCAATGAGACAAATTCTTATCTTCTTCCATAACTAAATTCTCCCCCAAAAGATAAGGAGTAGAAATATATGAATATGTTTCATGAAGGTGACATCTGTTGAGGTATAAAATCTCTTGGTAGGTTATGAGAGCACTCATATCCCTTTTAACTTGAAGAATACCAAAAGAAAAACCCATTTTATTGCCTCCCGTTTGGACTATAAATGCCAATAAAAATACACATCCAACAAATTTAGGAGTCATATGATTTAAAGGTCTTATACTAGGGTAACATTTGAATAACATTTTGATAGGACTCTTATAATCCATAACTCCAGAAGGTGACCTCTTTATAAGTTGTGTGACTAGTAGTGCTGCTTCCTCCTCATAACATTAGGTACATTATGTTGAAATAAAAATATTCGGGTTGTATTAAGGAGATGACCATCTTTCCTTTTTAGCAATTTTATTTTGTTGTGGAGTGTTTACGCATAATGACACATGAATAATGTATTCTTTGGAAGTATGTGTCAAGAGTTATGAAAATGGGAAGGAATAAAATTTTAAGGACAGACTTAAAATTTTATGGACATACTTAAGGACAGACTTAAGTTTCAAATTTATTTTTTAGCGTAAAAACCCAAGAGACTCTAGTGCGGTTATTAATGAATGATGCGAAACAGTTTATTCTAAAAGAATTGGGAACAGTAGCACACAAATTTCACTTTGGATTAGAAAAAATAAAATTGTACTTACTGTTGTTGGGAAAAGTTGGATGTTTGTGTTTGCAAAATCACGCACATTGTACTAAAAGGTTTTATTATCAAATTCCTTGCACAGAGAAAGAATAATATTCTTAAGAGTCCCAAATGATGGAAGCCCTACTCTTTGATGATAAAAGCCAGATAGTATCTTTTTTGGATAAATAATGCTTAGACAAAATTGGCAAGGGTTCTTATTACTTGAATTGTTCTGTCTTAAGATAACGAAGTTCCTCTATTCCTTAGCATGTCCTACCATCTTTACTTAATCTTGATACTGTAATTCACTGTGAGTGGGATAAAGGATGACATTGCAATACAAATCTTAAGTAATTTTTTGTAGAAGGTTAGTGGATAGCTTTGAAAGATATATAACATCTTTTAAATTAAGTGTGGGGCTAATCTTAACATATCATAAACCCTCTATAGTAGTTAAGTGCCATGGTAATTTTTCTATTTTTTGGGCGTGCTTTATATGTGCTACATTTTCATGATATAAGTGATTCATATGATCAGTAGCCCTTGGGTCCATGATCCAATAATTGATAGAGTTTAAATCAAAGACATTTTATCTAATGAGATAGGAAAATCATCTAAATTGTCCAATGAATTAGCACGTGAACATTTCTCAAGATCCTTTAGTAGAGTTCTTAATTGAGCAATTTCACGCTTGTGGAGTGTCCAAGATTACTTTCACTTTTTACTTTTCTTTTCAAATGGTCGTGGTTGTTGAAAGAAGGCTCCAACTAGACTAAAGGAACATGGGTGCTGGAGTATTCACAACTTTGATTATTGTGGTTGTAAGAATGTTTATGATGGACCAGTCCATCCTAGACCAGTCAAGCTGGTCCCTCCTGGACCGGCGTTGGTTTACAACAAGTGTAAGTTTCTCCTGGATTGAGTCCCTGCCCCCTTTGGGGTGGGCCCAGGGAAGAAATTTGAATAGGGAAGGGGGGCGGCCAGGAGGGAAAAGGAAGGGGCTATTTTAGGATTTTGATATTGTTGACTAAATTAAAATAATAATAATAAAAAAGAAGAAACAGAGAAATTGAAGATATGCGTTGTTACAGAAAAAATCAAACGAGTGCATCACTTCATCAAGAAACGCGTTCATTGACGTATACAAAACAAAGAACGAAAAGAAAAAAATACTCATGCTACGCTCGCTCCGCTCCACTCCACTCTTGCGCCGAATCTCCCGCACACTCATGTCGCATGCTTCCGTGCTTCCTCCTGCGATCAGAAGCTGCGACACCAACATGCCTTCAGGTCGCCCGTTTGAGCTCGAGCCCAACGCCTTCCGCAATCCGACTGGCTCCCTGCTTTTGTGAAGCTTGCCTCTTGCTTGCCCGAGCTCGAGCTCGAGCTCGAGCCCCAACTCAGTGCCTGCATGCTCTGCTCCTGCATGCATGATCACGACCTGTTCGCCTGTGAAATTTCCTCAGCCCGCTCCGACCACAATTTCTTCCGCACCTCTGCTTATGTTTTCTCCAATCGTAAGTGCATAAAGTTTTTTCATCTTTGGTATTGTATAATGTCCAGCAAAGCCTTCAACTGCCTGTGAGTATAAGGTGACATGAATGCTTGTGTATGAGAAAAATATATGTAATAATAATAATAAATAAAAAAAGCAAAGCAAGCAGATATTTAATTCAAAGACCTATACCGTTGTATCTTTTTGATCCGAGTAGGATTTTAAGACTCTGAGCCATTGTATCTTTGATCCAGGAGGGATGATTTTTTATATGAAGATCTCGCGTCGTCATATCTTTGATTTGGGCTAGAAGAACAACGGCAAGTGCCATCCCGAACTCCCTTTGCGAGGAGGGGACGCTGAGAGGTTGCCGTATTTTCTAAAAAAATAGATTTTTTGGAGAACACTTGAAGAGCATTTTTAATTAATTAAAAAAGAAGAAAAGCAATTTTTAAAATATATTTGAGAACGTATCAACACTGTCGTTGCCAGGTCCTAAGTCCTGGATGAGAAAAATGGAGGGTTGCGTTAGGTAGTCGACAACCAATGTAAAACTTATCGAATAATCATGACATGAATGCTTTAAAAATTGTGTTAATGCTAGGGCGTCCCCTGGAAGCGACACACTGTATGGCCTGAATACAGGAACAAGTGTGCAAGGGCCGCTGCACCTGTGCCTGGGTGCAGTGTTAAATAGGCAAGGGTTCCCACATCAAGGATGGATGTGAGAAAAGAAGCTAGTCCATGAAATTTAAATTAGGATAAGAACGTAGAATATAGGTTCCCTTACAGAAAAATTAATGGAATTAATAGATATTATGATTCATAAGAAGATAAATATTCTGTGCATTCAGGAAATAAAATGGGTTGGAGAGAAGGCTAAAGAGATTGATAGTTTAGGTTTTAAATTATGGTATTCGGGTAGGAGTCGTACTAGAAAGGGTATATGTGTGATTATAGATAAGAATTTGAAGGATAATGTTATAAAAATTAATAGAATTAGAGATAGAATTATAGCTTTAAAGATTGTTAATATTATTAGTGCTTATGCTCCTCAAGTAGGTTTGGGTATGAGTTCAAAATTAAAATTTTGGAATGACTTAGAAGAATTAATACAAAAAATACCTCTTGAAGAAATAATTTTTATTGGAGGAGATTTAAATGGACATGTTGGTAGAGAGGTAGATGATTTTAAAAGCATTTATGGTGGCCATCAGTTTGGAACGACAAATAAAGGTGGTAAGACCATATTAGATTTTTCTTTAGCTTATGATTTTTTAATTACTAATATCTTATTTAAGAAAATAGATGAGTATCTCATCACTTATAAAAATGGATATAACAAAACTCAGATTGATTATTTTCTTATAAGAAAATTAGATCATTTAGATTGCAAATATTGTAAAGTTATTACGAGTGAAAATTTATGTATCCAATATCGATTGTTAGTTTTGGACTTTAAGATAAATGGGTAGAAAATAAAAAATAAAGTAAACTGATTTTGTAAGATTAGATGGGGGCATTTAAAGAATATTAATAGAAATATGTTTGAGAGTAATATTTTAGATCTTAAGATTTTGTCTGTGCATGAGGATGCTAATGTTATATGGGAAAAAGTGACTAGTGATATTAAGAATATTGTAAAAGATGTGCTAGAAGTATCAAAGGGAAAAGCTCATAATAATAAAAATAGTTTGTAGTGAAATTCAAATGTGCAAGAAAAGATAAAAAATAAGAAGATTTGTTATAAAAATTGGTTTAAATATAAAAATTCTAATAATTGGAAAAGATATAAAGAAAGACGTAAGGAATCTAAGAAAGCAATATGCGATGCAAACATCTTAGCTTTTAATGATTTATATAATAAATTAGATACTAAGGAGGGAAAAATATATATGTATAAGTTAGCCAAACAAAGAGATAGAAGTAGTAAGGATTTAGTTCAAGTGAAGTGTATTAAGGATGAAGATCAAAAAGTACTTTTCTTAGAAGATGATATTTAACAAAGGTGGATGAGATATTTTGCTAAACTTTTTAATGAAGAATATGAAAATATGATTGACTTTAGTGACCTTAGCACCCTAAATGATAATAAAGATTTCTGTTTTTATCAGCGTATTAGTAAAATCGAAGTTAGAGATGCTTTAAAGAAAATGAAGTGTGGAAAAGCTGTTGGACCTAATGATATTCCAATAGAGGTGTGGAAATGCTTAGGAGATGAAGGAATTTCTTGGCTTACTAAACTTTTTAATACTGTTTTGAAGACTAAAAAGATGCCAGATGAGTGGAGAATGTGTGTGTTAATTCCTATTTTTAAGAATAAAGGTGATGCACAAGATTGTGCGAATTATAGAGGAATTAAGTTAATGTGTCATACTTTAAAACTATGGGAGCGAGTTATGGAGCGTAGGTTGCGGCGTGATACTAATGTCTCTCAAAATTAATTTGGATTCATGCCGGGTAGGTCTACTATGGAAGCCATACATTTATTGAGAGGTTAGATGGAGAAATATAGAGAGAATAAGGAGGATCTACATATGATATTTATTGATTTAGAGAAAGCATATGATAAAGTTCCAAGAGAAGTGCTTTGGAGAGTTCTTGAAAAGAAAGGAGTTAATAACGCTTATATTTAAATCATTAAATATATGTATGTAGGAGCTAGTACCTGTGTTCAAACATAAGGTGGTTTGACCAAGTATTTTCCTATTTCGGTTGGATTACATCAAAGATCAGCCTTAAGCCCATATCTTTTTGCTTTTGTCATGGATGTTCTCACCAGACACTTGCAAGAGGATGTACCTTGGTGTATGCTTTTTGCTGATGATATTCTTCTTGTTGATAAGACTAGAGAGGGAGTTGAAGGTAAACTTGAATTATGGAGGTTAACCTTAGAGTCTAAAGGTTTTCGATTGAGTAGATCTAAAACTAAATATATGGAGTGTAATTTTACTAGTAATAGACCTAGTTAGGGGATTGTGACTTTGGATGATCAAGTCATTAATAAGAGTACACGTTTTAGATATCTTGGATCTATTGTTCAGAGTGATGGTGAAATAGATGGGGATATTATCAGCAGAATTCAAGTTGGGTGGTTGAAGTGGAGGAATGCATCGGGCTTGTTGTGTGATAGAAAAGTTCCCCTCAAACTTAAGGGAAAATTCTATAAGATGGTGGTGAGACCTGCAATGCTTTATGGTGCCAAATGTTGGCCATTAAAAGAGAAGCATAATACTAAGTTAAGTGTTGCAGAGATGAGGATGCTCAAGTTGATGAGTGGCTTTACCCTTAGAGATAGGATACGAAATGAGCATATACGTGGAAAGGTTGGAGTAGCGCCAGTGGGAGATAATATTAGAGAGAGTCGTCTTAGATAGTTTGGTCACATAAAACGGCGGCCTTTCGATGACCCGGTTAGGAACGTATATGTATTAGATTTGACTTATGTTAAGAAAGGTAGAGGTATACCTAAAAAGATTTGGTTAGAAAATATTAGAAATGATTTTTCTTTATTAGGTTTAAACGAGAATTTGACTTTTAACAAGACACAATGGAGAAAAAGGATTCATGTTGCCGACCCCACGTAGTGGGACAAAGGCTTGATGTTGTTTTTGTTGTTGTATTTGAGAACATATCAAAATAATTTGGAAGCCATTTTTAAAATGAATTGAAGAGCGTATGAAAAAAATTAATTAATTGATTAATTAAAATTCTGATTTAAAATTAAATTTTAATTTTAAAATAAAATAAATTGAAAATATTTTTAATTAATTAATTAATTGATAGATTTAAAATGAAATATTAAAATTTCTTTTAATTGGTTAGTTAGTTAATTTAAAATTGAATGAATTAATTTTTTTTAATTAATTAATTAAGTCAAAATGCAATCAACTAAAAAAAGGGGAGAACATAAACTAATGTTTACATTAAAATCATCTACAGTACAACAACTCTCAAAACTCAAAACAAACAAAACTCAGCTACGAACTCAAAACACGGCTCCAACTCTAGCAAACTCTTGCAAATGCTGGTTCCAAATACCTGCAAATAATTAAACAAAGGATAATTTGGTACTGTAAGCAAAACAACAGTGCTAAGGAGGAAGTCAAAGTTCTGTACTAAAAAAATTACAGTAACAGGAATGCTGAAGCAAGAAAAAATAATGCTAAAAAGCACAAAACAATAGTATTGAGGCAGAAGAAAAGTGCAAAAAATTAAGTACATCTAACAGGTAACTTTCAAATGAAGTAATCCACCCTAAAAAAATTCAAACACAATCTAATCCTATATTTAGCTTCTAATAGAAGCAATAAGTCCTATTCTTAATCAATTTCATTAGGGAGCTTCTAAGAAAAGTAATAAATCCTAAACTAAACCTAAATCAACATGCAACATCCAATAGAAGCAGTATGACCTACTCAAATTAATTTTTGAGGGAACTTCTAAATGAAGTAACTCACCCTAAATCAACTTCAAGCTAAATTTAAACTACCAGAAGACCAGACAACTTCTAATATAAGCAATAAGACCTATCACAAACCTAAAAGATCAGATAACTTCCAAGGGAAATAGTAAGGCCTATCACAAATGTAAATTATAGTCAAATTCCAATGAAAATGGTAAGACCTGCTATTTGGGAACTTCTAAATGAAGTAATAATCCCTAAATCAAATCTACGGGCAACTCCTTAGCGGAGCCGTAAGGCCCAAACTAAACCAAATTCTCGGGCAACTCCTAAGCGGAGTCGTAAGCCTCATCCTAAATTTGATTCCCTTGGTAACTCTTAAAAGGAGCCATAAGCCCCAAACTTAAAATTTAACAAAACCATAACCTAATTTCAACCACTTCAGTCTACTTGGGATCTCTGAAAGGAGGCAAACTATGGCTGTTAATCAGATTCCCTAGATGTTATAACCAATGGTTTGTTAGCGTTGGCAGATTGAGATTTACAGTATTCTCGGGATGACATAACCATAGGATATTGATCGGGTCTACCTCCATCCTCCAGAAACATGACTAAAACTTAAGATTCCTAAATTACGCTAAAGCGATTCATTCTTAATCGAGAGTTCTCTTCTATGAAGTATGAGAGGTAATTAACTATGAGAGCTTGCACTCATAGGAAGGACCTAGATCTAAATAAACCTTGATACAATCCTCGGTGAAATTTTTGTTAATTAAAAATCAATCTGCCTTTAAGTGAATGAAATCCTAAGCCTGGATAGCAGGGTTCGTGTCTAAGCATCATTTTTCTTGAGCAAACAGATATGGGACTAGGGTTTAGTTTCTTTATGTTTGCTGAAATTAGTTTTGCTTAGGTTGAGAGGGCTCTAGCTAACGACAAGGGATTTAGGAGAGCCGGATCTTCCTCTCCAATTGAAGATTGAATTGTTTCTTGTGTTTTTCTTTTTAGTTCTTAAAATAAAAAAGGTGTTATTGTGTGATCTTTTTTTTGAATTTCCTATGCCATTCTCTGGTTTTGCTGAAATTGCATCCACTTCCAATCAAATTGGTATTAGAGTGGTTTCTTGGGCTGAAATAAAGGTCTCCCTTACTTATTTTTGGTGTGTGTTTCTCTCAGTTCGTGCTGATTTTGTTGTTTGGGAGGCTAGATTCGCATCAAATTGCTATTGTTTGCTATTTTGGAGCCTAGATCTGGGTACCTATGGTAGGAAGAAAGGTAAAGTGTTGGAAGGGGAGATCGGACAATTGAAATCTGATTTCGAAGAAAAAATTTCAGATTTTTCAAATTTAAATTTTAGCCGTCCATGAGAAGGTCGATGAGAAGTTTGCCATCATGGAGGAGATGATGAAGAAGATGCTCAAGGTTTAAACGAAAACAGTATCTTCGGAGGTGAGGGAAGCCGCTGGCAGTCAAGGGAGTGGGGTAAACCCTAATACGATATGGACAAGGGAAGAGCAGGAGATGGAGATCTTGGAGGGAGAAGGGAGAAGGCCTCCAGAGCCTATTCCTAGGGAGGAGATAGGTAGAGCATATGGGAAAAGACATGAGGGGGTTGAGTATGAGTGAAGGGGTGCTGATTTTGAAAGGAGGAGGGGGGGATTTTGACGAAAAGTTTGGGCATGAGCGTAGAAGGGATGATCAGGACTCCTGGGGGGACCACTCCCTTGGGGAATGGGAGGTTATGAAGGAAATAGTGGAAACAAAGTAGATACAAGGGTGAAGAAGCTGAGAATGTCAGTTTTGGAGGGAGAGGAGGATGCACATGGGTGGATCTATAGGATAGAAAGTTACTTTGCCGTCGATGGGTTGACGGAGGAGGAGAGATTGACGATAGCCGGCTTGTGCTTAAAGGGGAAGACATTGGCATGGTACCAGTGGAGGGATATGAGGCGACCCATATAAAGCTGGAGGGAGTTTAGATACTGCATGTTGGAACGTTTTCGAATCAACAGGGGAGGAGACTTCTATGAGCAATTCTTCGCTCTGATGCAGGAGGGAACAATGGTGGAGTACCGTGAAAGGTTTGAGTACTTGCCAGCCGACTGGACTGGCTTTCAGAGACTGTACTGGAGCGGAACTTTATGAAAGTGCTTCGTGATCTAGGAGAGGCTATGGAGCTAGCCTAGTTAGTGGAGGGTCAGAAGCACCTGGAGAGAGAGAGGCTAGAGACAATAGTTTAGGAGGTTTGTATAAGATAACCAATATCTTTTTGGCACCCAAGGGGCTGACATTGGGTATTCTTCTGGAGACCTCGAAGGAGAAGACTGTAGGAGGGGGAACTGGGGGAATTTTCAAGAATCTCATTTAGACGGATTTATAGGAGAAGAGGGCGAAGTGACCGTGTTTCAGATGTAATGAGAGGAATACAACGGGGTAAATGTATAATTATAAAAATAATTTTTAATAGGAATAATAATGTAATATTTAATATAGTATAGAAATTTTATAATATAAAAAAATATGTTCTTAACTTTTATAAATTATACACATTCTCAGCCCAAATTTATAGTCCAAGCCAATTTCACAGTTTAATTCTTATCCAGAATTCTCACAGGTTTTAGTCCAATAACTAAGGTTGTCAAAATGGGTTTTTCGCAGGGGTGTCAATTTTTGACAGGACCTGAAACCAGACCCAGAAAAATTCGTGTTTGGGTCGACCCGTTTGTGAAACGGGTCGGGTTCGGGTTCACAAAATCAACCCTTTTTAAAAATCGAGTCTGGTTCGGGTTGACCCGACAACCCAAAAATGACCCGAAAACCCTCTGCCCACGTCTGTTGCCCGCCGTGCCCGTGCCCGAAGCGTCAAGTGCCCGCATGCCCCGCTGCTCGCGTCGCGTTGCCCGAAGCCGGCGAAGCGTCGAGTCGCAGTCGCCTGTCGCTTCGCGTGCGTTGCCTGAAGCGTCGAGTTGCGTCGCTGCGTCGCTTCGCGTGCTGCCGTTGCGCCGCTGCTTCCACTGCCGCTGCTGCTGCGCCGTTGGGAGTAGCGACCGCCAGAAGTAGCGACCGTCGATCGAAACTGGAAAGAGACCGACAACTAGCGCTTTTGAGATTTTTTTTCAAAAATTCAGGTCAGGTCGTGTCAACCCGGCAACCCGTGCGGGTCGGGTCCAGGTTGAAAAAGCGACTCGTTTGCAAAAAACGGGTCGGGTTCGATTTGACCCGTTTAGACCCGGGTCAACTCGGGTTCGACCCGAACCCGACCCGTTGACCCGAATTGACACCCCTTATTTTTCGGGTTGGGTCTAACCCGAAATTGAACCGCCTTCAACCGATACGGCCCGATTAGACAAATGGGTCATAAATCAAGACTCGAACCCTACCCGCTCCTAACACCGGTTGACCCGACCCGTTGACCCGATTGAGCACAACTGCGCAGGCGAGTTTGAAATTGCAAACTGGTAAGCACGACAGTGCAAGCGAACAAGCTTGACTACACGAGCGGGCGAGGGGGCATGCGGGCACGTGTAAACTAGCGAGAGAGGGGGGCGTGTGGTGCGGGCGAGGGGGCGTGCCGTGTGCGGTGTGTTGTGAGCGAGCTTAAGGATGATCGTGACGAACTGCGGACGGACAAGTAGACGACTGTTAGCACGATTGCTCGGTTAGTTCTGGGTTAATTTTAGGTTTTCGGGTTGACCCGAACTGACCCGAATTTATAATTGGGTTAGGATTTGAAATCCGAACCAGACCCGTTTTCCAAATGGGTTGACCCAAATCCAAAATTTTTGGGTCGTGTCAAATATTGATACCCCTATCCATATCTTAGGAAAATAGGAAATATCTATCTTTATATAGCGTGTAGTACAAATTATAAGCAACAAATCAAGTTGTATTATGCGGCAGTTATGTATTTTGATTAAATTTGCTTGCATATGCCTTTAATTAAATATTTAAATTCTAAAAAAGATTAATTAAATAAAAAATTATTATTAAAATAAAAAAATATTTATTGAATTGCCCGGTTCAACAAAACTGAGTCCCAATTCGACAATTTTTGGTTGAATCGGCGGTTCAAACCAGTTTGTGCCGGTTCAATGCAAGTCCAATTTTCCAACTTGACTGGTCCTGCAACTTGATTGGTTCACACATTGTTTAAAAATTGTTCGAGGCGCACGCCTCGAGTCACAGAATGAGCGCCTCGAGGCTTAAAGCCTTACCAGTGCCAGTGAGGCTTATACCTTTTTTTAAATGAGGCGTTTTGAGGCAACGTCTCATTCTAGTTAAGTTTTATAATTTTTTTATTATATATTATTAATACTAATATATATATATATATATATATATATATATATATATATATATATATATATATATACATACATACATACATATATACATAGTTCTATTATACAAAGAAAATGAACCAATTAGCTATAGGACGATTAAATTTGGTTGAATGATTGTGGTTATGTTTAATAAAAATTTGAAACGTAAACATTTCAAATTTTAGAGGCGAATAACTGGTGATGATGAACTAAATCCTTTGATTGTTAATGATATTTTATCTAATGATGAATGTTTAATGGCAAAAAATAGTGAAAGATTTAAAATTGAAATGGAGGAATGCATTTGATGATGAACAAAATGATGATCTCAATGCTAATATTAAAATAAGTATTGAATTGATAATAACTTCTACTTCACAATTAATTTAAAAAATGTAGCAAAGTGGAATTCAAGCTTCGAAAAGAATATCAAATGGTGATTAAATATATTGGATTACTATGTTGTGTTATTAATTTGTTGCTTTATTTTATATTATATTGAATCAAATATTAATTAATATGAGTTAAAAAAATATTATAATTGAAGAAGGTTTAGAAGATGGCAATGGGACGATATTCAAGAATGATATAATTATTATATACAAGGGCTATTATGAATAATATGAAAGTAAGGATGAAATCGTTGTGGATCCTGATCTTTGTGGTGTGTTTAAATTTTAAATAAGTGTAGTACATTTATTTGAAGTATTTATTTTAAATGGCTGTATTTACTTTGAATCTCATTACAAACTTTTATTTTATAATACCATTTAATATTGAAATTTAAAGTTTATATCTTTGTGATGATGAATCAAATAAATATGTTGTTGTTATATTTTTTTTTTGTCAATTTTATTAATTATTTATAAGTTCATGTGTTTTTTACTTTTCGGTTCTAAGGCTTACGCCTCGCCTTGCCAAGGCAAAACACTTTGATTCTCGATTTCGCCTTTTTAAACCTTGGGTTCATGGTCGAACTGGTCGAGTCGGCCAAATCCGGTTTGGTTTTCAAAGCAATGTGGTAATAACTAATGCATAAAGGTGTGAAAAAGTTACATGTGGTATATGACATTCTTACTAAATTAATAATAATATAAAAGAAAATGGAAGTGGCAAGAAATTTTGTACAAATAATAGTAAGTAGAGTGCATTTAATTACTTAAAATTGATAGATGCCCTTCACTTTCTTACGGATGCTCGTGGTTTTTGCTTAAATAAGTCTTTTATATATTTAAAGTATAGTTTTTCTTTAAAATTTATTACTTCACTATATTTATCAATAGAAATGCTTATTCTAGCTATGAAGACTAGTATGCATATTATTATTTTCTCATATTTGTATGAATGTTAATTCTATTGAGTGTTTGCCCATCTAATTTTATGATAATCATTTTTTAAGGAAAAGGAAAATGAGCAGGTGGGAGTATAGGCAGACTACCTAGTTTCTTCTACACCTTTGTGTATCATGAATGAATGTATATTTTTGGATGTAACATGATATAAATTAAAAACTTTTGGTATGTATAAATTTTTTATAAAATTATTAGAAGTTTTGTAGTATATTTTGATGATTTAAATTTTGCGTGCTTTGATATCGATGATTATGATAAATCTATTAAAAGATGAAATATTTTTGTGACGATTTATGCAGACTAATTTTTTACTTGATCTTAAATAGAAAGAAAAGTTGGGAGATGTTGATGGGAAATGTCTTTTGAGTAGATTGCCACATCTGTTTGACTCATGGTTGATTGAAGGTACTTAGAGTGGGGCGTGATAGCTATGTTCAGAGGTTGCCTGCAATAATGAAAGCTGTTAGTGGAGGATTACAATTGCAGGAGAGATCATGACATCAACAAAGAAGGTTGTAGGACACACTGTTGAGACGAACACCAACAACATCACCTTCACTCTAGAAGTTGATGACAAGCTAAACATCGCCTTCACTCTTATGCAGTTGGCCATGGTAAGCCGCATAAGTCTTAAGCAGCTGGCTTGAGGGGAAAGATCGACATTGGGTTGGAGGACGAGTATGTTGATGACAAGGGTTGAGACAGAACATCAGTTGTCTGTGCTGAAGAAGAGATTACCAACAGTCAACATTGCAGAGGTTGATGCCATAGAAGGGGACCAACAACGATGGTTGATGTGAGTGGTAATTGACGACTAGTAGAGATAGACAACTTGATTGCTAGGGCTTGTGTAATTCTAAGTGGCGATGAAGGTCAATACACACGTTGGGCGATAAAAGTCGAGACACAGAAGTCAAAAGGCCTAAAGCTTTGATACCATGGAAATATAAAACAAAGAGAAATTAATTCTTATTGACTTAAGGTAATATATATATATATACAAATGTCAAATGTCAAAAAAAAGGTAGTCCAGTAAGTCTCCAAACAGTATCGGCCAGGGATTTAATGACATATTTTTCATGTTTTGTATTAGGTCAGTTTACTTTTTATTTGCATATATATATATATATATATAAGATACCAAAATTGTATAGAGTTGAGTAAATGCACAGATATTGCCATTCTTCATCCAATATCAATAGTGGCTTCTTGGTTACTCCCACTCTTCATGTTCGGACCTTTGTGCTTCCCATGATACTAAAGACTTTATTGACTAGATATGTGCTTTGTATCATCTTTCGACTACGTTAAGTCATGTATGATTAGCTGTCAGTGTCACCTAGTGGTTGAAAAATAAGCCAATCAATTTTATGGTGGCGTACTGGTTATATCAAATTCTTCGATTTTGAGCATGTAATATGGACAATTTTAATGGCGCACTCATAAATAATTGATGGCCCTTACATGAAATACAAGCCTTATTGTGTACTGCTTAGTAATGAAGGGCCTTTTCTCGATTTTTATTTTGTTGATTGAGTTTCCTTATTTTGTTTTAGGTATGACCTTTCTTTGAGCTTGGAGGAGTCGATTTCTGGCGTACAGAGAGAAATAAACATAGCATGTTATGAGACCTGTGACAGTTGTAATGGAAGTGGTGCGAAATCCAATAACTCCGTAAAGACTTGTTTAGAATGTGAAGGCAGGGGTCGGATCATGAAAACCCAAAGGTCACCATTTGGAGTCGTAACACAGGTGCGCATGAATTTTAAGAATGAAAATACTTTACGAATGATTTAAAATTTAAACATGGTTTCTCTGTTGTCATCTGGACTGTGTTTCATCTTTCAGCTGCAATTGCCAGATTTATGTTGATTTAATCATAATGCAGTCTAGCAGTTGGCTAACCTAGTTTAGCTGCTTTGAGTGATTGATGATTGAGTGTGAGTCAAGGCTTATTGAGGTTGACTGCAAATTTAACAGAGCCGCCTTTTTTCCCTAAAAGATCTTTGTTTGGTTGGTACTTTTCTCTCGCACTAAGCACAGATGTGCCTGCCTCTGAACCTGGCCCGGGAGGGTGTACCTTAAGTTTAACAAGCTAAACT
Source organism: Dendrobium chrysotoxum (assembly GCA_019925795.1). NCBI lineage: Eukaryota > Viridiplantae > Streptophyta > Magnoliopsida > Asparagales > Orchidaceae > Dendrobium > Dendrobium chrysotoxum. Next base: position 48,155,495 of record CM034303.1, read on the forward strand.
AATATGAAAGTTGAAACTTGAGTTGGGTTGAGTGATTTTTAAGCCCCTGGTCTGGAAAGTTTTATACGTCTACCAAATGACTTGATCTCCTAATCTGAACCCACATTCATTGCCCATGAATCAAGATAAGGTTTTTTTGAATTTCAAGTTATAAGTTATAGTAGATAATGATACACTTATAAGAGAAGTGAAATAGAGAAATTGCTAATTAAGGAGTGAAGAAGTTGCAATTCAGAAACTGAAAGAAGTTATGCAAAAATTTGAAGAAAGAGTCTACTAAAGACATAACTTCTACCCGTTCCTGAAAGATCTACCATCAATGATGTTCCGTTTGTGGTGGTGGTCTACCAATCAAGTGAGCTGGAGCAATGATAATAGCAAGGAGTGAGCTTAAAAACGAACTTAGAAGGTAATCCCTTCTCATTAAAACATTAACGATGAAGCAAATGTCTTAAATATCAAAGGTATAAATATATAGCAATTGCCATAATCTTTTCAAGCCATAAGTGATCTGTTTTTGTCTAAACCATGGATCCATACAACATAGCAGGATTAGTGCGGTTAATTTTCTATCTATTGAGATTTTTGTGGTCGAGGATTTGCCTAATGACTGAAGCAGAACTTTCTAGTGCATTGATATGCCTAGGTATCAAAACAGCCAACAAACCAAGAGGTAATTCAGCAAACCACAGATTTTTATTGATAAGAAATGCAAATTGAACAAGCAAGATACAATGGTCCTCTCTTGAGAGGAGGACCTTCTCTCCCAAACCCTAGAAGCCGTTAGGATCCCTCACAAAAACACTTGATTGTACAAACTCACAAATTATGTATAAAAAAACTCCAAACAAACCCTAAAACAGCCCTAAATAAGCTCTCCAAATTCCCTCCCAAATAACCTTCTTTCCTTATTAATCTCTCTACTATTTGAATTCAAACCCTATCTTAATCCTTCTCCTAACATAAGAAATTATTGGTTTGCTAGGGCCTCACAAGGGGGCCGAATTTCCCTCTCCTGCTCTATGTCTGCGTACGGCTTATGTGGCTCCAGTGCGTGTGGCTCCGGCTCCCGCTTTTGCTATCTGACTCGGGCTGGCCCTGTTGTGGGCCGACTGTATTGAATGGACTAGCTCAACCGATCCATCAATACTCTTCCCCAAAAGTGCCACCTTGTCCTCAAGGTGGAATGAAGGGAATTGCTGCTAAATAATCCGGTAGGACTCCCACGTAGTCTCGTGCTCTGGTTGGTTTTTTCACTTGATCAACACTTCTTTGCTTCCTGTTACTCCCTGGCGCACCCCTTCGACCTCTAATGGTTGTAACAATATCTCCATTTCGTCCGTCAAGGTTGGGGGAAGTGAAGAAGATGGAATGTGCTCGATTATCACCCATCACAATTGGGACATATGAAACACCAGGTGGATTGCTGACGACGGTGTTAACTATAGGCGATATGCCATGGCCCTGATGCGCTCCTTTATCTTGTAAGGACCAAAGTATCGGGGTAATAACTTATCATTTCGTCTCTGTGCTAAGGTTTTCTGTCTGTAGGGACGAAGCTTCAAGTAAACTTTGTCTCCTACTTCAAACTGAATATCTCTCCTGTGTGCATCAGCTTTCTTCTTCATAATTTGTTGAACTCTCAACAAATACCCCTTCAACTCTCCAAGATCCTGTCTTTGTCCTCCAAGTACTGTTCTACCAAAGTAACTGGTGTGTTGCCTTACTTATAATATATCAAGTGAGGTGGATATTGTCCATATAACACTTTGAACGGTGTAGTCTGTGCTATTTAATGATATGAAGTATTATACTAATACTCTGTCCAGACCAACCATTTAGCCCACAACTTGGGTGTATTTGATATAAAGCACCACAGGTAGTTCTCCACATTACAATTGACTACCTCTGTGTGTCCGTCTGTCTGAGGACGAGAAACAGTGCTCCTTTTCAGAATGGTCCCCTGCATTTTGAACAATTCCTAGAACTAGCTCAGGAAGATCTTGTCCTTTTCCGATATAATCGATTTCGGGATCCTATGTGGTCTCACAACTTCCCTCATAAAAAGCGTTATTACTTATACTGTTGTATAGGGGTGGCGTAGGAGAATGAAATGAGCATACTTACTCAACCAATCCACTACTATCAATATCTTCGTGTATCCTTCTGACTTTGGCAGCCCTTCAATGAAGTCTATAGTCACCTCCTCCCACACCTTTTCTGACAGAGCTAACGGCTGGAGGAGCCCTCCTGGAGAGATAGCTAAATACTTGTGCCTTTGGTATATATCACAGCACGCCACTATCTTCTCTACATCCTTCTGCATACCCTCCCAATACAGCTCTGCAGAGAGCTGGCGATGTCTTTTTGGCCCCCGAATGCCCCTTAATGGCCGTCCTAGAAAACTCCTTAAACAAGCAAGCAATGTAATAAGAAATCTTTGGAAGCACAAATCGCCCATAATCAAGCAACTTCTGTCCCACCACTAAATATATCGGATGATTGTCCTTGTTTCCTGCCTGCTCCTCCCTAATTTTTCATAACCTTGCATCTTGTTTGCTCTCTCTCAGTGCTTCCCAGTCAACCCCCAAGGGCACAGACAATGCCATCATCTGTGGTTTCCCCATGCACCTGGATAACCCATATGCTGTTTTGTTTTTCACTCCGGGTCGATTGAATCTCGAAGTCATAGCCCAATAACTTGGAAAGCCACCTTTGATGCTCCTCAGTTATCATTCTCTGTTCCAACAAATACTTCAAACTTCTTTGGTTAGTTCTAATGATGAAATATCTTCCTAATAGATATGGTCGTCATTTCTGAATGACCAGCACAATCGCCACTAGCTCTCTCTCATAGACTGACTTGAGCCTGGCCTGGACTGTCAACACTTGGCTGAAATAGGCCATTGACCTCTGGTTCTGCATGAGTACTGCTCACAACTCAAAATCCGAGGCATCTGTCTCAACTAGAAAAGGCTGGCTAAATTCAGAAGAGCTAAGACTGGCATACTAGTTATAGCCTTCTTTAACTCCTCAAAAACCTGGTGGCTGGCTCTCTCCACTTGAAGTTGTCTTCCTTGAGTTGTTCTATCAATGGCTTTGCTATATAGCCGTATACTTTCATAAATTTTTGATAGTAACCTGTGAGTCCAAAGGATCCTCTCAGCTCCTTTAAATTCTTGGGTATGGGCCATCTGAGCATGGCCTCAATCTTACTCTAGTCAGCTGCCACTCCCTCTTAAGATACCACACGCCCTAAATACTCCACTCTTGGCTGGGTGAAAGAACACTTCTTCTGATTGACAAATAAGGAGTGCTCCCTTAAGGTGGACAACACAACTCTCAGTTGCTCCAATTGCTCCCCCTCAGACCTGCTGTATACCAATATATCGTCAAAAAATACCAGCACAAACCTTCGCAAGTAGGGCTTGAATACCCTATTCATCAGGGACTGAAAAGTGGTCGGTGCGTTAGTGAGGCCAAACCACATTACCAAGAACTCATAGTGTTCCTTGCGCATCCGAAAAACTCTCTTGTGGGTGTCTTCTGGTTGCATTATGATCTGATGGTATCCGAATTTTAAGTCGATCTTGGAGAATATCATAGATCCATGCAGCTCATCTAATAGCTTTTCAATGACTGGTATGAGAAAGTTGTTTGGTATTGTTTTCTTATTTAGGGCATGGTAGTTTACATAAAACCTCCAACTCTCATCCTTCTTCTTCACCAACAATACAAGACTAGAGAAAGGGCTCACACTGGGTTTGATAATTTCAACTTCAAGCACCTCCCGAATCAGTTTCTCAATCTCGTCCTTTTGGATCTGAGGGTAGCGGTATGACCATACACTAATGGCGGATACTCCTCCCTTCAGAACAATAGAGTGCTCGTGCTCCTGTGGGGGTGGTAATCCCTGGGGAAGCTGGAATACCTCCCTGAATTTCTGAAGAAGGGGCTGGACAATGTCTGGAATGTTCTCTCCATCCTCTATCTCTCCTCCCTCTAGACTCTGGAGCTCCACCCAGTGTCCTTCTCCTTCCCCTTGTAGGGCACGAATCATGGTTTTCAAAGAAACCATTGCTTTGGATAAGCTGGGGTCTCCCTTGATTCCTACCTTGCTTCCCTCCACCTCAATCTCCATGGCCAATGCCTTCCAATTCACCTTAGTCTCCCCTAAGGTTTGTAGCCATTTCATTCCCAAAATCAAATATGTACTTCCCAACTCGAATGGATGGAAATCTTCCCTGATGTGAATCCCTTGTAGCTGTACCACCAAACCCTGATATATCTCTCTGCTCTTCTCTACCTTTCGTGTGCCCATCATTACTCCAAATCCTCCTGTGTCTACTAGTTTCAGCCCTAGTTTGTCTACCACCTGGTTCGATATAAAATTATGGGTAGCCCTACTGTCCACTAGGATCGCCACTGCCTCTCCTCCTATCTGTCTCCACAGTTTAATAGTGTGATTCAGGGTGAATCCCACTATAGAGTTCAATGAAACTTCAGCCACCTCCAAATGCACGGGCTTCTCTTTCTCTTCCTCCTCCATCATTGCCTCTTCTTTGTCCACCTCTTCCTCATCACACACAATGAGAACCTGCAAGGTGCGATTTTTACACCTATGTCCCGGTGTAAATTTCTTGTCGCATATGAAGCATAGCCCCCCTTAGCTCTCTTGTCTTGCAGTTTAGTATCAGTCAACCTCTTGAAATCTCCTCCTTGTCGGACTCCCGAACTTCCCTCCTTTTGAGTTCCCTTTTAATTGGTATAGTCTGCACACTAGGTGCTAGGGATGTGATCGCCGTGCTGTAAGAACCTCCTTCATTGACATCTTTGCTACTCTTCTGTAGTAATCTCTTATTTTCAATCATCTGAGCTAACTCCATCGCTTCTCCCAAGTCATGGTCCTTTCACCTGCATTGCTGCCCTCAACTTTAGTTTGAGACCTTTCATGAAATTGCTTTTCAACATTCTCTCCGATAACCTCCCTATTTGTCCTGACAGAAGCTCAAATCTTTCCTGATACTCCATCACAGTACTGACTTGTGTCAATGCAAATAATTGCTCTTAGTAATCCCCATCTTGCTGGGCTCGAAAGCACTCCAACAAATGTTCCCTGAACTCCTCCCACAAACAGATTGGGTAACTCGTCTCTCTATTGGTACCATGCCCGTGCCTTCTCTTTAAGACATAGAGCGGCGACCATCAATCTCTCATCTTCTGTCAACCTGCTCACTGCAAAGTATCTCTCCAGCCTATATATTCACCCATGTGCGTCTTCCCTTTCAAATACATGCATTTTTAGCTTTCTAATCTTCTGATCCCCCACCCTAATGGCCGCTCCAGCCCCCTATGCCTCCCATGACGTGAGCATTGGGGTCTCTCCATGGTTCCCTCTCCTCCCTCCTTCGTTCATATTCCCTCCTTCCTCCAAATTCAGCTCGTTTGTTCTCTTATTTCCATTCCCTCCTACCTGCATATTCTCTACCCACCCCCCTTCTTGGTAGAGGCTCCAGGTGGGGTATTTTCTCCTCCCCTCTTAAAATTTTCACCTCTCCGTCTTCCCTCGGCATGTCATCTTCCTGATTTCTCCTTGTTTTCCGGTGGAGCTGTTTTAGTATAAAGCTCCAACATTCGCTTCATCATCTCCTCCATATTCCCAAACATTTTGTCTATCTCTGAAATACGTTCATTCATCGATCCCACATCCGCTCGTAGTTGCCCTACTTATCCCTCCAACTTTTCTTCTGAACGCCTCAACTCTTCTTCCGGTCATCGGTACCCGAATAAAGGCTTCAACAACAAAAAAAGAAAACTTTGACGCGAATCTGGCCTCCAATCAGCAAAAATCAGCAAAAGGAGAGGAAAAAAACTCAGCAGAAATCAACGAGGAAAGCTGATATTTCGGTCCAGGACACCGCTCTGATACCAATTTGATATGCCTATGTATCAAAATAGCTAACAAACGAAGAGATAATTCAGCAAACCATAGATTTTTATTGATAAGAAACACAAATTGAACAAGCAAGATACAATGATTCTCTTTCGAGAGGAGGACCTTCTCTCCCAAACCCTAGACGCTACTAGGATATCTCATAAACACAATAGACAGCAGAAACTCACAAAAGTTTGCATTAAAAAACTCCAAAAGAATCCCAAAACAGCCCTAAATAAGCTCTCCAATTCCCTCCTCCCATACAACCTTCTTTCCTTACTAATCTCCCTCTATTATTTGAATTCAAATCCTACATTAATTCCTTAATCCTTCTCCTAACATAAGGAATAACTAGTTTGCTGGGCCCCACAAGGGTGGCTAAATTTCCCTCTCCTGCTCTAGGTCTGTGTGCGGCTCCCGTGCCTCCCATGCCTCCCGTGCGTGTGGATCCCGCTCTCGCTATTTGAGTCGGGCCGGCCCTGTTTTGGGCCGGCTGTATTGAATGGACCGGCTCAACGGTCCATCATGCGTCTGCCTATGAAATGGTGAAGCTTTTGTATTTTAGTTATGTAATTCTAGATTATACTTGGTCAGGATTTGGTATTATGGGAAGGATGAATATGGACTTCAAAACTCAGTGAAGTCAAAAAATACCAAGTCTTTTTTTTCTTGTCATCAATTTGTAGCAGTCCAGCTTGTCATGACTGTAAATTTCCTTTTTAGACTGATGAACTTTTGGGCATGTTATAGTTATGCTTTTTCATGCATTTTTGTTGCCATGGAATTGCCGAACATTAAAAAAAAAAACAAAAGAAAACGAAATATCTGAATATCTTATTTCGCTTAATTTTATCTGTATTAAGATCAATGTTCCGTTCAACTCATCACTGTGGGTGTATTTTTTATCACTATTCTTCTTGCTTTGTTATTTTATTTGTAGGTTTCTAGTTGCCCAAGATGTGGTGGCAGTGGCAAGATCGTGACTGATCATTGCAAAATGTGTCATGGTGAGGGCAAATTGCAAATCAAGCGGAGTGTCAAAATAAATATACCTGCCGGTGTTGTTGATGGATCCACCATTCTAATTCAGGGTGAAGGAAGCTCAGATAAAAAAAGGTATGCCTAAAGCAAAGATCAGAGTTGTAATAAATCCTATTAGATGTTATGGAACCCTCCATTGTAATATATTATATTTGCGGTTGACTAGAACTGAAGAGAATTGGTTGAATGTTTCATTTCAACATTTTGTTGTATTTATATAATCCTTAGGGAGCTTACAATAGCAACATCAAATTTGTATCCCACTACGTAGGATCAGCTAAAAAATCAAAGAATAATAATTAAAGAATAATTATAATAGTCAATAGATTGATAAATGATAAGTAGGCAGCATATTAATTACAGAATAATTATGATAGTCTATTGATTGATGAGTATGCCGTAGACAAGAGGGATTACACAAATCAGTGACATTGTTGTAAAATATAAAATAAAGTGGGCGATAGACTTGGTGAGTGAGTTTCAACTGGCAAAAATTATGTAGACATTTCACACTACCCTGAAGTGAAAGAATGGATGTCATCCCTTCTAAGCTAGCCTAATAATTTTTAAAAGGTTTCCCACTTATAATGCTTTCGTGAAAATATTAGCAAGTTGTTCTTCCGTTGTTACTAACATAGTACAGTTTTGAAGACTATCAACTTTCTCCTTTATAAGGATCTATCAACTTCAATAGGCTTTGTAAGGTCATGTTGCATAGGATTATGCACAATGTTGATGCTGACTTCTTGTTACAATAAAGTCTCATTTGATATTTAAATTCAATCTTTAAATCCTTATGTTAATTGTCAACCATAGTACCACAGATTCTTAGTATCATAGATCCGAATTTTCATTCTATGTAGCTTACTATTATATTTTATTCTTTACTTCACCAAATCATGAGTTTTATTGACCTTGATAAGAGCTCTGAGGTGAACCTGACTAAATATGACAAAAATGTCCAACGACAAACACGACATTGCGCAGGTGCTGTCTGAAATGTGTTGACTAAAAAGTTGAAATCGTCTAACAACATTTGTTTGAAAAACGAATTCTGCCGATGCATTCATGATAGTAGAGACAACACTTAAATTGGTTTTTTTTTCTCTCTTCCTCGCTCGCTCTCTCTCACACACACACACACATTTTCCCTCTTGTTTTTTTTCTCTGAAAAGAGAAGACAAAGCATTAAAAAAAGAAAACATAGAGAAAAAAAAGAGCAAAATTTGTTGGCAACACTTGCGATGCAGTGGGTAAGTCTTGTGTGCACTTTTCTTAGCATAACGAGAAAATTAAAATTTAAGTACTTGTGCGTGATGATCCAACGTGGTGAGATAATATTATATATATCAAACAAGTATATGTGTATTCTCATAAATGTCTTCATAGGTAACAATCGGGTCATAACGAGGATAATCTCTCCCAAGTGGGCTCCTTTAGGGCACTTGCTTGAGAACCTTCAAAGGAACTCGCACTAGGAGATCGGTGGGCTCTACTTGCCCGAGCCTAATAAGTAGCCACTGTGCACATGGCAGACCGGAGATCCGTCGTCAAATTGTCACTCGCCGCTACGTGATCGGTGGGCTCTACTTGCCCGAGCCTAATAAGCAAGCAACACCTTCCATGGACATTGATCTCTCCACTATGCAGTTAAAGTTTTCCATCGAGACATTTCCTTTAGAACCCGACCGGACACCATCCAAGAAAAGATAGTCTCTAAGACTCATTTTGCTAAGGAGCTTCAGTGTTTGGGACCTATTGTACATCAACCGAGGTAGTGGAAGGAGGGTGGTGGGGACAACTCCCGCTCAGGTGGTCAATGTTGAGGTTCTCCATAGGGTTTTGTAGGGGATGCCACCATCTAGCTAAATCACCGTCGGAGCACTGGGATACTTTTCAACCCTTTGGGTTGTTTTAACCTTTCTCAAGGTATCCCCCTCTCCTCTGGAGCGTACCCTAGCCAAATTATTTGGTACTTGTTACAAGCATTTTGGTGGTCTCACATTAGCAACAAAATAGTAGTTTTTTGTTTCTTTCTTCATGAAATATAATGATGCATGAATAGTTATAGTTTGTATTGTCCTTCTCTCTCTTTTGTTTTATTTTGCTAAGGGAGGTCTCTTTTTAGAGGCTCCATCCATAATGTATTCATTGTATACTTTTTGTCTTTATTTTAAAGTAATGTAAATGCACTTAAAAAAAAGAGAGAAAAATGGAGGGTCGCTTTAGTTAATTGACAGCCACCGTAAAATTTGTCGAATAATTATGTCATGAATAATTTAATATATTGTATTAACGCGTGGGCGTTCCTTGAAAATGATGCGCTGTATGTCCTGAATACAACGAGAAGTGTGCAAGGGTCGTCGCACAGGCACCTTGGTACAGTATTAAATAAGCAAGGACTCCCACATCATGGACAAATGTAGGCAAAGAAGCTAGTTCATAAAATTAGAATTATGATAGGAACTTGGAATATAGGTTCTCTTATGGGCAATTTAATTGAATTAATGGATATTATGATTTATGGGAAAATAAATTTTCTATGCATTCAAGAAACTAAATGTGTTGGAAGAAGGTTAAGGGGATTGATAGCTTAGGATTTAAACTATGATATTCTAGTAGAATAATACTAGAAATGGTATAACTGTGATTATAAATAAAAGTTTGAAGGATAATATTATAAAAATTATAATTTTAAAAATTATTATTGATGCTAAGGTTATCAATATTTTAAGTTTTTATGCTACTCAAGTATGTTGATTATGTGTTCAAAATTAAAATTTTGGAATGTCTTGAAATAATTAATACAAAATATACTTATTTAAGAAAGAGTTTTTATTGAAGGAGATTTAAATGAATATGTTGGTAGAGTGATAAAAAATTTTAAAAATATTTATGGTGCATATGAGTTTCGAGCGACTTGAATCCTTTAATATATTGTATTAATGCTAGGGCATTCCCGGGAAGTGACGCGCTATATCACCTGAATAGAGCGAGAAATGTGCAAGGGCCGCTGCACCGGTCCCCGGGTGCAGTGTTAAATAAGCAAGGGTTCCCACATCATGGATGGATGTGGGTAAAGAAGCTAGTCTAAGGAACTATAATTAGGATAGAAACTTGAAATATAGGTTCTCTTACAGACAAATTATGGAATTAATAGATATTATGATCCATAAGAACATAAATATTATATGCATTCATGAAGCTAAATGTGTTGGAGAGAAGACTAATAAGATTGATAGTTTAGGATTTAAACTATGGTATTCGGGTAGAAGTTGTACTAGAAATGGTGCAAGTGTAATTATAGATAAGAATTTGAATGATAATGCTGTAAAAATAAATAGAAACGGAGATATAATTATGGCTTTAAAGATTGTGTTGATGCTAAAATAATTAACATTATAAGGGCTTATACTTTTTAAGTAGGTTTTGATGTGCTTAATATTAAAATTTTGGAATCACTTAGAATAATTAATATAAAATATACCTCTTGAAAAAGGAGTTTTATTAGAGGAGATTTAAATGGACATATTGGTTGAGTGATAGAAAATATTAAAAATATTAATGGTGGCTATGTATTTGAAGCGACTAATAAAGTTAGTATGACCATATTAGATTTTATTGTAACTTATGATTTTGTGATTGCTAATACCTTATTTAAGAAAAGAGATGAGCATCTCATCACTTATTATAATTAATATAGTAAAACACTGATTGATTATTTTCTTATAAGGAAAATAGATGATTTAAATTGCAAAGTTTATAAAGTTATTTTGAGTGAAAATTTATGTACCCAAAATTATTTATTAGTTTTGGACTTTATGATGAAGTGACGAAATATAAAAAATAAAGTAAAATGTTATCCTAGGACTGCATGTGAGCATTTAAAGAACACCAACAAATTTCTTTTCAAAGTTAGATACAATTTTGACTATGCATGAGAAAGTTAATGTTATGAAAAAAAGTAGCTAGTGATATTAATAATATTGTAAATGATGTGCTTGGAGTATCAAAAGGAAAAATCTCTTAGAGTAAAAATAGTTGGTGGTGGAATCAAAATATGTAAGAAAAGATAAAAAATAAGAAGCTTTTTTACAAAATTGGTTTGGATGTAAAAGTTTGAAAAATTGGGAAAGATATAAAGAGGCCCGTAAAGAATCTAAGAAAGTAATATGTGATGCAAATAATTTTAACTTTTAATAATTTATATAATAGGTTATATACTAAGGAGGGTAAAATGTATATGTATAAGCTAGACAGACAAAAGATTGGAAAAGTAAGAATTTAACTCAAGTGAAGTACATTAACGATGAAGATTAAAAAGTTCTTTTATTAGAAGAGGACATTCAACTGAGGTGGATGAGATATTTTGATAAGCTTTTCAATGAAGATTGTGAGAATACGATTGACTCTAGTGACCTTAGCACCTTAAATAAAAATAGAGATTTTTTTTAATCGTCGTAATAATAAAATTGATGTTAGAGAGGCCTTAAAGAACATAAAGTGTGAAAAAGCAGTTGTACCTGATGATATTCCAGTAAAGGTGTGAAAATGCTTAGGAGATAAAGGAATTTCTTGGTTTATAATACTTTTCAATATAATTTTGATAGGAAATACTTGAGTTCACAAATAATCCAAGAGGAAATACTTGAGTTCGCAAGCAACCCTAGCAATAATTTATAAAAACAACGGGAATACTACGAAAATCTTGATGAAATCAATCCAAAACGATAGATTGTAATAGTGGAATCAAAGCAAAAGCAAACACAAAGCAAGATACAATTGATCCTCAATTCGAAAGGAGGATCGTTCTCTCCCAATCTCTAGACGATGAATCTAGAACCTAAGACGCCAAAGAACTCAAGAGAACCCCCAAACAAATCAAAGCATAACACTAACCCTAATCCTCCCTCCCATACTTAAGGCATACAATTAATTATTAAAGCCAAATTACTCCCTTGCCCTTGTTGCCCCCTCCTTTGCCTCCAAATAGTTTGAATTTGAATTCCTAGCGGGCCCCACCCCTTTCTCTCTGTATGCTGCTGCCCCTTCTCCTGTAGCAAAGAACCGGCCCCTTTGAAGGGGCCGGTTGGAGTTGAGCCGGTCCACTAGGGACCGATCTAACAATACCGCCCTCCCAAAGAATCACCTTGTCCTCAAGGTGAAAATAAGAAACTACTGTTTCACCCTCTTGTATGGCTCCCACGTGACATCGTAGTCAGGAAGATTCTTCCATTTGATTAGGACTTCCTTAGCTCCATCCTCTTTTGATGAACCCCCATCAACTCTAAGGGTTCCAGAATTACCTCTAAATCCTCAGTAAGTGTCACCGATAACTCCGAGCTAGCTGTATAATCTCCAATGACCCTTCTCAACTTAGATACATGAAAAACCAGATGTATAGTCGCCGTTGGTGGTAGTTTCAGACGATATGCTACTGCTCCAATCTTCTTTAATACTTCATAAGGTCCAAAGTACCTTGGAGCAAGCTTCTCATTCCTCCTGTTGGCGACTGTTTTCTGTCTGTAGGGTCGGAGCTTCAAGAACACCCTCTCCCCTACTTCGAACTGAATGTCCTTCCTATGCCCATCAGCTTGTTTCTTCATAATCTGTTGAGCTTTCAGTAGATGTCTCTTCAACTCCTCTAACACTCTATCTCTCTTCTCCAAGTACTCCTCCACTGAAGAAACTGGAGTATTGCTACTCCTAAAGTGCACCAAGTGAGGAGGATCTCTTTCGTACAACACCTTGAATGGGGTCATCTGAGAAGCAAAATGACAAGAGGTGTTGTATCAGTACTTGACTCATGATAGCCACTTGGCCCATAGTCTGGATGTCTCCGACACAAAGCATCTCAGGTAGGTCTCCAAGCTCCTGTTGACCTATTCTATATGGCCATCCATCTGTGGGTGGTAGAAGGTGCTGCTCTTTAGAACTTTCCCCTGTAATCTAGACAACTCCCTCTAAAAGTGGCTGAGGAACATCTTATCGCTATCTGATACTATCGCCTCTGGTATTTTAAGCAATTTGACCACCTCTCTGATGAAAGCTGAAGCCACTGTCACCGCGGTGTATGGATGTCGGAGGGGAATGAAATGAGCATACTTGCTCAATCTATGAAGTTCATGGATATCTATGAAGTCCATGGATATCTCCTCTCATACTCGTCCCGTAAAACCAATGGTTGTAGTAGTCCTCCTAGCAGCATAGCTAGGTATTTGTTCCTCTGATAGACCTCACACCTGGCCACCATCTCTTCAACATCTCTGTGCATCCCCTTCCAGTACAGCTCTGAGGCTAACTTCCTGTATGTCTTATGCACCCCTGAATGACCCCCCCACAGCACTTCCATGAAACTCCTGGAGTAAGTTTGGAATGTGGATGGAGGTTCGGGGCATCACAAACCTCTCCTGATACAGCAGTCTGACCCCCTCCAATGAGTACCCTGGGTGGCTACCCCCTACCCTCAGTAAATCTGTCCTGATTTTTCCCAACTCCCCATCCCTAGCACTCTCCTCCCTGATGGTCTCCCAATCTAGCATCAAAGGAATTGATACTGCCACTGCTGCAGCTCCCCCATTCATCTGGACAAGGCATCTGCTACCTTATTCTCCACTCCTGGCCTGTATTGGATTTCGAAATCATATCCAAACAATTTGGACAGCCATCTTTGATGCTTCTCAGTCACCATCCACTGCTCTAACAAGTACTTCAGACTCCTCTGGTTAGTTCTGATAATGAAATGCCTACCTAACAGGTAGGGTCGCCACTTCTAGATGGCTAAGACGAAGGCCATCAACTCCCTCTCGTAAAATGATTTTAGCCTGATTTTGGATGTCAACACCTGACTGAAGTAGGCAATGGGTCGATGATTCTGCATGAGTACTTCCCCCAATCCGTACCCTGAAGCATCTGTCTCAACTATGAGCTAAGACTTATACAATAGTCATAGCCTTCTTCAGTCTCTCAAATGCTGCTGTGGCCGCCTCTCCCCATAAGAACCCATCTTTCTTCTGTTAGTGGCCATGCTATAGTGCTGTACCCTTTTACAAATCTCCTGTAGTACCTCGTTAGTCCTAAGAATCCTCTCAACTCCTTCAGATTCTTAGGTAAGGGCCAGCTCATCATAGCCTCAATCTTTGACTGGTTGGCTGTCACCCCTTCTTTGGACACGATATGACCCAAATACTCCACACTGGTCTGGGCAAAACAACACTTCTTCATGTTGGCCCTCAGTTGATGTTCCTGCAGGACTCCCAAGACCATCTTCAAGTGCTCCAGATGCTCCTCCTCAATTTTGCTGTACATCAATATGTCATCAAAAAATACCAGAACAAACTTTTGGAGGTACTGACTGAACACCCTATTTATCAGCGACTGGAAAGTAGCAGGGGCGTTGGTAAGCCCAAACGGCATTACCAGAAACTCATAATGCCCCTCGTGTGTCCTGAAAGCTGTCTTTGAGATGTCTGCCTCCCTTATTCTGATCTGATGGTACCCAGACTTCAGATCCAGCTTGGAGAATATCACTGCCCCACATAGTTCATCCAAGAGCTCATCAATCATAGGAATAGGTAACTTATCTGACACTGTCCCCTTGTTCAAAGCTCTGTAGTCCACATAAAACTGCCAGCTCCCATCCTTCTTCTTGACCAATAGGATGGGACTAGAGAAAAGACTCACACTCGGCCTGATGATCCTAGCCTCCAGCATCTCACGGATCAGCTTCTCAATCTCATCCTTCTGAAATTGAGGATATCAATAGGGCCTGACGTTGGTGGGTGACACATCTTTCCTCAAGGCGATGGCGTGCTCCTGCTCCCTTGGTGGTGGCAATCCTTGAGGTGGCTGAAACACCTCATGGAATTGCTGAATTAACGGCTGTATGGAGAGGGGTATGTCCCCTCCCTCGTCCAATCTAGCTCCCTCTAAACTGTGCAGCTCCACCAAATATCCTTCCCCCACCTCTTAAATATTCCTCACCATGGTTTTGAGCGACATCATGGCTTTGGATAGCCCTGCATCTTCCCTGATCACCACCTTTCTTCCATCCACCCTTAGCTTCTTCGTGAGTGCTCCCCAATTGACCTTGGTGTCCCCCAGGGTCTGCAGCCATTTTATCCCCAAGATGACATCTGTACTTCCTAACTCCAGTAGAAGAAAGTCCTCCCTCACTTGAATCCCTTGGATGGTCAACACCAATCCTCTACAGATTCCATAGCCTTTCTCCATCTTCCCTGTACCCATCATTACCCCATAACATCCGGTGTCCACCAATTTCACTCCCAGTTGGTCGATGACCTGAGTGGAAATGAAATTATGGGTAACCCACTATCAATCAATACCACCACCTCCCTGTCCCCTATCTCCCCCTTCACCTTCATGGCATGATTCGTAGTAAATTCTATCACAGAGTTCAAGGAAATCTCTGCCAGATCTAGATGTAGCTTCTCTTCCAACTCTGCCTCTACCTCCCTTTCAACTCTCCCCTCAGTTTTCTCATCATCACAGACAGTGAGAACCTGAAGAATTTAGTCCCTACATCTATTCCCTGGCGATACTTCTCATCGCACCTGAAACATAACCCCTTAGCTCTCTTCTCTTGCATCTCCCTCTCCATCAGCCTCTTGAAATTTCTCCCACTACCTCCTCCTACTGGCTTCTCCCTGGTGGTTTACCTTAATCCTCCAGCTGTCAGACCCTTGGGTGTTAAAAGAGTGGTGGTAGTCCTGTAATAGCCTTCTGAACTGCTGCTCTTGGCTCCCCTCTCATGGTGCCTCTAATTCTCTATCAACTGTGCCAACTCCATGGGCTCTCCCAAGTCACGGGGCCTTAGTACCTTCACTGCCGCTCTGATTCTGATTTGAGCCTTTTCAAAAAGTTTCTCTCCAAGGTTGTCTCTGAGAATCGCTCCACCCTGTTGGCCAGATGCTCAAACCGCTCTCGGTATTCTGCTACTGATCCGTCTTGCACCAAAGCAAAAAATTGCTCTTAGAAATCTCCTCCCATGTCGGTTTGGAAACGTTCTAATAAATAATCCTTGAATTCTCTCCAACTCCGGATGGGTCTCCTCTGGTCCCTCCACTGGTACCAGGATAGTGCCTTCCCTTCCAAACATAAGCTTTGGGCAATCAACTTCTCCTCCTCCGTTAGCCCATTGACAGCGAAGTATCTCTCCACCTTATAAATCCACCCATGCGCATCCTCACCTTCAAAAATGGGTATCTTCAGTTTCCTCACCTTCTGATCTCCCCTGTTTCCCCTTTATTCCTCCATAATTTCCCCTCTTCCAACTGCTTGAACCTCCCCAAGTACCCAAATCTTCTCTCCTACGTTCATACATGAAGCCCTTTTCGCTTTTCCCCTCTTTTCTTCAAAATCAGCGCCCCTTCATCCGTATTCCCCTTCTTTTCTTTCCCAACTAGCACCCCTTGAGTCTTTCCCTCCATACCTCCCACCTTGTTCCTCCATGATTTCCACTTCATCGTCCCTTCTACGACAATCAGAATTTGTAATTTTCTCGCCGGTTCTTTCGCCTCCGATGCTGCCCTTTGGATTTGATTCTCCAATAACTACATCGCATGGAGATCGAAACCTTGTCTTCCACGGATGATATTCGATCTTCCATTGTAGCTTTAATTTGGCTCATTTCTCCCTCCAATCTTTCCTCCAATGCATCTACCATAAAAAAATCTGATTTTTGCTCCTGAAATTAGCAAGGGTTCCTTCCTCCGGATGAAATTTTGCAGCTAAAATTTCAGAAATTCAGCCACTGATAGTCCTAAGACTTGCTTTGATACCCATTTGATAGGAAATACTTGAGTTCGCAAGTAATCCAAGAGGAAATACTTGAGTTCGCAAGCAACCCTAGCAATAATTGATAAAAATAATGGGAATAATGCGAAAATCTTGATGAAATCAATCCAAAACGATAGATTGTAATAATGGAAACAAACTCAAAGCAAGATACAATTGATCCTCAATTCGAGAGGAGGATCGTTCTCTCCCAATCTCTAGACGATGAATCTAGAGCCCAAGATGCCAAAGAACTCATGAGAACCCCCAAACAAATCAAAGCATAACCCTAAGAATAAAGGGGATGCACAAAAGTGTGCAAATTATAGAAGAATTAAGTTATGTGTCATACATTAAAACTATAGGAGAATTATTGAGCATAGGTTACGATGTGATACTAAGGTTTTTTAAAATCAAATTGGATTCATGCCGGGTAGGTCTACTATGGAAGCTATACATTTATTGAGAGGTTTCATGGAGAATTATTGGGAGAATAAGGAGGATCTACATATGATATTTATTTATTGATTTAGATAAAGCATATGATAAAGTTTCAAGAGAACTACTCTGGAGAGTTCTAGAAAAGAAATGAGTTAATAATGTTTATATTCAAGTAATTAAGAATATGTATGTAGGAGCTATCACTTGTATTCAAACACAAGATGGTTTGACCAAGTATTTTTCTATTTCAGGTGGATTACATCAAGGATCAGCTTTAAGCTCACATCTTTTTGTTTTGGTAACGGATTTTATTACTAGACATTTGCAAGAGGATATACCATGGTGTATATTTTTTGCTAATGATATTCTTCTTGTTGTTAAGACTAGAGAGGGAGTTGAAGAAAAGCTTAAATTATGGAGGTCAACCTTAGAGTCTAAAGGTTTTTGTTTTAGTAGATTTAAATCGAATATATGGAGTGTAATTTTTGTAGTAATAAATCTAGTGTTGGGATTTTGACTTTGGGCTCTTTAAAAAGAGTACACGTTTTAGATATCTTGATCTATTATTTAAAGTGATGGTTAAATAGATGAGGATATTATTAGTAGAATTCAAGTTAGATGGTTGAAGTGAAGGAATGCATTGGGCCTGTTGTGTGACAGAAAAGTACCCATCAAACTTAAAGGAAAATTCTATAAGATGATGGTAAGACCTGCAATGCTTTATGGCGCAGAATGTTGGCCATTAAAGGAGAAGCATAAAAGTTAAATGTTACATAAATAAGAATGCTCAAGTGGATGAGTGGCTTCACTCTTAGAGACAGAATGCGAAACGAGTATATACGTGAAAGGGTTGGAGTAGCTCCAGTGATAAATAAGATTAGAGAGGGTCGTCTTATATGGTTTGGTCACATAAAATGTTGGCCTTCTCATGATTCACTTAGGAGACTAGATGTATTAAAGTTGGGCTATATTAAGAAAGATAGAGGTAAACTTAAAAAGACTTGGTTAGAAAGTATTAGAAATGACATTTTTCTATTAGATTTAAAAGAGAATTTGACTCTTAACAAGATACAGTGGAGAAAAAGAATTCATACAGCCTATCCCTCATAGTGGGATAAAGGCTTAATGTTGTTGGTTTTGTTGTAAGCTTCTTAACAAGCTTTATATCGAGCTTGTTCATGAGTTTTAACTAATATTGGCCATGAACATAAACGAGCCGAACAAATATATGTTCAAGCTTTTTTATTTAACAGTCAAGTATTTTAAAAATTGTTCAAATTTGTTTATTATTTAAACAAACGATTATGAACGAGTTATAATTGAGTCGAACCACGAGTAGCTTGTCAAACGTTCGGTTCATTTGCAACACTACCAATCGCAACCACTTAAGATTGTTCTTTCCATTTTAATAGTATGTTGAATGAATATTTGGAAACTTTTCTGTTGGATTTAAGTTGCATCCCTCAATCTCAGGAGAAACCAAGGATCAAGGGTATGTGAGTATTTTTTTTTTTGTTATCCATGGAGAGGGAACATTGGTTCTGTTCATAGAAAAAAGTAGAAGATGAAAGAAATTTGGCAAACAATGATGAAGCCTATAACAAGGAGATCAATTTGATACAATGCAGTGATGAAGATTGTAATAATGAGAAATGTTTGTGGCAATGTTGAGATGAAGGTTGCTGTTATAAAAATGTAGGGAGAAGAAAGAGAGTGCAACAACGAAATCCGTATGATTGTTGCAATGTAGCAATGAAGGCTGCTATGCTCTTTGATGCCATGACAATAATTTGTTTAGTGTTTCATTCTAACATTTATGTAGTATATATACAATCCCAAGTGAATTTCTAATAGTAAATATACAAAATCAGAAAATAATAATTCATGGATTAATGAGTAAGCAGATTAAGAATTATAGAATAATTATAATAGTCTATTGTTGATGAGTAGCCTTATATGGATTCCATGGATCAATGAGGTGGAAGCGGTGGTAGAGGATGGAAAGGGGGTGAAGTATTTGTGAGTGTATGTCTCGGCTGACATAATTTATGCTAGAGTTTCACGGAGGCGATATGGATATATAGTAGGGCATGACTTAGGTAATGAATTGAGATAATATTTGCATATTCATAATAACGCTAGCAGCTTAAGTTATTGCCAAAATGATAATATTTGCTTTAGATGGTTTGGTCACATAAAACGGCGGCCTTCTGATGACCCGGTTAGGAAAGTAGATGTGTTAGGTTTGACTTATGTTAAGAAAGGTAGAGAAAAGCCTAAAAAGACTTGATTAGAAAATATTTGAATTTATTAGATTTAAATGAGAATTTGACTCTTAACAAGGCACAATGGAGAAAAAAAATTCATACAGCCAATCTCACGTAGTGGGATAAATGCTTGATGTTGTTGTTGTTGCTGCTGAATTGCCGTTCAACTTCATATGTTTATTTGATGGTCCTGTATGAATGAGGTGACCTTATCTGATGTATTGCTTTTTTGTGTTTAGATGTGGTGAATCTGTTGCTTTTTTAATGCATTTTAGATATAAGAAATTTCAGCGCATCATTGTAAAGTTGACAACAGACGCTCCTCTTTATTTCTACATGAATGTGCTAAAATCATCACACATTCGTAGGTAATTCTGTTCAGTCTTGTATAACAGCCCCCATAAGTTTGTATCATATGCAGGGGTGTTGTTGGTGAGCTTTATCTTTTTATTCACGTCAACGAGAAACCAGGAATCAGAAGGGAGGGTCTTAATTTGTATTCAGAGATCAGCCTTGATTATATAGAAGCAATATTGGGGACTACGATTAAGGTAATTTTTTTGGTGGTTAATGCTATTTCTCTTCCCTTCAAAATCTATGTTCTTCTGGCAATGTCTTTTAACTTTTTTCGCCACCAGGTTTGATATCACATTGATAAAATTTAGGCTATGGTCAATTTACCTGTCATTCATTTTGAGATCACTAAGGTATTCTTGTTTGTTGTGTTATTAAAATCTAACTGCTAAATGATGAACGATAAATTATGAAATATATGATTCGAACCCTTGAACTTTGGGAATTAATCTTATCTTTTAACCATTGGGTCACAACAACGTCCAAGCTGTTCAGCCCTTGCTTATGAATTTGAACTACAGTAGAAAATCGTAGATAGCCTAGACTACGATGTTATATAAGAAAAAAATTGCGATAGGCTATAACCAAAGCATGTGAAAAACTTGAGCAGATCGTAGACGGTAGATTGCCTAAATGGTGTATAAGAAATTACCACAATAAGCAATAAGAAAATAACGTGAATCCCTACTTGTAGTCCAATCTACAGAATAGATGGTTCAATCAACAGTTGAAGTTAGTTGAACCAATGAAAATAGGAAGGCTGTGGCATATAAAATAATCAAAACACCTGTAGTAGCAAACAAAACTTACTAAAATAATTGAAAGAGAACACATCTCATTCTCATAGGCGTTGACAACATATGCATGATTTTAAAAAAAAAAATCTTAAAAAAAAATGGAACACCAAACTCATAACGCTGACCTCAATGCTCAATTTCTGTGTTTTTAACTCGTATACCTGTTTTGACTTACATCAGAAGATCAACTTGTTGGAACTGGAACATGCAAATCTTTCTTTGGTACACATTCATCCTCATTAGTGGTAGAGAGTAAAGCTTATTTTACGTCAACAAGATGATTGACAAGTTAATTTCTTTGTGTCGTTATTTAGATATATGGTGGCATTTCCTTTGCTTTTTTTACTTTAGTTCCTCATTATATAGTGAATTGCTCATACTTTACATGTATCGTGATTTGCCCTGCCCTTTTTAAGCATAGATTTTAAATAATTTGTGAAAATGAACTGAGTTGTATGAATGCTTATCAGTTACACATGGGCAACTAAATTCCTACCTAGGTTGAGACGGTTGAGGGAAGTCGAGATCTTTGCATTCCTCCCGGAACGCAACCTGGAGACATATTAAAGTTTTCTAACATGGGGGTACCCAATGTCAAAAAGCCCTCAGTTAGAGGCGATCATCATTTTATTGTGCGTGTTCAAATCCCAAAAAGGATCAGGTTTGATTCTCTCTCGATATTCCATATAGATATATATATATATATATATATATATATATATATATATATATATATATATATATATATATATATATTGTGCACTTCTCAGTATTTTTTTTAATATCTGTTTATTTGCTGTTAGGAGCTCTAGTATATTTATAAAACTATAAACTATTTCAAATGCTTTTGGAATACAACTTTTGCATAGATTTATAGTCTTTATCACTACAGTTATTTAATGTTTTGGGATTGGAATACAAAAGAATGTAAATTAAAACTGTTTGGGTGGATAATGGTGAGATTATTAAAAAAGGTGCTACCGTATGATCTCTTGAGAAGATGACGATAAAAAGGAATGGAATGTTAAGGGGACGGGAAAGCTGTTCACCCTAGCAAAATGGGGAATGGTAAGAAGGTTGGACCATGAACCGCATGCTATAATTTGACAGCCAAGGTTAAGTTCTTGTTGCTTTGTATTAAAAGTCAATGTGTATTAAACTCTTAACATTTAGAATTCGATGAAGAAATCAATTTATATCATTATAGGAAATAAAGATACGACCTTAGCATAATTTAAGGATAATCAAACGAAGAATAAAATGATAGGGAAAATTTTTAATTTTGATCTTATGACGGACAATCACTTACGTAGTACGGACATTGACATGAGACAAGGACACAATACAATATTAACATCAGAAATACATTACTGTATAAAGTATGATATAGCACATTATTGCTAGAATACTTTTTTTTTATAAATTATTAATATAAAATGAATAATTAAGGCACCCAATGTTAGTATTTTCGATAAAAAAAATATCATTCATTGAAGTATATTATCAAATACTAATAATAATATCAAAAAGAAGGGGAGATGGAGTGAAGTGGGCTAATTTGGGTTAGGTTTGTTAGGTGGAGCGGTGTTTGTGGGCTGTTAGGTGCTAAATTATGGGGTGTAGTAGGTAATGAGGAGAGGAGTTCTTGTGGCTGCTTGGGAGTTGAATGGAAGCTAAGATGGGGTAGATGTTTGAAAGCAAAAGTGTGAGGGCTGTCGGAGGGAATCAACTATAGAGGAGAGCCATTTGGGCAAGAGGGAGAGGTGGCTACTTCGTTGTGGGCTCCGAAAATTCGGCCCCGACCTCCCCGTTGTGCTTTTAGGGGGAGTTTTAACGGATTAAGTTCCGGGGTAAATTTTGGAAGGCAGATGAGGTTTGTAGATAAGACACTACCTAGAGATTTTGCCCTCATTTCACGAGGACTTTATGATATGAGTTCTGGTTTCCTATAGGCACAAGCCCCTATAGTTAATTACCCCTCCCGATCATGAGAGAGAACTTTCGATAAAGGCTAGTCGTCAATCAGATACATAAAGATACGTGAGTCTGGCATATAGTAGCAGCATGGGCATAGGGTTTTGGGAATTGATATTTAAAACTGAAAATTTCACCATCGTGCACCTAAAGCGGATGGTGGGGGAATGGATAATGGACCCGATCAAGATCCTATGGTTTTGTCGTCCCGGGCCATCGTGGTCCCTGGTCTACTTAGTCAGAGGAGGTAGTCGACCCAACCTGACAAAAGGATCCTTATCAGCAGCCATGGGTTGCTTCATCCAAGGGGACCTTGTAGACTTGGGGTGGATATTTGCCTAAGGGGACAAATTTGAATCCACCTTAGCTAATAGAGGGCTTTGTGTCCTATCGATCATATCATATTGATTCATATCTCAAGGATTTGATGCCACTAAGGAACATATTGGCTCTGGCCATAACCGTTATCTCATGGTGCCATTTGGCGGCAAAACCACTCGATTCAGAGGGCCCCGGGTCATAACCGTTTACCTGCAGTGTCATTTGGCGGCGAAACTGCCGGTTAGAGGGCACGTATCACGTCCTTACTGGCAGGAGATTATTTGAGAATGGATCCTAGTAATATTTTCGACCAGGCATTAGCTCTTTGTGAGCTGAAGTAAATTTTAATTTGTCCACCTCTGCAAATAGTTGCGGAGGGTAGATGTATTTTACATTAAGTATTTGGATAGTTGATTTCAATTTTAAATATTTGGATTTGGGATGATTTTTATATTTTTGGATTTTGTGGGTATTTGGGTGGAGTTTTGAAAATATTGGAATTAACCCCTCCGGTTGAGCTCTGCATTCAACACGGCCATCATCGGGGTGTTTGGGGTCATTTATATTCATGGGTTAAACTTTGTCGACTCTACCGGGCTGTCGACAGAGGATCGGGTTTCGTAGGCTTTCTGCCTTTGTAAGTGAATTCTCTTGATTATAGGCCTTGAATGTATAAAATAAATATCCCGGTCGATCTCGCGACCGCATATTTATTTAATGGTTCGAGCCGTGTTGACTCCTACCTACCCTCATAGAAGGTTCGGGCTCGAACTTAAATTCACTTATTAACCCGCGCAGCATCCCTGGATGTCACGTGTGTACCAATAACACGCTCGCCGGGGCCCATGCGGGTGTTTGGGGGCATTTTGTAATTATTTGTTGAACCTTGTCGACTCCTATTTACCTGCTTAGGAGGATCGAGTTCAAATTTATTAACCCGCGCAACATCCCTATACATCACGTGTGTACTCATAACGCGTTCGCCAGGGGCCCATGCGAGTTGGGTGATTATGCTTGCCCCTTTTTGTGTACCTATGTGTATACAAAATACAGGGCATGTGCGAGGACATTCTTGGAATATTTGTAAGCGTCTTCTGTCCGCTTGCATAAAAGTTGCGGATCTGGTGGCGTGGTATAGCAGTTTATGGATTGAGCTGTTTATTGCTTTATACAGGTAGACTGTTGTGAACTACTTGATACCTTCTGCTGTTAATTTGTTGTGCACTAACGAATCTCCTGCTATTTTGCATTCACTGCAATTTTTGTATCTTCTTGTAGATAGTGCATTGTACATACAACGAGTTTCCTACAGCAACCCGTAGGAACTTGCACTCGTTATATTCCTTTGGCATTTTACTCATGGATGATTTCTAGCATGTACGACGAGCCTCTTATAAGGGCCCGTAGGTGTGTTTGCATTTGTTATACTCCTTATGCATTTTGCTACGGTCTTTGGTCCTTGCAGTACATCTGTTATTGTTGCCTGTAGGCTTGTAGATGTATTCGTTAACGGACTGAAATTGACTTCAGGATACTGTATTTGCTGAAGTCTTTCTGCATCTACCCACAGGTGGTATATGGTGCTGACATTTGTATTCGTAGAAGACTTGTATGTCTTGCAGATCTTCCTACAACAACCTGCGGCTATTTGTATTTACTGTGTACCATTCTTCTTTACTTGCAATAGACTGCCATATTCATTGACTACTGAATGGTGGTTGATTGTAGAGGTGATGTGTCATTCACAACCTGTTGCTCACCACTTGTGTATGTTTATTACTGTGCGTATGATGCATCTTCTATCGCTGCCAGCAAGTGCTTGTGTCTGATACAATCTTCTACATTGGCGATGTATTCAGCAGCATTGCTTGTAGATAGGATCACCCCGCTTATATGCAACAAGCATATTTGCACTTGTTATATGTCCTTCATGCCTCATTCACAGGTGTTCCTATCAGCCCCATTGCTTGTGAGCATTTCTACTTTAACATACAGGTAGGTGGTTGTATGCATGAGTAGTCTTTTATCATTGCTTGTAGGCACTGTGCATCATGCTGTGGATATGCTATCTTCGCTTGTAGTGGATCTTCCTTGCATATTAACTGATGAATGGCTGGATTTGTCGTCAAATTCTTTATGCTTGTTGCTCAATGAACTGTTGCATTTGTCATCAGTTTCCCTGTACACGTCGGTTGACGAGCTGCTGCTTCGACTCACATGTATTTTAATGTTCGTGGGGATCATTGCAGGTGCTTGTGTACTGATCAGTGTTGACTCTAGAAGACTACTATTCACTTCCTGGTGTATCAGCCTTCAAAGCCCACGAGCGTCAGTATTCTTTGTTTAATTAGCCCCTGCCTTAGGAATGCCACTACACCTGTCGTACATTCTCTTCACTCTATTTTTGAGCAAATTACTGCACGATCTTCTACTATCATCCATATATAGTTTGTTACATGCATCACGGATTTCTCATCCTTGAACGTGATTTCATAATGCTCCCAACAATCCTTAGCTTTCCAAGATTCACATCTTCATTTGGCATGAAGGCTTTGAGTATTGTGGGAAACTCCATTTTATCGATCATAGGCATGTTGCCACATGTTTTGTAATTCTCACTGAATGTTGCTTAAAGACGAACTAGATCCGATGCTATGAGTCATTTGGCATGATCCAGAAGCTCACATCATGGCTCTATAATCAGAACATTAACTCTTACAATCTTCTTGCTCTTTGCTCATCAAAATCTGCATTCCAATTGAAGTAGTCATTACAAGTCAATTGTTATTACTCGAGGAGAAATTCCAAGTCAAAGCTTGAAATTCATTCATGTAAGAGTCTTAGTTCATTCATGAGTCATTGTTTGCAATTGTCCATTGATATTCACTTGAGTTCTTTGACTCGCTATCATGACATTTGAATGACAAATTTTCTTTCGTTAACATTTGCATTTAAATTGAGTTGACAATTCATTATCATCTCATTAAAGTTTCGATATTATTACTCAAATCAAGTTCTTGTCAGGTTCAGTTTGAGTTCATGTTCTTTGTGCATTTTGTTTAAGTTTAAGTCTAGAAGTCCCCTGTATAGCCATTCAAGTTCCCTGCTGTTCAAAAGTTTGCAAGTCCTCTTGCTGTTCAAGTATTGTTCAAGTCTTAGTGACCATTCAAGTTCAATTTTTCTTGGTCAAATTTGATTTAAGTCTTTTGCTCATTTATTTGAATTAAAATTCAGTTCATTTTGCTGTTCAAATTAATGTCCGAATAAAATCCAAGTCTTTTGTATCTTCGGTCTAAATTTTGGCAGCCTCCCGGCGTCTCCCCCGTTTAGGGGAAAACTACAGGAAACTGGGCCTTCCCACCATGCTAAGAAAAGCGTGTATGGTAGATGTCCTCGGACACCGCGGTCGTATTTTCTTCGTCTCCCACCACGCTAAGAAAAGCGTGTATGGGTCTTCGGTACCTGTTTCAAAAGAAAGCAGTTGTTTCCCCGCAGGTACAAAGTCGTATATGGGTATTTAAGATTGTCCCCACCACGCTACAAAGAGCGTGTATAGGGCCTACCCGTCTCATCGTAGGTGTCGCACCGGGTTCTCTTCCCACCACACTAAGAAAAGCGTGTATGGGCGGTTTGCTGGCTCGACACGAATGCCGAGAACGGGATTTTGGGTTCGAGGGCCGCTTATCTACCTCGTTGTCTGTGTCGCATCGGGTTTCCTCCTACCACGCTAAGAAAAGCGTGTATAGGTGGTTGACCGGCGCGTCACGCACACCAAGGTGTAAGCATGCTTAATTTATAATTAATTATAAATTATTTATAATTAATTATGCTTAATGTATAATTAATTGTATTTAATTCATAACTAATTATAAATTAATTGAATTTAGTTTATAATTAATAATAAATCAACTATAATTAATTATATTAGGATATAATTAATTATATTTAATTTAAAATTGATTATAAATTAATTGGATTTATAATTAATTAAAATTTAATTAAAATTAATTATACTTTAATCTATAATTAATTATATTAATTTAAAATTAATTATAAATTGATTAGATTTATAATTAATTAAAGATTAATTATAATTAATTATATTTTAATCTATAATTAATTATGTTAATTTAAAGTTAATTATGAATTGATTGGATTTAACTTATAATTAATTACAAATCAATTATAACTAATTATATTAATATATAATTCATTATATTTAATTTAAAATTAGTTATAAATTAAAGCAATTAATTAATCTTAATTGATTTTAATTAATCATAATTACCTAATGTTACCAGTAATTAAATATAATTAATTAAAATTATTTAAAATTAAGCTAATAAAACAAAAATTAAGAAAGATTTGAGCAGGATCTATGCTAAATCCTGTCAAACAGGATTCGATTATCCCGTAAATCTCTCGGCGGGATGAATCCTCTGTTTCCCTCATTTCCCTGCCCTAAGGGGCTTGTTCGGCAACAGGTTTTATGCGGGATTTGGCTGAAGAAGATCACAAAGGGGAGAAAGTTACCTTCATAGCAATTGAGCTCCTGTTTTGCTCCCAATCAAACTTCGTAACTTTCGATTCCACAGGAAGGGAAAGTCGTCGAAGGGGCGAAGTTGTCCAGTTGCGAAGGAGGCGGAGAAGCACACGTGAGGGAGGAAGTTACTTCACAGCCAACGAGCTTGCGTTGTTGCTTCCAATCGAAACGTCATAGCTTTCGAAACGTCAGGAGGGGAATGTCGTCAAAGAGGCGAAGTCGATCGGCCACGAAGGTGGCGAGGAAGGCTAGGGAGGCGGAGGTCTGGTCGTTGGAGTTTGGGAATGAGGCGAAGGGGAGGCTTGCAGGATTTCTGCGTGGAAGGAACGAAATAGCGAAGAAGAAAAGTGTCGCTCTCGGCTTGCTTTTTAACGACGCGAATGAGTGCAGTTGAGCGGGATTCGAAAAAAAATTGTGATGATTTGCCCGTTGCCAGTCGAAGTGACTGTAGCGCGGAATCGCAGAGGTAGAAGCGACTGTAGCAGTGGCGGGATGAGACTGTAGCAGGATACACAGGATTCGGCCAGAGGTATTTAAAATTTTTTTCGTTTCCCTTTGGGCATTACACGAAGGTCAACATTCGTGCACTTGAGAGGGGGACTCAGGTGTGATCGGGCTGGAGGGATGGAGGCTTCACGTGCAAGGGTCCTTCCTGCGGCTGTGGGAGACGGAGTGAGGGGCTCAGTTCAGCAGGTGAGGAGGGAGGGAGGTCAGGTTGCGGTTTGCAAGGAGGAAATGGGGTTGCACGGGTCAGAATAAGGATCAAGATGCTGGACGTGCTTGCGGCTTTGTGCGTGAACGGGAGTTCGGTCGCGTGAGGGAAGGTCGGACTGGACCGGGCTACTCACTTGTGGTGCTGGGTCGTGCAATTGGGTCAGGTCTATGGTTATGAGGTTGGTCGGCAAGGAAGGTTAGATGGGAGGTTTGACTATGTGTGACTAGAGCAGGAGATAGATGGGCGATGGAGGTTCTCCCGTGAGGAAGCTTTCTTGTAAAACAGAAGACCCGAGCTCTTCGTTTGTTGTTGCTTTAATAACAAGAACAGGACGTAACCAAGGCGAGTCGTGAGATTCGAGGGGAGAGACGCGAGCGGTGTCGGCCCCAGATAACAGGTAAGTGACGGCGTCCTTTTTTTATTTTAATTAACTTAATTAATTAATTTTTTTAATATAGCAGGGAAAATTCATATATATATATATATATATATTACGTAATTTATCTAAAAAAAGTTTGCACCTCGATCTGCGCGTCGTTGCCTCGAAATCTATGCCAATTTACTTGCGCGAGGTCCCTAGGCAATATCACAATCATTTCTATATGATTCAAACATTTCAAACACAATGACGAAGTCCATTTTGCGATCGGATGCCGTTTGGGCAGTGTCACACAACATCTTGTGCGTGGATCGTCGATTTCGATCATCTTTGCTTGATTTGATTATGAGGGGCTCCCTCAATGTTCTGATTGCATGGTATAGTCCATTTTGTGATCAGAGATCGTTTGAGCAGTTTAGTGATGCTTAGCATCGCTCCTGTCATCAATTTCAATCATTTTTGTGCTTGCTAGTGTATTACAGCATGAATGGGCTACCAATTGATGAGAACTTGGAGTAGAGTATGGGATGACTTTTAAACATTAGAATGGAGACCGAGTTGAGTTCAAGTTCTTTGAAGGAGACTGGGCTCTAGGTAAAGCTTGCCGAGATGGTAGATTTGTGAGGAGGCCAAGTTGTTGGGGAGGTCAACTTGAAGAAGTCAACAATGGTGATCATGATAATTTTGAATTTCGGGTGGATTGCAAACTAATATGGTATGCTTTGATACTCATCAATTTAAGTGTGATGGGCGACAGCTTGGCAGGCTGTGGTCAGAAGGGATATTTCTTGAAAGTAGCTCTTTGGATGCAAGTAACAATTAGTCGGGTGGTGGTCTTGGATTGAGTTGCTAAAGATGATTCTGGTGACTATGTCCTATGGGAGCTTTAGTCTTGATGGTGTTTGCTATTTGTTCAGTCCTTATGGGGTGTGATACCCAAAATCTTTTCAAAATGTAAGCATAAATTTGCAAAAATTTACCCCATTTTTATCATACATCTATAAAACATCAAACTTATTTTTAGTAAATTCTATTTTCATTCGATCATATATATATATATATGCGCGCATATAGAATATAAGCCCAATAGGTAGAAATAAATTAATTGGTTAATTAAATCAAACCTTAGGAAAAATTATTGTTCATTTCATTAAGTGTACTGTAGCTGAATTCCACTTACCTGTGCATGCATCTGTTGATCCACTTAAACCTTCAATCCCACGGCTAGGTGTGGTTGGTATTAGTGGAAATGCATCCATCGGTGTTAGGATTATATTATTATATTAGTGGAAATGCATCCATTAGTTAACTAAGGCATTTTCCATTGCATTCCCGCCCATCATTTCTCTCTGGGGTCCGAAGCAGTCTTTTGCCGAGAGCAATACACGAGCTGCAAAGGAAGCTGGGGAGATCGTGAGGGCTACTTGGCAGAAATCTCAAGAAATCGGTAGGAATAGAAGAAAATAAAAGGAATGAAAGGAAGGGAATAAGTGGAAGGAGACTAGGGAGAGGTAAGGGAATTGGTTTGAATGAGAAGTTTTGTTGTGGTAAAATTCTATATTTTTAGCATAACATTTTTCTAAAACGTTAGAATTCATTTATGAATGACTATGTTTTATTCTATAGGTGGTCTATACGAGAAAAAAGGTCGGGGTGTTCTGGAGAATAAATCAATCATACTACCTTAAAAAACGAAATGAGATGCCCAATCTTTAGTATAAGTAAAAGAAATGATAAAATTTTTAATATAATCTTGATAACATTATTTCTCAGATTACCCATATTATTAGGTTATGATCACTTGTTCAATTGAGTTATTTGGTTTATTTAGTTATTTGATATATACCATGTTTTGTATGTTGTAACCTGATAATTTGAATGTATGCTATGCTAGTCTGAAGGTTAAGGAGACCAGTCATATTATGGGAGATAGGCCCGCACAAGTAAAGATGAAAGACCTGATAAGATAAGCCTTAGTAAGGATCATATAGAAGGTACCCTACTCTCTCTCTCTCTCTCTCTCTCTCTTTCTCTCTCTTCTGAAAATTTGAAGATTTGGATCCAACCTTAATGGGAGGAGCCGTAAGTGTGCTAAAGCCTATAGCCATCATATGACCAATATAAAATAAGAAACATGGAGAGAGCTGGAAGAGTTTATATAGTGAATTGCATAGTTGTCTACATTGATTATTTACAGTTTTACACTGCTTATGATTCTTATAGTAATTCAAATATCAATATGTAGATTATTGGTTTCTTGTTCTTGTACTAAGATTGTGTATTTTATTGAGCATTCAGCTCACCAGTGAATGTATTGCAGGAAAAGGGAAGGAGCTAGCGGGGCTCTAGGTAGGAGTGTGATTGCATTGTGTCATAAGTTTTGAGTGTACATAAAAGATAGAGCAGTGAGATGTACATTAAAACTTTTGGGTATATAACTTTTATTTGAAAGTTTAGTAAAGCTTTGTATTTTATTTTGATGTGTAATGAATATATTTCTGAATATGAAATATTGAGATAAAATTTTAAGACTGAAAAATTAGTTTTGTTGGGATAGTCTAGATAAGTTATTTCCCACTCACTCGATGCTGACAGAAGTAGTTCAGGATAGGTGTTAGTAAGAAATATATTTGTCTGGATTTTAAATTCTCTGTTACACTGCAAGTTGACTAAAAGGGATCAAAATGGGTTGTGACATGGGGTGCGGAAGATTAGGTGATTACAGATGCATACATGTATATAATCAAAATGCAGTAATGCGTATAGTCAAGATTTTATTTTTCAAATGATAATATATCTAAGTGCATCATTGTATATTGAAATCACACATTTATTTGATGACAAAATGCACAAGAATCTATGTTTTACCCCATAATTGGTTTTAGCCATTACCACATATTAATTAATATTCTATTACCAAATAAGAAGATCGATCAATAAGCAAATTGATTGTCACTGCCTGCCCTATTATGCCTTGGTGGGTTTTCAACCATCAATCAATCGTATAATTAACTATCATAATTCACATTTATCCACTACGTCAAAGCAACTAAACCTCCTCAACATCGTTACAATTTATCCATTGAATAGTGCTAGGGAGGTCCCAAAAATATAAACTATGACAGTGTCACATCTCATTGGTTTTTAACCGTGCCTTAAATCTAATTAATAGAAGCTAACTCCCAATCTGATCAAATTAGTTGCCCCTTTTAATGAGATATAGGCACTCTGAATATAAAAATTATTAGGTAGGCTGGCCAAAAGTATATGATCATGATGGGACTAATGATGATCATATCCATCAAGCTCACTAAAAAAAATATTAGAAGCCATAAGAATTATATAACTCTATGAAGGCCCATATACATGAATGCCAAATGCACTACAATATGCGAAAAATTCTTAGATAGACTGGCCAGAAGTAGTAGAACAGACTCCTTTCGTTCAAGCAGAAAATTTGGAATTTGGAGAAATTTAACTGGTAGAAGCTATGTTTGTGGGGCCATCCTGGCATTAACTTGAGTGTAAACTATGCAATAACATACATCATAAGGATGCTATGTAGAAATGATGGCTTAAGATGGCAATTATGTGTAATATGTTCAACTAATCTTTACTCTCAGTCAACACAGATGTAAATTATCAAGTATTATATTAAATATTTTGATTTCTTGTATTTGTTCTACAACCAATCTCGATAGAATGTTCCTATGAGGCATTATTGTTCATTCCTTAGTGTAAGAGTTTCAATTGGGGATTGGTCTAGTGTGGATGATGATTCTTCTCTCTCTCTCTCTCTCTCTCTCTCTCTCTCTCTCCCTCCCCTCCCTAGGGTGCTTGATTTCCTTAAGAGATTACAATCATTATGGAAGTTGGAATGAAGTGGATGATTGGGAAAGAAGGAAGTCATGGGATATGATGTAAATAGAGAAAAAGGAAAATAATTGGATTAGAGAATGGGAGTTAGACTCTTGTAGGAAAAGAAATCCTAGGAGTAAAAGAAGCATAATCAAGCGTAGAGATAGAAGGGAAGATGAGAGAATAGAGTGTGCGGGTATGAGGGAATGGGAAGAGAGATATCATAAGAGGGAGAATAATGAGAAGGTGAAGAGATCACAAGAGGAATGAGTGTGTGTGCAATACAGGCCTGTAAATAGGCCAACTTAGCTCAGAAAAACCCAAGTGTCCATGGACCAATTAAAAGTAGTCAAACTAGACATTAACAATCCTAAATCTAGCCCCTTCTAAGCATTTTTAGGCCGATTTCTATCTATAATTGATTTTATATTGTTTTTTCAATTTGAATTATTTAACATGTTATCTTCTCTTGCGTAAGAATATGTTTAAATTTGAATGTTTGTTAGAATTGGATAAGATTTGAGTTGCATTTAAAACATTGACTTCAGGGTTGTAATCCTGATTCACTCTCTTCTATCTAGTCTCCTCTTGTGATTTCGCTGTTGTGATCCAACACACTTCTAGCCACATGATCCTTTTTATCCATAAAGGTGTTGTGCTTGATCCATGCATGCACCTTTTCCTTGATCCACCTATGCCCTCGACCTCCCAAGCATACAGTGCATCAAAAACCTTCACAAACCAACTCCTTACACGCACATGCTTACACATCCTGATGGCTTCAGGTTTGCATCAAGTTACCCTGCATGCCCTGGCTGCTTGTATGTTAACACCTATTTTATTTTTCTTTCTAGTATTCAATGATAAATAAGGAAAACATAGATATGCAATGATTTATGAGTTTTATCTAACACTAACATGACCAACAAGTTGCATTTGATTTTGATTTTACCCGTTAATTTTCTCCAACAAAGCCTCTTACAAACAAAACACCTCCAGGTTTTTTTAATGAAACTCAACTGGTTCTAGCTGGTGAATTGATGGAAAACAACACGGGTAGTTTAGCTATAATAGTAAGTATGACATTAGGCATAATTAATTGAAAATCTTGTTAAAGATACTAAAAAAAGACCTTAACTGATGAGTACACGAGATGGCCAAGTGGTTCTCTAGAAAAAGTCTTACAGTTTAAAAAGACGGGGAACTAAATGCAGCTATCCATTTAAAGTGTTTTTATGCAAATATTTTATTGATATTATATTTACTTGAATTTTTCCACTTTTTGAGCATATATATATATATTATTATTATTATTTTTTTCTTTTGTGTCTGCCATCTACCCCTCGATCCTAAAAATATTGATTTTGCTGCAAGGTATATGACAGGTTCACAAACATGTGCTTCTGGAGCTTATTTGTGCGTAGTCCATCATTTGTATTGAAATTTGTCTTTTAAATCATGCAGTATTTTAATGTTATAACCAGAATCTGTATTGATCGTATACCAATAGCCTAATAGGGCAGTTCCTTTCAGAGTATTGAAAGTTTATTTCAGATATGAAAATGTTCTTTGTCTTATCTAAATTACGTGTTGGTGCATTCTTTAGAATATTTTATCAAGATCCATAAAAAGATTTTTCATTTTGTATCTTTTCTGTCTTTGTTGGCATTTTGATCAAAATTTTCAGTGAGAAGGAGAGGTTTCTAGTTGAACAATTGGCTTCTCTCAGGAACACCTTGGAGGATTCCTCAACTCCTCGAAAAGGTGAGAGTTGTTCTTTTTTTCTTAAAGAAGGCTCTCATCGTGAGTAAACTTACACCCTTTTTATAAATATTGCAGGGGTGTTTCATTATGATGGCAGTAAACAGCAAACAAGAAACCAACAACCAAATGCTTCAAGAAAACGTAGAAGAAGACCTAATCAATCTTTTTGGGGCTCTATTAGGAATTTGTTTGGGTATGCTTTCTAACTTGAAAATTACGTGCCCTTCCCAAAACTGCATATAGTTTCTTCAGTACCAGCAAGCCTGAATCAATTCCCTCGCTTAATTATTTTGTTTCACAGAATATATACAAGAATGGCTGGCTGTATGACAGCCGTTTTTGTTTAATCCCATGCTTAAGCCTCAATTTCGAGGTAGACTCTGGAGATGTCTAGAATAATGCTTTTTGAAAATTTCATCAGCATCTGCTTTCTTGCAGTTGTCCGGCATACTGCGCCAAAGTACTGATGGTGTTAAAAAGGCTGTCCATTTCGGCAGGAAGCAGGGTCCTTGATTAACCCTATTTGGTTAAAGTAAATGGACGGGCTGAAAACGGCCTTAATAGGCTTAAGTGAAGCAGTAAGCTCATTTATGATTTAAAAATTAGCTTACAAGCCAACACCCAACACCCATGACAATGTCGATGACCATCACTTGTTGGCTTCCATTGCTCGAGCATACCGGGTTCTTCTGACCTATAATCTGTTTGCGTATCTAAAGATCAAACGGGTCTAAAAGCTTTAATGGGTGGTTCTGCATTGCTCTTCAAATTTCAGGGGTAGCCTAGTCCCATAATAAGCTTTCCAGGGTTTAATTAAACAACTTGGATTGGTTATTGAAAATCTTTGCATCACAAAAGCACATGTTAACATCTAACCATGTGGGCACTTGAAACAGCCAAAGAAAAACCATTCTAAACTTATTAAGACAAATGAGAGGACACGTACCTTTTAAAATCACCCATTGTTTTTTTACGTGGAAGGGTTTGAAGGTACAAAAAAGGTTTTCTTGGTTGCTTTAACCTCCTACCCGAAGTTATTTTTTTAGATAACTTTAGATCAAGTTATTTTTGCTAGATAACTTTAGATCCGGCAAATATGGTTGTTATTGTTAAATCCCAGTCGTCCCTTGGCCCTTGATCTCACAGCCAACATGGGGATCCATGGGAGGCTCATCTGCATCATGCTGTTAAATCTCAGCAGTCCCTTGGTCTTTTGATCCCACGGCCAGCATGGGGATCCGTGGGAGAATGACCTGTATCACGCCAATCTCCTTCTATATTTGGGTGGCTAATTTAGGAAGGATTATATTAAGGCAATTATGCATGATTCTGGAGTTATTTGCTTCTTTATTAAGACATCTTTGTATAGATCTATAAATAGGGATAGTTTTGTATAATAAAATTGAAGCTTTTTTCCTCTCCAATTCTTGAATTTAACATGGTATCAGTGCAAGGCATTCGATTCTATCTTGCGTTCTGTTCCTGCTCATGTGCATCCAAGGCAGTCGAGCAAGTGAGAGGGCTTCCCCTTTGCGGTCTTCTATGTGTGGCTCTCGTGCATGCCTACCTGGGGGTCGAACCGAGTGAAGAAGTGGATCAAGAGAGGGAGCAAACAGGAACTGCGTGTGTGCGTGCTTGAGCGGGGACGACCGGCCCTCATGCGTGTGCTGGGGGGCCTTCCCTTATGGTTGTCATCCTATCTATAAGCAATGTATTCTTTATTGCTTCCCTACTTAATATAACCTTCATTGCTACCATTTGCCACCGCAATGTTTGAAGCTAATTTCTCCCAAAGTTTTCACCAAATAGAGAACTCTATGGTGCATCAAGGGACTTGATAACTCTACTTTTTAAGACTAATTATCAAGCTGAAAATGACAGATCTGTATTCTCCAATTTTAGGGGGAGTGTTAAATCCCAGTCGTCCCTTGGCCCTTGATCCCATGGCCAACATGGGGATCCGTGAGAGGCTTATCTGGATCACGCTGTTAAATCTCAACCATCCCTTGGCCCTTGATCCCACAACAAGCATGGGGATCCGTGGGAGCCTCACATGAATCTCGCTGATCTCCTTCTATATTTGGGTGGCTGATTTGAGAAGGATTATATTAAGGCAATTATACTTGATTCTGTAATTATTTGTTTCTTTATTAAGACATCTTGTATAGATCTATAAATAGAGATAGTTTTATGTAATAAAATTTAAGCCTTTTTCCTCTCCAATTCTTGAATTTAACGGTTATGTATGTTAGGATTTTGGAAGAAAGATGTGCATGGATGGATTCAAATATTTTTAGAAGTATGATGAACTTGAAGAAATTATTAGCATTAATATGAGATGCCCATTTTAATACCCTCCTGTTTAGAGTGCTATTTTATGGGAAGTTTATTATGCCGTTGGTGGAAGTCATTGCTACATGCTTTCTCAAATGTCTCATCTACTCGATGAAATGGGGGCAAGGCTCCATTTTGTAAGATGTCTTATGTCTTCATCTGCAAAGTGTTTTGAAGGGCAAAAATTCAAATAAATAGGACTGAGAAATAATAGTTCAAAATAGTTTTCTGATCATTCACATGTGCATAATTTAGTTGCAGAGAATCACATTTTTC
The DNA here is from genome assembly GCA_019925795.1 of Dendrobium chrysotoxum. NCBI lineage: Eukaryota > Viridiplantae > Streptophyta > Magnoliopsida > Asparagales > Orchidaceae > Dendrobium > Dendrobium chrysotoxum. The sequence goes on from CM034303.1 coordinate 48,192,289, forward strand.
CAATTTTGTCGTTCAGCTATGCAAAATCGATCTTAAATAATCCCTCAATGACTAAACTATGATCAGTAGATGTAGTGGAGGGACTAAATTGATATTTTTTTTGCATGACAATTCCCATCAATTTTTACTTGAAGAACTATTTGGGATTCATTTTATTTTGTCGAAGGGCTAAGATGGAGAAATATAATATTCTAGAATTAAATTGGTCACATAAAATAGTTGAGGGATTATTTTGAACTTAATCTTTTAAGAACATTAAGAGAGCATG